>CM030369.1:162079349-162679349 GCA_003604175.2 Clonorchis sinensis
GTAAGGTCCAGTCTCTTCGTGACGGAGGTAGACAGATTTATCTACCAGTTCCGGTGGTCTGGTCAAGGGTAATATTTCCATCCTGATTGGGAAGGCCAGAACAGCTTTTGTGAGCCTGCGTCACGTCTCTTGTAGGCGTGACATCTTGTGTGAAGGGTCGAGTTTGCAATGTTTTGGTGCCCTCGGTATTTCTATATGGGTCAGTGTACGGCAGCGAAGCATCAATGTCAACACTGATGTTGCTGTCTCTGATGATAATGATGACGATGGTGATGTGGGTCAGAAGCTTGGCCGCTGCTTACTGAGGACGTCAAAACATTCACAATGTGTCCATCGATGTATTCGGAGCATTGCTCGGATCTGGTGAGAACTCCGAATCAGTAAAGCTGAAGCATGTCGAGTGGTTTCCAGAAGAAATAACTCGCCCGCGATAGATAAACTGATCACATTCCATAGGTTCCACTGGCCTGGTCACGTGCTCTGTATGCCATTTACCTAACTTCCTCGAAAAGCCCTTTTGCATACAAACACGCAAGTGGGGATCAAACAATGACTTGGTAGCGAAGTTTGAAAGCCAGTACCGGGGAACTCAGCTGCGTTGGCCGTTGCCGTTTCCCTGAATGGGAACCCCGATCCGGGACACATCAATGGTTAGAGACATTGTCAGACATGGCCCAGTCACACCCTCAATGGCGCTCATGCATTCAAGCCATTGTCTTTAATACTTCGCTCCCTACACAATCTACCCAATGGGAAGTTCACTGACACCCCTGTGTTTACAGAGCAATTATAGCAGCTGCCGTCTCCAATGCGCCCCAGTGGTTAGAGCGCCAATTTACTGACCGGAAGGCCCGTGGTTCGAACCGGACCTCCGTCTCTCCACTTCCCCTATCTTGGCTTGGGCAACCTGGCAGTATCCCAGCCCTCGTGCTTTTTCTGGCTGGCATGGCAGCTAGGCACCGGAAGGGTGTTACACTAATGTCTGTCTATCTCCCCCAAATCATCGGTGAGCGAAGTTGTGGCAGCTAGAACCACTGTACGCGGTTATTGCAGCTGATGATGTAGTTGTATTGGTTGTGGCGAACGTGTACGGAGAACTCCGTGCGGGAATCCTAAACGCCAGAATGACGTTTGCCAATTGGCATCACTTGTGACGTCAAAAAGCCATATCATTGGGTCGAAATGACGATGTGGACCTGGCTGCCGTAAGAGCTGTACTGTTGTATGGTTTGGGGAGTCGGCCTCTGCTGATAGGTGGTATGAGGTTTCTTCAGGTTTTGAACTCACAAACAAGATGGAAAGGCAAAATAAAACGTACATAAAATGGTGCCTAACTGCCATACCACCCGGAAGGAAGCACGAGGGCTGGGATACTGCCATGTTTCCCAAGCCTGGTAGACAGGGGCGTCGAGAGGCAGAGGTCAGGTTCGAACCACGAACCTTCTGTTGTGTTCGACGAGAGATGGAGTGCAGAGACAATCAGAATGAGAATGGAAAAGACTGAAGGCCCAGAAGCTAGGCTTTATTCATCCAAAACTTTGACACTGAGAGCTGAAACGGAAAAAGGTGATTTGGCAATAAACGATGAAACGTTTGAAAAACAGAGCAACTATACAACATTCACCCCCGCAGAGATGGAAGTTCGCAGGAATTCACTTTCTATTGAATAATGTCAGGCCTCTCTGTTGCGCAAGACATACGGTCGTGTCCGCTGTTGTTGTACAACCAACGGGTGTTCAGAAGGATTCGACATTTCAGTTTCCGAAGCAGAGTCCGATGGTTCAGGCTTAATAAATGAATCAGTATTGGGCTGCAATTGCTGCTGTTCGGATGCTGGAGCACATCCGAAATCTGCGGAAGGTGCCAAGTGACGTAGGGAGACTGTTTCTTCCGTGCCGTTAGAGTGTCTGACGTATGCGTACTCAGGGTTACACTCCAGGAGCTCAACTTCTTCGACTACGGGTTCATACTTCGAAGATCGTGTATTTCGTCGCATCAGAACTGGTCCTGGGGAAAGCAACCACTGCGGCAACGATGTACCGACTGCGGATTTTCGATTGTGATGAAACATTCGCTCGTGTGGAGTGGCATTGGTGGCGGTGCACAACAAAGAGCGAATCGAATGGAGGGCGTCTTGTAAAACTGCTTCCCAATGACTGATTTGAAGGCCTTTTGATCGTAATGAAAGCATAACAGCTTTCCACAAAGTTCCATTTAATCGTTCTACCTGACCGTTCCCCCTTGGGTTATATGGGGTGGTCCGACTAGTGGCAACGCCTTTTTCATGAAGAAATCGCTTGATCTCATCCGAAATGAATGATGAACCGCGATCCGAATGCACGAAACTGGGCAGACCAAATGTAGCGAAGAGCGGCACAAGGCATGATATCACCGTAGACGAACTTATATCTGGACAAGCATAAGCGAACGGAAAACGGGAATATTCGTCTACGATCGTCAGTAGATATTTGTTTCGAGTCGTCGAAGGCAGTGGTCCCTTGAAGTCAATGCTTAAACGTTCGAAGGTTTGTGTGGCTTTAATGAGTGTACCACCAGATGGCTTGAAGAAACGTGGTTTTAATTCCGCACACACACGACACTGCTTAATGACGAGTCGGATGTCCTCTAGAGAGAATGGGAGGTTCTTGGCACGAACGAAATGCATCATGCGTGTTGCTCCAGGATGACACAGAGTTTCGTGTAAGCGTTTTAGATCCAGCTGAGATGAAGTGTTTGCACAGACGCTCCGAGAGAGCGTGTCAGCAGCTTTGTTTTCTGTGCCTGGTCTGTAGGTTACATCAAAAGAAAAGGCGATAACTCCATCCGCCATCGTTGGATTTTGTCATTTTTTATTTTTCCTTTTGTTGTGTTGAATACATGAACGCAACGGACCGCTGATCCGTTACAATCTTGAAATGGGTTCCGAGTAGGTAATGCCTCCATTTGCGCACTGCTTCGACAATTGCGCACGCTTCTTTCTCAATAGCAGAATGATGTTTTTCGCTGACCGACAATGTACGTGAGAAGAATGCGACTGGTCTGCCATCTTGATTGAGTGTAGCGGAAATCGCAACATCAGATGCATCCGTTTCGAGTACCAAAGGTATTCTCGGATCAATAGTGACCACGGCTGCATCCACTAACTCTTTTTGAGACCTTCGAATGCTTTCATAACAGATTCAGGGACAGGAAAGGTTGTATTGTGAGTGATTGGGTAGATTTTATCAGAGAAACGGCTTATCCAACGAGAATAGTAAGCGAACAAGCCAACCACTCGTTGCTGAGACTTCATGTCCTTCGGAACGGGCAATTCTTGCAAGACCCTGAAGCGTTCAGGGTCCGGTTTGATGATGCCTTCAGAAATTTCATAACCAAGGAGTCTGAGTTTAGTGGTGGAAATTGTGCTTTTATCGTGATTTAACTGAAGGCCGTACTTTTGTGCTACGGTGAGAAAACACTGGAGGTTTCGGTCGTGTTCTGCTTGGTCCTTCCCACAAATGGTGACATTATCCACATACGCATATGTCCCGGTAAGTTTTTCGGCGCGTACTATGTCATCCATTACCCTCTGAAAACATGCTACTCCATTCGTTACTCCGAAGGGTATTCGACGGAACTGATAAAGATTGTTGCAGGCCTCAAAAGCTGTATAGATTCTGTCACTTTCCTTAATGGGTATTTGATAATAAGCACTTTCAAGATCAAGCGTGCTGAAAATACGATATTGGGCTATTTTACTACTCATATCTTCAAGTCTGGGGAGCGGATAAGCGTCGAGTTGCGTAAATCGGTTTATGGTTTGACTATAGTCAACCACCATTCGCTTCTTCTGTCGTTCATTCGTCGTGACGAGCACTTGCGCTCTCCATGGGACTTCGAGGGTTCAATGATTTGTTGGTCAAGTAAACGCTTTACTTCAGAGGCAATGAAGGCCTGGTCGTCTGCAGAATGTCGTCTGGACTTTATGGCGATGGGCTTACACCTTGGATCGATATGCTCAAACAAAGTGAGAGGTTCGATTTTGGCAGCAATTAGACCACAGAGCGAGAAAGAAGGTTTATCACCGTTGAATGAGATTTCTAGGGATTTGTGAAGTTTAAGAAAGTCATGTCCTAGCAGAATATCCGCACAGAGGTCACGTAATACTGAAAACTTGAAAGAGGGTATTTGTATTGTTTGTGTTGCAACGTTAAAAACAATGTCCAAGAGTAAAGCTTTTGTGCTGGGTGGATGCCAAAGTGATTTCAGATGACGATGGTAGTACAGACCACTTGTTACGACGGACTACATTTTCGGAAATGAAACTTTCTGAGCTACCAGTATCAACAAGAGCGCGAAGTGGGACGCCATTGGCTTTCACATCGGTGACTGCTTCTTTGAGACACTCGGGAGCCGCAGCAGTAACGCAAGATAGTGCACTTGAAACAGATGAGGTGTTCCTCGAACCAGTAGAAGATCTGCATACCTTTTGAAAATGCCCTTTCTTTCCACAGTTTTTGCAGGTCGCATCTTTAGCGGGGCATTTGTAACGCGGGTGACGAGCATAGCCACAGAAGAAACATGGAGTCCCCATACTAACAGCAGTCGTCTGTTCGTGCGATGATACCTGAGAACGTGGGGACTTTGGCGGGTCGTTCGATACGGTAGCACAGGGGAGTTGGTTATTCGGCAAAAACGACAGCGACTGTTTTTGCGCTAGTTCGAGGGATTTCGCATGGTCGTATGCGGTTTTAAAATCCAGCGACTTATGTTCCAGCAGTCTCTGGCGTATAGTATTCGAATAAAGTCCACTAATAAATGCGTCTCGTAATGCTTCATCGCTATGTTGTTCTGCACTGACGGCCGTAAAGCGACAATCTGGCAACAAACTGCGAAGCTTTTGTACAAACTGATCAAGATTCTCAGCTCCGTCCTGCTTACAAGTGTTCAAAAGATGCCGAGCAAAAATTTCATTTTTCGGTTGTACGTAAATTTCTCGCAAGGTTTCGATGGCTGATTCATAGTCTTTACAGTACCAACGTGGGACGTCTGAAGGAGTGGCGCTGTTCAAGAATTTGTCTTAAGGTGAAGATATGGTCGATGCATCCTCGACCGGGGCGAAACCCAGCTTGATTCTCATGAGTCTGTCTCTCGCGATAATCCATCAACCTGCGCAAAATAATGCCAGAGAGTACCTTAGATGCGACGGATACTGGACTGATACCACGATGTTTTTCACATGACGTTCTTGTTGTGTTCGACGAGAGATGGAGTGCAGAGACAATCAGAATGAGAATGGAAAAGACTGAAGGCCCAGAAGCTAGGCTTTATTCATCCAAAACTTTGACACTGAGAGCTGAAACGGAAAAAGGTGATTTGGCAATAAACGATGAAACGTTTGAAAAACAGAGCAACTATACAACACCGTGCAGACCGAGAAGCTTGGTGGACCCGAAAGGCCCAATAAATGGAAGATGCAAAGAATGCTGGGAATGTGCGCAGGCTGTTCCACTTGATTCGTTCGACTGGTCCTCGAAAATCTCTTGTCAGCGAAACAATCAGACACCAAAATGGCTCCCTGATATGCATGGTTAGGGTCCCATGATCCTCGCGCTGTGTTGGAGACAATGCAAGAAATGGCGGTAGTCGATGTTGGTGACGTCCGTGCAGTTGGTTTCTCTCTAGATTGGTTTGATTCAGCGCTTGGGGGTGTAGGCACCTCAGAATGGCCTCCGGCAGGCTTGCATCAGGTCCTCACGTCATGCACTCTTTTGTGTTTCCGCTTTAAGGCTCTAAGGATCGCTAGGTAAACTTTGTGGTTGTACGGCAGTGAAACATCAGTTTCAAAACCGCTATTTCTGTTTCTGATAGTTGTTCTCGGCTAACAAAGTTGTAGCATTTAGAACCACTGCACTTCGGTGCCCGCGTTTTGGCTGAAAACTGAATTCAAGAGTAGCCAGGTCACATGGAAGGACGTTGGGCATATGTTTAAGAATGTTGAAACGCTTCCTTTTTTTATGACAGACGTATGCTCCTACGCCATTTGCCTTGTCATAGGGATAAGACGTACTGCTCCCAAAGGTGGCTGTGCATCACATTTTCTACATTCCTTCTTTGTAGCTTCCTTTGGAGACTAACACACCAGGCTCGGAAGTTGTCAACTGTAGCCTCTCGTTTATTCGATCCATTCAATTAGCCTATGTTCGTCCAGCATCGTACCACCGGCATTTCAACAGGCGGTGTGCATTTGTTCATTCGGACAAGACATTGCTATAATGTACAGTAATGTAACGGATTTCCTTTTTCCTCCAAAACGCAATCGCTCGGATGAAGACGAAGTATTACGGGAAGATGATTTGGTTAAAGTTTGTCCTGTCAAGTGGGAGGAACACAAGGTTGACCTCATAAATCAGGAGCTCGACTCCTTGGACGACGCAGATGTTTTTTCTCAGGTGCAGTCATGTGTACATTCAAAAGGAGATCCAGCAAGCGCACTTTCAGAGAATTGCAGCAAGCCACTAATACCACCCTTTTCCACGGTGTATCCGCGTTCTGGCTGTTTATCACCTAGATACTGCGTCTATCTCCCATCCAAGGTTGACCCATGCGTATCTTCGGATGACAAACAAATACCCGTCGCTGAACGTCCTATTCAACCTCTGAGTCAGCGTAATACCATCAACCCAGTAATAGCACAAGATGCACGACTGGAAACCACTGTTCTCGAGCAAATTGCGCAGTTGCGTCAACAAGGCGTTTGGTCTGCTGGACGCCTGCCAAAAGTCATGGAACCTGTACCTGAGTACACTTGGAATGATTGTTTTCTGGAAGAGGTCACATGGATGGCAGTAGACTTCTGCGAGGAGCGCAAATGGAAGATTAACATGGCTCGCAACGTGAGTAACTGTCAAGCTATTGTGTTACATGATCACCACATACAGTTTTTTGACCATTGAACCATTAGACTAAACTACATCCTTCGTTTATGATGTGAGATTCATTGGAATCAGTTGTATGCAATTCGATGTCCACGTAGAACACAGGTCTGAGCCCCAAGAAGGACGAAACCGGTAGTGTGCTTTCGAAAGGTTTTCAGCAGCCTAATGAGTACCGTATTACGTTAAGAAGAAAATAGTTCTTGAATATAGTGCTTACAGGAACATGAGGTGGCCTTTGTGCGGTAGTCAGTCGAAAAATATCGTGAACTAGAGGTTCAGTTGAGTCGCTCGTTAACACCAATGTAATTTGAAAATGAGTATCTCCGGTCGGTTGCGTACAATTTGGTGTTCAAACGGAACATAGGATTGACGGAAACTCAGAGATTACGACTATCTGATAAGTATAGGAAGAGCGAAACCGATAGTAGGTTCCGACGAGCTTTCAGAAACCCTATAGGTAATGAGTTATGCACACTCAACACTGCTGCACTACGCAAAAGTTCGTTGACCTTTGATATTGTCTATTTCATATACTGTGAGACTGTTCTTGGTTGTTTTGGCTAATGGATCTTCCCCTGCTAGAATTGCACGCAGTTAAATGTGAACAGAGATCGCCAACTGTGATTGGTTGACAGAAAGAATATAAAGGGACGCTACTTGAATCGTTACATTATATCCGCGTCTGAAAGTAGGCTTCCAGCCGTTGAACATCATCATCCAGTTTGATCAGTTGGTCCGGTGGATCAGTCTTGTTTTCAGGGTCGTGCTTTCCATTGCATCTAGCATATAGTTATGCGTCTAGTGGTGATCTTTGTGAAAACCCGTGCACACTTGATTAGCTTTCTCGTTTACGGATTCCCATGAATGAACCAGGACTCAGATTGTAACCGCTGGAAAAAGTAACTAGAGTGGTGATCTAAGGTCTTAACTTGAGCATTCGACTGAAAGCATGTTAATTTGTCTTTGAAGTTTTAACAGATTCTGAAAATTGTCAGCGGAGTGCCCGTTCCTTGAGGCTGCTTATCTCTTATCATCTCTTCGGTGAATGTCAAGCCGTCGTCAATATCTGTTACTTTTTTTGCATTCTGCTCAGCAGTTAAGCACCAGTATTTACCTCTGGTATGTGATGTTAGTGACAGAATGATAATTTTAGCTTTATTCAAAATCAGTTTGATTCCATGGAGAGGTCGATCTAACCATTTTATCAGCAGTTCATATATATATATATATACTTTCTCAAAGCAGGCTTACAAATGTTGGCATTTTCCGTGAACCTGCAGAGCCTTTTGAATTTGTACATGCAACTGATTTAGTTTACTTGTCATTGACCGCAGGTGCACTGTTGAGAGCTCTTACGTTATTTTAACCTACGATCGTTTAACACGTTAGATCTGCAAGCATCCGTAAGTACACATTCACATCAATATAAAGTACTGTACGCAGCCATGAAGTGGGGTGCAATCACTACTTCGTCGATGAGCAGTGTCACTGGTCTTGATGTCTAGATCCCACTTCCATATGCTACTTCGAAATGAACCCATCCTTCCAGCACACCCGCAAAAAAATTTCAGGCCTGAATTCCGCCATTCTAACGCTACGGCGTTGAAATCTAACAACTCGAAAAAACAGCAACATGCCAAATTTTATCCTCCGGATATCTCCTTGAAGTGCACAATTTAAAAAGATAGATGTCTTTTTTTGTATCAAAATGTAACCACCGACAGTGTGCACATGAGATTCTTGCTCAAACAATTTGAATACCATGGACTTAGGTCATGACCTTTTACCCTTGTGATGCATGTGATGCTCACTATCATTGTCACTTCACTGGTGCATGTACCTAAGCTTGTTTACGTTGTGCGGCTGAAGAGAGTGAATGAAAGGCTAACTTCTCAATTTCTTCCTTTTCGGTGTTCAATTGAATTAAGGGACCCCGTGTTGAAATTTTTGAAGAGTGATCGTTACAGTATCGCACGAACGTTCTTATGTACGTCGCCATCTTGGCTGCTGGTCATCCAAGAATTAAAGTTTCGTAAACTGAAAAACTACGAAAAACAGGAAGATCAGAATTATTTTGTTATTATTACTAACTTTTTATTACCATTAGTATCTATTATTGTTAATCATCACATTTTCTGTTACGTACCGTATAATGAATTAAATGATGTTGCATAATATATATGGTCTCATTGTTGATAATCATATGCATGTATGACGTTGCCAGCGGACCTGCGAACTCGAGCTAACACATCCTATTACCTCCACTCCACGAAAGCAGCCTGGCAAAGCTTAGGCTCAGGTGGGTGTACTTGGGCATAAGATAGATATTAAGTAAAGTAGGGCTGCCGTACAACCATGATTTATTTGAAAGCCTTATTGTGAAGAAAAGGGTAACGGTTGAGGGGGAAGGGACTTAGTGCTAGCTTACTACAATCATTCCGAGGTGCCTACACCTTCAGACACTCATTCAGGAAATCTGGATAGAAACTGACAACAAGATCGCCACTGACATCGGTCGGCAGCCATATCTTGCAGCGTCTCCAACCAGGCGTAGTGAGGATCACGCGATTCACATCCTGGAAGGCGAGGAGCACCGATGGCACCCAAACGTTTCGTAATTCTCTTCATACCCATCTATCAGGTCAAGGGTTGGTCACCTCTCTGCCTCCGCCACTCTGAAATCGGTATGGAAAACAGCACTCTCTTCCGAAAACGATGATTCGACATACGCAGCACATGTTCCAACCAACAGAGCTTCTGGTGCTGGATACATTATTCAGTGGAAGTACCCTTTGCACAACCGAAAACTCGCTTTCTAATTGTACCGTTACGGATTCCCCGATACCAACCCACACGAGCTATGGTTCTGAGACAACGATTGCCGAACACCTCCAACATCATCATCATCATCATCATCATCATCATCATCATCATCAACTTCACCATCATAACCATCATCATCATCATCATCTTCACCATCATTATCATCATCATCATCATCATCATCATCATCTACACCATCATCATCATCATTATCATCATCGAGAGCATGACATCACTGACATTGATTAACAACCATATCTTTCAGCCTCTCCAACCAGACGCAGTGGGGATCACGTAGTTCTCATCCTGGAAGACGATTTGAACCGACAGTACCCGGATTTTTAATAATCGTGATGTCGTCTGCATATTCCAGATCGACAAGGTGTTCCTCAGAGGCTATGCGAACACCAGGATTTTTAAGAGCTTCCAGCGTCCGTCTCATTACCTCACCGATCACGAAATCAAATAGAAGTAAGACATTGAGCATCCCTGATGGATCTGGCTTTGTGTAGGGAAGCTGTTGGAAAGCTCTTTGTATAATATCACACGCTCGGAAGTCCGAGAATAGAGAGAACGCATTATGTTCGCAAACTTCCGGGGCTTTCCTTGGTGAAAAAGCATGCCACGGAGAACAGACCGATTAAGCGGGTCGAATGGGCCCTGGAAGTTCAACAATAGTAATAAAATTGTGGGTCGACTGTAAGCACGACGTCGCTCTGACGGAGTGTGAAGATTTAGTGAACGCAGCTCCTACCAGGCCGGGATCCCGCTTGCTGATCTTGAGTGAGTGGTTCACGAGCCATTATAAGGCGGCGACGCACAAGTAACACCAACAGCCTCGTTACGATCGCAGTCAAGCGGATTGCCCGGTAGTTACCATAGTCATTAGGAGCCCGTTTTTCAAAATTAGCACTACCACCGATTCTCCCCAGCTGTCTCAGACAACCTGCATTTCCCAAATATACGCAAAGAGATCAGACAAGCGCTGACTGACAACTTTACCCACATTCATGAACAATGCGGGTGGGAGGCCATCCGACCAAATGAGCTCGGTGGCGCTTAAGAGAACATAAGCGGTCATAAACCTCCGAGCCCGTAGGTGGTTCCACGTTCACCGTCCGGGATTCTGCGTCACCCGTGGGCTCCAGACGGGCGCTAACTGGTAACCATGACGATTGTTGTTCGAAGTATTCGGTCCACCGATCGAGGCGTTCTTTATTTAAGATGCCCACTCTTTTCCTATCCTTGATGGTTTTGCTCACGTGTGGTTTCTGATAACCGGTCGCAGGGATCAACTGAAATAATCTTCGGGCATTACCGGATTTCTGGGTCCCTTTTATTTCTATGGCTTGCTATGTCCACCACACTTCACGGTCAACTCTCACGCTCACTTTCACTTGGTGTCTGTTAGTTCGTCGCATCACGTTATGTTCGGGGCCAGCTGGGATATTTCTCCGAGATTTAAGCAGTGCCACCGTTCGGTTTGATATCCAGTGCTTGAGTGCGTTTGGTGGTGCCGTGCCACAGGGAAATTCCCAGCACTATGCAGAGTGGTGGCAAGCTCGTCCCAGTATGAGTTCACCTCTGATGATGGAACCTTTGGAGGAGATTCTAGAAGACGATTCTGGTAAGTTCGTCTAACAACCGGATCTGCGAGTCTCTCAGTTACCCAGCGATTTGTCCGCACCTTACGCAGCCCTGGAAAACGTAGGCAAAAGCGACTCCGGACGAGCGCGTGGTCGGAATCCACAAATGTGTTCCAAAACGACTGGCAGTCAGTTAGTGATCCGCGCCATCGGTAATTGATGGCGATGTGGTCGATGAGTTTGTGGTCGGCATGCCGTTTGAGGATACCATGCGGCCAGACGACTTCGGCTATTTCGGAAGTTAGTACTCCATAAAAACAACTTGCGATCAGCACATAGCTGAAGCAATCGTTCCCATTGTCCGTAGTACCAACCGGTCCAATCCATGTCGACCTCCTAACTGAGTCTCAGATACACTAAGCCTGCCCACTTGTGCATTCAAGTCTCCGGCAACCACCGATGTCTGAGCTTTTAGCTCGCTGCAACAGGTCATTCAGGCTTCATAAAACCTGTCTTTGACGGCGTCGGAGCTACAGTCAGTTGGGGCGTAGGCAGACGATAAACAAACATCGATCAACTTCCCGCTTGTAGGACTGCTTCACAGACGTTGCCAAACGAACCACACAGAGGACGACTATCAACAGGTATCCAGTCAAGCCAGGATGCTTCCGCCTGGTGACTTAGGACTATACCAACCGCTGCACATCCTGCCGCAGCAGCCTCTGGATCACCAGAGCTGCGTAGCCGGAAGCGAATGGAGACTAATGGGGCGGTTAGCTCAATCACTGTGCTTGCATCTTGAATCCTAGTTTCTGAGACACGGCAAACATCAATGCTAAGGGAGTCCAGTGTGAGAGCAACAGCTTGTTGCTGCTGCTTGCTTCAGAGTGTGGACATTGAAGGCGGTCATATTGAGACTGGGTGTCGAGGCTTGAATATTGATTTGGAGATACCTGAGATGTTGGCGGCGCATGTTGCGAGCAGATGCTGCACAAAACCGATGCAAGACGAACGGAATCATCAGTCCTAAGTGCTGGGCCTACAAGAGGAGAGCTGTTAATGAGGGGGGAGAGGGAGGGAAAAATTTTGTGAGGGAAGAAGGGGGCGTCAGCAGTAGCCTGTTTTCGCTTACCCGCGCCTGCAACGAGTAAAGGCGACCCGGCCGATGGCACCACGCGACGGCCGGTGTGGCATGAGTTTATCTGTATATGTGCAGTTCATGGTTGTACATGGGCTGGGATACTGTCAGGGCGCCCACACCTAGACAGGAGGACGATTAGGGTCCTCAACCAAAGCCTCTGGCTCAAAAGCCTAACCACAAGGCAGCGGTGTTTGGCGGGAAATGTAAATGCATTACCATTTCAACGGAACAAGTCGCCACATGTTCCGACCCCCAACATGTGTTCGTCAGACGTCTAACCATTGACCAGCCTGGTATGAGAGTGTGTCGCGGGAACACTTCCCAGTATAGCTGAATGAGTCGCTGAGGTGCGCAAATCACAGCACTGTAAGGTCCAGTCTCTTCGTGACGGTTTTGAACTCTAAAAATAACTGTTTAATGAAGTACGTTCTTTTCATAAACCGATTTGGTTTAACGGGAGACTCAAATGAATCCCAAATGCATATGTGGTCTATGGTATTTCTCACCTGAAGGTGCTGCATGAGGGCCGCCTAATTCTTCGGTTGTCACGACATTCCAGATATCGCATTTTATTTCCTCGACGTAACACAGTACTTAATGCACCATCGTCTCTTGAAAAAATATCCTAGACGGTAGATTCGGTTGAGTCTGTCGTTAACACCAGTTTACTTTGAAAATGGATGCATTTCACCAATTACACAACTTTTTGCGTTCCAGTGCAATATAAGGTCGATGAAAACTCGGGGACTTCGCCTACCTGGTGAGCCCCAAGAGCGAAACCGGTAGTACGTTATGTCAATTTTTAGTTTCGAAGCCAGAAGCTATCCACTTCACAGTTGCAGTGAGATAGTGCGGCGTCTAAGTGGAGTGTTTTCTTAGTGCTGTTGACTACAACCGAGCTTAGTAATGCAAATTAACTGACTGAGTTTGAATTTGTAGTGAAACCTCCTTGGCCACTGCTACATGTGGTTTGATCATGTATTTCATTTCAGTTACTACTGCTTTTTCTGAATTGCTTTTCGTTGTTTCTTGTCGATACAGTTAGCTGAAGCTGCCCGGAACTATCTGATTCTTCGCCTAGAATGGAATCGCCAATGTCAGTTGGCTGAGGAACTGTGTCGTAAGCGCAACGCCGCCTACGTTGCAACTATTGTTCGGGATTGGTGGAGGCATGTTAATGAGGTATGTGTCTGGTGAATGAGTTAGCAGTTTAATTTCTATAATTTTCCCATAATTGGTTGTCCCCCCGGACTGAAAATCTGTCACAGTCCCTCCTTAATAACTCATTACCCAGAGTTTGTTTTTGAATTTCATTCGGAATATTATTGATTTGAATACTAGTTGACAACTGTACAGGACATCAAATCACGGTGTCGTATTGCTTGCGCAGCCCTTCTTAGACGATGCAGACCGTCGAATTTCTTGCTGTTGCCGTGTAACGAACATCATATAGGTGACAGACGGACCAGGATCTAGTTTTGAACAGTAAAACGCCCACCTTTTTTCTGCCAATAATGCTTGTTATTAATGTCTCACCAATTTGCACCGCGTGTTTCTCGTTGTATCCCTCTCATCTGGAAACAAACTGGCTTCATGGATATCCCATCGGGAGATATGGGGTTTGGTTGGAACTTGTTGCAGACCACGTCCCACTTCGAACTAGTGCAGCACTTCGACTCTCCTGCTCGTGGGTCTATGTTCAGTGCTCAACTTTTAAAGAGTCGCCTATATCTCACCTTTCTCACTATTGATCTTTCATCTTTAGTTCACTCATTTTCATATGTAGCCCTATCCTCATTGTGAAATGCCCACGTCGTCACTCCAAGCGACGATATAGAAGTGATTTAATTCACTACCAAATTTTCACTAGGTTGTAATGTAGCTTATGCAACAGTCGTTTCACAGCTTCAGCCTTAGACAGAGTTTTGTGTGAGGGGCCATTGATTCACAAGACTGGCGGACTGTCAGTGCATTCTGGAACCCTGCCGATTTTGCATAGCCTTTATCCAGTTTATTGCTTACCACGTGTCCATTTTATTGTCGATCACTTGGGATACGAAAGACCTGATGTTGGGTTATCGTTCATTTCAAATTGCCTCATTGCATTTTTAATCCAGCTGGTCTCAGATGATCTCATGACGAGCTAGAACGGGTATAACCTGTCCAAAGTAAGTTCGGGTCAGTTCGGACGGGTCCCAGGCTATTGCACTTGTTCGATGACAGACGGACCTGATCTCGTGTGTTAAGCGGAGATATCCAAAATTAAGGAATTTCTCGGACAACTCATTGTAGAGTGCCATCATTCAGTGGCTACCGTATCATCACTGCAATATTTTCTACCAACTTACCAATCCTTGCGTTCTCTTGCGGTAGGGCTTGGAATTCCTGAGGGAAAGTGCGAACCGTCAGCACTCTGCGCAGCTTTCGAAACTAAATAGATTGGCGCTCACCACATGTTCGGATCTCGGACCATCATGGGTTGCTCGGGTTCCATATGAAGTCTCACCTTTCTTTGAATGGCCACAATCTTCGAGCCCTGATTTTAAAGCCTTACGAAGTGACGGAGACTCACATGACAGTGACTGGCTTCCTAGTCCCCACAACAGCGAGTCTGACTCTGATGAACCTCACAGCCGGTCAACGAGCAGCAGCCGTGCCGCAAGCTTTGTTGATGATAGCGATGCCAGTGTCTTCGGTATAAGTGAATTCCAACCAACCTACTTCCTCAAGCAACAGCATGAGGAAGCCACTGTTCGCGAGCGGAGATCTGACAGTCGCAACCTGAGGACAACTGATCCGATGACGTCTACGCTGAAACTAGAAGCAGTTCGCCAACAAGAACAGATAGCGCAAAATAACCCGGTGGTTAAATCCCAAGAGGACGGCCTTAATGTTTCACCTATTGTGGAACGTACGGAACTTGAGGCTCTGATCTCGGAAGCTGCTCTCCCACTCCATCAGTTACTTCCGGCTCGCAATCAACTACCACGTTTGGAAGACGACATGGACCGATCCGCTGCGTCGCCCGGAATTCAGTTATCTTGTAAACCAATGAGCCCGGAATCTTTCTTTGCAGATGCCGAATCTGATGTAAGTGAAGACATGGTTCTACCGCATCTTCACTTTTATACTACCCTACTCAAGTGTACTTTTTTTGCTAATGCTGATGAAATAATACTGTCCTCTAATAAAACGGGACGATATTGACAGTGTTTTTCGAAGGCTTATTTGAAAGTGAGTAAATGCGAACCATCCTCATTGGCCCGAATTAGCCCAGTGGTTAAAACGCGATGGCCATAATTCAAGTCCACCCCTCATTTTTAGGTTTCTTGCTTGGGCTTGGCTATTTAGAGCTCTTTGCGGGTTACATTGCAGCCCCAAATTTGTAAACATCCAATCTTTCTCAGGGCTCGACACCGAAATATTTTGAAGCATTTGGATACCTCATTTTTGGAACTAAGTGACCACGATTAGGTCAGATTTTAATTTTTCAAGCCCTCCTGCTGTGGTTTGCTCATAAAGTGGATGAGGTAATTCCCCGGTATAGAGTGGGATTTGGCCTCGGAGGTTGACCTCCGTTCAGGGTAGTCGTGGCCGACAAGGGACGCTGTTATGGAGTCTCCATGGGAATAGTCCCTCGTTCGGGTCGCCGTATTATCGATACTTGCAATGGTGAAGCGTCGAAAGGGATGGACACTTATTTACTATTTATTACTTATTATTATTACTTATTACTTACTTACTTACTATTACTTGCTTATTATTATTACTTATTATCATTATTACTTATTTACGTATTTACTATACTTAGAGATGGAGGTACTCCCCCACAAGAACGCAGTAAGTGTCGATCGGGAAATTTTCGAACCAGAAAGCATAAGCTTGAAGAGATCGCTGATTGAACGCAGTGGCAAACTTATCTAATGTCTATGGGGAAATCAAATAAACAATTACGGGGTTTATTTTCTGGCCAAATTGTGCCACATAGTGTTTGTTTACATGCTATGATCACGCCTTGAATCCCGTGGCCCTATACGTCCGCAGGGTGTACCGTAATAAGGATCCCGAGCTTTTTAGAAATTGAACATGGTTGCCACACTTCTATGCACTTTCGGTTTGTGTATTATACATTCATTCTTTCCTGTCTTTTCTCATCCAAGCCGGTCACCTTAAAGGGGAAACAGTGATACCTTTGTCTCCGCACTGAGCCGGAGAGGGCAATGTCGAATAGTCACTTGTTATTCGTGAAGGTTTTCGACAGTACAGTGATTTTGAAAAAAGGGTACTTCATTGAAGGGTCTCAACACTACCTACCGTTAGCAGTGACCCTTCTCGAAAAACCCCTCAGGAGTGGCTAACTGCTTCATTTCCCTGTGGTACCGTCCTGGGAGATGAAGTAAGTTGACCTGTATCGGTTCACCTAATTAAAAATTCTATCCTAAGGGCAGGAGGACTATCGTTTACGTAATAACATAACCTGTGCCCGTACACGGTCAGTGAGATCCTCACTATCTCGTAACACAGAAGTCGGTAGACAAAAATCTCTACGAAACCACATCCGTCCATAGCTCATTCGATAATCGTTCAGCTGTAACACCCTTTCGATGCCTAACTGCCATGCAACCCGAAGGAAGCACGAGGGCTGGGATACTGTCAGGTTGCCCAAGCCTAGACAGGGGAAGTCGAGAGGCAGAGGTCGGGTTCGAACCACGGACCTTCCGGTCAGTAAATTCGCGCTCTAACCACTTGAGCCATCTCGGCTGCCATAGCTCATTGGCGGGGGGTCTATTTCGCTGTTCTTTGTGTTACATTTCGTCGCCCTCTTTATCTGTTTCATGCACCCGCCTACACTATTAATAGGGTGGTTATATGTCGCACGTGGTGCCTCTTCTTGAGGGACGAATGAGCTAACATCCCAAGAATACCTCAAATGTGATACGCAGAATTCACCTTCAAATATCTGTTCGTGCGTTCACTCCGTGGAAACGAACCTTAAGCTAACAAACTTTATGTGGCTTGTAGTAACAGTATGGCGTCGTACTTTTTCCCCGTAGATGCTCTAGTCTACGATGATAGTTTATTTGATCTCACTTGAAATTGTGTCCACAATGTCCGACAAAATGTTGAGTAATCATCTGCCCACTTGAATCGAACTTCGTTTTCTTTTCTGTTGGATGGGTGCGGCCGTGCACAGCGGTGACATGTGACAAAACATGCGGTGGAAGCTGCGGTCAATCGGCTAGGTCGCTTCCACAGTCAGCTGAGACCATTTTTTAACTTGCCGAACCGCCTGTTTGTCCTAGGGAATATTTTCATCCAATGGCTCTTAGTTGTATCGTTCAGCTGTAGCACCCTTTCGGTGCCTAACTGCCATGCCACCCGAAGGTTGCACGAGGGCTGGGATACTGCCAGGTTGCCCAAGCCTAGACAGGGGAAGTCGAGAGGCAGAGGTCGGGTTCGAACCACGGACCTTCCGGTCAGTAAGCTCGCGCTCTAACCACTTGGGCCGTCTCGCCCATCTTAGCTGTATAATGGCTCTTAATATATATTATGCTTGTGCTTTCCACCGACTGGATCAATTTTACGAAAATTTTAAACATTGCCCACTTAATTTACGAATTTATGATTTATCTGCGGCAAATCCCTGTAGAATGGCGATTTGTGCTGGTACCATGATAATTCATTCTGAGTTCCATTCCTGTTGTTGTTCACCAATCCTCCACCTCATTTTCAAGGATTAATTTGAAAACTGATCGCAATCACACAGTAGCAACCTATGACCATGCGTGCGTGGGGGCGAGATGGCTCAAGTGGTTAGAGCGCGAATTTACTGACCGGAAGGTCCGTGGTTCGAACCCGACCTCTGCCTCTCGACTTCCCCTGTCTAGGCTTGGGCAACCTGACAGTATCCCAGCCCTCGTGCTTCCCTCGGGTGGCATGACAGCTAAGCACCGAAAGGGTGTTACAGCTGAACAGTTTTTTTTAGTGCCCCAATATTGGGCTGCTTTTCCGTTGTACCAGAGCGAAAAGAGCATCGCGCTCTCCAATCCTGCTTGGTGCCGCTCCACATATTGTCCTTTGTTCAGAGGTTACTTGCATTGTCAGGTGCACAAAATGATGAGACAGTTGTTGCAGCAAACAGTTTATTTTAGTTGTGCGAACTCTACTTCTACACTGTTCCCGTTGTGCTAGTTTTTTCCGTCATAGCGATCGGTGTAACCGTGTGTAAAAATGTCTGCGAAAATGTATCCGCCTTCAAGTGACTGACTGTTCTCTCTGACCGGGAAGGGATTGTATGTGCGAGGCTACCATTGCTGAAAGGCGTATCGTGTTCTCCGTCACCTTTGCTCTTAAATGATCCTTTCGGTACATTCACACCCAGTCAACAACAATCGAAAAGTCATTATCGGATTCGACTGCTGTCTCGGACTCAGATTACTCTTCACAAGTGTACAACTAAACCACTGACTCTCTTAACCTGGTTAATTTGTTACATGATTCTTCTGGACATTTAGTTTGGGTCGAGTTTGCCGAGTTTCGTAACTGTTTTAACGATTATTTGCACCTTCACTGAAGTTTAATCTGGTTGCTAAACTCCCATCAACCGGACTTCACTTTTTAGGACGAAAATTCGGAAGTGGTCCTGTTGAAAACTGACGCTGAGAAGTCCCTTGATGGCATTTTACCTCCTGGCTACCTGGATTCTGATGAGCATATAATTCCGGGTGAACACAATGGTGCATCCCATCATAGTATGATGGACACTCATAATGACCATCCCAGTGATCTAACTGAATCACAGAATGGGGGCATCTCGGACACTGATTGTGTGTACGATCTACTGGAAGACGAAGATTATCGGGAGGCCAAACCACCTGATGAGAACATACCTTTCCGGCGGGACAACTCTATGGGACTCGTTGACTCGCCTTGGACTGATGTCCAAACCCCCCTGACAAGAATAACTAATCCGAACGAGCTACGGTGGGCGGCACTCCAACTTTCCCCATTGCTGAAGCCCAACGTAAATTCGTGTACCTCTTCCTCAACCCTCCTAGCAACGGCATACAGCCCGGCCTTTCGTGTTCGATTCCTCCCATCCACCAATGTCGGTATGTTTTCCTTCCCAGTTTGCACCCGTTTACGTGAATTTCTCAGTTGTCCACAACGAGCCTCACGTACTGTCGTCCTTTGGACACAGTGATCCATGTTTTAGTCGTTCAGCTGTGAAACGCGTTCAACATGTTTTTTTCTATCTGAACTTGTGTGTCCGTATTTGTGAACAAGCGCCTGTTTATTCAGTAGTCATTTTGGGGGATGCGCTACTATCCTATAGGAATTAAGTATAATCACCTTTGTTACGATGAGCGTATTTTTCTCACTGACAGCCTAATTGAGGGACAGGCTCCACTTTGGAACGGCCAAGGTCATCACGCATGCCCTGAATGGCACCTTTGGCACAAGGTGTATGCTTGTGTTTCCTAACTTGGCGGCACTTGAATTGACATTCAAATTAGGACGGGTAAACTATTTTGGCACACCTTGCCATCGGTAAATTTGCGGTTTGCAAATTGCTACGCTGTAGATTCGCCAACGCATTTAACTATGCAGGTCTTCTCCAGAGAATCCCCCTTAGGGTGATTCCCCTCCGTTGATACACCACAGCAACCTTGCTTGTGAGCTATGATTTGGTTCGTAATCCCTCCTAAGGGAAGCCATCATATAGTTCTGATATTTCCTTTATCAGTGACATCCTGTCTTTGGGGAAGGGCTGTACCTGTTTGGAGTAAATTGTAAGTAATAAATAGCTGCCGAACGGAACACGATACTCCATTATCGTGTATGTTGCAGGGGTAGCATACTCTTCAGCCACCGAGTTCACGGCACTTATTCATTAATCTCAGCTATTATGTGAACATGTTTTTGCCTTCTATTCTCACTTACCGAGAGTTTGCGCGTGCACAGGTTCCCTGTTTAATCAAACATAAACTGCCACTATGAGGGTTCTTAGGGCTTTTCTAGCCTATGAACTGATCAGAACAATTATGCTGCTGCCAGTTCCGTCCAACTGGTTCTTCTGCGCTCGAAATTCGAATTTGTCCATCATTAAGGTGTATATATTTCGCCTGATACTTTACTGCATTCAGCCAGTGGATACAGCTTATGGTCCTGTGATTTCTCGATGCTACCGTAGACAGATTATCCCATTGGGCCCTGATGCAGGTCCATTTCATAGAAGTCACTACTTGTAGTTCAGATAGCTCTTCTGCCCCAAGCAGATGTCAAAATGTGGATAGATTACCTCGCAGTGCGTGTCTGCATTCGTTCCTATCAGCACCCTCACGAGTAGCGTGTTCCGTCAAGAAAGGTCATCCCGTTTTTTTCTCGATTTTACATTAAAGAAGACAATTCCTTCGGGTGATTCGGATAATGCAAGCGGACGGAGGTAAACGGTCGACGCAACAAGCAAACTGCCTACGGCGACTTGTTATGACGATGTCCGTAGTTTATACGGTTGTTGAGCGCAACAAATTTAATCAGCTCGTACTCCGTTTGGGCGTACTTTCTCTAGGAATAAGTTGTTTCCCACTCCGCTGGGTTTCAGTAAAATTTGGTATGACAGAGCCTGTGAGAGGCAAGAGAAGTTTATTTAAAAACTGATAGGAGTCAAGTTACCCACCTTTTCGGTTTTCATTTCTACCATTTCCATTCTATCTCTTGATTTACAAATATCAGATTCCTGATTATCCTTCATAACTACTTCAGGTTCAATCGTAACTTGGTTGCGCCATGCTGTTTCCCGGGGAGTTCCTGGACTTCTGTTATCCCAAAGTGCAATCTCTGGTGACGCAGAATTGGCCGTCGCAGCCCATTTGGGTCAACTTCTCGTTCCTGTTGCTCACTCTTTCGATTCATTCTGGCCGGAATGCTTACCAAAGCAGGTTTCACTAAACGGCACTGGGGACTGGGGCCCGCATCTGATTGTAGCTCCTCGTTTATGCATTCCGGTTTGGCGAACTCGCCTCTCTAACTGGTGTCCTGGTCTTCGAATAACCTGTTTGGGTGTGGGTGCATGTGGAACAACTGCCAGAAACGAACCATCGGGAACAGGTAGACGTTTACGATCTTCCGTTGTTCGGGGCGCTGTTAATGTCTGCATAACAAGCTATGCGGCCATTCTTGCTCGTCCCAGTCGGTATTCACGTATTCGTTGGCATGTTGTGGTGTTAGATCAGGTGAGTCTTACGATCAGTTCATTTATGGAAACTATATCCCCACGCCTCAAAACAACCTCGTTCTCTGAACCGCTTTCGTGTTACGATGCCCTGGCGTTCAAGAGTTCTCAGCAAGGGAATAGAAACCGTCCTTATACTAATCTTGAGTTGTTTCCTCGGGACGGTCCAAAACGGTGTCGCCATTCTGAGACATCGGGACCTGTCGAGACATTTTTAGTTGAAGCACACTTTTTCAAAAATCACTTACGTGATCTCTGAAATTATGATGCTGTTTTTTCACAGATGGCGTGGTAATTTACTCACCATTAAAATTCCTCATACTCGTAAATGTGGTTAGTGGTTGCATCACTGGTGAATAATTTAGCTAAAATCGATGCACATACGATCATGCGACATCCATCTGATGAATCTTACTGGGGATGAAACTCAGTGTATTGTTTAAGCTGATTTATACTTTATATTATACTTTATAAAATCCATCTGATGAATCTTACTGGGGATGAATCTCAGTGTATTGTTTAAGATGATTTATACTTTATATTATACTTTATAACCCGGACGCTTTCCTTTCATCCTTTTGCTAGGTGCATCACTTATTTTCGTGCAAGAATTCTGCAGTTTCATCCCAATCTATGGAACCGGCACTCAATCAAACTAGTCATCAGTCAGGCCGTACGTCGTCCGTTGCTTCCAGCGCTTTGGATACCCTTATTTCAGAGTTACGCTACAGCGGTCATCGACTGCTGATCAGCTCGGCCACGGATCTCCTGTCTTCTGCATGTGGATTTCGACTGTTTGAATTAAGCCGACTCCTGATGTCTCATTGTGCAACAGACTCTGAAGAGCATAAACTATGGACTGCTGAGCTGTTCAGTGCGGTAGAAGGGGTTGCACACAATCACGATAATCAGTCCATAAAAAGAGAGCGACCCTCCAAGAAACAGCTGATCAAAGTGAGGTTTATTGACGCCTATGCACCCTTCGCCATATCTGCAGTATTAACTTGTTTTTCAAGTTTCGCGGGTAACAAAACAATTTGTCTACATGCTAAGGTTTCACCTGCGCGAATTGTCAAACAGTTGAGAAGTACAGAAGTGGCTACTACTACTACTACTAGCCTACTGAAAACTGCCCCCGGTTTAGTCGCATGGGACCGAAAATAAGGATGGTCATATAATTGACAATCGTCTTTCCTTCTTTTTGTTGCATACCTGAAAATTTTCGAATGTTAACTTTCGGACCGTTCGAAACGTTCAGTCACTTGCTCAGTTCGTGTTACCGGAATGCAATTGCGGAAGCTGCGCTCGACAGACTGGTCATTTAATTGTTCTGCGAAGTGTGTTTAGGTTAACACCGGTTTGTTTTTACTGTTAGGCGGGGTTACTGAACGCTAGCTTATCATTGAGAATCTACCACTGATATGATCAACGTTGTGGAATTCAAACACATTGACTTCATAAGATGTGTGCGCACTACTGGATTCTCTAACCTCATTAAGGAAGTTACGTAACTGCGCCAAGATCCATTCCTGGCGTGATATGTGATAGAATAGGCGGAGAAGCGGCTTACACTCCGATGTTTTAAGGGCAGCAATCAGACCGCCGGAATGGTCAATCGGCTACGTGTTTGGCAGTGCTTGGTGTTCTGTTGTTGTCACTTCATCCGTATATGTTGTGTGTTGCCTTGTGTAACGCTTGTAGCCCGCCAAACACCGCTGTCTTGCAGTCAGGCTCTTGAGCTAAAGGCTTTGGTCGGGGACCCTAATCGTCCTCTAGTCTAGATGTGGGAGCTCTGGTAATATCCTAGCCCTCGTGCTTCCTTCGGATGGCATGGCAGCTAAGCACCGAAGGGGTGTTACAGCTGAACGATTATGGTTTTATTTATTATTACCTGTGTATCACTAGAGTGCTTGGAGTAGTCCTTACATATGGAATAGGTTGTCTAACCTTGTGAACAGCTGTCTTGCTTTATGTCCTGTGTTTTTGTATCCATGATGGTTCAGTTGCCCATCTAGCCTCAGTTAGACAAGTGTGGTGTAATTTGCGCGCACTTATCACAAGGTTATATTTGTTTCTCCCACAGAGCCTGCTTACCATTGCAACCTAATTCCAAAGACCGCTTTCCCAGAGCTATTATACCAGGAATTTTATTTAATAATTCTCTAAATATCTCACTTCTACAACGAGTGCATCCATGAAGGACTGAACGCTAGCTTATCATTGAGAATCTACGAGTGCATCCATGAAGGGAGAAACATATTGTTGGTCAAGCGTTTCCATGGCGCTTTAAATGTGGCCATAAACAATCCCTTCGAAATCCAAAAATACAAGCAACTTCGTATTAACAACGCATCATTCATAGCCATTTTTCTTCTCACACCGAAGTTCCATAGATTCCCGTTAATACCGTACGATAGATCATGTTTAGGATTCGCATCTTGCTGATTTTCAACCAATTTACAGCGCCAACCGATTCATTCCCCTCTGTGTTCCGGCGAAACAGAAACCTGGCCGTTATCGGATGGCTACAATTCTCAATTAATGAACGCCATACGCACTATATCGCGAAGGAATCACTTGGTCGGGCCTGGGTGTATAAATTTCAGACTAATAAAATGGCAGCTTACGAAGTCACATTTGCCTTTTTTTGCGTGCAAGACCGCATTCCCTGGCATGGCAAGACATGCAGTCCGGCCTTGTTATTATCGACGACAGGTCTTGTTTTTGGGAGAGGAGAGTGATGCTGAATTTCAATAAAAGCTGTCCGCTTTTGAGATTTACGTGCAGTGGTCATGGCGGGTCTAGATTTTCGCATGCCGTTTCCTGGTTACGTACCCGGGGATGTCGAATCTTTCAATACACACAGTTCCAAACTTGTTGTCTTATTTAACCCAATGCAGCACAGCAGCCGTTGCATGTGCAGGCCCCCTAATGTTCTGGACGTTTAGCAGTCCTGTCATAGACAGGCCTCTGGTTGTGGTTCTAGGAAATGTCACACAGGTCATGACAGGTCTCGGCATCTAAAGAGACCACTATGTCGGGTGAGCCGCCATGAACTGTTCCCCTCATTACCACTTTCTTGAAAACAAACAGTTGATTTCGGCGTATGATTCATGGCCCCGTTCATCAGATCGGCTTCATGGGCAGGCGATGGATGGCAAAATTATCCAACTTTCACTCTGAAAGCCTTATACAACTCACGCAGTGATTATGTTGGAGCTAAAATCACGCAGTAATAGCTATTATACGTAGAAAAACCATTTCACGGTGAGCTGACACGCGTTACCGGTAATTTGCATACACTATTGTGTTACAAGACATGTCAACCTCATGGTTGGACGATCCTTGCCTAAAGATGGTCTTTGTAAGAATGCTTCTTATCTATTTCAATGGAAGGTGGACTGGGGAACTGGAAAGCAGTCCTCATTGGGGGTGGTCATCATATGCAGGTTTCTATAGGACGGATGACTGAAATTCTAACGTGCTAGCCCGAAACCCTTAGTGAAGCTCTGTGGTCCCCCTCCGTGTGGGATGTTTCCTCGAGGTAGTTTCCAGTCGTCTTCGTAGCTGGCTATTTTCCACTCGAGGGCACTAGTCACGTTCTGTTGACGGTAAATGACAGCAACTCTCAGTATGATGTGGATGAAATGAAGCTCCTGTTTATATTTTCACATGGCCTTGTTAAATTATGTTTACTTTGGATGTTATGCTCATTTGCTGGTAATGTAATGACTTCCTTTTATGTGCAGTTTTTGGAGCCATTCGTCCTGCGTTTAGAGGAAGAGTACGAGTCTGGTGACGAAAAGGTTGTTCACTGTCCAATGACTGCTGCTCAGCGCAAGGTGCACGACGCGATTATGTCATCCAAGGTGTAAGTTCACTTGTATATCGAATACTCGAATACCTCCCTTTGAAACAATCTCCTCGTTTGACTAAGTTACAATAGTCCGAACCTACTTCACTGTTCAGCTTACTGGGGCTATCATGGTAGCGAAATGAACTTGTATAGGCACTGGACTTCCCGTGTCATGAACAATATCCCGTTAGGTAGGAAACAGCTATCAAGCCGTCCAACATTGAGTTCGCTCATTTTTGTCATCTTATTTTCCCCTCATCGTTCGCATCCAGCTGTCATCTCCAGGTAGTCGGGCAGGCGTTAAATACTCGAAAAAATTTTAATGGGGAATCAGTGAATGGACTAGTGCATTACGTGGGCGAAGCAACTTCTGTGATCCATAGACCCAACTGTCGAAATGTAGCAATAGCTCTCAAACTCTGTCTTATTACCTAGGTGAACGTCTTCGCTGGGTCCCTCACTGTCATGCCTGTGAGTGAGTATCTTCGTTTGCGTACCAATGCGAACCGCTCCACACGTTGTGTGCATCTAGTTAGTGAAAATTCACTTGTCCCCGGTAGATTTTGAGTATATGGCGGATCGACTTTTATGACAGTCAGTGTCGTTGCACATGCGCAGTTGATAGGCGTACCAGTGCATCACCGTTGTGAACATCAACTCATATCGTTTAGATCGTTTCAGGTGATTTAATTTTTGTGATGCCCATTTCGATCCGAATACGAAGCGAAGGCGCTCGTTTTATTTCTATGAGGTTCTTTGTATTCAGCGAGGCTTGTTGCTCAACTTGCTTTAATGATCGGAGCTTGTAAGCAACAATCTCGTCTTTGTATTCAGCGAGGCTTGTTGCTCAATTTGCTTTAATGATCGGAACTTGTAAGCAACAATCTCCAGAATTCTACTGAGATCGCTCATCAGGCTGCCGCATGGTTGTGCTTCGGCTGTGTTCGGAAATTTTTATTACTGATACAGAATCTCCGTAGTAGCAAATACCTGTCGGATAAATTTGGCATTTGAATGAAAACGTGGTTGGGCAGGAGTATGTAGGATAGGTCTTTTGAGAATATGTAAAGCAGGTTAGTGGACTGACCAATTGAATCCGCGACTGTGAGAGCCTTGTAGCAGGTTACTGGGAGAATACTTCTATTTGCTCAACCTGAGGAAGTGGGTTGATTTCGAATCCCTTGCCCGGCGTCCCAGGGTTGAAGAGTTTGATACTATGTTACTATGTTCGTGACTGTGGATGCTATTCTTACGCGCATTGGATGAGTGTCCAAGGTCTGAGCATTTTCCAGCCACACGTGCACCGATCAGTTGCAGTTGTCCTAGCTCAGGCCTGGGTGATTATTGATCCAGTCCACTTTGAATATGGTAACCAACCAATTTATTTCGCCTCACGGTACTTTGTTTACTCGGTCTTCCCGAGTTTCGGTTTTTATTACTAAGCTTGTCTTTCTCTCACCTGTTTTACCATGTACGCTGTCCTCTATTCCAGTGCACGCAATGCTTCCAAAGCTGGAGGCCTGCTGGATCTGCTGCATACAGTTACTCAAGCGTCAAGGATCTGCAATCATCCCTGTCTGTTGGCCACACACCCTTACAGTTCTTCCGCTTTCATCCAAACTCTGGCCAGTTTACATACCCATAGAGAGCCAAGACCTGGCCCTTTTGTTTTTGATGCGAGACTGGACATAGACAGACGTACAAGATCCGCAGGTCTACTCTACTCGACGCCATCTGCTGTGCTGAAAGCTGTTCAGCAGCTTAGGGACTCTGAACTCTCGGAAATTACCCTTCAGGGCTTTCAACTTGCCAGCCTGTTGAAGGATCCGGCTGATATCCGGGAACGTGTTGCTTTCCTTGCACCCACCAAACAACAGCTGGAAATTACACTTTTCCCAAAGAACACAAAAGAAAACACTCAGCCAAAACCAATTCCACCGTCACCGGTACCGAGTGATCTCTTCAATGGTGGTATCCACTATAGCCCTGTTCGTAATCGATCACACTTTGTTATGAACGGCCAAGTCAGCTCCGTGAAAATGGGCTTAAAAGTGAACACACCACTGACAAATGGGCTACCTGAATTACCAACAGTGCATTTGGATTTCACTAGCATCCCTGTGCGGTTCAAACGCCCAAGGATTTCGGAGAAATTTCCTGCTGAATCGCCGGTCAAACGGTGCCGGTTTGATGATGTTCCGCTTACCCCCTTAGCGGATCTTCACAGCCAGCCTTCGATTGACTCGAAAAGAACAGCTACTATTGAGCGCAACTTAAGACCAATTGTCTGCAAAACGCCATTCCTTGGTCCGGAAGTCCTCAGTATTTTAAATAGGGAAGTTACTGGACCCAAAACGCCTACTATTTTAAATAGGGAAGTTACTGGACCCAAAGCACCTACCGGTAAGTTGTTTGTACACTGATTATGTTGAGGCTCTGCATTTTTTCTCCGATTTTTATAGGTTGTATGGAGTTCACTCTAAGTTGTGGAACACGGCCGTTTGTTCAATTTTTTCATTACACTTTCAACCGTATCAGTTTTTCTCGACACCCTAACCGCGTGCATCAGACGCGTGTTCCGATGAGTTCCGGCCTGTCCCGTTGATCGCACTTTGACCCACTTAATGAACACAGTCGGTGAGTGTGAATTTCACGATCATAACTATAGCAAGCAACTGTAGAAGTAAACATGAACGTGCCTATAACCCATGTTCTGAGCAATTGCCAAGATTGGCGTAAAACCAAATCGTTTTCCCCTCCTTGTTGGGATCCCGCACAAAAGCTTGTCCGCCGGTAGCTCACGGATGAGCCAGGTGATATCCCGTGTGGAATAAATTCGACACTATCTGTGAAACTAAGAAACTGGATGACATATCGTATTGCAAAAGTGGCTGATTGAGTCAGATACCAACATAAGGAGCGCAAACGGACGTGGTCTGACTACCATAAGTAATAAGCCGCTGACCGCTTTAGGGCGCCGCCATTGATTTCTTTCCAAAGAATGCGACATAAAATTTTTGATTACACAGTGGGAACATTTTTCAAAAGTTCGCTTGATTTGGTTAGTCTGCGTTGGCCAACAGCATTTCATCTTGATGGAAAATTGCCTGGAATAGCTTTGGCCCGATAACGGTTGATTGTCGGTGCCCATGTCTGCATCGGTCGGATTGCTTTGATACCGTAAGACACCGAATAACTTGAGGTAACTGTTCTCAATATCTCTTTTCGCTGCTTTTCTAGCTTGAGGTAACTGTTCTCAATATCTCTTTTTGCTGCTTTTCTAGCGTTCTCGAAACCAGAAGTTCCCATCTCATAACACCTAGTGAATCCGCTACTACATAGTAGTGATTGGAACTTAACAACGTGCGTCGATTGAGCAGACAGGGAGGAACATGGGTGATGAGGATGATCGAGAGTAAAATGTTCCTTGATTAAACCCAGTACAAGTCAAGGAACCTGCCACTGTCCTGGTAGGTTTTTTCGGAAGTTACAGTGGCTAGAAGTTGGAGAATATAGATCTTTTCACAAGGTTCTTGAAAAGAGCTTACTCACATCCTGGAAATGTGCAGATGAATATTAAAATGGCGTAAACGCTATGTATTTATTGAAGGCTGAGCCAATCTTAACACTGAGCCCGCTGATTCGACTTGAATCCTCTAGTGAATGTCACGTCGTTCAACACGAGATTGGGTACGTTCATCTCTGAAGATAGTATGCCATAGAGGAAACTTTTCGGCTTGCTATGGAATAGTCGCTGGTCGGGTATGCTGCTCTGGCCTTTTGGATAGTTCACTCTTAAATCTTGAGGTGACCTGGTAGCTGTTCAATCCTGGGGCCACTTCTGGATTGCATGGCAGTTGCCATTAACACTAGCTTACAGCTAAATAACGTGAATAGAATATTTACTTGCCCTCTATGGTTTGTCTGTTTGACATCGGCATCACCCACCACACCTTTTTTCGGTAGAACACTTGTCGCCTACTTCCTCTTCATACAAACCTAATTAGCAGCTATTTTTCTTTTTTAGGCACCAGAAAGGAAGGTGACCTCCCTTCCACTGACAGGCGTTCATCCAATCCGTCTGTGTTCCACCGACGAACATGTGATTCTATGCAAACAACTCAAAATTCGGCCTCCCAGCAACCAGCGGATGACCGTCAAGTTGGATTTAATCCCTCGGTAAGCAGCGGCTCTGTCTGTCAGAATATATGGATGGTTACAGAACGCGTTTCATAAGAAAGCCTAAAGTTCTCTGAAGTCAGACCCGCATCTTGGAATTCCAAAGTCACCAACTCGTTGATGAGCCACTGACACGTGATTTGCTTGTGTTACATATTTTTCATGCTGCTCGTTATCTCTAGTGACAGTATCAGTATGCGCTACCGGTGTTTCATTATTGTACATACTAAATGGGGAGAAAGAAAAAAAAACCATGTTCACTTGCCACAAGCAGCTCGAAGTGAATCTGGGCACATTGTCTGACACGGTCTACCTAAATATGTGGTTTTACTGGTCATGCGTGTTTTCATAGGTGGGTCGCACCAACGGTACTTGAGCTTTGCGTATTCATGCTAGCGCTCTTCTGTTAAACCACAGGTTTATTTGCATCACTGAATTAGGGGCCACCCTGTAACTGATAGACAATGATGCGGGAGTGCTACACATCGATTTCTGCATCAAATCTGATTCTCAGTCTTTTTTTACTGATATTTTAACTTCATTTTTGTTCATTTCATGAATACCGTGGGCAGGACAGACCCGTGTTTTCGGTATTTCTATTGACATCTTCCGGGATGTTCTTCAAAAGTTTTTGGAATACAGCATCCGACGTGTTTGCTCGGTGAGAATTGTTTTTTTTGGATGACCGTTCAGCTCAAAAAACCGGAAAGACGGAGAGAGCAGACTGCAAACAATGAGACACATGGCACAAACAGTTTGCAGATAGCGGGTCGTCCGTCCACGCCATTGAAATTAGGTGGTTGCCCAGAGGAACTCACATTCCGTACCGGTCACTTCTGTGCCTTCGTGACTGATCCTTGTTTGTAGCTCAACAGTATCGATCTAAGATTGCCCAACAGCTCTCCACAGTAAACCAATTCTGTGATGGCAGTGAGCATGTGGACGACAGATACTTGCGGTTCGCCTTTCAGTTTAATAGAAGTTTATTTTAAGCGTTCCATTGGAATAGAGTGATAGCGTGCTTCGGTTCGAAAATTTCCTTTAAACCAGTCTGAAATAAGATAGCTGGACGTAAATGCAAAATCCCGTAGCTGTTGGTGTGGCCTCGTCTTGGCGCACGCAAATCCCTTAAACACCAAATATTGAGGAGTCTAAGGAAAGGTCGGGAACTTTGGTTGACATCGAAAGCCCAGGAGATGGAGAGGGCTATTGCTAACGGAAATAACCATGTAATATATTACCCCGATCCAATAGATTTGCCAATGGAAAGCAACGGTTAGTGAAACCGTAGTTGAAAAAACGGTTCGTTAATTCCCTCTCAAAAAAGCCAACTTGAAAGATGGGTCAAATACTTTGAAGAACAGTTCAGCTGGCCTTCTGCAACACAGCTTCTGGAAGCATGTCATACGGAACAATCGAATGGCGGATGGAATATAAACCTTAATCGCCCGTCAGAAGAGGAAATAGAGTACGAAATGTCCATACTGAGACGCGAGGAACCACCAGGACCAGACTCTCTGTATCCGGCCTGTTCAAAGAAGGCGGTGACCCATCTGATAAAACTACTTGATGCAATGTGGAGTGAAGGAAAAAGTGCGCGCAGAATGGGGCATTTTGACAGTTATCCCTGACTTCAAAAGGATACGCGGACACTGTACGAAAACCATTGTCGCATCAGCTTGTTAGCTGTGGCATTGAAGGTGCTCTCTGGCCTTATCCTTCGAAGGTTGACTGAACACAGGGAGAGACAGATCCGCGAAAACCAAGCCGGATCCCGTCTTCAAAGAGGATACATCGATCATATTTTCACCCTCCGACTGATTCTGAAATAGAGACACTGCTTCCGGCAACAAACAGTGGTGGTCTTTCTTGACTTGAGAGCTACTTTTGACTCTGGACTATCAGACACTATGGGAGTGTCGCTGGAGCAAAGGTGTCCCTCATAAATTCTTAACCCTCCTTAAGGCGCCGCACGCCAACTCCCGCGAACGTGTGGTCTACGGGAGGCTCTCTTTTGAGTTTACCATATCAATTGGTGTCAGACAGGACTGTCCTCTCTCACCTTTCCTCTTCAACGTCGTCCTTGATACAATCATGGGAGACTCACTATCAGCCTCTAATGCGTATAAGGTCGAAGTTCTCCCCGGGGCATCCGCTCACAGACGTCTAGTATGCAGACGACATAGCCCTTCTTGGATCTGAAGCCGTGGTAGTGCAAACAATATTAAATAATCTAAATAATTTTGCCTCAGTTTGGCATGCGCTTCACACCTCAAAGTATAAAGTGCTACTGCAAGACTGGGTGGGCCCGAACCCTAGCCTCATACTCGCGGGTGAAACGATTGAAGTAGTAGACAAATTTGTTTACCTGAGCAGTTGTATCAGTCCCGGTGGTCTCGCGAGAGATTATATTTTCATCCGGAATGGGAAAGCCAGAGCAGCTTTTGTGAACCTGCGTCACCTGTGGCGTAGGCGTGACATCAGCCTTTCCGTCTAGAGTCGAGTTTGCAATGTTGCGGTGCGCTCCGTGTCACTATACGGGTCAGAAACCTGGTCACTACGCGCCAGGGACGTCAAAAGACTCAGTGTTTGACCATCGATGTCTTCGGAGCATTGCCCGAGTCTGGTGGAAACACGTGATAAGCAATGCTGAAGTACGCCGAATGGTATTCGAAAGAAATAACTCACCCACGATAGGTGAACTGATCACACTACATAGGTTGCGCTGACGTGGCCAGATGCTCCGTATGCCAGTCGACCTACTTCCGCGAAGGGTTTTTTTTCAGAACCATGCGAACGAGCCAGGAAAGGTCAAACAATGGCCTGGCAACCAAGTATAAAAGCCATTACCAGCAAATCAGCTGCGCTGGTCATTGCCGTCTTCCTGGATGGGCCACATCAATGGTTAGAGACATTGTCAGGCATGGCCTAGTTGCGCCCTCAATCGCGCTCGTGCATCCAAGCTATTGCCTTCAATGCATAGCTCTCTCTCCAGTTCCCCCTTAACAGTCCGCTGACAGTGCTGTATTTACGCACAATTTATCAGCTCCCGCCTCCAATGTGCTGATGATGATGATCCTTGCTTCCGTGTGCTGGTGCTAGTTGACCTATGAAAGAAGCACACTTCACTGTCGAACACGAGAAGTTTACGGTTCACAGTCGTACGCGCCAAATAGGATACAATCGAATTATAGTAGGTAGCTGTTCTCCTGATGAGACTAGTGCAGTTTGTAAGGTCGTACAATCAGCAGTCTTTTTCTTCGGGGCCAGGAAAATTCCATGAGACAATTAAGCCAATGCATGTCATCATAAACCACGGAATAAGTAACGCGGAAGTATCCAACCTTAAGGAATAGAAAGAAGCCGTCTCGCTTACTTGAACCAAAAAAGGTTACGGAGGAAGCCCACACATGAGTGCTTGACAGAATATGGTTTGATTACTTGCAGCAATTCTCTGCACATCATGTATAAGTCTGACAGCGAAGACTCCAAGAAAGACTAAAATGTACATCTAAACACTTGTCCATTCAGGTTAAGAGAACTTGAGGGACCGTTTTATTAAAGCTTCTGGACCTGAGAAGGCCTGAAATCAAGGATGTGGATAGCTGATAGCGATGTGGCCGGCTTACGTATACCGATGAAATAAACCAATTAAAGACTGGATACAGGAGGTCCTCTGAACACAAGAAAGGCACAGTGACCTCTTGCAGAACACTCGATATGGTAGGAAGAGGGCGTGTTGCGTCCGACCAATGAAGTCATGGTGCAAGATATAGATGAGGCCATGGTCGGACAATTCTCTGGCAAGCAACCTCGCTCAAGACTTCTGAAGGTATTTATGTAGTCACTGAACGGTCATCTGATCACCCTACTCCTGCTGTTTAGCCTTGAAACGACGCAATGCACCAGAAGTGCCGCTACGTGGACCGTGAACATCTGTAGACAAACCGGAAGCTACCCAAGTCTAGTGCTCCCCAGGTCCTCTCAAACACTTTTGTCAGAAAAGATATAACAAGATATGACTACAAGAGAAATGATAATTGACCAGTATGCAATAATCCTCCGCAAAGGGGTACTTTCAAGCGGGGAGGGGTTTTCTAGCTCTAGGGTATCGTACTCTATTCGGGTGTAGTGATGTAGACAATTTTCGTCGACGGTGGGATTGTTTTTTTAAACGAAAATTTCGGTCATCTTCCGCTGAGTCTGCCACCTGATAAAAATATATTGTAGCTGAATGGGAGATGGCGGTCGAATGATAAGGGACAGTAGATTGGTTTGGAGATCGTGGAGTTTGCACAGCGCTCGTTTCAATTAGTGGCACTTCACGGAATGAAACGGGTATTTTGGCCCCTTGTGACATCTCATGTTCACTGCTCATCGTGTCGGAGTTCTACCCAAACTGGTTCAAATTATAAGGGGGCACTTGGACGTTCAGATAGTTATGACAGATTGGCAAAAGTTGACTCCGTTTGTCAAATACCTCTAGGTATTCGTCGATCTCTTTGACAATGAACCATCCTTGGAATGTACAGGTTTAAGATATAACAAGATATGACTACAAGAGAAATGATAATTGACCAGTATGCAATAATCCTCCGCAAAGGGGTACTTTCAAGCGGGGAGGGGTTTTCTAGCTCTAGGGTATCGTACTCTATTCGGGTGTAGTGATGTAGACAATTTTCGTCGACGGTGGGATTGTTTTTTTAAACGAAAATTTCGGTCATCTTCCGCTGAGTCTGCCACCTGATAAAAATATATTGTAGCTGAATGGGAGATGGCGGTCGAATGATAAGGGACAGTAGATTGGTTTGGAGATCGTGGAGTTTGCACAGCGCTCGTTTCAATTAGTGGCACTTCACGGAATGAAACGGGTATTTTGGCCCCTTGTGACATCTCATGTTCACTGCCCATCGTGTCGGAGTTCTACGAGGTCCCTTAGGCAGTCTCCGTTAAGGGAACACTGTTTACCTTGCTACAACTCTCTTCTTCATGCCCTTATAGATTCGTGTGGACGGCTTGCTGCGTGATAACACACGGCGCTGTACCCAACTCACTGGATTCGCGGACTGGTGTTCGGCCGCCACTTTCAATGTGCTTCGTTTGAATCGAACTTCTAATCAATCTTCCTCCAATCAGTCCTCTGGAACCTTCGGTTTCACAGCCCTAACGAATCTGGTGGAATCGCTTGAACCGATGCTGTTGTATATATCACAGATTTCTAGCCTCGGGTTAGTGTGGTTAGCTGTCAGTTTGTCATATTCTACAAACCGTTTTAATTGGCATCTGTCGCAGTTGAACCTTCACGGGTAAACTGGGTATTTAACCACTACCCGTGGGAATTCTGTTAGAATTTATTTGCAGAATTCGTAGGTGCTATTATTTCACTGCAAAAAGAGGGTAGCTTAGTTAGGTTTCTTACAATTCTGATTGATTGTTTGTTTTGGATTTTCCTGGCCTCTATTGCGAAGTGCATTTTTCGCACACCTTAACGAAAGAACCGGTCTCGACTTCCTGTGTGGACCGTCCTTTCTTCTGAATCATTTCCCTTTTGCATGTAGGATTACCGTCCTGTCAGTAGGTTCCGTACATATTTAAGCCTCTCTAGGATCTCTTCAGGATCAGGACCAGTTCGTCCATATTTTCCATGAAGTGTTCTGCCAACCCTCCCTGTAATGACTTTCCCTCTGTTATGCCTGCGTCGTTGTGTACAGCACTCTGTTACGAGGACTTCTGTTGCCCTAAGATAGGGCCACCTCTTTAATGCGGCGTAAAAAGCTACGTTTTCGGGTTTGTAATAGACGGGTGCACTTTGTCTTGTTCCAGTTTTATTAGCCCACGGTGCAGCAACGTATCTCAGACGCCAACATTTGCGTCACAGTCCTACGATATCACGCTATCCAGTTTTTGACGTAAACAGTCTAACTACAAAGTGACAATGTAAGCAATCTGATGCTCACATCCTAAGAACTTTCTGCACTACTCTGCTACTTGTCGAGAGCTTACGTACGATAGTCTTTTTTATTCGAGTGAGTCTTCACTATTACCATCATCTTCGACAGTATAGTAGCATTAAACAACATTTCAATACCTAAGACCATAAGTCGTTCGAATAACTTCTTGTGGGAAAAACGAAGAAATAGGACAAGGACCTGGTGCTGGCCCACCGCCAGCATCCCTGGTTGATTGGATCTTCATGCTGGCAGTACGAAAAGGAACTTGCAAAAACAGCAGGGTTGAGTCGATTAGCAACTATATCATGCAGCACCTGGGCAGCCTCTGTAAGGACCATTAGCGTCAGACACTCATTATATCGTTTGGTTGTATCAACTCGTAAGTTATTCACCTTAACCAAACATTAATCCCCCAAGAGTTTGGAGTTTACCTTATTTCGGATTTTGAGATGCAGTTGACTCAACCTCACCACGAATTCTGTTCATCATCAAACAAGTCACTTGGGTCTCTAGCTAGCTTTGCCATACAGCCAACTCATGGAATACGCACTCACTGCCTCACATTTAGGCAGCCACTAAGTGTATTTCATACGGTGCAACATGTCCTAGACACATGTTCACATTCACATTCCCAGTTCACATTCTTTTAGTTCATTTCCTGATAAATTATTGTCATTTTATTTTTTGCAGTTTATTGTGTTCACGGCCTCGAGTCATCGCCTTACCTCCACGCATCTTCACTCTGAAAAGTGGTTGTGTATCCTCGCTCGGTTATCAAGCCTACACAGAGACCTCCAAATCCAGTTCACTTTTTTCCACGCAATCTTTGTATCCGTTTTCTGAGCCGGCTCGTTGGCTTTCCCCTGATATTCCCTCCCAGTGTCCACTTAATCGCTCGCACGCAATTACCGATGCATTTAACTCATCAGAATCCACCCCTCTTGGTCGTCTGTTTTCCGAATCAGGTGAGTGTCATTATCCTCCGAAAGAGGTCGTTGTTTCCTCATCCTTAGCCTACTCGCAAGGCTTTGTCCAACTGCGGTATTCGATCTGGCGTAATTGTCGATTTTTACTGGATCGTCGCATTCATATGATTCCCTTAAGGAGAGTTACGAGAGGAATTCTCACGACTTTCAATAGTACCGACTTTGTCTTCTGTTGAAGTCCGCTCAGGCATGGGAGAACATTCTTTCGATGCACTTCTTTTAGGTTGTTTTTGTGACCTGATTACATTACGTCATTGTTTGACTGATCAGGTTGACGCAACGACCAATTCTGAAGCACAACCACTGAATGAGAACAATATCCAGACCTGATCCAGTCCATTGCATCAATGAATTTCCCTCAGAACTGACTTACCTTGTTGATGATACGTTCTGTTCTGTTGTGACCGGCCTAGCGAAACCGGACATATTTTTTAGTTTTGCCTTCGGATCCTGAGTGAAACTACCATAGCTACAAACTCTATTAACCCATACATCTTGTTAGCCAGGTAACTAATTGAGCCTGTAATCAGCTGACAAGCAAGTGATATATCGAACAGCAGTTTTTATGAGCTCCGTTGTGGTACTTATCCCTGTACGTTTAACACCGCGGCCATTATTAACTGCATACCATGCTCCGATAGTGATCTGGTCGAAACCACATGACTAATTGAAAGAACGATATAATTCCATGCATTTTCGTTCCTATTCTAAGAGAGCACTCAGAACGATGACTTAACTGCAGACAATTCGAAATATCTCGCGGCAGATACTAATTAGCAATTTTAGGTCTCCGAATAACTCAACCGCATTTGGCTAGCCGCACAGACTTTTAGGACGGTAAAGTTCGTTGTGTGATTCCGAAAGGTTTAAGCACACAGACCTTGTCACCCCTGCTATGACTCACCGGGTGAGTATGGAGGGACAGCATATGATACGTAACATCAGATTAACTTTCTGACTCGACAAGTATCAAGATTTCTGTAGCGGTCGATGACTGTTCAGCTTAAACATGCTGACTATTCGACAGCAACCAGATTATGGGTGACTGTTTGAACAAAGGATCACATTCGCCCGTGGAAAATCTTGGTTGAAAATAGTACAGGGTGATTGGTTTCGTACCATTCGGTACCGATAATCGACGACCGTTTGTAGACTCCAACTCCTCTCCTGTAGTTTTCAGGCGTACTCAAAACTCTTCATGTAATCCAAGGATTTTGCATTATTGCTTGCCTGCTTCAAGCGATTCGTTGTACGCTCAAATCTGTCAAAGGTGTACCGGAATTCGCATGTACTGCTCCCATCAGATGGCTCTTGTGAAAACTTCACCCGCGACTACACCACCCCGTAAAAGTCACTAAAGTCCTCAAATGTTCTCGCATTCTACCTAACCATAGGGTTCTCATGGAAATAAGTCCACCAAAAGTACCACCCGGCGCTGTGTACCAACCTACACGAATTTTCTGCGTTATCATACATCCTTACGTTCTCTAATTGCTTTCATGCGTTCTCTAGCTATTTGATAGCGTTTGCTCTAGTATTTTATCTTTATAAGGTACACTATTGTTGGGGTTTTCTCTGACAATCCAACTACTGTTGTGTCTCAGCCAATATTCTGAATGCTTTTGCAACGCATTCCCAACGGCGGAAGAGATGAACTAGTGCTCAGTGACACTTCTGCTTGAAGCTGTTTGCTGATACAAGGACATCCAGTTTTTTAGAATGCCATAAGATTTCAGGAAGAAACCTCAATTCACGTTTGAAGCGATTGCATCTACTCTTGTAAGCATCCACCCCACTGTTTCTCGACTGTTCCTGTCTAGGCTTGGGCATCAACACCCGTCCTTCCCTCAGATGGCATGGTGTCCATGCAGAGAAAGGGTGTTATAGCTCAACGATGTTTTTCCTCTCATCACCGCGAGCTGAAACACTCAACTACATCTTTTAAGCCGATGGAACATTTCTTAGGATGGCGCCTGTCATGAATTTCCAACCAATAAAATTTTCATCCCGCAGCTTAGTTATTGCATCAAAAAATGCTAAAAAAAGTAGTGCATAGTTAAAATTCCTATTTTTTTGCAAACTGTAGTCTCTTGAACATTTGATGCAATCCATTTATGACGTAAAATTTCAAATGTAGCGGCATTTAGTTTTTTGGCTCAGGTGGGCATCGGGACACATCAAATCCACCCTTTTGTGTGTATTCAACTGATCACATTCCTAGTTTGATAAAATATTATGCCGATAAATAAAGTTGAGACAAATGTATTTTAACACAAACTCACGCAGATTAAGATGATGGGTTATATATGATTTACAACTGTTTACAACGGTTACAACTGTCCTTTTCAGAATCGCGTTGAATTCATTACCACAGTTAAGGCATAATCCATCAATTGTCTTTTTCACGTGATCAAACTACTATTTAGCCGCCATCCTCCAGTATGTAGACAAATGTCCTGACCATCTTCGCGGGACACATGTTAAGATATCGCTCGAAAGTTGTAAAGATGTAGTGAGTGGTCATTCGATGCTGTGATAACGGTTAAAATTGTGTCATCGCTACACGGGACCGAATCGATGAATCCTGCCTAATGAATAGACAGATTTTCAGGAGTGAACGAACTTAAGTTTTATTTTTATCCCAGGTCATCGGGTCTGAAACTTCGGTGATGTCACCTGACCTATAAGCACTTACAACAGCCGGAGTCATCTTTCGAGACATTAGTTGAGCCTGTCACGTGATTACGTTCGCCTGTTTATACTTGGCAATCCGAGATCTTTCAGTATTCGTTGGTGGACAAGCTATAACAATCTTACCTTCCACGTCAAGTGTTCGAGACCCAACCTCTTCGAAGGATATGTGCTACTGATGAACAATAATAAGAGAGGAACTGGGGTCCATCGATTAGCATTCTCATGCGAACCAGCTCGAACCATATAGCAGGGGAGAGAACTGTCAATACAACGATAATGTGAATATGCAAAGTAATTGGAAACAACGTCCAAGTGAGCGAAATGCATGCATCAGAACGTCCTCACAAAGAACGGCCGAAGCCTAAGTCATTTCAGTTCAATTGATTGGTCACACGAATGGACGAGCCATCAAAAGTAATAGCTCAAAATTACCACTTGGCTTTGCCCGTGGGTATTACTTTTCACAAGCTTGAGTGTATTTGGTTGCTCGAAAATTCCGTCTACACAGGAATCTCCGATTTCCTGTCATTGAGGCCAATACATCATATGTTCATAGGCAACACTGTCTTTACTGTCCTATGCACCCATGATCATATTAACGCCTGAAATTATCAAAAATGAATAGAGAATGGGGCGGTTACCGATTGTTCGAAAAGTTATGGCTTGATCCAAAACATTAACCAGTGCAGGTAGAACGTGTGTCGAGGCTAGTACTCGACAAATGGGTCACGCAATGGATGGCTCATTTTTAGTTTGTAGAACGCGTTATCTGGCCTTTGTCCTGGAAATATTAGATATTCCATCAACCTGAGATTATAAAGATAATTATAGGAACCATTGACTTATTCCGAAAATGTCTACAGCTTTAGTAGCCGTTTGAGCAACGATAAGCGAACATCCCCTTAACTTAGCCTGCACCGCTCAGTGGTTAAGGCGTAGATTTATCAACCTCGGCATCTCGTCTTTTCCTGTCTAAGCCCAGGCAACGTAGCACTATCTCAGTCCTTATGCTGCCTTCGGGTGGCTTGACAGCCAGACAACAAAAGGGTGTTATAGCTGAACGATCACTGGTTTATTTTTATTAGCCTACGTGGACAGAGCTTCTAAGAACCCAACGAAATCGGATTGGCTTTTGGCTCTACCTATTTTCTTGGTTCAGAAGTTGAGTGGAAATCCCTGTTAACAACAAATATCATCAGGGAGGTAAACTTGAATGATGCATGCTTCATACACAGAATGAAGTGAACTCACACTATCACTATTCCAGCTTCCGTCCCCTAAGTTTGAGGACTACTGGTTTAAGTCTTTCTAGCACGCGGAGGTGATCTTAGTTCTCTAATGATTGCCTACCGTCACATTTTCCAGGTAAATTTTTCAGTCTTCATTGTCTGCTTGGCGAACTTCTTGGTGCCAAATCCAAACCGCGTCCTCGCTGCATATATCTCTTGGCCCATCGCTCCGCATTTCTCAACCTCCTGGAGGCATATTTAGCCATCTCACCCTGGCGAATGTGTTCTCGAGTCCGCCTACCCAGCAGTTTTGAGGCTGTCAATACACAGTCGGATCTTCTCATAGACCATATTAATACTTGGCCTCGTGGTACACGTGGACCACTTCTGGTGCTCATGCACTCCCGAAGTCCGACCACTTGCCTTACTGGACTCAAGGCCGGCCCGGATACACTTGTCATCATCTGCGATGTAGACTTACGTGCCGATTCTGTGGATAACGTCCATGCGCTGTGAGTTAGATTTTCGCCTATTATTTTCGGTGTGTTGCCCGTAATTACGTACGATTCTGAATGTGCCTTGATTCATACCCAATCAAACTAAGATAATTATGTTCAGGTATCGCACCGTTTTGGTGTATAGCTGTCCTGTAATCCGAACAAGGGGGCGGGATCCCGCTGGGTTCTTCAAGTTTGAGTAGGATCATTTAAAACAGCGTCCTAGCTTTTTTAGACAATTTCTCATTCTATTGGTTACTACTACGTCACCTGAGCTTCTATACATCCAGCTTGGAGAGACAGGTCAACTGAACAGAAGCAGTCGGGCGCACTATAGACCTATGGGTTTATCCTAATTTGATACCAGGTTTTATCAATTCGTCGTGGGATTCGTGCGTGTTGATTATCTGTTCACCCAGCCAGGGATACGGATGGCTAACCTGAACTAGGGTTAATGGAACCCGACTTTTTACTTTTAATAACCATCAGTTTTCCTCCGAAATGCAGCACTTTCACCAGTCATACCACCACAATCTTATTAACGGCTGACACAGCACTCGAAAGTTGAATTCCGTCATTAAAGGCGTGGCTATCGACTTATCCCAAAATTTATTTCTCTTTTCCAGCATACATAGCTGGACATTGAATGGTCTGGTCGACCATGCTCATCAAGAGGACAAGACCGATAGTTTAAGTCCCTCCGTACAAATCTATCGACTCGTGTCCGTCGGCTTGCCGAACCGCTCCGGTCTGTGTCCAAGCGTCGAGGCTTGTTTATCTCGTGAGTTTGCTTGTCGTCTTCTGCCGGAAGCCGTGTTTCAAGCTCATAGCTCCGCACCCAGTGACTGTCATTCCTTGCTTGTCGCTCGTGTCCAACCCAATGTGGTCAGCGCGTTTCTCTCCAACCGCGTTCCCTACGAACCAGATCCCATTGTTTTTGGTGCTTCATGCAAAGGGCTTGAATCGGAACATGGATCCTTGTTGTCAATAAAACAGGAAGCACCTCCATACTCATCTGCATCATCCGTTACTTCTTCCTCTTCTTACCCCTTCTTCGATTACCAACGAGATAAATCACGCGAACTGGGAGAATTTCAAAATACCTTCCAAGAGCGCGAACCTCTTTGCGAACACTTGGTGAGCAAACTGACTTTCGACCATATTTTTGCCGTTTAGAGGTATCTTCCACTGTGGTTTTGGTTAGTACCCATTGGAAAACAGCGGAACGTTTAGGTCGAAACGCCACTGAAGGGAAATGCAAAAAATTAAATCTTCAAAGATGTGTGACTCAATATAGTGCCGGAGTTTTGTGTACAGTACAGTCATTTTTCGTATTTGGAATGATCCCCCTTAGTAACGCCACTTCCCACGGTTATGTTTCAGCGATATTGGTTTCAGAACATGGGTATCTTTTTTGCATGCGTCTCGTGTTTGATTAGTCTAAACAAGCTTGAGGAATGTAAATCGCCTTACACTTAACTTCCCTTATTTTAAGCTTAACCGCGCACTGGAACTCTTCGAGGATCCAGTCGACACGCAGGTCTGGTGCTGTGCCTCCGCCGAACAGACTTCGATTTCCCGAACGATTTTCGACAAACCCACGCAGAATGAACAACCAGACCCCCAGTTCGTGGACGAAGAGGATAGTCTTTGGGAACCTTACCTTCACCCACGTGATGTATTTCTCTTGGAACCTTCTTTTGCTACCGAATGCCAACACTTGCCAGCTGATTTCTCCGGAGAGTTGGGGTATTCCGACAAGACTTGTTGGGAGGTGGCTCATCATGAGGCGTTCGAATATCTTTCTCAGCTTGAATTCCTCATTGTTCGATCCAATGAAGCGTTTTTCTGCTACCACGCTCCTGCACTAGATATACCGGACGCATCCGATCACGTGGACGAAGTTTGGACTAAAGATACGGAGGTTTCTGGTGCAGAAGATTGGCCGTTACCTCTCACAGAGGCTAGTGTGAGTGTTATTTTCATACTCTTCTTCTCAAGTCCTATTGTTCCATTTTTTATAGCTATAGACTTAAATGTCGTTTACGCATCTCATAACCTGATTGAAAGAGATATTTAGCTTTGTGATGGGACAAGTTACTTATATGGTTGCTGAAACCCTTCGGTAGCTCTCCACAGGTTTAACGATTCGTGGGGCTCACCAGTTGGATAAGGTTCCAGAGTTTTCGTCAACCTTATGTTCCCCTTGAGCCCAAATTCCACGCAATTTGCGTAGTATACTAATTTGCAAGCTAATTCAATTTATCGGGTGCCTAACTTAATCCTTTTTCCATGATATTCTTCTACTGATTTTACTGCACAAAGGCCACCTGCTGTTTCAGTCAGTACGGTGTTCATGGTATCGGAACACTACCTATTCTTGCTGAAAACTCTTCGAAGGCTCATGACCGTTTTCGCCCTTTTTTGGGTTTATCACATAGGCGCAATCCCTGAATATTGTACCGGGGGCGCTTTTGTGCAGCACATTCAGTTCAATAATAATTTAGTTGGCGAATGAATTATTTATCTAGTTTTTTCTCCGTTTCTTTCCAAAACACATGGATGCTATGTACTGAAGATTTTTTTAATAAACTTTCTAATTCCAGTTATGGGAACCGTTTGCTCGATTTCAAGCGACTGAGTCATCCAAACTGAAGGCCGATGTCTCTGCTACTCCCACAACTGTCTTCCAATTGGGTGATGAAGAGCCTTCGGTGTTTGTTACAGCACCAACAGCTCCAGAGGATCGAAGTCCTGGTCTACTGCTCACTCGTTCGCAGCCAGTGAACGATTCTGAATGGGGCTACGAAACGGACCCCATGTCCGAACATGAGTTACCACCAGTGACACAGGTCGTAATTACTCCGACAGCCCCTACACCCACTGCTGCCATCTCCAACCCTCAGGGATTGAAGCGAAGCGCCCCACCCGAATGTGACATTGACATTGGCAAATCTCTGCGCTATAGCAATTCTTTCTCTACAAACAGTGCATACACTCGTTCTTATCTGAAACGTCGGAGGCTCACTGGTACTGGGGCTTACCGAAAACATTTATCTATCCTTTCCCAACCACTTGCGCCTACTTTAGACAATCATTCAGAACAGTGTGCTGGTACGTCCCAGGGTACCGTTTTTTCGTTTTGCTTCTGTAATGTGATCACCTTAAGTCTAGTACTCCCATATTGCGGTGTCACAAAGGCGTGTGTTCAGATTTCGAAGAGACGAATAGCTTAGCACGCGATTACCGCTTATTGGCACACCTGTATTTTTTGAGAGTCGTTAAACAAATGCTCCGCAACTGGACCGGGCCACTGCATCCGGGAATTTTGGCGAACTGTTTCACCTCCTACTGAAAGCAGCACCTAACATACTTGTTAGTGAAGTGATCGAAGATAATATTGGAGAGTTATTCCCCTGCAAGAGCCAGCACCTGGGAGCTGTATTTTCAACTGCAATCCAATCGGCCCTCTGCCACTGTAGCCATATTTTTCATCCGACCCGATTGGCTAGAGCCGTCGTCATTGAACTCTGTGTTGGAATGCCACCGGGCTGCATGGCCAGATGGTCTTTAAGCAACGCCATTCAACTATCGTCCTCTGTCATAACTAGGTTGTCCAGACTAAATTAAGCATCATGGCGGGGTCCAGAAAACAGACTATCTAGTCGTTGCAATTTTGTTCAAGAAGGTTTCCTACTCGAATGCTCTAACCATCAGTGTATGGGCCCCACTCCAGTCCGCCACGACCACTGGCTTCAACACAATTGTGGTACCTAACCCAAGCAAGTCCAAAAGTGTTGGTCGAAGTTTCCACCAGGTAGGGTATGTATTGACCACATTTTCACATTTGGGTGACTGAGAAGCACCAACCAGACTGCTAGCCAAAGTTTGCAGCTCCATAAGAACATCCGACTCCGTAGATAAGTTGGCTCTTGGTCAATGAGGAACGCCCTCAAATTTAGGAAATTTCCTTATCCTTTGTTATCATAATTCTAGTTGTATTGAAGCATGGGGTCAGTGCACACATGACTATGGCACGTACAATAACGTCAACCGGCGCCAGAAATGAACTGTATTGAAGCTAAACCACCGTTTACACCACATAACTAGTAGAACTAAAACGTCTCCATTTATTTGGCTACTGATATCTTCGTAGCATACCAAGTGTTGGCTCGCTGCAACCTGGCCTGCAATAAAGTGATCTGTGCACGGGTCGAAATCGCCAAAGCAGCTGCTAAAGCTCACCACGCCAAGGTGATCTGAACACCTGCTGCATATACTCACTTATCTATTAGATAATTCTGTTTTCCATTGCCATCCTTTGTCGGCGAAAGTTTTGTGGGGAGATAGGCCATGGCATGTAAATGCGAAATGAACGTGGCCGCTTTTAAAAGGACTGATTTGGCGTCTTTACACCTCCTATGGTTCTTCCTGAGCTTTACTTATAACCCTATGGAGCAATTGGCGAGTATACTGTTCCTTAGCCGAACTACTTGGTTATATTTTGTCTATCATATGCGGGGGTTGTGCTGACGCTCGCGGGTCCATCTCGCTTATTTCACTAATGCAATGCACGGATACGTTTGTCTCAGTGCTTTCGGAAACCGTGGAGTCCTGTTGTTTGTCTTTTTCCTTAGACTTCAGATTGTTGTGTAGTTAGTCTTCCCCTCTTTTTTCCACTCTATTACCGTCTTCACGGTTGTATGCTAACAGCATCTACCGCTGTACATTACATGATGTCAGATATGGAAAGTTAGTTATGAAGCTACCGACAGACGATGCCCCCAGCCGACCGTATCTTAGTTGAGTCTCTACGCACCTTGAATCCCATTTTCCGACGGTCATCAACTGACCTGCCGTTTTTTGGACCAACTGTACTTCTGTTACTTGAGGATGTTCGATCGTGCTTAGACCGGGCAGTTGTCTTTCTTATTTTCGTGGTTACACGTTACGGTTGGTTTTTCAGAGGTTATTAATGTTTGGTTGCTCTGTTACTTTGACTACCATTTTATCTAAAATAGTGATGATGTGTTGCACGTTCCGGTTCACCCTCTGTTCTCTGTCAGATTTTGAGTAGCGCCTCCAAAGGTGTGAAAGGAAGTAAACGAATCATTAGTGCACCTTATTTTTTGTCTGAGACCCCCCTTACGTCTGTCAAGGGGGATCCGTCGATAGACGTCAAGTATATTCTTCTTTTCCTTAGTTCTGAGTAACGATTTTTTCATTTCCATGTATACTGAACCTCCCCAAGAAGCAGTGATATTCCGAATCGCGTGTTGGGAGGGTTCCTTTTCGAAGTACTTTTTCGCTAATTAGCGAATCAAAGGAATGCTGCTTTTAAAAATCACACTTAAACTTACATTGGAACAACCTCATGCGTTTTTACAGTAGAATCTGGCTCCGATCACCCTCTTTATTGCCAGTTAGTTGTCGATCCTATGTGTAGCTTTACTCATGGCGTAATAACACTTCGGTATCTCGAATACCAACCCAGCTGAACTCTGATACAGTCCCTACTTCCTAAAAGTTACAGGAGAAAGTCGACGGAATCACTCCTCACTCACCTAAGGGAAAGAACACTGTCACAATTATTTTCATAAAGGAACTACTAACAACGTTGCTGAAAGGTCTTCGGCAGTTCATGACCGGTTTCGCTCTGCTTGGGGCTCATCAGGCAGGCGCTGTCCCCGAGTTTTCGTCAACCTTATGTTCTGCTGTCACACGTACATCACATGAATTAAAGAAATAATGTCGCACTCAACCCATGTTTTCAGTCAGTCTTCCTACTGAAACGAGCCACTCCCCTTTGATTGAGCATGCCTTCTGGCTGAGTACACAAACGGTAGAAAAACAGCAGGAGTGAGCTTACCTTGTACATTCAACTCTCCGGGCCAATATGATTCTAATAGCGGCACGTTCCCAATTCGCTCTTCCAGTTTCTTGCAGCTTTGTTTGAACAGTCGTAGGTGGGATAACTCAACCTCCGCTTAATTTCAATCGATAGATACTTCTGTTTTAGTTGTTGGCGGTTGCGGGATTTGTAGAATGTACACTCACATGACTCCCTTTTGAACAATCGTCCTGTCCTGTTGTAATCATTCTGGTGAATCCACATCTAAGCGAGGAAGCACTGGACTCGAATTTCACTCTTATTAGGGTTCATCAGCAGTACATATCCTTGGCCGGGGAATAGTGCGAATGATCTTCGTGTGACACCTTTTGTGTTCTAAGAGGTTTTTGCTTTATGATGAGGCGACCCTATGGTGGAAATTTTTGTTCTGTTTAGCTGTTCTCCAAGAGCTGATAGGTTGCTTGTAAAGGTTCATATCCGGGCTGTAGTGTGTCCTTTTCGACCCTCTCGATTTTCTGCCAGAGTTTTCCAATTGTCCTGTGAGTGGGGCATTGTCCAGTTGGTATTATCCACTAATTTGGCTGCTACTAACTTACATTTTTAAATCTTTGTTGCCAGCTACAGACAGCGATTCATCATTGCTACCTCCTCCATCGCCTTCTTCAAAGACATCTATACGAGAGGCAGTCCCTGTGACGCGTCCCGGCTACATGCAGCCGACTGCCAGTCCGCAACATGTGCCTGCTGGCACCAGTGTTCATGGTGGAACTGGGGGTTTGGGAAGTTCTGGTGGAGTGACGCTATTTCTTAATCATTCGGGATCTGGAGGTTCCAACTACCCCAAATTACATATCCCCCGCGCCAACTACAACAAAGACTTCGCAAACTCACGTTCGGGGCGACATCGTCGTTCTGCTGCTGTTTCCACAACTGGAACTGCTAGTGCTGGTGGAGCAGCTGCTGTTGCCGCCTTGGCCGCAGGTTCGCATCTCTCCCAGCCCTCAGGTTCAAAGAGTGCTGTCTATCACATTCAGGCTTCCTCGGGAAACCTGAGTCCTTTCTCGAATCCCGCTATTCTGGCCAGGTACGGCCATACGTCTCCTGGACGATGTGGACCTTCAATCGCAAATTCGCAGGTTAGTGTAGGACGTGAGAAACCGACTTTACTCTAGTTGTCTGTTGATTTCTTCACGTAAGCATAGTCGCCTATAAATCCACCAGCGATGTGCCATAAGTTGCATTTCCATTGTGTTCGCTTCAGGCCAGTCTTCCCCCAGCCTTACGGTATGGACCTAATGGCGCGAGCACAACCGCAGCTGGTGGTTTGAGCACTTCCGCGGGCTCCTTGTCCAGTGTCGCTGGTTCGCAAGCAACCGGACACCTTCATGTTGGAAAACCCCTAGAATGGCACGTGAACGAGGAGGCCGCTTTGTACCAGGTTAGTTCGTAAGCATAAGGTTGATTTGCTAGTCGTAGATTTTGCTACGCTTGAAGGATATTATGCCGTACAAGGCACAAGCTCTTCATGTTGCTTTCCTTTCCTTTTAGAGCATTGTCAAGCTGCAAGAATTACCGTTTGATTCGAATTGTGGTGTGCCACCAAACTCCGCCCTATCCCCGAACTTCCGTCTGGCGGAGTTTTTCATCAACAACTTCTTTCCAACGCGTGGTTATCGGGGAGCTCGTCAGTGTCTACTGATGCATACCAGGATGCTGACGATTATAAATACCGCAATAGCTACACTGTCTTCAAACGTTGCTTCACACATTCCGGTCGGCAATAGTGGTCTTCCGGAGGATGCTGCGATTTCTACTCGTAAGTGTTTTTAATGTGTTGACGTTTATTTCATGCGCGTGTTTATAAAGAGTTACAGCCCAGCCAGTGAGCCTGGATCTTCACGCACCATTTTTCACTTTATTTTTCAGCCGTGTCCACTGCTGCCAATGTCGCCCACAGCCAGAGTAGTCGGAAAGTGAAAAACAAACTGAAAAGTTCCGCAGCTGTGGTGGCGGCTGCTGCCAACCTTGGTCTGAGTCCCCAGCCATCGGGGCTTGGATCCCAAGCAAATGACAGCGACAGTATGACAGCAGTCAATCGATACCGAACTTATTTGTCCTACCAAGTGCGTTTTTGAGGTTCCACTTTCTTGTGCCACTTTAGGCATTTTGGTGTTCATTTCTTCACGCGTCTACTTACCTAAGCAAGTGAAAAAAATCTATATTAGTGTAGGGGTGACCAGCTAGTGTAATATCCCGAGCCTCCTTACCTTATTATCTTCTTCTAGGAGTACTTCATACTTACACGCTCTTCACCTGTCTCTTGTCAGCATCTCCGACTAGCTCCTTTGGATGCCGATCCCCATACAGCTTCCCCCGCGTCTGATGTATCAGGTTCACAGATCCCGCCTCAGTTAACACAACTCATTAGCACCATGAAGACCGACGATGAAGCCCAGTCCAAAGTTCTCCGGAAGGTAATCAAGGACTCATTCGCCCCGCCAGCAGCCATGACACCTGCTCAACCTCATAGACCGTCGAGCTCAAGGCGTCAGCAGGCCCCGGGTGCTGGTTCTCCCGGACCTGGCTATCACTCCGGGGGAGCGGCACTAACCGGCTCCCCTGGACCTTCTGGAAGTATTTACACCTATCCGGCTACTACTTCGCATACTGCTTCGTCGAGCTCCTTCCCACCTTCAACGGGACACGGTAGTTACCCAATCACAGGCCCCTCCCCAGCCTTACTTACTCACCATCGACATCATCATCACAGACAAACTTCGTGTGACCATACTCCCAGTTCTCAAGCAAGTACATCAGCGACTGACGGCTCAGTTCCTAGTCAGCCAACCTCTTTTTCAAGCGCATCTTCATGTCACACCGGGCCAATGATACAGAAAAATCCCACGCATATTGCTGCTCTACAAGTGAGCCTCTTTTTCCTTGCCACATTTATCCTGTTCTTGTCTACTCTATTTTGCCATTCCCTCTAACTTTTGTTAATCTCCTGAACACATTTTGTGTGCTGGTCGTGGACGAAACTGTACAATGTGACAATTACTACCAAATTTGATTGATTTCGCCTACTTTTTCCCAAACCGAGATGGTCTGCGCTTTTCTTTACGAAGACGCCTTGGCATCTCATACGTCATCTGTATAAAATGTCTGAGACGACACAATATCAAGTTAAGGTACCACAAAGACATTAAGCCCGAAGAGTTTTACTCATCTCATCACCACATCATTTCAGTACATCCTAGCTGGATGTCGAGTCACTTTTAGTTTACCATCAAAATACTTTATAACTGCTATTTAGTCACCTAGAGAACTTTCCTCGTATATCTCTTAACAAATACCGAGACGTCCTAACATGAAAGACGACATAGAGTGACGTGTAAATCGGTTGCTTACGTTCTTATAGAAAGCCACCACCCTGATCACAGACTCGGTTGTTTTCACTGGAGACGTTCGGTCTCAGACAGGTTTTTTTCAGTATGACCCTCGGGTTTTCAGAGGTTCCGCAATACACGTATGTTTACCCAATGATTCGGACGACAGGGTACGTGTGCCGTTGGATGGCTTTCCTTCCGAAATCAAGTAGCCTCGTTAAAGGTAGAGATGAACTAGCTGTTTGATGGAATCGGCCCATGCGACATCGGGTGCCTTTGAATATGTTTGTGTGTATAAGGGCTCAAGATAGCTCAGCAGTTAAAATTCGCCCTTACTAACCCGAAAGGTCGCATATGGTTAATAATGTCCTCGTAAATCAAGGAAAATTGACAGTTGTATCAGCTGACTCATCAACGCTGGTTTTTCTGATCGGCGGATCCGGGGAGAAGCTACATCAGGCGCATCCCTAGTTGGGACGGTGACAGAGAGCTTATCCCATATAGATCAAGCACCATATTAACATTCTTCCAGTTATTCTGAACATTTTAAGTTGCACCTTTAACTGTTCACTTGGTTTATGCTCACAGGCACCTGGCTGGACAGGTACCGCTTCATTAAGTCAGTCGTCCGGCTCTCATTCGTTACTAGCCCTAATAACATTATCCTACAAAGTCGAAACTTACACATTTGTGAACTTGTACGACTTTCAGGAGCACAATATAAATCCAGATACTCTCATCACACCAGCCATGGTGATTAAAAACAAGGAGGAGCGCGAGGCACGTTTACTGGCTGAGTCCATTTCATCCAACTCTCAAACTCATATGTCTCCTTCCACTGCTGGTCTGCCGGTGACAACTGCGGTTCTCAGTCTTCCGTCTAGTCTTCAACCAGCCACCAGCTTGGCATCTCATCAGACGCCACTGAGTTTCTATTCCCATTCTCAGGACGCGACCGCTCATCCTTCTGTGTTACTGTCCCTCCCACTAGAAACAACGGCAGCCGGAAGTGGGACAGGTGTGACCTCCTCCCTTTCCTTGAATCTCACAGGAAGTCCGTTGTCTTTTTCGCATCCGAGTCAGCGTGGCACCAGTTTTGTTGTGAGTTTTGCGACTTTATTTGCATTTTGCTTCGATGTGAATAACGTTTATAAACTGCAATCTTTTCGGCCTAAAAACCCGTGATAACTTCATGACTTTCGTAGAGCTTCCAATAACAACCTGTTGTCGTTTATTTTTCATCATTTAGCTCGCTTTCCGAACGTTATACATGGTTAACGCAGTTCTTCCTCTGAACCCAGTGGCCCTTGAAACTGTCCGTCATACTGTGCTGATCCCACACCTTTTTTACTTATCCATGTGTTCAAGGAAGCGTTGCGTTTTGTTCCATGCTTCTTACCATCATATCTTACAGTTGGCTTATCTGTGATTCGGAGCTCTTTGACCAAATTACCGTGCCTGTCTCTTTGACTCAAACTTCTCGTCAACGCCAAGCAGGGCTTGATCCATTTAGGAGATGCCCCGAAAATATGTTTGCCTTCCGACGCGACCGTATGGAAGACCAATCGTTGCATTGTATTTAGCAATCAGTTGTGTTTCTCAGTGCGGTCCCTCACTGGTGAAATACTTTGAATATCATGTTTCTTCAATCCCTATCTGAACGCCTTAGTCAAAGGGCAGCTTATGTTGAGTTCATTACTGAAAGGTGCGTTTATCTAGACTGTCCTTGGCCACTTTCATGTCTTTTATCACATGTCAGTTGAGCTGGTTATCGGGCAAGCCCCCTCTACACCTACCGAACCTGCCGAACCTCTGGAAGAACTGAAAAACCTGAATGATATGGACGATGTCTTACCTCTTTCAGTTGCCATCCATTTTCAAAGCATAACATCATCACCTCATACGTTGTAATGCGCTTGAATCCTAAAATGATAGTCGCTGTACCTAATGTGCTATGGCCAGTCGATACATTTGCTAGCTGTGAAGTGAGCGTCACGTCGCTAAATACTGCCTCACCTCCCTCCTACTTTGGCGCTTCTGGCAACGATGCACCCGGTTTACTGTACGGTTTCATAACCAGATCACCGTGTGTCGAAGACGAAAGGGGATTGCTAGTTTTTAGCCATGCGTGCCTTCGTAGGATTGCACGTATAGCATGGGAGCACTAAGATAGTGGGTGGTTGTTCGGTTCGGATTGATCATTTTCTTCTTATGGGTTCGAGGTAGCTCAGTGGTTGAGGCGCCAGCCTATGGACCGGGAGGTCCGAGTATCGAACCCAACCTCCGCATCTCGACTACCCCTGTATAGGCTTGGGCAACCTGGCGCTATCCCAACCCTCATAGCTTCTTCCGTTGGCATGGCAACTAGACACCGAAAGGATGCTACGGCTGAACGATCGATTTTTCATGCCAGGTATCTCATGACGACTGATTGCAGGATTCGACGGAATGGATAGAACAATCGGGAAACACAACTTCTTTGTTTGTTGTGCGCGTTAATTAGACTTATCGGTACAGTTCTTCTCGCATACCACTAAAATACTTATTTCATAGATCTTCACGCAGTGGGAGTTATGAGTAAAATAACACAGTATGTATAGGTGAATTAGTCGCAGTATGGAGCGACGATGGACCCCGCGGTAGCCTGGTGAGTGTCGTGCACAACCACACGATCATATCAGAAAGGGGTTATTAGGTAACGAAAGCAATTCATCACATTCGTCGGGCTGATAACGTGTTTACTAAGATTCCCATGTTTTTTCCATTACATAGTTGCGTACTGAGTAGTTTGGTTTTCGATGTAGCCCACACATATTATGGTTATCTTTTTTCTGGCATGATTTATGACACTTCGCTTTTTTTATACCTCAAGACAATCGTCTCATCCAATCCAACAATGCTCCGGCGTTCAGCGACCTTTACTTCCGTCACTGTAAGTAACCAGTTCACTGACACGCTTAGCACTCGCGTGTCCCCGTTCCAGTCTAACCCAGGGCAAAGCACGGTTGTCGGTTTAAGCAGTGCCCCTCTCAGCACACAAATGGGGAAAGCTTCGGTCCAGTCAGGTTATTTTCTCCAGCGACCTCAGTTTTTGTCCAGCAACAACTCAATCTCTCCGTCTTCGGCACGTGGAATCTTCACCACACTGTCTGGGGTTTCTGGCACCCCGGGTGTGCCAGGTGGTGGGAGTTTCGGATCTGGACTGGCACCCGTGCCACAAATTTTGCGGCCACGAAACACGGTAAGATAGTATCCCACTCTTTCATCGTCCCAAAACTTTTGGCGATGCACCCCTCATTTCTTCTGCTGTAAGCACGTATTTTTTTTATCGGTGATCTAATCCTCAGGATTCATCTTTTCAGCTTCGTGGCTCCGTTATCCAGCCCACCTTCGTTAGGGCCCTCACAGCCACGAGCACTTCCAGTTTCCCAATATCCCATATGGGCACTCGCTTGGCTTCCAGTAGCAGCGGCTTTCTGCATGGTCGTGTTACACTGTCAGTACCCTCCTGCCCTCTTCCGAGTGTGCTCACTTCTCGACCGAATCAGTCCGTTCGCCATCAGTCACCTACCATTTTTCAGCAGGTTCGCCCCGGTGCCCAAAGCCAACTGGGTTCATTCAGCTACGGCTATCAATTTTCCGGCAGTGAACCTCGTTCTTTTACAAGTCAGCTGCAAGGATCTACCCAGCCTATCAGCCCCAGTATTTCCGGCTCCAATGCTGTCACAACCACCAGCAGTAGTGTATCGATATTTGAATCGGCTAGTAGCAGACAATCGGAAGCCGATCCTTTTGTTCAGTCACGGTTTCGTCCCCAACCAACACCATAACGGTTGTCTGCTCGTTTATCTCCTTCCAAAACCAGCATGCGATTCTCCCTTTCACAAAACATTCTCCACTTCCCACCTTACTGATCGTGATCATCCACTCGATACTCTTGACAGGTACAAATCAATCACCGGTTCACTATCATCATTGTATATTTTCACAGTCACATTGGTTATCGGTGATACAGTTGTAAAATACATTTATTCACATTTTGTCTCCATCAGTGGTCGTTACGACCTTGGTCGCATTATTCCGGTATGTTCGAATCATTTGCAGATTTTGTCCGAGGACGGTTTAGAACTAGATGCGCGTCAATCCACCGTATGCTTCTCCTCTCAACAGAGTCGTTTGTTTACGGAAGTACCATGGCTGCCTTTTTTGAGACCTTGTCGATCAAAGGCTCAATTAAGGTCGATGCAATAAGTGTTGTCTGTCGTGTCAGGATATGTCATGACAGACCGGTTTTGAGGCTGAGAAAGATGTATATTCTATCTAGATCTGTCACGACTGCTTCGGTCAGAAAGAAGAACGAATATAGTCGCCCTGGTTGGTGATATGAACGCTCGAGTTAGATGGCTAAGCACGGCTGGGTGATAGATTCGGGGTGGAGCTTAGTGTGTGGACAATTGAGGGTGATTTCTTCAATTGTGCGCTGAGCATCGACCGTTCGTAGCTGGTACGAACTTCCAGCCCAGACGCTCACACCAGGGAGCTCAGAGGCCACCAACCGCAAGCCAGCCATTTACTTATGTGGGTCATGTGACTGTTAGCTACCTATGGGGAGTTCCCCTTCCCAAAAGTAGGTCACCACTGGTGGCAAAGGGATTTTCCAGCCCCTGGGGGTCTTTTTGGAGAAGTATAAAATCCCCCGTCATTGTAACATGGTATGTAAACATTGGACAAAAAATTGTAAGTGCATCCGGAAATTGTTTTTCGAAACAGTACTTAGTAGTCTTCCACCGAATTAGTCCCCTAATATATGTGTAATGCAATTCATACAGAATGTTTGAAGTTTTGATGTTGCTTCGGAGCAAACTACTCGAATTACACGGTCGTCTGGGTAATGACTGTTGACGTCATTTGTGCTTCCCCGCTTTTTCGGATCACGTCCCAGTAGCCATCAAAATTTCCACCCGTATCCCGATTCACAGTATCAGCCATGTCGAAGTCTGAACTCGATATCGGCTATCTAATTAGCCGCATTAGCTTGTATATCATTCAAAAAATCATCTCGGAAGTGGCTCGCACGCAGGAACCAGCCTCCGCCTTATACCCAAAGGTCACATTGCTGGTATTTTGTAAAAAGTTCTACTCACTTCTCGAGAAACTGCATACAAAACAGACTTTGGCCATCAGCTGGCAGAAGGAAGGCGTACCCGAGGTCCGCTTTTTAATGTGGAGTGCGACTTATTTCCAAAATTGGTTCGAAACATTCGGCTGTCAGTGCCTCCGCAGCATGGGACGAGTTAACTGGTTGCAACATGCCCTTTCCGTTGGAATGTTTGCTATTATTGACAGGAATCTATGTTTTGTTAGCTAACCTGGTTTCGAGCTAGATGTAGCACTTTATTCAATGTTGCTGGAAGCTCTTCGACATCCCACGACCTGTTTTCCTTTTTTGGAGGTCATCAGGTGTTCTATTTGAACCCAAATTCTATTCAATTAAGGAGATTTGAAAGTTACGTCCGTTTTGACGGGCCATCGAGTTGGGCTTCTGTGGTTATTTAAAATGGTGAACTATTTTCGCAACACTAAAAGCGCCGGGACAATATCAACTCGGCAGTGTTGTGGGTATCGTACCAAAGATTGGGGCACATTTACTTCGAAGTAAGTCACCACTAGAGCAATTGATCAAGCGTTGCGCTTCTGCAGAACATTCCACTGGTTGGTGTGCCAGTTTAGTGATTTCGTGGCTGTGAGGTTAGATTAATGCAGAGGAGTGCAATCTATAGGCAGTTGGCTTGAGCCGAAATGAAACACTCGCAAAGCAGATTGAAGGCAGTAACTGTTAAATTGCGCATTTGTTTTTGAGTTCCGTTTATCCTTCCGAATTTTCCCCAAACACCATATAATTGAAATTCCACCGCAAAATCTCTTCTTTGAATATCGAAGTGACATTCGGTGTTGCTGAGCGTCGATACGTGCTGTTCGAATCAGAGGCAATCATACTTCCGCTTTTATACGTGTATTGTATACGGCAGTGAAGCATGTGTCGACACTGATGTTGCTGTCTTTGATGATGATGATGATGATAATACGTGTATTGTAAACCCAGGAGAGTGGAACGCGTCCTGCAGTGCCCACACGTGTGCCTCCAAATCACTGATTATGTCCGGTAGATAGTGAACAAAGAAACGAGTAATGACAAGTAATTTGTTAGGGTAAGTAGCTTTTGATTCAATCAGATCCAGAGAAAGCAGGTCAACGGTCAGCACTTCCGCAGATGGTGTTTTCATATCTGAAACGTGAGCTCTTACTTTATGAAAATCCTCTTTCATTAAGACACCCTGCCTCTCCATTTTGCTTGTTATGTCGTTTTCGTGTAGCGCTCACGATGCAGCATATTGCACTTTTTTATTTTCTGCTCCCGTCCTTTGTGGGTAATTTCAGTTGCCTAGTAGTCATGGCGACTTTGGTTTCCTCTTAAGACTATTCCTATCGAATGGCTGTCGATTCTTATTTCATCCTTGTATCTAAATGTGCGCTTGTGCTAGTAAAACTATAGGAGGGGAGTAGAGAAGATTTATCTCTGGTATTCCCAGTGCTCTCAAGGTACGGCAAATGACATTGCCTACTAAACCCGTACATGTGCACACTGACAATGTCTACTTGAATGGAAACGAAACGCTTGCAAGCCCGTCAAGCGTTCACACTGACGTTGACCAGGAAACAACCTGTGCAACAGATCAGTGCTGAGCCGTTTCGTTCAAATCAATTTGTCGCCCTTATGACATTGTGTTCCCGGCTGTCAACTCAAAAGTTGTCAAAACGACGTACCACTTTCTTCCTCTCCGGATAGTTCATAAGGGCCTCATAGTGTGGGACAATCACACACTCAGGAGGTAGACAACCTCGCGTGAGGTAATCTTCGTGGTTGTTGTGTGGATGGGGTACTTCCACGTTGGGTACAAACCGTCAATATCACTTGGTGCGCAAAATCTCTCCTTAATTAGACATTGGGTGGCTCATCGTCCAGCATGAGTACCGACACACTGACACAGGTACTTTGCTCTCCTCAAGCTTCTGAAACGTGTGTTCAGACGTGGAACCACTTTCCCTGAGTGCATGCAGAAGTTGGTTGGCTTTCAAAAGTGTGTTTTGCTTCGAGGGATGCTCAGGTGATCATTTGCAAATGCCTCGTGAAATGGGATTTTTCCAATGACAGTGCCAAGCAGTTGGGAAGTTGGACTGCTGATTTTGTGGACATTCTCGAGCACTGAACAAACAGTAGCTTTGGATTCAAAAATCGCGAACTACGGAAGAACTACTGGGATGAAATTCGTCAATTCCTCGGGAGTCCCTCGTTAAAAACCAAAAGCAAAGGTATAATGTGAAAGTTCTTCGACATTCTTGCGAGTGACCTTGTAGCTCATCTCATAGTTAGAAGCTGAAATTTTCAGTATTTGACGGCGTGCAGAGTAAATGGATTCCTGGATGGGGACCCCGGGACTCAACTCAGCAATGATTAATGACATTGGCGGACAAATCGCGCAGTCAATGGCACTCGCGCATCAAGGCTTCCACCTTCAATGCGGTAGCTACCCAGTCCCCGAACTAACCAGATGTCTCATCGCCTCCAAGGCGACTGTATGACATCAGTGTTCAACACTAATGCTTCTCTTCAGGCTCTATCAGAACACCTCAGATTCAATCCACCAGCTTCCAGTAATATTTCGCATTCATTGTCATCAGTGGTCACGCGCAAAATTTTGACCAAAATAAGCAGGTTACGGGCTCATTTTACTGAGTAATAAGACGATCTTCTTAACGATAGATATTACGTAAGACAAAATGTGGGAAATCTGGTGGTCTTCATATGTTGCTCCGTGCTTTCAGTCCATGCGTGATGATTTAAAGCACTGTCAGATCAAGAATATAAGCTAAAAAGTAAAAGGTGAACGTTCGATCCAATGGCTGTGGTCATTCTTGCTCGACTTTGCGGCAAGGATTTGCACGTCAAAGATTCTGATTGTTGCTATGGCATGAACAGACAAGCCTTAAGAATGTATGATACCGAGGCCACTGGAATAAATGCACTCTCGGTGAAACGTATTCGGAAAGGTTGCAACATCTGGATCTGTTTTCAGTTGATTAGGTGAACAAGCGGTGCCTTATTAAAACTCTTGAGCATAGTGGTGACCATTCGCACCCGCACCCACCCCGCCAGTGTGTTTATCTTTCCCAGTCAAACTAAACTTCGAGAACAGGACTGGACACCGAGTAAAACGGGCGGGAATAGAGTTAACGACCAACGTTGTTCTTTCCTCCGCAAGTTGCCACCCAAAAATTCGGGTTAGGTCAGCGGTTAACCAGTGCTATAAGATTTATGAAGAATTCGATGCTACCTGCATACGTACCACAAAGTTTGGCAGTCTATATACACCCGTACCGTCTAAAAGCATCCCCCCAGCAGATCAGCCGGGAATATTCCAGTCCTGACTGTTTATTTACAGTTACTCCGGAAATTGTGTCGTTCTAAAAATTGTTAGCCAACGCCTCCGGCGGCATCGCGCTCATATTCTCGCGAGTCCGCTAACTTAGGTCAAGAGTGAGCGCTTCTATCACCACGCGTCATGAATGAATCAGATCCATGAGCAGTTGATCCCTACGCGAACGTCGTTTTCTGCTGTTGTGAATAAGCTTGCTCTATGCGCTTGTAGTGGAACTAGCAGAGATTGGTTAGTCACAAGAGGATAAAGTGAGTTACAGGAGTTAGAACCGAAGTAAGCTGAGCTATTTCCGATTGCAATCTGCAGCTTCTGTAATGAGAGAAAATTCTAAAACTGATCTAATATGTCGCTTAACAAGTGCAATAGATACCTTGACGTGCTGAGTAGCAGTCGCTTTTGAGAGTAGAGCTACCCGAACTGCAACGTAGTTAGTGAACCACAGAAAGAGTGATTTTTAATCCAAGCTAGAATAAGCAAGGGGTATGTATAGTAGACGGATGGTCGTATGGTGTCAGGCAAAGGCTGCACGATGACAACAGCCAGGATGAGCTAACGCAAGCATTATTTGCTAAAGTACAGCAGTGCACCTGTTTAGATGGGCAGAGATGCTGGCAAGGGTGTTTCATGTGTCCGAACAAGCTAGCATTTTGTATCATCTCGGGTGGGGGAGGAGGTCATAACGTTTTAGATTGGGACTTTGTCGACTCTATTCCTGCTGAATTAACTGCGGGTACTCTCCAGCTATGATTTGACGAGGTTGGCAGAAATGCTAATTGGGGCGGGTTATCTGAAATGCGAATGTCCAGCTGGAATCAGCACACTTATCTATGTGTAAATGTGCCGAATTGAGTCGACCTCAGTGCAGCCTAAGATGATGCCTTTCTCCATGTTCGACATAATAATTATGACCTTCTATGAGGATAGTATAATGAGCAATTCGAATGTCGATTCGCTATACCTGATTAATGATTCTGAAGATTTCGGTGGTCCTGGCGTCACGGGAATAACATCTCCAACGTTCTTTCTTCGACAAGAGAAATCACGTGCATCATAAAACGAAATTTTCTTTGCCCTCGCCATGTTTAACTAACTCTCTTCCTGCTAAACTCTCTTATCAGTTCAGCCTCCAAACTACCAGATCGTTGGTTATCACCTGTGAAAGTAGGTCCAAAGAGTGAGACGCGCGTGACGACGTCCCACACACTGTCTCACTGACTCCGATTACCTCGCTTTTGATGTGAATGCGAGTCCGGGTCACGTCACACTGTCAGCACGGATATTGCATCGCATTTGCGCAACAACCCGAGCCAGACGACTAGATTGATCAGCTGACCATGTGCTTTCGGCGCTTGAACGAGGCAGACCTACATAGTTTGCGCCGATTATTTTGGTCTGACACTACGCGTGTTGAGGCTCTTCACATTAGCTGTATTCGCAACCGGTTGTAAACCCGGGTATACCAACCGGCAAAATTCGCCATGGTCCTGACGGTTTTTGCCACTGACTCAATTAAACCGGGATGTTGTGAGTCAGACCATTTGTACACCGTTTCGATCTCGGAAGTACACCGGCGACGGCGAACGACCACTATCAAAACCACCCCCTGTTCCATCTGACCAAATTGGTAGGGCTAATTCGCTCATGTTTGCACCACTAGTTCATTCACAAACACATACACGCTCAGCGCTGCCACTTCGCGCAATCACGAGCATGCTTTTCGGCTCGATAACTGTCCCGTGTTAGGATTGGTTCAGTCACACTAATCAGTGACCGTCGGTCAATATCTGGTTGATGCACCCCACAGCTGTTTACTCTCTATTAGGAATCATCAACAGTGCACATCCCACAAAACTTCAGACAGTTTCGAACCCGCGGCGTCCCAGCCAGTGGTCTGGACACCCAACCTTTCGGACGCGCGCGGCTGATCGTATGATTAACTCACACTTAAACATTATATGGCGCTATTCATTCTTCAGTCGTGTGATCAACATCACATGGTCACGTTTCAGTGGGTCTTTGAGTGACAACAATACCTTAAGTTTTCAAGACAAGCGAGGTCAACCAACATATGGATGAAGGCAGTGGAAGCCCCAGAATGCAATGACATTTGGGAACAAGCTCTTAAGCAGGGGCATGATCCTTGGGTCACTGCAAGGCAAAGTTGAAAAAGAGATTCACCGAGTGTTCAGTCTCTTGCATAAAAGTGCAGTTCGTCAATCCACCCATCACGCACCTCACCCTGGCGAGCGCGGGTACAGAGGCCGTAAGCTATAGAGAGTATGAACAGCCTGAGCCTATGCAGGCCTGTATGAGTGAGTGATGGATGCCATGGGCTGGCGCAAGTAAAAGGTTTGACCAAAGTGGTCGCGCGCGAGTAGATATAAAATAAATGTAGCTAGAGTAAGACAAAATTCAAAACGAAGTTCCCATGTACGTCACTGACAGAGTGACGATCAGACTGAAGAGAATTTGTGACACGATGGTGAAAATAAGAGAAAATCTGGATGAGGTCCGCCATGCATGAGTTCATCTCAGTTTCTCAACCATAGGCCGTTCCCAGGTGTACGTTGGTTTGGACTGCCAAGGCGTTTAGATACAGATTCTCCACGTTTATCTTATTCACTTGTCCGATATGTCTGATCAAGTCGAGGCGGTTGAGGTCGGTCGGTCGGTCTGAAGTACAAACGAAAGATTAATCCGAGAATCCGAGTGTGGCAGTGCGAGATCATTCTGACCCGCTGGGCTAGTACAAGATGAGTTCAGTCGTTCTACTCCACTGACAGACAATAATAATCAGGACCACGACATACGGAGCATTCGTTGGTCCAATACATGAGAACTAACAGTATCAAACACCAAATTTCAGAGAGTTAATCCGTCAAAGAAATTAGGGAAAATGACTGTTCGGTGAACGAAACTCTCGACAAAGACATCCATCTTACTGTGGGATTGTGGTCTCTTGTGTGTTTTATGCCGAATGATCGATGATGATATAAGAGGGAAACTAAGAAAATAGGCACATAACTTTCACAAGGATCAAAAGAAGAATTCGGTTTCTTTTACATCACAAAATGGTTTTTCGTCAAGGGATGAAGAAGATATGGCTTAATCGGAGCCAACAGTTTACCTAATTTTTATAGAGGTGCTTAAGTCTTGATTATTTTTATCGATAATTTCAAGTTACTCTTTGAAGCCGACGCATTTGAGTCTACATTCTTCTACCAGGAAATACAATATTTTTGGCTTCCTACAAAAAGTCTAAGTTCAGTGCTAAAGTGTGCTGCACTCTCGGTAACTCTGAAACTGCAATCAACAGGATTGTTTGACTTACACTGCCAGGGCCACCTGCGGTTAGAACGGCGGGTTTTGCACCTACCTGTGGCATTTGGAGAGCTGTCTGTTATGGTCGCACGTGCAATCCACTGAAAACTCTCGATCATTCGATTGGCGAGCTTGGTTTCATCAAGTGCGGCTGCCTGTCCGCACTTGTCAGCATACTGTGATCATTTTTAGTAAGAGTGGGAACGAAGTTGTGTTGTGGCATAGCTCTTCCAACACGCCATACCGGAATTCCAACCGCAGATATCTAGTTTGCACGTTTTACTCTTACCACAGTCGCTTTCCATGAGCCTGAATTGATGACAGTAGAGAAGCGAACCTGTTGAGAGTTGTGTGATGAACCGTTGACGATATGCTTCCTGAGCCCTCGACGGGTGCGACTTAGCATTTCAAATGTAGGTACTGGGTTTTGCCCAAATCTACGTTAACTTTTCGCATTCAATACCAGTTAGTCACAGATGACTGACCATTGCCCTAAGATGAGCCGATGTGCAGTACATTCTGGATCAGCTGACTCACCGAGTAGCAAGGAAATTGAATCGGTTCCTATCGTGTACCTAAGTGCCCGATGAGAGCACCATCTACGACCCCGTGCCGTGGTTCGCGCTTCGTGCGCATTTGGGTGCGTGGCACGGCCTTGAGGAAATCTGATGTTCGGAGCGGATGACCGGAAAACTGCGATAACGGGTCCGATTTTGTGGAAGTGCGCACACTATAGGGACGTTCGAGGTGTGATTTTACCTTTGCTCAGACGATCAATGTAATTTAACCCAACAAACGGAGGACTTCTCAACTGGTGATATGCAAACGAAATTAGGTTTCATGTTAGGACGGGATCTGTAGCAGTTTCTGGAAGTGTCTTTCTTTTCAGTTTCTTTAAACGCATGAGAAGTCCATCTCAAGCCAAGTTGTTTCTGCTTTCAAATCACGGTTCTGATGGCATGAGAATTCGAGTCAGTCGGTTACACCCTAAAGACGGTTGAATGGTACGGAGACAGTGTTCTGTAGCTGGTAGGGTGTGGTTTTAAACGACCGTCTATTGTAAAACAACCACATCAGTGTCTTGAACATCATATAATAGAATTGCAAGCGTCTATAGTTTCGGCAGATGGAATAAGGGTAACCAAATTGACATAAACAACTTAGGTTCTCGTTTGATTTGTGCATACAAGTGTCGTTTTCTCCGGCCAATGTTGTGCCCGTGCATTTGCACGGTTGGACTTCGGGATTCAGTTCTCGATGTCTCGCAAATTACTCTGTTAACCCCTATGGAAATCTTGAATTTCATCCAATCGAAGGGCACGCTGAAGTGTTTTCCACACTTCTACCTCATCACACGAATTCGATAGTCCAATAGGCACAAGGACCAGAGCGTTTGGAATAAGGAATCATTTTCAACCATCTGTTAGTAAGTTTTCTGCGCCCCTTGAAATCTATCGGAATTTCGTTGCTCTATTCTTACGTTTAAAAGTTTATCCCAAAAGTGGGTAAGTTGTGCTTCTCTTGCGTCGAATTTTCGTGTCTTCCTTCAAATCTGATTCAGAATATTCATCGAAGTAGGTAAATCTTTCTTTTTCAAATACATCACAAATACATGCGTCCCTCTAACTTGGAAGGAAAAAATGACCATCCTTTCTAGCTTTTATGTAAGGTTTGCCCTGTTTACTTTGAACGACTGGCTCACATACGTGCAGGTAGATAGCGCGAGATAGCCAAGTGTTCAAGGGGATAATTTACTGACCGGAAGGTTTTTGGTTCGACTGCTCCCGTCTCTGCTCGGACAACGAGTAGTATTTCAGTCCCCGTACTCCTTTGGGATGGCACGGCAGTTTGTCACCGAAAATGCATTACAACCTTTTATCATACATGCATAGGCCTTTCAGTATACAAGTACTGTGATATATACATTTGATACGCTGTAGTCCCATTCTTATGAGCGCTGCCCTTCGGTGTCGAACGTCCTGTTGCTTACCGATGGATACTTCATTTCAGAGTGTTTCAAGAAAGCCCATCTAGGTTGGTGGCCTTCTTGGAATTACTTTTTACCTAAACAACCAAAAACTTTCTCTGGCAGCTCAGGACAACTGAATTAAATTCCCAAATGTATTCTCCTGCAAAACGCGCTTATGGACGTCTGTCGCAATATAAGCTAACACCGAGTTCATTTGAGATGTTGCTGATGAGAGCAGATAAACCTGGAGATCTTGATCATTATAACTGGGTCCCCAGACAAGCCTTGGTTTTTTTCCAAAGTTGGATGAAGAACACCACAAACGAGCGACTCAATGGAGTCTTATTTGAAGTTCCTCCATGCACATAACTAGTGGGTTCAATAAGACAGACTAGTTAATCAATATCATTGCTCGGGTCTAGATGAAAAAATGCCTTCTCCACTAATTGTATCAATGTGCAGAGACGCTTGCTCATCCACTTAACTCGTGCTATGGTAGTTAAGTCACTTTTGGCAACAAACCAATGCATATCAGAAAAACGAGGCAAGAATACATTTTTCGCCGAGTGAGACAACCTCATATAGTAAAGCCCAGCAAACATGATACGAAAGGTGGATAGAGAGCTAAACGCCTCTGGCTAAAAGTGAATTACAGACACCGCCAAATACAACGAACAAACAAAACACATATCCAGCCGAATGGTTTCCCGTAAGACAATAAATATATACGGCACAAAAGTACAGCTACGTAGTCGCTGTCCACAACAGTGTCACACTCACCTAACACATTCGGTTAACAAATTTACCGAAAACTGAAAGATCGTCCCCTATGTTTCCTGACTGTCCATACAATTCAGAATGAATCTACATCCATAAGTACAACAGTTACAGGTTTAACCAGGTAGTTCTCTTCCCTGGTCAATAGGCACGGACCAGTTAACCATCTTCCAATCATCAGTACCCTTTGGCTTCGCTGTGTTGCTTCGTCCCAGTTTCACCCAGACAGTAGCAGACTGCGCACAAAATATCTACGTGCTTCCAACTGTACCGAAGGATACACTTAATTTTGGATATAAATGATCTTCATTAGGCATCTATTGTTGGGTTCTGGAAGGACTCTTGCTTTCTGAATGTAACTTAGATTGGAAATTTTAGGCTTGCGAAAATCAGTTCCCTATGGAGGGCATTCAGATCTAGGCTACTTATTTGGGAGAATACGGTACCTCTGGGAATTTCGGTGTGATGTACTTTTGTAATTATTTTTAGAGTGATGACTATTGCCATGACCACCATTATCGATTTAGGCCGACGAATATTCCCAAGGGACATCAGTTACGGTGACTCCAGCAAACGTTCCTCTTCCCAGAACTCACTGTTCACAGGCTGAAAATCAATGGTCCATTGACTCATGGGGTCTCAGCATTCAGGCCTACGAAGTTCTAGACGGAGGCTTCGCAGATTCAGCGTCCATCACTTTCGTGTCGACACGAACCCTATTCTGCCCTTGTCTGGTTCACTTTTGGTAGACAAGCGCCGTCCGACAACTTACTGATGTACCACAGGGATTCGCGACAACACCCCAGTAAATAGCAGCCAGGATCATATTCTGCTGCCGTGATGTCTCTCTTATCTGATATGAATGATATTTCACTTCCCATAAACTATTTTGTAAGAGCTCAATAATCCGGACTTCCAGAATTCTTTGCTATTTGCCTATGACAACACAAGTAAAGCTTGGTTTTCTACCAACTTCGAGACGCATTTGACCACACGGAAGCATTCTAGCTTCTGGGCCATGTTTTATTTGTGGGTTTTGAAGCTTAAATCCGTAATACAGGACTTGAACAAGAATCTTCAAGGGAAGGCAAATATGGGATGAGGCGATTTCTTAAATTTTCAAAGCCGTAGGCATTGAATGGTCAGCTACATCCGGAGGATTACCAGTCGTAGCCGTGGAGACAGTTCTGTTTAATCCCGCTTCTAGACGCGAGTGCAGTTCGGAAAAGGTCAGGGTCGAGCATACCTCCAAGCATCCACTCAAACTCATATTCATGGGACTTCGTTAAACAGTGACCTCCATGTCCGAAAGCCGTAGGCTTTAACTGATATCTCCTGACTAAGAATCCAGCCATTATTTGCTTCACATCTAGGGAAGAGGAATTCAGTCCTGCCCACAAACACGTGCAACCAGTACCGTCAGCTCCTGTTTCGATTCTGTCATCCTGCCGACTGGAAGCGCAGGCAAGTTGAAACGCAAACTTACTACTTGTCGAAAGGCTAGCAATGAATGGCAATAAACCTCTGCACCTAGTTGACCCAACGGCATTCGCCCTTTAAAGTGAGCAATTTGACACACAAGGTAAATAGTATCACTCTTGGTAGTAAAAGGAGATTTTCAGGTTCTCAACTGACATTGCATTTTTAAGTGAAATCAGCCTGTGCTGAAAGGCCGAGGAGTGATTTATTCTTTTTAAGCATCATCAGCATTGCTTATCTCAAAAATATTTTGGGGGTTTTGAACTGGCAACCTCCAGGGTAGGCCGATTCTTAGATACACTCAGAATTTCTCTGAAACCATAGTTTGAACTATGGTTTAAGCATTTGACGGTATTTATCCGAACCCTTGAAATCTCCCCAGTGGCAGTTTTGCTGGGATTTTTAGGCATACTCAGGGTCTACTTTGGCAGTGGAATTCATCATTTCAAAAGCTGCTGTGGCTCAGCATTATGTATCCGTGAAGACGGTGGAAGATTTTCTGGAGAATTTGGTTTCTTTGCGCACGTCCTACTTTGCTGAATTTGAAAAGGGTATTGAAAGAGTATGTGAACAATAATCACGTCAACTTTGTCAGTGCGAACTTAAAACGGACTTTGTGACTTATGTGTAAAGAATTTTTGGAAATAAACCTATTATTGATTATACATGAAGTTTTCTATCGTTGCAGCAGACGTCCCGCCCGACAACGTCAAACAATTCTCCACAGCCAGAAAGTTTTGCTGGATTCCTTTATGACAAGCAGCACAGGCTGTACCAGGTGCTCCACAGGGTTCTTTCTTAACCGGTACAGTGACTCTTTGATAGTGCCATGGGAAGAACTAGAGGGTTCGTGGCGATAACGAGCAGACAGTACAACAGGTTGGGAGGTACGTTGGAGTTTTAGAACAGATACAGTGGCTTGAGCCGTTCTTGTTGGTACGTGTGTAGTATACAGTGCCTGCCAGTTTGACTGATTTATACGTGAGTACTGGTGATGTACAATCTTGCTTACTGGACTTCGGCTCATGAGCTTTCTTTCTGTTTTCCATCCAGCGAAATTTTTGTGAACACCTGCCTTCGGAGAACCACTGTCCCCCGGTGCTTTCATAGCGTGCATAATACACATGTAACACGCTCGGCCGGGAGGTAGTAGAGATATGAATAACTATGGACAAACCATATGACTGCGTATGACAGTCGCGGTACCGTCATCGAGACGCCGTAATTTGGTTTGTGGACATGAGCATCTGGGTCTAATCAGTTAAGATCTTCAGTATAATATGGCTTCAGTTACAAGGTGAAAAAGCAATTAAAAATAGCTTCATGTCTGTTCAAGCTACAATAGTAGGACAGACATAGAATCGGTCGCCTTCTGGCCGGAAATGATGATGCACATATATTTTGGATGTTTTCGACTTGATGCAAGCCCAGAGCATAGTGTCTGTCGCTTTGCTTCGTAGCCACCTGCCTCTTCCAGAAATCTAGAAAGTCACTTGTAAAAATATACAGACGATTTGTTGAAATAAACCGTAAAGGAAGAACGATCACACAGCGGTCGCGTGATACGGTTTTGACGTTTCGAGAGTGCATCCCACGTCAGAAATACAGCAAAGACCAGTACGGGCATTCTGAAACAGTGGACGGGATAAATAACCAGCAAAAACAGTCGATGACCAGTTGGTCCACTCACTATCACTTTGTTTTGTACAAGGTCGGGTGTGGTCAGAAAGCAGGGATCCCACTCTAATAAAACGAAAAAGTGACTTCTTTTGTTCAACAAATTTGGATACGCCTCTAGTTGTCGTGGGCCGTCATGGTATATACATTAGACGTCCAAAAAACACTTCGTCCTTTTATTCAGCTCAGCTCAGTCGAACCACTCCTAGGGGCGCCTTGTTCATCAAAATAACAAATGATTGGTAAAAAAGATCAGATGATATTTTCCAAGAGTCGATCCGATGTTATCTGGCGAATTACTACGTAAAATGTAACTCGCGAAGTCATTTCGAAATCGGACGGGTACGACAGTACTGTCTACTCTGACCACCTTAGCGTTAACTTTCTGATCGGTTTCTTGTAGAACATACAAGCTCCAAACTACACCAACGCAAATCGGTATTCCACAAAAGCTGACGTGTAAAAATAATTGGTAGACATTCGTTTCAACGATAACCTTAGGTTAATCCAGCTGTTGCTACGTGCTTGCGCAGATGGCATTGATAAATGAAGACCTCCTCCAATAGTAAAATACAAACGTCCCACAGTCTGACTTTGACAAATTTCACTGATGGCTACTCAACCCACCTCAGTTCAATCAGAAGCACAGGACTAGCACCCTCAGAGCCAGGAACTGTCAGTGACACTCGCGCAGACAAGCAGCGAACAACCTCCCACCACCTGTCGTGTACCAGTGTGCTCTTCCATGACTCTGCGTATTCAAAAAGGCGGGAAAAAAGGAAAGCTAAATAGCGCAAACGCAGCCAGAGTTGTTTTTGTACTCTGTTCTTTCTTCTCTTTGTGATCATTTTTACCCCTTTCCTTATTCTCTTTTTTAATTTTTCTTAGAACAAAACGTTTTTTATTTCGAAAAAAATCATGGAAGATAATATAGATAAGCCGGTGCAAAAGTAAAAAGGTATGGAGCATTTCTAAACCATCCACAACAGTCTTTGCCCACCTTACCTTGGTCAAAGTTGCAATGTGTTTTCGCCGGGTAGCCGCATCGAATTAGCCGCTAGGTGCTTCAGGTCTCCTAGCGCAAAGAAAACGTATTGATAAGAAGTTTTGCAGGAGCGAACAGAAATGTGACACATGAGTTGTTGTGTTGGAGGCCTAGTCTTATTGAAAGTGTGCGGGGCTGGGCAATAAACCGGCACAACCTCAAAACTGAGCAGCTTTTCACGACCAGTATATGAAAAAGTCTCCTATCGTTGTGGCAGGTATCCTGCCAAACCAAGCCAAGGAATTCGTCACAGCTAGTAACTTTTTTGTTTTTTATGATGGTCAGTACATGCTATATCGGGCGCAAGGCTATACCGAACCAACGATAGTGATATTGGTAGAATTAGTGTGTTTATGGGAAGAACAAGCAGACAGCACAATAAGATGACCAGTGCTTTCAATTCATGGCACAAATTAAACGGATTAAGGCGGTCTTGTGGGTGCACGTGACACTCTTATCCGGTAAATATTAAGGAAACAGTGAACTACAGGCAAACCATCAGATTGGGTATGGTAGTCACAATAGCGTCGTACCTGGGTCCGTGGACAGCCCCGCAAATGAACAGCTTGAATGAGTCCTTTAGGTTTGTCATTGTATTTAGGATTCGCCAAGGAATCGTCACAAATTAAGACCAGCATAGATCAAGGATATTCTTGGGTCAATTGGAGGCTCACGGTGTTTCATGGCTGTCATTCAGATGAAGCACTAAGACAGCCATGTCTACATGGAGAACGCAAAATAGGAAAAGTCTCAGGAAGACTGCTAGAAAGCACTATTATGTGTGTTAGATTGCGGCCAGAAATAAAAAGCAGCCAAAAGCGGTCGCATTTGCTAACTAACTAATGTCTTCTGGACCCCAGTTTTCAAATAGCTGACGAAAACCTTGTCCATATGAAGTGTACAGACATCGTTCTGATCTTCAAAGAGGAGGAAAAGGCGCAAGTGTTTTTGAATGAACTGACCAAAGTCATCCCGTCCTTTGGTATGCACCCTGCACCCACAAAGTGTAAGGTGATAATAATAATGTTTATTCACAACTTTTGGGTAGCTTGATCAGGCAGGGATGATTATAAGATGGGCTGAGACGTGCAATTCTATGAGCAGCGGGATTTTTGAGTTGGCCAAGAGAATTTGCAGAGGCATGACGAAGCCAATGTACGATCGTTAATATTTTTTGATCCATTTGTGGATCTCTAGGGATGTAAATCACTGACCAGGTGGAGTGGATAACAGCAAACAGGGCGTCCAAACCGGGTATTACCGAAGTTCAAAGCTTGGGAATACGTGGGGATGGGATGAGGTTAGTAAAGCCCGGTGAGTTTAGGGAGATATTTGAAAAGATGAAGCGCATCATTACAGAGAAAAAACTGAACGTTTACCACAATCAGGGTGGTGATAACAAGTGACTAAATGAGACAGGATAGGATTAGATTTGTACTTAACAAACTAGCGATCAAGCACGGGTTGAGTTTGCTAACAAATGTCATTATAGTACAAGAGATCTATAGAGCAAACCGGTATAGGCACGCAGAGGTGGTGTGGTTGGGAAAATCAAACATATACCTACTGATGGGAGTAAAACCTCCGAAATGATGGACTAGTTTATCTGGAATTTATTGCGTGAGTTTGACACTGAACACGCCCAAGGAGAGGTATACGAATTTGTGAAGTGTTATATGTACATTCGAAGTTGCATTAGTTCTGATTGTAGTGTGACAGATGAAGTCGGTGCACGAATCTGCAAGGCTCAGGTCGCGTTTGCTAATTTGAAACATCTGTGGCGTAAAAGTGGTATATCCCTCAGTATCAAGAAACGCGTGTATCACGATGAAATACGGGCTGTTTTGCTGTACGGCTGTGAGACTTGGCCTGTCCGAGCAGCGGGACTAAGACATTTTTAGGTCTTTGACAACAGTTGTCTCAACCGCAGCTCGGCGATATGTAGACATGATTTTGGAAGTGAAGGGAGGTTACATTACTTAGGCATAAACAATTATTTGGAGGAAGCCGAAACTTACCTGACAGGCATGGAATAGAGCCTCAGAATAGCCTGAACTATAGAGTAGCTCCTAATGTACGTGCCCGAGGTTTGGAAGCTTATTTGTATAAAATCGGATGCTGAAAATCGCAAACGCAAACACGTTAGCTGATCGGTTTCTCAGAAAGTAGCCTCTAGCTGACAAGACTGCTAGTGCGGCTGAGTATAGGATGGCTACGACCTGACTTTATTAAGCTACGTAGTATTGGTGTCTGGGAGCCGAAGTAAAGTGAAGTTGGGGGTTATTGCTCCAAATGAGCAGACTTGACATGAAGTACCCGCCCACTCACTGGGTCTTCATTACCGCTGCATCCATGGATGCACGTATGATGACGCACGTGGTCCTTGGATCCTAGGGCTCAAGTCTATACCACTTGGTCTTACGACTGACAAATACAAACCACTCTTAGACTTCCACTTCGCTGCGCCCAATAATGCATATGGTTGCCGAATTTCGCTATTGGATAATCGATTCACACACGGCTCCCTCATTATCACCAATGGGACCAATTGAGCAAGTAGTGAGTTTACCTTTATACCAGTAAGTCTCCAGCTTCAGCGTGGACACCGAGTTGGAATTGTGGACAAAGGGATTTATTAAGCACTTGGTGAGTTAGCCACTACAGTTTTGTTGAAATATGTTTTAAATGATATCGCAGAAGCTGTGTACGCGTCATAATTGATTATACATTTTTCCTTCCAGAAACCCTGTCGAGTAAAAGCAGCTTCCTGCAACTGAGAACTGGATTGCTTACACATTACGTTTGTACCGATGTAACTAATAAATAGAGAAATGACTTGTTAAAGGTGGTTGGGTATTTTTTAGGCATGGAGTTGGCAGACGGATGACATGTGTGGATATGAAGGACCGCCGTTGGAGTAGTCTGTTATGTATAGTTGGGGCATTAGTCAGTTACGAGCATGTGTATTGGCTCTTCAGCTACTATAAGTAGCCACGGTAAGCGACGTCGAGTTTTGAGCGTGACGGGCCGCCGTTGGCTATCGGGTTAGGCTGCTGAGCTTAGTTGAGGCCTCATATTCGGCGTTGCACATAGACGCACGCCAAACAATTACGATGAGTAGCTAAGGTAGGCAATATCAACTACAGTTATGAGTACGACGGACCCATGTTGGGCGTTAGACTGGGATACCACACATAATTGGTGCCTCATTTTTATCATTCGCATAAGTACTTGCCTGGCGTTTGTTATAGGTAGCAGAAGCAAACGACAGCGCACACAGTTACGGGTATGATGAATCGTCTTTGGCCGTTAGATTAGGGCAGCATAATTGAGGTCGAATAATAGGCACTGGCCTAGTAGTTACAAAAAGAAGCCAAGGTAGGCGATATCGCGTACAGTTATGAGTACGGCGTCCGTTGTTTGCCGTTAGGTTACGTTAGTGTGTGTAGTTGAGGCCTCGTATTCACCGATTTGCATAAACGCTGGTCTAGTGTTTATTTTACGTAGCAGAGACAAGCGACAACGAGTACAGTTATGAGTGTGGCAGATTAGGTTACCGCGCATGGTCAATACTTCATAATCAACGCCGCAAATGGACACAGGCCTAGCAGCTACGATAATTAGCCAGGTAAGGTGACAACCAGAACAGTTATGAGTAGGACAGGCGAGATGGATCAGTGGGTAGAGCGCTAACTTACTGACCAGAAGGTCCGTGGTTCGAAACCGACCTCTGCCTCTCGACTTCTCCTGTCTAGGCTTGAGCAATCTGGCAGTATCCTGGCCCTCGTGCGTTCTTCTGGTTGCAAGAAGCTATAGCTGCCTGGGGGGACTTCTCCAGTTGGACATGACCGGAGCGTTCTCATCAGTGTCCGCGCGTCTCGGGGCAGTTCAGGAAGCTTATGCTGCAGTGATACATTCAGGCGATTCACGGTACTGAAAGGGACATTGGTCGAAATCATCCAGTCTCGGAGAATGTCCGCCAAACTAGGCTGAAACAGATTATCCCCTTCATTTTTCGTCTCACTTTGTTGTTCGTCTACTAAGAACATTAGTCATCTAATGGCATTTTTACTGTGTACCGGTGAATCGACCTCGGGTTCTGCACGGTGAAAGTCGCATGCGTTCATCGAATTGGATGGTTGTTCCAAGGCCAAGTCTCTAGCACGCTTTAGTCTGCGGTTGAGTGCCAACCTGGGAATCAGCAAACCACGTTTGGAAAACTACAGTTGTCATACATGTATAAGCAGTCATGACTTACCATTCCTCCAGATAGAAATTCGCAAACACGCGGAGACAGCAACAACGTGGGTCAGCGAAGATCCAGGAAATGGGCTTGGCGGCTACGGCCATTTACTTAAACACTGATGCAGATAAAGAAAAAAACGTCAGAACGGACTTCTGAAAATCAATTTGAATAATGCGTTTTTGTTTTATGCCAACACTTTATATGATAAGAAACACTTATGTGAACCAGTGTGGCAAAAACACCTCATGGTGATTGAGTGCTAGCTACACGGTTGAATAACCGTCAAATAACCGACTTTAACCGTCATATAACCGAGTTGTGCTGCTAGGATTACCTCCTGACGCTGTATTGGCCACAGACTGGTTATGTGTAGCTGAGAAAGGCGCTCATCCACAGAGATGACCCTCGCATCTCCACTGCACAATTCATGCTGTTTTCCGACAATGTTGTACTTAATGGAAGCTGAGCTCCATAAGAAAAAGTGTTGAGATGAAGTTCGCTGAACAAAATTAACTCGTATGTTAAATCTGGGGAGTGTAGAGCAAAAAACGTCAATGACCGAGTTTCCTGGGTGAAATTTGCGTTGATGAAGTTCGCTGAACAAAATTAACTCGTATGTTAAATCTGGGGAGTGTAGAGCAAAAAACGTCAATGACCGAGTTTCCTGGGTGAAATTTGCGTTGTATATTCTGTAGATGTTATTTTCATTCTTAAAGAACGCCAAACTATGGTAAAGTGCGACTCCGCGCTTTATCTCTCGTAAACCGGTAAGAAAATGCGAATCGGTGATGGTTGGTGACCTTGAAATTTCACCCTCGAACTTTCTCTCACTTAAACAAAATGAGCAACATATCACCTACAAGTGCAAATGCATCAGACTAACTCGCCGTAATAGTCACAAATTCGAAACCCTATACTTTCGGCGAAAATAATTTGGGTGTGCTTCTGGCGAGCGGCGCCCTAGAGGTGTTAAAACTGTCTTATTTTAATTGGCCCGTTCATTCTTGTGGTACGCCTACGTGTTCGTTTGAGCTGCACGTTTGGGTTCTGTGGGAGACGCTCTGCTCTACGCTGTAGGAACCTGGTGGAAACCATGCATACACTTCAACCGTGTTTGGTTTTACTAACAGAAGGAGTAATTAGGTGACAGTGATGTCACCGGTGCCGCTTCAGCAGATTCAGAAATTATCGAAATTATATAGAACTCAGTTCAAAACACTATTAGACGCTTATTTACGCGAGTCCTCGCGCTGGCAAGCATACTTCCCGGCGCTGAGAACTTAAAGAGCAGTGCTACACCCTTTTTTTCACTTGTGCCTTCCAGGTGAACGACACCCGCCGAACGACAAGAACAAAACCGACCCGGGAAACTTGGCCGAAAGCCTCGATCATGTGTCTCAATCCGTGAAACTGACCTATGACTACCATAGACGTGGTGGCAATGATCTTGCGAGCTAAGCCGATTGAAGCCTAGTTCCTCAAGGTTCGGCTGTGCCAGGAAGGCTAAGGGAGAGCAGTCAGATTAGGAGTGTGTTACGAATCGGTCTGGGTGTAAAATCGCACTGTTCGTGTAGTGGGAGTGTCAAGTAAGTTATTTCGCCCAGACGACGGGTATGTCCATGCTTATGATAGCAGTGGTGCTGTTTTCCCCTGAATAACGGACTGAAAACGGTCGGCCCTAAAATCTGCAAACTTCCATCATCCGACGCTTGACCGTGGTCACCGGTGAATTATCCAGTACGGTCGAAAAACGTGTTGTGACTGTGTGCTAGGTGGGTGATTCATGAGCTTGATGGAAAAGAATAAAGGTGGGCGGGGATGGGACGTAGTGCTAACTTACTACAGTCATTCCGAGGTGCCTACACCTTCAGACACTAACTCAGACAATCTGGATAGAAACTGACAACAAGAACGCCACTGACATCGGTTGGCAGCCATATCTTGTAGTGTCTCCAATCGGGCACAGTGGTAATCACGCGGTCCCCATCCTAGAGGGAGAGTAGCACATCGTCATCACTTGAGTGCCCGTGCAGACAGGGAAGCTTGATGGGACCGAAAAGACGATGAAATGGAAGAAAAAAAACCTTGGAAAAGTCCACGGATTGTTCCAGTTCATTTCTTCCGACTGGTCTCCGGAAGCCTCTTGTCAGTGAAACTATCAGGTACCAGAACGCTTGTATATTTGGACACTACTTCAAACATTTCACCTGGTCACTGGCTGCCCCCAATCCCGAATGCTGGTTTTCAACAGAAAAGCCGACTGTGAACAGTGAACCCTCTTCAGCCTCAGGAGTGTGAGTGTATATCTTTACTCGGGTGTCGTCGTGCCGCTCGTCCTGGTGAACTTCCACGGACTCTATTCAAAGATGGCGGTGAACTCTTCATCCAGTGTCTATCTAGGCTATTTGTGTCTATCTGGGAGAAAGAGACCGTGTCAGACAACCAGTCGATAATGGTCCTCATCTTCAAAAAGCGTATTCACAATAAACGTACTGACCACAAGCGAGATGGCCCAAGTGGTTAGAGCGCGAATTTATTAACCAGAAGGTCCGTGATTCGAGCCCGACATCTGCCCCTCGATTTCTCCTGTCTAGGCTTTGGCAACTTGGCAGTATCCTAGCCCTCGTGCTTCCTTCTGGTTGCAGGCAGCTAGGCACTGAAAGGGTGCTACATCTGAACGATTTTTCTACTGACCATTGGCGGATCATTTTGATCCTGTTGTAACACAGCTTCTGGCGTCGCTGATTCTTCACAGTTTTACGGCGGCACGCGAATCCTTGATCCATGAGCATCAAGCGGGATTTCAACCAGATGGAGGCTGCGTCGGCATCACCGGATTCCCTCAGGTGTTAGAGCCGCGCCATATGTCCAGATGACCTGCACTCTTGGTGTTCTTTGACTTCATAGGTGCGTTCGATGCTGTTGACTGATCAGGTTCATTAGTCACACTTGCTCAACAGGGGATCCTGCGAAGGTTTTGGATATGATCAGGTCTCTATATTCACACGTCTCAGAGACTGTACAGTGAAATGTCTAAAAGTTTTCCTACGAAGAATGTCCGTCAAGGATGTCCACTCTCTGCATTCTTGCTTCATGATTGATGCCAGGAAATCCATACCAGCAAGCAGCGACTGTGATGGCGCACGCAAATCCCTCAAACTCCAAATAATGAACAGCCTACTGAAAGACTGAGAGCTCTGGTGGACATCGAACGCTTGGGAGATGGAGAAGGGTTTTGCTACGGGAAACAACCATGCCCTATATCAACTGATACGATCGACTGGTCCTAGGAAAGCAACGGTCAGCGAAACGATAAGTGAAAAAGCTGGCTCATTAGTTCACTTGCAAAAACGTCGACTGGAAAGATGGGCCGAACACTTCGAATAACAGTTCTGTAGTGTTTAACGGCTCTAAGGAGTCCCTAATGAAAAGGACCAATTACAAACGTAAGTCAGATACAATGTCACAACGAAAAAATATCCAAGTAAATCTTGACTCACAGTTCGCAATATGAGATTCCGTAGTTCCGTATTCCGTTGAACCACTACGGTAAGTCTGTATTCCAGTCAGCAGTTTTTACCTCCCTTCTTACACATTCACCTCCCTTGTTACACTTTCACGTTTTCCGTCTTCTACTCTCCCCCGCCCCAATTTTAATACGTTCTCCGCAGGTCCCAGCTCTAGGACTGATCGGTTTGTTCGCCCTGCATCACACTTAGCTGCAGATTGTGTACGTCCGAGTTCAGTTACATCCCTAAACACTTCGAAGTCTGTTTTCAAACCCCGAAAGCCTGTCTACTTAGCCACCTTTAATGTTCGTTCACTGAAGCAAGCAGGTCAACAGGTGGCTCTTGCTCGTACGCTGGATTCCCTCAGCATTGATGCATGTTGTCTGTCAGAAACAAGGACGCAGGACGCAAGTACCGTGATCGAACTGACTAACCCCTCGCTCTCTTCCAGGTTCCGGCTGCGCACCTCTAGTGATGCAGAGGCCGCTGCAGCTGGATATGCTGGGGTGGGTATTGTAGAGGAACGAGCGGAAGCGTCTCTGCTTGATTGGATACCCGTTGATAGTCGCCTCTGTGCGGTTCGTTTGGCAACATCTGTGAGAGAATCTAGAGGAAGTGAGGTCCATCGCACCTTGTTTATTGTGTCTGCTTACGCCCCAACTGACTGTAGCTCTGAATCTGCCAAGGACAGTTTCTATGACGCTCTAGGTGCCCTTCTACAGCGGGCTAAAACCTCAGATATCGTTGTGGTTGCTGGTGATATGAACGCCCTGATCGCTGCTGAGGCCCGATTGGGTGGTCGTCTTGGTTTGGACACGAGACGCACGGACAACGGAGACCGCTTACTTCAGATGTGTGCCGATCACAGACTGTTCCTTTGCAGTACGAATTTCCGGAACAGCGGAAATCGCTTGACAACGTGGTGCCCACCAACAAACCAGCGACGAACCCAAATAGACCACATCGCCGTGAGTTATCGGTGGCGAGGGTCGATCACCGCTTGCCGCTCCTTCTGGAACACCAGCGTGGACTCCGACCATGCACTTGTACGCTGCTGCTTTTCATTGCGCCAGGTGTACGCAAAACGCGCACACCTCGCTTAGCCATTGAGAAGCTAGTGGATCCAGAAGTCAAACGAAACTATCAAAACCAACTCGTCGAATGCCTGCCGGACGGTACGGTGTCGGATATAAACGGCCACTGGGAAAAGATATCCAAAGCGCTACTCAAAGTCGGAACGTCTGTTTGCGGTACAACCCAGCCAACCTCATTCAAACACTGGATCTCTGATAGGACCGTGTCTTTGCTGGAGACCCGGCGACAGATTCCCCCTGGCCGCCACCACAACTCCACCCGACGCATCATCCGACGCCAAGTGAAACTGAGTGTCCGTGCAGACCGAGAAGCTTGGTGGACCCGAAAGGCCGAAGAAATGGAAGATGCAAAGAATGCTGGAAATGTGCGCAGGCTGTTCCATTTGATTCGTTCGACTGGTCCTCGAAAACCTCTTGTCAGCGAAATAATCAGAGACCAAAATGGCTCCCTGATATGCAATAAAGCAGAACGTCTGGACCGCTGGGCACAGTACTTTGAACAGCAATTCAGCTGGCCACCTGCTACCTCCAATCCAGAATCCTGGCCTTCAACAGAAGGCTGGACCGTAAATATGGAGCGCCTTCGGTCTCAGAAGTGTCCGAGTGTATTTCCTACTCAAGCGTCATCGTGCTGCTGGTCCTGACGACCTTCCACCTGCTCTTTCAAGGATGGCGGTGGGCTCCTCAGCCAGTGCCTGTCTAGACTATTTGGGTCTATCTGGGAGAAAGAGACCGTCCCAGACAACTGGGGTGAATCGATAGTAGTGCCCATTTTCAAAAGGGTACTCGCAGTGAATGTAGCAACCACAGAGGTGTTAGTTTGACTCCTGTTGTGACAAGGCTTCTGGCGTCACTGATTCTTCGTCGTCTTACGATGGCACGCGAAACCTTGACTCGTGAGAATCAAGCGGGATTTCGACCGGGTAGAGGCTGCATTGACCACATCTTCACACTCCGTCAGGTGTTAGAGCAACGCCACATGTACAGACGACCCACAATCTTGGTGTTCCTTGACTTCAAGGGTGCGTTTGATTCTGTCGATCGGTCAGTGCTGTTAAATGTACTTGCTCAACAGGGTATGCCCCAGAAGTTTGTAAACATAATCCGATCCCTATATTCACATACTTCTGGGCGGGTGAGAGTGTATGGCGAGCTCTCCAAAAGCTTCCCTACAAAAAGTGGTGTCAGACAAGGATGTCCACTCTCTCCATTCTTGTTCAACTTCGTCATTGATGAAATAATGAGGCGAACGCTGGAAGGTCTTCAAAACCCCGGTGTTCAAATTGTTGCTGGTGAGAGCCTTGTCGATCTGGAGTACGCAGATGACATCGCCCTCATCTTTGAAGACGAAAGTGAAGCACAAGCCCTGTTGAACAGACTGACCACCATCATACCATCTTTTGGCATGCGCCTTGCACCTTCAAAGTGCAAAGTCATGCTTCAGAACGTGCAGTCTCCGGACATATCCCTTAAAATTCAAGGAGAATCACTGGAGATTGTGGAAAACTTTACATACCTCGGTAGTTGTATTAGCTCTGACGGAAGTGTGTCTGATGAAGTCAGTGCAAGAATCTCAAAGGCTCGAATCACGTTTGCTAATTTGCGTCACTTGTGGCGTCAAAAGGCATCTCACTAGATCTTAAGGGTCGTGTGTACCAGGCTACAGTAAGGGCTGTATTGTTGTATGGGTGCGAGACATGGCCTCTACGGACAGATGATGTGAGGCGTCTCCAGGTTTTCGACCACCGATGCCTCAGAAGCGTGGCTGGTTTTGGATGGCGTCAGCGTGTTAGTCACGAGGTGATTAGAAAACGGGTATTTGGTTGTGCTGCAGGTACATCAATTGGGGAAATCATCCAGCACCACCGACTACGATGGCTCGGTCATGTGCTACGCATGCCGAAACACCGTCTACCGAGGCGTGTTGTTCTTCGTGCCTCCTTCAGACTGGCGCAAACCGCGAGGTGGACAGCGCATGACTTGGCAGAAAGGCGTGAAAGAGATCACGAAGAGTTTGGGTGTTGTTGGTGCTGTACGCCTTCCAGGATGGGGTCCCCGTGACCCCGCCTGTGCTTGGCTGGAGACGTTGCAAGAAATGGCGGCTAATCGATGTCAGTGGCGTTCATGCTGTCAGTTTCTTTCCAGATTGTCTGATTGAGCGGTTGGAGGTGTAGGCACCTCAGAATGCTTGACATAGGCCAGCACTAGGTCCCCTCCCTCATCCACTTTTCTTTTCACTCTAGGGCTTTTAATAATATATATATATATGAAATTAGACGAACTTTATGGTTGTACGGCAGTGAAGCATCAGTGTCAACACTGATGTTGCTGTCTTTGATGATGATGATGATTCCAGTCCTCCGGTGGTCGCAATGTTAATCCACTGATGTGAATAGATAAGTCCTGTGTTGCCAGCGAAAATTTTTTTTTCACGTTGAGCGTTACCGTAGTCAGTGATGGCCAAATCGATTAGCCGGTCACAACAACAGTCATCACCAGAAAAGTTCCTTTTGACCCGGAAGAGCGGGCGATTGTTCCTGTATTTCAGTAAAACAAACTTTCGTACAGTAATGTGATCAATATTGGTAACGAGAAAAAGAAGATGGTATTGAGCATGGAAAATAGCAAAGCCATAAGTGCTACAGTTTATCATCATCATCATCATCATCATCATCATCATCGACAGCATGACATCAGTGTTGAACACCGATGCTTCGCTGCCGTACAACCATGATTTATTTGAAAGCCTTATTGTGAAGAAAAAGAATAAAGATGGATGGGGAGGGGACTTATTGCTGCCTTACTACAATCATTCCGAGGTGCCTACACCTCCAAACACTCATTCAGGCAATCTGGATAGAAACTGACAACAAGATCGCCACTGACATCGGTTGGCAGCCATATCTTGCAGCGTCTCCAACCAGGCGCACTGGGATCACGCGGTCCCCATCCTGGAAGGCGAGTAGCACCGACAGCACCCAAGCGTTTCGTAATTTCTTTCATACCCTTCTGCCAGGTCAAGGGTTGGCCACCTCTTCGCTTACGCCACTCTGAATTGGGCACGAAAATAGCACTCTCTTCGGCAAACGATGATTAGGCATGCGCAACACATGTCCCAACCAACGCAGCTTCTGGTGCTGACACATCTTCAATGGAAGTACCCTTTGCACAACCGAAAACTCGCTTCTAACTGCCTCGTTACGGATTCGCCGACACCAACCCACACGAGCTATGGTTCTGAGACAACGATTGTCGAACACCTGAAGACGTCTCAGTTCCGCTGCTCGAACAGGCCAAGTCTCACAGCCATACAACAAAACAGCCCGCACTGTAGCTTGATACACACGTCCCTTGAGATTCAGGGATACACCACTTTGACGCCATAGGTGTCTCAAATTAGCAAACGCGACCTGGCCTTGCAGATTCGTGCATTGACCTCATCTGTCACACTACAATCAGAACAACTTCTTCCAAGATACGTAAAACGCTCCAAAACTTCCGGCGCTTTTTCCTTGATTGTGGCAGCCGTTTTGTGCCTTCTCGTCCTCTTCTCTGAAGATGAGAACGATGTCATCTGCATATTCCGGATCGACGAGGCTATTTGAACACGGTTTTGGAGACCTTCCAGCGTTCGTCTCATTATTTCATCGATCACGAAGTTAAACAGGAATGGGGAGAGTGGGCATCCCTGACGGACGCCACTTTGTGTACGGAAGCTTTTGGAGAGCTCGCCGTATACTCTCACGTCCGGAAGTCTTGAATACAAAGAGCTTATTATGTTCACGAACTTCCGGGGCATTCCTTGGTGGGCAAGTGTGTCAAGCAGAACAGACCGGTCAACCGAGTCAAATGCGCCTTGAAATCCAGGAATACTAGAATTGTGGGTCGCTATACGTATGGCGTTGTTCTAGCACCTGACGAAGTGTGAAGATTTGGTCAACGCAACCTACCAGGCCGGAATCCCGCTTGCTGCTCTCGAGTCAGTGTTTCACGAGCCACCGTAAGGCGACGAAGCACAAGTGACGCCAACAGTCTCGTTACGACCGGGGCCGATCCCCCTGTGGTTGCCACACTCACTACGAGCCCTTTTTTGAAATGGGCACTATCACCGACTCTCCCCAGTTGTCTGGGACAGACTCCTTTTCCCAAATGCAAGCAAACAGATCAGACAGGCGTTGACTGAGGATTTCATCCCCATCTTTGAACAATGGGTGGGAGGTCATCCGGACCAGAGGCTCGGTGGCGCTTGAGAGAACATATGCAGTCATAAACCTCCGAGGCCGTAGGTGGTTCCACGTTCACCGTCCAGGGTTCTACGTCACCTGTGGGTTCCAGATGGGCGCCAGCTGGTGGCCATGACAATTGTTGTTCGAAGTATTCGGTCCATCGGTCGAAATGGTCACTCCATTCCGATCCTTGATAGTTTCGCTCACAGTGGTTTCGGGGACCGGTCGCACGGATCAACTGAAATAATCTTCGGGCATTACCGGATTTCTGCCTCTTCCATTTCCTTGGCTTTCTGTGTCCACCACACTTCGCGGTCGGCTTTCACACTCACCTTCACTTGACGTCTGATAATCGTCGCACCAAGTTATGTTCCGGGCCGGCTGGGATATTTCTCCGAGATTTAAGCAGTGCCACCGTTCGGTCTGATATCCAGTGCTTGAGTGCGCCTGGTGGTGCCGTGCCACAGGCGAAATTCCCAGCACTATGCAAAGAGGTGGCAATCTCGTCCCAGTATGCGTTCACATCTGATGGTGGAGCATTTGGAAGAGACCCTAGAAGACGATTCTGGTAAGTTCGTCTAACATCCGGATCTGCCAGTCTCTCAGTTGCCAAGCGATTTGTCCGCACCTTACGCGGTCCTGGAAAACGTAGGGAGAAGCGACTCCGGACGAGCGCGTGGTCGGAATCCACAAATGTGTTCCAAAACGACCGGCAGTCAGTTACTGATCCGCGCCATCGCAGTGCAATGCCTGAGTCTGAGCCATCGGTAACTGATGGCGATGTGGTCGATTTGAGTTTGTGGTCGGCGTGTCGTTGGAGGACACCATGTGGCCAGACGACTTCGGCTATTCCGGAAGTTAGTACTGCATAGAAACAGCCTGCGATCAGCACACAGCTGAAGCAATCGTTCCCCATTGTCCGTACGTACCGAGTCCAATCCATGTCGACCTCCTAATTGAGTCTCAGATAAGCCTGCCCACTTGTGCATTCAAATCTCCGGCAACCACCACGATGTCTGAGCTTTTAGCTCGCCGCAGCAGGGCATTCAGGGCGTCATAAAACCTGTCTTTGACGGTGTCGGAGCTACAGTCAGTTGGGGCGTAGGCAGACACGATAAACAAACATCGATCAACATCCCGCTTGTGAGATCCTTCACAGACGTTGCCAGACGAACCGCACAGAGGCGACTATCAACAGGTATCCAGTCAAGCAAGGATACTTCCGCCCGGTGACTTAGGACGATACCAACCCTGCACATCCAGCTGCAGCAGCCTCTGGATCACCAGAGGTGCGCAGTCGGAAGCGAGTGGAGACTGATGGGGCGGTTAGCTCAATCACTGTGCTTGCATCTTGAATTCTTGTTTCCGAGACACAGCACACATCAATGCCAAGCGAGTCCAGTGTGAGAGCAAGAGCAGCTTGTTGTCCTGCTTGCTTCAGAGTGCACATTGAAGGCGGCCAGATAGACTGATGTCGAGGCTTGAAGAGTGATTTGGAGATACCTGAGGATGTCGGCGCCATGTGACGAGCAGATGCTGCACGCAAAGCCGATGCAAGACGAACGGAGTCATCAGTCCTAAGTGCTGGGCCTACAAGAGGAGAGTTATTAATGGGGCGGGGAGAGGGGGAAGAAAAAGTATGTGAAAGAGAAAGAAGGGAGGCGTCAGCAGTAGCCTGTTTTCGCTTACCCGCCCTGCTGTATGCAGCAAGTAAGGCGACCCGGCTGATGGCACCACGCGACGGCCGATGTGGCATGAGTTTTTTTGTATGTGTGCAGTTCATGGTTGTACGTGGGCTAGGATACTGTCAGGCGCCCACACCTAGACAGGAGGACGATTAGGGTCCTCAACCAAAGCCTTTGGCTCAAAAGCCTAACCGCAAGGCAGCGGTGTTTGGCGGGAAATGCAAATGCATTACTGTTTCTACGGAACAATTCGCCACATGTTCCAACCCCAACCTGGAGGACCAGGAGACTGTGTTCGTCAGACCTCTAGCCATTGACCAACCTGGTATGAGAGACTCTGTGAGTGTCGCGGGACACTCCCCAGTATAGCTCAATGGGTCGCTGAGGTGCGCAAACCGCCACACCACGGTAAGGTCCAGTCTCTCTTCTTCGTGACAGTCTCTTTCTTCTACAGTTTAGCCGGCCTCCCGCAACACAGCTCGTGAAGACAATGCGTACGGGCGAATGGAATGTTAAACTTGGTCACCCGTCGGAAGAAGTTGGCGCACGAAATATCGGTACTGAAACGTGAGAAGACATCAGGACTAGGCGGTCTGTATCCAACCCTCTTCAAAGAAGGCGGAGAATCTCCGTTGACCCATCTGACAAAGCTTATCGGTGCGATATGGGACGAAGAAAATGTGCCTGCAGAACGGGCATGTCGACAGTTATCCCTATCTTCAAAAAGGGTACGCGGACGCTGTGTGAAAACCACCGTGGCATCAGCCTGTTAGCTTTGGCATTGAAGGTACTCTCTGGCCTTATCCTGGAAGGTTGACTGGAACACAGGGAGAGACAGATCCGTGGAAACCAAGCTGGGTTCTGTCCTGCTACAGAGGATGCCTCGATCATATCTTCACCCTCCGGGACAGATTCTGAACGGCGACACTGCTTCCAGCAACCATTAATGGTTGTGTTCCTCGATCTGAAAGCTATCTGTGACACTGTGGACCGTCAAAATTCGCGAGTGTCTGTGAGCGAAGGTGTCCTTACATAAATTATTGACCTCCGTAAGGCGCTGTACGGCAACTCCCGCTGCCGTGCGAAGGTCCACGGAAACTCCCTTCTGAGTTCACCACATCAAGTGGTGTCAGACAGGGTTTTCCTCTTCAACTGTCATGATACGATCATGGAGACTCACTATCAGCCTCTAATGCCTGGGTGGGGTCGAAGTTTTCCCCGGACGTCCGCTCACAGACATCGAGTATGCAGATGACATAGCTCTTCGATCTGACCCCATGGTAGTGCAAACAACATTAAATAATCTAAATAATTCCGCCTCACGGTTCGGCATGCGCTTCACACCTGCAAAGTGTAAAATGCTACTGCGAGACTGGGTGAGCTCGAACCGTAGCCTCATGCTTGCGGATGAAGCGATTGAGATAGTAGACAAGTTTGTTTACCTGGGCAGCTGTATCAGTCGTGGTGATTTTACGAAAGGTTCTTTCATCTGGATCAGGAAGGCCAGAGGAGCTTTTGTGAAGCTGCGTCACCTGTGGCGTAGGCATGACATCAGCTTATCCGTCACGGGTCGAGTTTACAATGCTGTGGTGCGCTCATATTACCATACAGGTGAGAAACCTAGGTGCTGCGCGCCGAGGACTTCCAAATACTTTCAGTGTTTGACCATCGATGTCTTCCGAGCATTGCCCGAATATGGTGGGAACACCGGATCAGCAATGCCGAAATACGTCGAATGGTATTCGAAAGAAATAACTCACCCACGATAGATGAACTGATCACAATACATAGGTTGCGCTGACTTGGCCAAGTGCTCCGCATGCCAGTCGACCGACTTCCTCGAAGGTTTTTTTTACAGAACCACGCGAACGAGCCAGGGGGGTCAAACACTGACTTGGCAGCAAAGTGTGAAATCCATTACCAGCAAAATCAGCTGCGCTGACCCCTGGCGTCTTCCTGGATGGGGACCCTGAGACGGGCCACAGAGACATTGTCAGACATGGCCTAGTCGCGCCCTCAATGGCGCTCTTGCATCTAAGCTATTACCTTCAGCGCATAGCTCCCTTCTCAATTCCCCAGTTAACAGCTCACTGACAGTCCTGTATGTGCACACCATATTATCAGCTCCCGCCTCGAATGTGCTGCTACCTACCCCACCTCACCAAATGATAGGTGTACGAATCTGTGACACCTAGAACCACTACGACAAGTACGCGGTTCTTGCAGCTGGTAATGCTGATATTTTTTGTTCTACTTTGTTATTGTTGAAATAATGAGGCGAACGCTGAATGGTCTTCAAAACCTTGGTGTTCAAACCATTGCTAGTGAGACCCTCGTCGGTCTAGATTACTCATCTTTGAAGACGAAAGTGAAGCACAAACCCTGTTGACTAAATGAATCACCACCATACCGTCTTTCGGCATACAAACCGAAACTTCGAAGTGCAATGTCATGCTTCAGAACATGCAGTCTCTGAAAATACTTCTTACAATTCAAGGAGAATCACTTGAGGTTGTGGAGAATTTCACATACCTCTGGTTTTATTAGCTTTGACGGAATTGTGTCTGTTAAAGTCAGTGGACGCATCTCCAAATCATGGTTGCTTACTTGGGTCACTTGTGACTGCAATGGGGATCGTATTGTATGGTTGGGAGACATAGCCTCTGCGGACAGCTGATGTGCAGCGTCTCGAGAATTTTACCATCGATGCCTCAGAAGCGTTGCTGGTCTCGGATAGTGTCAATGGGTTAGTCACGAGGCAATTAGAAAACAGGTATTTGGTTGTGCGGCGGAAAAGATCCAGAACCATCAACTGCAGTGGCTCGGCCATGTGATATGCATGCTGAAACACTGTCTACCGAGACGAGTGCTATTCTGCGTGCCTAGGCACCTGAAGTTGTAGGCACCTCAGAACGCTTGCGACAGGCCAGCTTCAGGCCCCCTCCCTCACCCACTCTCCTATCCTTTTCACTCAGGCTTTAAACTTAATTGGAGAAACCTTGTGGTTGTACGGTAGTGAGGCATCATTGTCAACACTGATTGTGCTGTCTTTGATGACAATCATGATTCTAATCGAAACTATAACCTCAGTTCCAAGTGCTATACATTTTTACCCACCTTTTTCAGGTGAGGCGATACTTTTGTGAACGCTTTAGGATCAAATTTAAGCCGGATACTTTGGGAGGCCTTTTTGCCTCCGTGTATAAATCACCGAAGTACTGACGGCTGTCGCCTAGTTCTTTTCCGTTCGTTCGGCCCCGTTGACTCCCGCGGATAACAACTTCCACACCGCTGATGGGACCGGCGATTTGCTTACATTGCGTTCATTTCTTTTTCATTTGCCTGTTCCACTTGTTGTGCAGTATAAATGGCGACACGCTTAGTAAAGTCCCACCAATTGAAGCCGACGCAAGTTCATCTGTTACAGTTGTATATGCTGTTCACAGACGTCCATCGGGAGACCACTGCAGGTGTCAGATGTTTCTCTGGATCGATTCTTTCGTGGCTTTACTGCGTCCCTTTACGTCATTATTATATCCGAGCTCGGGGATAAAACTTTTTTTATCGCCGCTATTATGTCAATGCAACATCCCAGGTGCCTCGTGTATGCTGGCGCGATGTGTGCGCTGGGTACAATGACTGTTCTTTCAGGTAAAATTGCTTTCAACTGATTTTCAGTTTTAGCAATTCTTGGTTACGCTACTACGGTCATTCCTAGATCTTTCACTTTTTACCTCTCTGGAGTGCTGTTCTTGCTTTTCGGAATGAAAATGATCTATGACGGTAGGTTAACAGTTTGGGTTGCTTCTATACTCTCAGCTTACCAGATGTCTCCCACCGATACCCAAGATGAATACGAAGAAGTCAAATTGCAACTCGCACAGTCCAATTCTACAGATTTGGAAATGGGGAAGACTGACAGTTCTCAGCTGTCATCCACCAGGGAAACTGTTCGCTACACCATGAAGCGTATATTTTCCCCCATACTGGCCGAAGCGTTCATCTTGACCTTTCTAGCCGAATGGGGGGATCGATCTCAGCTCACTACGATTGTACTTGCTGCTACTAAGGTTGGTTTGCTTCCAGTGCCTCAGGAAATCACAGGCAGGCAAAACTTAGTGCATGTTCCATTCGCTACTCTTATTACATCCTTTACTGCAATACTAAGGTTGTTCAAACATGTCCCTCAGTCTAGCAGAGTCCCAAAGGCTCACTTGCTCGTTTCTCGGATGTACTGCTACTGAAATGTGAAGCACAATACAGGTAAAATCTTCCTTTTCAGCAGGGATACTCATAAGGTCTTCCAGGATTGTCGAGCCTCCGCGACCTTGAATCAGTCCAAAACGCTACCACCTATGTATTCAGGAGTTTCCGCTTCATTTTTTAGTATTCCCGAACATAATAGACATGATGTAGATTGTTATCCTCCGGCCTTATTTTCCAAGAATAATTCTATGCAAAAGCGCGACCATTGCCTGGTACTCGCTCCCGTCCTGAGGTTCCTATTCATGCCTACTGACCAGGTCGGTCTTCTTCATATTTATGATAAAATATTGTCTGGACTTGTCGCTTCATTTGCGTTTACTGGTGCCATCTGAAAGCTAAGCTTATGTAGGCGTGATTACTCAGCGAACGGCCCCATATATTGCACCACTGGCCGCTACGTTAACTGTTACACTGCGCACTTTTTCACTACAGTCATAGGGGTGAATTACACCAACAACTTTGGCTGCTCTTCCACCCTTTGTTTGATGGTCACTGACGGACTAGTCAATTGGTAACTGGGTCACGAGGAGTGTGGATCTTCCGTCATGTCACGGCTGATGCGTCTCCGTGTTCCATTGATCGATACTGGGGCTGCCCGTTTTAAAGTCTCACCATAGTGCACTTCTGTCCATGTAGCTGTGTGGAGCAAGGAATCCCATCGCATATTCAAAACATACGCTTGACATATGGACACTTGAAATTTCATTATATCGAAGCAGAAAGTGGGGAAAACGGGGCATATCGAGGAGACACTGAAGCATTCTCCAAATGGGTCCGCTCATTTCGAGGGCTCGTTGGGACGGTCTTTCACCAAAATAGAGGCAAATAAGTTGTATAAGCGTCAACTGAGAATTTCACTTCCATCCATAAACAGAGCGGATTATAGGTAGCCAGGACCAGCAACTCCGTGGCGTTTGAGTTCGTGTGTTTCCGAATCCATCATGGGTTCCAAGTTCGATGTCTAACTGCGCTGCGGGTTGAGAATCCGATTGAGGAATTTTAGGTAGTCAGTTGCCTTGTTGGAAGTATTCATCCCGAGCAATCAGATGCTCCTAGAGATGAGCGAGCCATTTTTTTATCATCGATTGTTTCGCTCAGTTCAGAGCTTTTGGGGCTTGTTGCGAATATCAGTTAGAAGAATTTTCTACATTTTCAAGGTTCCTCTTTATCTCCTCAGCCTTCTGGAGACAGAAAGTTTATCGATCAACGCAAATGCTCTTTTTTCGCCTGATATCTAACAGTTTGTCGAGTTTTGTTGCACTCCCGACCAAGAAGAGTATGTGCCGAGGTCTCATGCAGTTTTAAAGTGTTGCTCGCGTCCAGCATTTATATATAGTTGGTTGCGCTTATCTTGTAGGGTTGCGAACAGTACTTTTCAGTGACAGTCAATGTCTGAAGATGTTTTGTCCGAAAAGAGCATCAGTAGATGGTTTCGGTAGGTCTGTGCCACATTTAGTTCTCAATGGTTAGGTGAGATGTACGCATACTACGCATGTTCAAGCACTGTTAGCTTCGTGGTAAACCAGAAGCCGGGGTTTGATGAATGTCCGAAATGCCTACTACCGTGGTTGCTGAGTTAATCGTAGACGTTGAAGTTATCAACAATTGACGGCTGACAAATCTGTCAGTCTTTAAGGATGAGCCTCATCATCATCAGCTGTAATAACCGCTTACTTGCCGTACGGTGGTTCTAGCTGCCACAATTTCGTTCACCGATGATTTGGGGAGGTGGGGCAGAGAGCTGCGCAATGCAGGCGGTAGCTGCTATAATTGATGTGTAAACACAGGGGTATCAGTGTAATTTTCATTGGGGAGATTGAGAGGTAAGCTATGTATTGAAGGCAACAGCCTGGATGCACGAGCGTCATTGAGGGCGCGATTGAGCCATGTGTTACAATGTCCCAAACCATTGATGTGTCCCGGCTCGGCGTCCCCGTCCAGATAGACGGCAGTGACCAGCGCAGCTGAGTTTGCTGATAGTGGCTTTCATACTTCGCTGCCAAGTCACTGCTTGACTTCCCCAGGTTCGTCTCCACCCTTTTTGTGGTTGTGCGAAAAGAGCCCTTCGATGAAGTCGACCAACTGACATATGGAGCAAGTGGGCAAGGCAGCACAACCTATGGAGTGTGGTCAGTTAATCTATCGTGGGCGAGTTATTTCTTCCGAAAACCATTCGAACAACTTCAGCATTACTGATCCAGTGCTCTCAGCAGACCCAGGCAATGCTCCAAATGTATCGATGGTCAAACACAAAGTCTTTTGACGTGCTCGGCGCGCAGTGGCCAGGTTTCTGACCCGTGTAATAATACGGGGCGCATCACAGCATTGTAAACTCGACCCTTAACTGATGATTTGATGACGCCACGGGTGATACAGGTTCACGAAAGCTGTCCTGGCTTTCCCAACCCGGATGGAAATATGTTGTCTGAGTACTCGATATTTGTGAGTGGACGCCTCGGGAGCACTTCGACCCCAAAGACATCAGAGGCTGGTTGTGATTCTTCCATAATGGTATCAGTGACGAATTTAAAAAGGAAATGCGAAAGAATACGGCCTTGCCTGACACTACCTAGTTTGGCGAACTCGGACGAGAGCATCCCCTTCACACGTCCGCGGGAGTTGGCGTTCGGCCTTAAGGAGGGTCAAGAATTTATTAGGGACACCTTTGCTCCACAGACACTCCCACAGTGCCTGGCAGTTCAGAGTCAAAGTAACTCTCAAGTCAAGAACAACCACCATTGTTGGTTGCTGGGAACAGTGTCTCTGTTCCATAATCAGTCGGAGGGCGAAGATGTGATCGACGTATCCTCTTGCAGGACGGAACCTGGCTTGGTGTCTTCCTACATTTAAGTACCGATATCTCCTATTGTATTTCATCTTCTGACGGACGATTCAGGTTTATGTTTTATTCGCTCATATGCACCCCCTCCAGAGGTTTTGTTGGAGGAGGCCAGCTAAACTGTTCTTCGAAGTGTTCAGCCTATTTTTTGCAATCGGCGCTTTGCATCTAACCTATCGTTTCACTGACCATTACTTTCCACGGGGCGTTGATCGTAGTAATTGGTATAGAGCACGTCTGTTTCCGGCAGCAAAAACTGCCTCCATCCCCCGAAGCTTTCGTTGTCCACCGAAGCTTTCGGTCCTTCCCCAGCTCCTTCACTATTTGGCGTTCGAGCGATTTGTGTGAGTCTTCGTACTCTTTACCTGCTGGTACGAATTTCCAGGCATCAATCAGGACTGGCAATTTCGACGATATCGGAGAAATCGGACGGACACACTGAATGCTTCCACATTTTGCCATGCTTCATCCACGTTCTCGCTATCAGTACAGTGTTCGTTTACGGTAGAGAGAGAGAGAGATCGGTAGAGATCGATATTGTTGAGCTATGGTAGTTCTTTAAAAATTGTAGACTGGTATGTGTCTCGCTGACTTGCGAGGATCCGCAGGGAAATCAACTGTAGGCGTGCACGCACTATATCGTGATCGCAATCAAGTGGTATGTTCCGGAAAGAACAGCAATCATGAATTGTAACTCTTCAACGGTGGCCCGTGACCATGTGATCCAAATGGGTCCACGGTTGATTTGCAGTTGCTGACCGCCAGGTTACGCGATGCGATCGTTTATGCTGAAAGTTCGTACTGGCCAGAAACAGTTCATGATCAGCACACAACTGGAGGAGTCGCTCTCCGTTGTCTTTGAGATGAGCATCAACTCTGAATCGACCGCCCAGATGTGATTCCAAGAAGCTCAGACGACCGACTTGGGCTTTCATATCACCCGTAGTGATCACAATGTCAGTGCTTCTTGCTCGAGGAATAAGCCCGGATAGCTCTGGATAGAAAGTATCCTTCCCAGCATCAAAACTGCAGTCCGCTGGGGCATAAGCCGATATTGCAAACAGGCAACGCTTTTTATGACGAGAGACATTGATTTTGATTGAGCTGGATAACCGAACGGCTCGAAGACGAGTGTTTACTGGGATCCAATCCAGCAAAGCGCGTTCAGCTCCTGAATTGACTGCAACTCCAACGCCATACATTCCACGAGTCATCGCTTCTGGATCACTGGACTTACGGGGGGAGAATTATGAAAGAGCTGAGTTCGTCCTTGTTGTTTTGAGATGCATAACCACCCTTGGGTCTTGTATGCATGTTCCGGAGACATAGCACACATTAATTTTAGGGGAGATGGTTTCGGCAAGTATTACATGTTTACTAATTTGACATAGAGTGCGGACGTTAAAAGCTCCTATGTACCAAGGACTTCTTGGGTTTTCGCATGGTGTTATTTTGTTTATTGTCAGCGGGAAGCATTAGGCTCGTCGGTCAGAAAACTGGCGGTCAAATGACCCAGCAACTCGCGCTTTTGAGATGGGAAAGAGTTGGAGAGGACCATCGGTGGACACAGGACTATGGGAGCAAATGATACTTCACGGTTGCCCAGGCCGATGAAGGGGTTTGCCTAAGGTACTCCACCTTGAGCCTTTGACCAACAAATCTGACCCGCGAGGCAGCGGGCAGTAGGGTTTTCTTTTGGGACCCTGCCAGGAGCCGACTAGTCAATAGTCGGATCTGCTCGGCTGCAGATCGGCCTGACCAGAGGGCGCAGGGAATAAGGCATTATTGTCTCACTTCTAATGTGGTTGTGCGCATCAGATGCCTTTTGAGTAGCACCGGACTGGTTTTAAAAGTATTTCAGCTGTGTTGAATAACGCGCCGGCGGTCACGAGTGGTGCGTCAGCCCGTTACGAAGAGACTGGACCTTACCGTGGTGTGACAGTTTGCGCACCTCAGCGATCCATTGAGCTATGCTGGGGGGTGTCCCTGCGACACTCACAGAGTCTCTCATACCGACTTGGTCAGTGGTTAGAGATTTGACGAACACAATCTCCTGGTCTTCCAGGTTGGGGGTTGGAACATGTGCGACTTGTTCCGTAGAAATGGTAGTTGATAGATGTCTGTTTATCGTTTCTGCCTACTTCCCAACTGACTGTAGCTCCGACACCGTCAAAGACAGGTTTTATGACGCCCTGAATGCCCTGCTGCGGCGAGCTAAAAGCTCAGATATCGTGGTGGTTGCTGGAGATTTGAATGCACAAGTGGGCAGACTTAGCGTATCTGAGACTCAATTAGGAAATCGACATGGATTGGACTCGGTACGTACGGACAATGGGGAACGATTGCTTCAGCTGTGTGCTGATCGCAGGCTGTTTCTATGCAGCACCAACTTCCGGAATAGCCGAAGTCGTCTGGCCACATGGTGTCCTCCAACGACACGCCGACCACAAACTCAAATCGACCACATCGCCATCAGTTACCGATGGCATCATCATCATCATCATCAAAGACAGCAACATCACTGTTGACATTGATGCTTTACTGCCGTACCGATGGCGCGGATCAGTAACTGACTGCCGGTCGTTTTGGAACACATTTGTGGGATTCCGACCACGCGCTCGTCCGGAGTCGCTTCTCCCTACGTTTTTCAGGATTGCGTAAGGTGCGGACAAATCGCTGGGTAACTGAGAGACTGGCAGATCTGGTTGTTAGACGAACTTACCAGAATCGTCTTCTAGAATCTCTTGCAAAAGTTCCATCATCATATGCGAACTCATACTGGGACGAGCTTGCCACCACTCTGCATAGTGCTGGGAATTTCGCCTTGACAGCGGACCGAGGGGGTCACTCAAGCACTGGATATCAAACCGAACGGTGACACTGCTTAAATCTCGGAGAGATGTCCCAGCTGGCCCCGAACATAATGTGATGCGACGAACTAACAGACACCAAGTGAAAGTGAGCATGCAAGCCGACCATGGAGTGTGGTGGACACAGGAAGCGAAAGATTCGGAAGAGGCCCAGAAATCCGGTAATGCCCGAAGATTATTTCAGTTGATTCGTGCGACCGGTCCTCGGAAACCACCTGTGAGTGAAGCCATCAAGGATCGGAATGGAGTGACCATCTCGAATAAAGAAGAACGTCTCGACCGATGGGCCGAATACTTCGAACAACAACTGCCATGGCCAACAGCTGGCGCCCATCTGGAACCCACAGGTGACGTAGAACCCTGGACGGTGAACGTGGAACCACCTACGGCCTCGGAGATTTATGACTGCATATGTTCTCCCAAGCGCCATCGAGCCTCTGGTCCGGATGACCTCCCACCCGCATTGTTCAAAGATGGGGATGAAATCCTCAGTCAACGCCTGTCTGATCTGTTTGCTTGCATTTGGCAAAGGAGTCTGTCCCAGACAACTGGGGAGAGTCGGTGATAGTGCCCATTTCAAAAGGGGCTCGTAGTGAGTGTGGCAACCACAGGGGATCAGCTTGACCCCGGTCGTACCGAGACTGTTGGGGTCACTTGTGTTTGTTCGCCTTACGGTGGCTCGTGAAACGCTGACTCGAGCAGCAAGCGGGATTCCGGCCTGGTAGGGGTTGCGTTGACCAAATCTTCACACTTCGTCAGGTGCTAGAACAACGCCATACGTATAAGCGACCCACAATTCTAGTGTCCTGGATTTCCAAGGTGCATTTGACTCGGTTGACCGGTCTGTTCTGCTTGACACTTGCCCACCAAGGAATGTCCCGGAAGTTCGTGAACATAATAAGCTGTTTGTATTCCAAGACTTCCGGACGTGTGAGGTATACGGCGAGCTCTCCAAAAGCTTCCGTACACAAAGTGGTGTCCGTCAGGGATGCCCACTCTCCGCATTCCTGTCTAACTTCGTGATCGACGAAATGAGAGACGAACGTTGGAAGGTCTCCAAAACACCAGTGTTCAAATAGCCTCGTCGATCCGGAATATACAGACGACATCGTTCTCGTCTTCGAAGAGGACGAGAAGGCACAGGCGACACTTACAATCAAGGAAAAAGCGCCGGAAGTTTTGGAGCGTTTTACGTATCTTGGAAGTTGTTCTCATTGTAATGTGACAGATGAGGTCAATGCGCGAATCTGCAAAACCAGGTTCACGTTTGCTAATTTGAGTCACCTATGGCGCCAGAGTGGTGTATCCCTGAATCTCAAGGGACGTGTGTATCAAGCTACAGTGCGGGCTGTTTTGTTGTATGGCTGTGAGACTTGGCCTGTTCGAGCAGCAGAACTGAGACGTCTTCAGGTGTTCGGCAGTCGTTTCGGACAAACATACTGATTTTCTGATCAACTGTGTTTCGTTGCACACAGCCGTTTTTACATCTACTGTAACCCTCTTCCTAATGTATGGACGAGAGTTCGGAAGAGAGTGCTGTTTTCTATACCGAATCAGAGAGGTGGCTGCTGCTACAAGACTGGGTGGGATCAAACCCGCACCTCATGCTTGCAGGTGAGCCAATCGACGTGGTAGATACATTTGTGTACCTGGGTAGCTGTATAAGTTCCGGTGGACTAGTTGGAGATGAGATCATTCCTCGAATCGGAAAGGCCAGGGCAGCTTTTGCCAACCTCCGACACCTGTGGCGCTGACGTGATATGAGCTTGTCTGTCAATGGATGAGTTTACACTGCGGTGGTGCGATCCAAACTGTTTTATGGATCAGAGACGTGGCCCCTACGTGCAGAGGACGTACGGAAGATGTCACTGTTTGATCATCGATGTCTCCGTAGCATTGGTCAAGTCAGTGGTTAATGACACTGGCGGAAATGGCCAAATCGCGCAGTCAGTGGCGCTCTTACATCAAAGCTATCGCCTTCAATGCGTAGCTATTCAATTTCCGAACAAACTGAACATGCCTTCGCCTCCAAGGCTTCGTTGTACGTTCCACATTCCCGTTTTCCGGTGATCGAAACTGTAGCAGCTGGAACCAATGTGCCAATGTACACGGTTTATAGCTGATAAATTGATTGATTGAATTAAGAGAGGTGGCTAACCCTTGACCTGGTAGATGGGTATGAAGGAGATTACGAAACGTTTGGGTGCTGTCGGTGCTCCTTGCCTTCCTGGATGGGGATCGCGTGATCTCCACTGCGCCTGGTTGGAGACGCTGCAAGATATGTCTGACAATCTATGTCAATAATGTTCTTGTTGTCAGTTTCTATCCAGATTGCCTGAGTGAGTGTTTGGAGGTGTAGGTATCTCGGAAGAATTGTAGTAAGCTAGGACCAATTCCCTTCCCCGTTCACCCTTATTCTTTTCTTCACTACAAAGCTTTGAAATAAATCATGGTTGTACGGAAGCGAAGCATCGGTGTTGAACACTGATGTCATGCTGTCGATGATGATGATGGTGATGATGCGTCAGCACTCGCCTGTTTCCCCTTACCCGCTCTGGTATGTATAGCTAGTGAGGCGATTCGGTTGGTGGCTCCGCGCAGTGGCCGATGTGGCATGAGATCATTTGTAAGTGTGTAATTCATTATTATACTGAGAGATTGTCGCCGCGCCCAGACGTAGACAGGAGGACGAGTAGGATCCTTATCTGATTCCTTTGTCTCAAAAGCCAAACTACAAGGTAGTTGTGTAAGACCGCCAGAGTAATCAACATCACTAAGGAGCAAGCCGTCAGTCACCTTCCAAACCCAAGCTCGGAGAATCAGGTGTCTTTGTTAGCCAGACTTCTACCTACTGATCAACCTGGTATGAGAGGGTCTCTGAGTGTCATACATACACTCACCAGTATAGTTCAATGGGTTATGGGAGTGCACAGACCGTCACCGTAGTCTCTCCTTAACGGATATGCTTCATTTTCAATGCGGAATTCAAAAAAAGTAATCTTTGGCGCAGGTAGTTTTTACACTAATTTCAACAAGCAGGTTTCCATGTTTTTTGTATGAAACGGTCAGTTATTTCCAATGGCGATTCGAGTGCGACACTTTTGTTGTGACTGAAATTTGCTTGCCCGATGTACTGCTCATTTAAAACTGCCTTTGACTTTCAATACCAGTCGTGTCCGGTATGTTAACTTGGTGTGTTGTGGTTACTTGTGGGTGGTTTTTGGGATGTTGGGAGTTGATTCACATCACTCATGTGAACAATCCAAATCAGAACTCTTTCTTAGATAGGTATGTTTCTTCTTTGGCGGGGGATTTACTGGTAGCAACCATATCGGTGGCCTCGTGCCGTGAGCAGTGGGTTCCCGGTTTATCCAATTTTTTTTTGTGAGTGTGCGATGGATTATTTCACCTCGCTCGTAGCGAGTATGCCAAATATTCGTTGTATTACGTGTTCCTGACCGAGACGTACTAATTTAAAATGATCAACTACTATGGTTGGCACCTCCTTTCGCCCAGGTCTTCACGTACGAGTAACTTCTTGTCACCTAACCAAACCCGAATATAAACCGAAAACGAACTAAATCATCGTAATGGTATGTTCTAGGGTAACTCAGTGATAGTTATTAGGAACGCGAAAACATCGGATTATCGTGCACACTTACTTCTTTTTTCTCCTGCTTGGTTGTCTTCAGCCGTATTTCAACTGTGAATGGCAAAAAAATTGGTCCTGTGAGCACATCTTAGGCTAAATCATCAGTCGAATCTAGTCCACACAATAACAGCCGGCCAATGTAGCGGGATGATGCATCCACAGTCCCCATTTCACATGATGGTCTACGTTTGGGACGTTTTCTCTTGATGAGTAACTCATCGTTTTGGAGAACCAAAAAATTGTGTCCTCTTCACTTCTAGGGTTTACTCTGTTTACTCTATGGCTCAGGCATTGTAAAAAACCTCTGTGCCATACGGGTTGTTTCATCGACGAAAATGTCTCTTCTCGGTAGGTTTCATCGCGGAGCAAGTGGAGCAACGCAGCACGTTACCTTTCGTTTTCAGTCATCTTTGGTTTTCTTCGATGTATGCGCCAGTTCGGGCTGCATTATCCCTCATGGGCACTGATATTAGGGTTCAGTGTTTAGAGCGCAAATTTACTGACCGGAAGGTCCGTGGTTCGAACCCGATATCTGCATCTCGACTTCTCCTGTTTAGGCTTGGGCAACCTGGCAGTATCCCAGCCCTCATGCTTCCTTCGGGTGGCATGTCAGCTATGCATCGAAAGGGTTCTACCGCTGAACGATTATTTGTATTATTTATTGGTACGATATTAAGGACACTGTGATGTCCATTGGAAAGAGTTGGCTCCGGAGTTGGTTCTGATCAGCGAATTTCACGAACGCACAAATCCCACTACAGGATCACTTTTTGGGGGTTTTGCTGTTAGGAAGCTGAATGAATGTCCATGAATATTGACATATAATTTTACCGGTTATGGTATCGAAATTTCAAGGTAGTTATGAGTGCAAAAGAAGAGGCGAGGCACAGATGCAATGGCTTTTAAGTAATTGTCTCACGTTCTCAAATTATTCACCGTTCGGCTTTTTACGCTTGCGTAAGGCATTGTTTACCATAGTCTGCATTCTTTCTCCCCTCATAGAGTGTCTCCGGGGTTATTGTGGGTGGCATCCTCGGCCATGCCGTATGTACAGGCCTTGCTGTCCTTGTCGGTCGATTTGTCGCACAGCGGATTCCTGTCAAATGGCGTGAGTCGTTGACTTCTTAATTTCCATTTTTCCTGTGCATATTTTCCGACGGAGCAGAACGTTCCATGTAATCTTCCTCAAGAAAGCTCACCATAGGAAAGGGTTGTTTGACGCTTGGGTGATGTGGTCTCTATGCGAAAGGGTCGCACACAGACTGGTGGATAGTGAGGAACATTGTTGTGAATTCTCACTCTCTCTCTCTCTGCAGAGGGTCTCTTGTAGGGATTACTCTACAAGGAATCATGTTTTGAGGGGAGTGTAGCTCTAGAAGATAGGTATGCAGCTGTCCATTCATAGTAGTGTCACTTAAAAATACCAAGACAGAGTCCAAGTTGTTTAATGAAGAATTGTAGTGGTTTCTTGTAGGTCAGTGTGGTTGGGAATCGGATTTAAGTTAAACGGTAAATGCGAATGTTCACGGACAGACAAGCAAATGTGTGCGTAAATTAGACGTTGACACTTGTTGTTCGTCTGTGTTCCCAGTTATGCTGGCTTTGGACGCTTTCAGAGTAGAGCTTGTGCACGTCTTTTCGCATTGGCGTGTCCGCTTTCACAGAGCAAAATGATGTGCTCGATGGAGTTCGAATGGGAAGTTGACGTTCTATACCTTATAGGCCCGAAGGGATTTTCGTTTTTACTGTTCAGAGTCCCGTTGACGTTTGCCAATCTGTCCACATTCCTACTAACAGCAAGTGTCCGAAGTGCGGATGACAGGGGTCTTCCTATCCTTATTTTTCCAGGTCCTCAGCCTCCGTTTACTTCGTGGTTCTTTGTCGGCACACATCTCATCTGATACTGAATAAATCAGCTAGTTACTTCGCGATTTGTGAGGAGATTTCCAAGTTCCAAGTTCGGATTTGTCCTGTAGCTGAAGTGCGTGTACACTGAGAGAGACGAGAAGCATTACACAACTGCCTCATTTTTGTTGGGGATTGTCAGCATTGCACGTTTCATACATCTATACATAATTTCAAACCTGCAACCATTGGGATGGTTTGAGCCGTGTCATTCGGTTACGAATTTCATTTTGATTGGCCTCACTATCATTCTGACACTCATTCCACGTCACGCGATCATAGTGCCGTGTTCGCTAAATCCTGCTTAACTGCATAGCCTCTTTTGATCGAATAGTATATGACGTTTAAGCTAGGCCCTGGTACGCTTTTTTGAGTAACCCTAGAAATTCGTAACTTGTGCACTGCTACTGAATCTCGACGAGAAAGAAAAAGCTGTAAAAAACTTCTGGTCTGTCTTGAGCATAGGCAACCAACTTTCGAGATTGAACTGTAATCGTGACTGAAAGAAAATGGAACTTTGGGACTGCAGTGCAATCTTAACTGAGATGTCATACGCAAATGAAGCCGGATTTTTTTCTGCGCCGTGGATGTAACCCCCGTCACTTGTTGAGATCGCAATCCATTGAAAGGTGGCATCTGATGGTGTACCGGCTAGCTTCTAGCCAGTTCGGGAGATCTTTCTGATGGATTCTTAACTTCTGAGTCCACGGGCTTCTTAGTCGTAAGACGAGGTCAGCACTTACGAGAATGGATTAATGTATAAACTGTTGTGAGAGACAGTCAATGGTTAGTGGCGAAGTGACTGAGTTAGATTCATAGTTGTTTGGGCTCCATAACTGATAGCGATAAGCAAAAGCTGGTCTGTTTAACCGAGTGAATTTTGATCGACAGGTTTACCATATTCTCCATTTAACAGACCTTGTTGTGAACTGAGAATGTTCCAGCTGTGTCAAGTGGTTTGTACGTTTTGTAGTCTATTTACCCAATAGAATTGTTCCGCTCAACATAACCTGCTTGACTACACTGGAAAATTTAACTAAAACTGACACATGCTGAAGGAGCGATCGGAAGTTTTCAAGAGAAAATTCACTTAGTTTCGCTGTGCATTTCTGGGCTTTTATCATGATTCAATAGTCACTGATTGGTTGTTGATGTGTTCGCCGAGCTTGACACTTGGCTTGCAAATGTGGAGACACCATCAGTGCGCACCAAAAAAAATAATAAAAAAAATCGTTCAGCTGTGGCACCCTTTCGGTGCCTAGCTGCCATGCCACCCGAAGGAAGCACGAGGGCTGGGATACTGCCAGGTTGCCCAAGCCTAGACAGGGGAAGTCGAGAGGCAGAGGCAGGATTCGAACCACGGACCTTCCGGTCAGCACGCTCGCGCTCTAACCGCTGAGCTATCTCGCCCCCAAACTGCGCACTGATGACGTCTCCTCGTATAGTGACGAAACGTTTGATAGCCTGGTGCCAAGTTCGTCGAATGGATCAACAACCACCTGATCACCAACCAATAAACTCACCCGAGCTACCAGTATTTCAATACATTACCAGTAGTCACAGATATTTTTGTTGTATATACTTCCTCCTGCAGTGCAACTTGTCGAGAAGTTACTACTTCTCATTGCTTTAGTTCCTGATGCTTGTGCACACTCGGTTACCGCGCATGGTGCCCCACAGGCTGACAAAAGTGTGACATTTGAAAAGTTGTATCTTTTTGCTATGGTTGCAAGTGTTGTAGGTGAAATTTAACCGGAGGATGTAGCTGCAGATGCGTCCGACCACACAGCTGAGCGAATTTCCCCTCGGAAGCCAGTCGTATTTCGTATTAGGAAGAGCAATTGTCCGTTTGATATGACTATGGAAATCCAGTCGTCTACCCCCACCGATATAGTTTTGAGCTTTACGATCAGCGATAGTATTAATTCTGGGCAGTACAAAACACCAAGGCCGTATAGGTCGGACAAACCTTTCGGAAAACAGGCAATTTTTTAAACGTACGGATGAACTATTTCATTTTAACTTGAGGAACTATAGGTAACTAAAGGGTCGATTCTGTATGTCCCAATTATCGTCTCACTGGACTTAAACTTCTCTTGTCGAAGGGTCTTCAGCAATCAAATGACTAGTGTGCTCTGTCAAGAAAATATATTGCGATGTCTCAACTGTAGTGCTAATTGAAATATGAAGTGTCGTTCGTGCAGAACATTCAGTTGCACAATGTCATAAACGGTGAGCGATTTGTAATTGCATCTAATCATGAGAGCACACAGTTTCTAGTCAATGATGGACAGGCGATAAAAGGTAAACAAAATTCTCTGAGCGTTGCTGATTCACTTTACCTATATATGTGTTGTTCATTTAATGCTTCATAACATTCTGAACTTTTGTAGTCTCGCTGTTCACTTTGTTCAAATGTGAAGGATGACAGGTGTGCATATACGAACATTAGGGTGATTAACGGTGAAGTTCCGCTTCTGTAAACCGACAGGCACCACACAAACGAGGCGAATTATGTTCAGCTACCTATCAACACGAATACGAACGTTTCCGGTTGGGTTTGCCTTGGCATGTAGTTTGATAGCTGACTTGAGCTTGACTTGACTGCTGAGCCAGTTTACTTGGTGAATGTGGCTTGTTTTCCTACTTGCAAAAAGTGGCGTCTGTAGTTGCATTGATCTTTGGTTTCATGTACCGTAAATCAGTCTGCCTATGTCATATCAGGACGTGCAACACAGTTGCGAAAACCCCTCGTGTGTAGTCAGTCACGCACTACGTACGGCCTTGAATATGGACCCAAGCACATGCGATCCAAATGAAAAGTCGAAGTCCTTGGACGTGACTCGAAATCGCGACTTCCTGCACATGAAGGGCTCACTGGTGGTGCTGGCAGACCAACTTTTGGTCCATTAGGCCATTCAGTATAAGCGCAAATGCACTTGTCCGCCCTACGCGGCTTGGGTTCTTATTCAAACTCAAGATTATTCCATGGAACCAAACAGTCCAAGTCTACTGAGTGACTAATAATAGTGGGCACCCAGATTCAGTCCGCACTGTATACCCGCGAACCATTTTCCGATCTGTGTTGTGCACTATTCGTCAGAAGGACCATTTGAGTCCCCCGTTGCCGTACTTTTGAAAAGCTGAGCTAGACTTGGAAATTTCACACGCAAGAGGCATCCGAGAGGTCGGGCTTGCTTGACCTGTACGACCGTTTGGGCAGTACCAATCCGAGGGGCGTTTTGAGGTACCAACATGCATTCATCGCATGTTTCTGCCAGTCTTGATCATCTTGACCGATGGTGCCCATTTGTGCTAAACGCTGCTCATTTATTCGCTTTAGTAGATTGACGGTCAGTTTACGGCACACCATCCTCTTATAATAAACCGCCAATTAAGCAGCGCTCACAAGCAGTAAACACTTCTGATGCCCCAAAATTAAAAAAATCCTTTTTACGTGTAATGGCCTAGCGAGGAACAGTTCTTGGTCTCACATTTATGTACAGATGGTCTACACAAGCATTGACTGACGTTTTCTGATTCGTCGTTAAATCAAGAACAACTGACCGCTTCTACACGTCTACACTGCTTGCGGACCATATTCTGCTAATACTGTGAAACTGCAAACTGAAGTCAACCAAACAAGCACTCCTTAAGTGAATGTCTCTTTTTTATTCCGTAGAAGATAGAGACATGGTTGACCGGGTGAACGCCTGGTGAACCCCCTGAAGTTATGTCTACCATTGCCTCCTTTGCTCCATTGGCTACTTCTGACTGGAATTTGCATAATAGCCCTAAATTTATCCAAATTTCAACATGAAATCGGTGTGCTCAGACAAGACTACAGGAGATGTCACAACTAACTGTTGACGACTGGCATAACTGGGTTTGATGCTTATGGTTAAACTCACGTAGAAAACATTTTCGTTCCTTAAGAGCGGACTTTTTCCACTGGGGTTGAAATAGTCGTCCCCAACGAAATATGCATGCAAGTGAAAAGAGCTTTTGATCATGTGCTATGACATGGCTTTCCAACAATGTGTGCGGATAATTAGCGCCACTGGTGACGGGGCAAGATGACAGCTCATGCTTTTTTGAAAGCGAGACACTTCGGTGTGTCGACCCCGAAACGAACCAAAATTCTTGAATGCCAGGTCGAAGGATGGAAAACGGAATTCGGCAGTCGCTTCTGATGGACAAGCAGTGTTACTGTTCCCCAAAACTCAAACTTGTTTATAAACCGCATTTGCCTTATTCCGGTATCATCCAAACAGTGGAGCTAGAAAGATGACTGTGGGGAAGCGCATGGAACACTGAAAAACTGAGTGCTCCGAAATCGACTTCTATTTTCGTACGTTTCACTTGTCGGTTAGGTCAGTTGTCTTTTGTTGATATAAAGAACATATCCCGTTATAAACAATGGAGTACTATAAAATACACTAAGCCTCTTCCTCATAATAAATCATTTGCTGTTAGACAGCTCGAGATGAAATGAGGTTTGATGATCACCGAGAGTGCTTCTCATAGAGGAGCAGCACCGTATCAACCGATGTGGCTCGGGCGGCAAACTGATATGACTGGATTTCAGCAGTTGAGACCGAGGAAGGTGTATTTTGAAAGTTGCATGCATTCGGAAATATCACTATGGACGTGGAGTCGATGTCTCTATACTTATTAGGGTAAACCAGTGAGAGCTGAAGGCCTGAGAAAGTTAACGGTCATTACCTTAACGGCAACAGTCCGGCAGCGGAGGTTCCAGATGAACAACTTTTTTTTGGCCTACTGGACCTGCGAATATTGCGTCAACGCTTCTCACTCCGGGTGAGTGCATTTGCCATGCCCTATCTGTTACGGTATGATCACAAATAAATTTCGCAATCTGGTGGTACGACGAGAAAGTGTACCGTGACTTAGGACATGAAAGTCGATCGAACGGTGAAAAAAAGTGTTCTGGTCCCTCTCAAGAATCCTAATTACAATGTACATATCCGGACTGGCAAGTTTACCGGTGTTCCCTTGACAAACATGTGCACTTTCGAATGTCGATTTATCTCCTTGCACTGAGTTGCATCACCCTCGTGTGCAAGCTGTGTGTCTTAGTGGATGGCATATGTGCTGTACTATGCTGATCGTGTGCACGATCAGCTGCGACCAATGTGGGCTTTATGTTGGTAGAAATATTCGAACCGATAGAGCGTTGTGCACTCATCGTGATCTGCTATTGAAAGCTTCTTACAACCTTATCGCTGCTTACCAAATACATGTTCAGTTTACCTTCTTCGGGGATTATTAAAGTCACCCACCTCAATCGATCAATCAGCTACTGCGCCAAACTAATGCGATCCAACACAGTCTATACAGCTGTCCTGTGAGGCCTGAATGTCATATTCATCTATATTCTGAGCAACATTATGAGCCAACGTCAGAAGTGTGCTCAACTAAATCTGTCGAACCATCGAATGACTGGTCACGTTGCGTTCGAATGTGGTTCAAACTGTTAGCTTTTCAAGATGTACACAATGTCTGATGATGTGACTTCAGGGCTTTCGTGGACAACAAAACGAAACCGACCCACACGATAGCCTGGTCTGATTCTAGTCGCGTTCACGTATTAAGCATTGATTTTGTCTGTCACGTCATGCATGATAGATGTATCGTCAATAAGTGCATCGGAGCTACCAATATTTTGACACATTTCTAAGACTGAAGGCGGTTGATATCGATGGTAGACTGTAGATTGTAAGCCGACAAACAGTAATATAGATGTCTGAACCCCCGAAAAATAGTATAGAAGTGAACCAACTAATTTGCGGAAGTATAGTTAACATGTGTGGATGTTGTAGAATATAAGATATAGTTGTTCGAGGAATACTGCTGACAACTTCAGACCCGAAGTGATATGATCTCGTTTGAAGCAGAAGTATTTCCGTCTTTAGATGGACGATTGGCACCTAATTTCCTGCCACTATTGTCAAGTGAGAATTTTCGAACCAGCTCAGCAAGTCCTCTAATTCGCTACTAGTCTCATGTCAACACGACCCCAGGTCATCGGGTTGCATTAGTTCCAATGAGAAGGTGAAAGTGAGCTCGTCGGTAAGTACAGATGAGATAACTGGACAAAGCCGTGTCTACATTACGTGATTTCCAAATTTCGCCAGATATCTCTACCAATAGTTGCCACCTTGATCTGGTGGTCAGCCTTAAGTGTTGTAATGATCCTGCTGATTAAAATGGCTGAAACTTCATTCCATAGGGTTGAACCTTGCCAGTAAGACTCAATGGAAGCAAACAGACAAAGGTAGCAAGCCTTCGTACTACGGATAATTGTGGAGACGGTCTGACAGTACAATCTTACTGTCCTCTACACTAGGATGTGAGGGCAGTAAGGTATTTCCTCCAGGTGACCAGCATGTCCATCTTCATGGAAGCAGCGATGTTCCTTTACCTGAAAAAGGACTGGTTAGGAAAAGGTCTGTCCTAAAAGCCGCACATCCCAATCACCCAGCTGTTGACTGTGATCACCGACCGTATTTAAAAACGGTCGAAATACTTTTAAAACCAGACTCTGGTACTGCTCAGAAGGCATCTTCCGTGCGCAGTCGCTTTAGAAGTTGGACAGTTCACTTCAATCCATCCGACCTAGGATTAGGCAAGCCTCTCACAATCATGCAGGTCAGACCATTGATTCATTGGCTCCGGGCAGGTCTCCAAGGAAACCCTAACTCCTGTTTCCTCTCAGGTCAGACTGTTTAGTCAGAGGCCTTTGACGGCGCTCTGGAATAAGACTCAACCTTTTCCCACTACCTTGTAGGTCAGACTTTCAAGTCAAAAGCACAAATTGGGGTATCTCAAATAAATCTCTTCTTCCGCCTGGGCAACGGGGTAACCTCTTCCAACACAGCTTAGGAGTAGAGTTTAGTCTCGTTAAATTCCCAGTTTTAACTCTTAGTGCTATCCATGCCGCCCCGTCAAATGTCTTGTCGGAGTTCAATTTTTTGGACTTGTTGGCCGTGTTATATATATATATATATTCAATATTTTTCAGTTGATTCTCTTTACACTGTTTTCGCACTCAACGACACTGCTTTTCAACTATTTCCCTCCACACTCTAGTCACCTACATTGGGGGTACGACCTTCTTGTTGTTCGGCATCTTCACTTTCCTCGGAGACCCGGACTCCAATTCATGATGCGAGTTATACTGCGGTGCCTGCATTCCAGTTCTTCTAAGTTGACCAGGCAGTCACCCGATCAGTGTGATAATTCCTCCTGATTAACTTATTGTTCCCGAGTCGTACATATCATTCCATTGTTATAACTCGCTTGTGCGCGACACTTTGTCATGCTCTTCCAATGCTACCATTTCCACCATCTAAAACCACTCCCACTGATGTTCGAACTAGTTTTTTCTTGAAATAACCAGTATTTCAGTTTTTAATCTTTCGTGTTCTGACTAAATGGAGATGAGCCTCAAATGACCATACCTTACTGGTCTTTGTCCTGGTTCTGGGGATTTACTGTTCTGTGTGAACTCGAGAAGCGATTGCTTAATAGCCCAGAGATTTCGTCTAACCTTTCTGTATTCATCGCTCTTATGGATGCGCCGTTCTGTTATGGTGTACTTGGTTTTCGATGCGTTTTGGCTAGTTCTAAAGTTTGCATATTTCAGTTCCTTTAAACAGCTGTCCATGGGAATTTCAAAATTTATCGTGCGGAAGTTCCGGGCTGCTCATTCATTCCGCGCTTTCGACACAGTTGATGCGCAGAGTACACACAGAACCATTAGGTTACTTCCTGCGTTTTTGTTACTCTCAAATTACGCGAGGTAATGTCAAAAGTACAAACGGAAGTGTTGGTTTTACATGGTTCTAGTTAACATGACTATGTTCGCTACGCCTCAGGTCTTCAAGTCACCTAGTAGGAGCGGTAATAGAGATTGGATTTGTAAGCATGAATTATACGAGTGACCAATACCGCCCACGCAGAGCTTTTAGTTCCTCTCTAGTTTCTCATGGAACCAGATCAGTATTTGTTAGTTCACAATCCATTGTCGGTATCCGCAATATCTATGGACCAGCGAACTACTGACCGATGAGTTCGTGATTTGTGTCCGCCCTTTGCTTTTCATTTTCTCCTTTGTATGTTTGACAAATCCGGCAACATGGCATCCTCCGTACGTCCTTTGGCTTTTATGGTAGTTATATCTCAGATTTCTACTTTTGAAGCCTGCGGTTTGAAGTAGATTTCGTTTTTTCTACTACTGTTTAAGCTTGGTTGATTCATAGTATCGGGTTGGTATCATTTGTTAAGCGAATGTTCTTGATAGTGTTTCTTTCCAGATGAATACGAAACCTTAGCACGAAAACGCGAGGTGTCGAGTGAATTCCTTTAAACTGCTATCGCCTTGTAGGAGTCGTTGGTCTCATTGATCAACAATACCATATGATTGGAACTCAGCAACTAATTGCATGGACGGGAAGCCCCCTTTGTGCAGGGGCTTGAGGGCTTGCATGACATCCTGGCTAATGAAGGCCAATTATTATTTTTGAGAAAGTCAACTAGAACCACTACCCTTTTGGAGCAACAACCAGCCTGAATTCAGTAATTAAGTTATCTGCGGGAATACGATGACCTATTGAAACGAAGGAATCCAACCAAACGCACATCATTAAAGTCTCCCTTCGTGTGTTTGTTTGTTGACCCGGAGAAGGATAGTAAGTAGATGAAGCTATGCCATCGGAATGATGACAGATCTCGTTTTGCCGTGTGTTGTTATGCTATCTGCAGACCAATTGATCCAAATGTGTACAGCAATCAGAGCAGCCATCATACTGGGTGTAATCTGTCTGTCAACCAAGTGATGCAATCTAATGCGCGATGTGTACAATATCTGTGACCCTGGATGATTTAGTGGTACACACTTTACTTCGGCTGTCTTTTGCATGGGTCGACTTCCTGGTTGCCGTGAGTATCAAGATCCTCATACGTGCTCCGCAGAAAGAAAGACGAATACTGGTCAGCATTCGAGATCTGATGACGGAAATAGCGTTCACCTACACGGTTCAGTAATCCCGTTATCATTCGTAAAGGCTTGAATGCCAATCATGTGTATTTGCTTTGGAATCTCGTCCCATTGAAAGCCTGTAGCTGTTCAGTTACATGCATTGTTTACCCGACCCACCATCTCCCTGTCCCAGTGGGATCTCACCACGCAGCAGGTAAAGGCAATACCTTTTAAATGAGAACAGTTTTTCTAACTGGTGGAACGTGCATTCGAATGTTCAGTTCCAAACGCTGATTACATTACATGGTAATCTACTTGTGAAGAGTTTTCTGTGTGGCGTGCTTCCGAACATCAGCTGGCTAGCTATAGGGTTACGTAAAAGTTCTATCAGAAACAATTCTCATTTCTCTTGCATTCACTTGGGCTTTAACACCCACCCAAATCGTCCATTCCAACAGCAACCGAATGTCGATCAGATTTTCCGAAGAGTAGGTGAAGCAGGATAAGAGAGCGGAAACCTAATGCTTGTTAAAGCATACCACAAAGGTCAACGGGATCCGCTTTCTTTGGGTTGGGAACTTCCCAAGTTTTCACAGTGGGAAGAAACTGTACAGCAACCCATAACTGTCTGTTAGAACTGCTGTATGGCGATGGTATAAAAGGCCTGATTCATGTTCAGGCCTCCATCTTTCGGTGTGTCTCTGATCATGCGACCATCACTGCATCAAACCGGTAACCCCTGACTCCGGTTAGTTCAAGGCAATCAGGCACCGGTAGTTTGGCTGGATGTGATGCGTACATCTTCCTGTTATATGGAGATGTTTCCCTTATTGGAAAAAACGGCAGCTTCATTTCCGGTCACCAAAAGGTATCAGATTATTCGCTCGTTAACGTGTCGTGCGATTAGACCACTGTGATTTCGCTGACTGCTGTTATCTGGAAAACGGTGATGGTCATTATGTATTGTGTGTGGCGCCTAGAATTAACTGACCGAACTGATTTCCTCCGCTTACTCTCAAATTGGATTCAGTTAAAAGTAAGGTTTCTGGTAAAGGTTCGTGCACTTTTAGTGCATCAAAAGTTTGTTGCACGCACAGAATACCATCTGCCACGCAGACATCAATTTCTGATATCCTTCAATATTCTGTTATATCTGATATATCATCGGTGCGTATGTTACTCTGATTGAAATGCCTCATGTTGTAATTCGATTAGTTTGCTTGAAATCGGGCAGACGATGAATATGCGAGATACATAGTTTTCCACAAGCGATTGGGTTACCAGTAGAGCCTAATCAACAAAATTTCTCTTCAGTGGCAAACACGTCCACTCCAATTAATTTTTGACCGTTTTGGATACAGATATATCGCTCGAATAATATTGGCTGATGTCGGCTAGTTCTCAATGTATTCCATCGACTTCGTTATTGGGTTTCTAAGGCAACCAGGCACATCGATCGTCTATCTCGTCACTGCCTTCAACCTTTTGGGCCTACTGCTTACTGCATTTCGATCTGTGCTTTACTGGTGCATCTCTCAATTAATTGCTGTCTCATTTCCGTGCTGAGTGTCACTGAGAGAGGTTTGAGTCTAAATATAGGACAGCACTTCATGAGCTACGCTTAGCGCGGTGAATCACGATCAATTCAGGTGGAATACTTTGCCATAACGGATCGGTACTTCATCCTATGTCGTGCGATGATCTCGTTTGAAGTTCTGCTCTTCAGGCACCTTTTGCCACTCAAAATGTATCCACTAGCAAGACTCACCTGCTGGTGAGCTAACGATCAGTGTTCCGTGTCCACATGAATCCCAGAAAATACCGTTAATGTGGGCTTCCTGGTTGGTTTCAACGGAATCGTAAAAAGTGTATACAGACCACCGTGGTTTATTCTCGATCTAGTACTATGCATCGCTGATCAATAATTCTTATTATTCTAGATGGTCTGAGGTGTTCTTCACAAGAAAAGCAACAGCAGGGTTCCCCATGTGTGCTCCAGTGAAGTTTTTTAGTCTCGAAGGTGTGCCGTCAGTTTAACGGACAAAAGACAGCTGCCCGCACAACAGAAAACCACGTTTGTGGAAACAATCCATGGAAGCACGAGTTGTGATCTAAGGATTGTCTTGAGTGACGTCCCAGTGCAGAAGGAAATCGGCACTGAATACCGCTTACTAAAGCAAAAGACCCTTGGCCATAATAGATTACGTGTCTTCCAAAGCCAATTAATCACATAAGTCTGCGTCTGCGCAAGTCAGTCACTCCATCGACACGCGTGAGTAATGCACGTAGCAGCATTTCTGGAGAGCAAGTGCATCAGCTGCTACTAGTCCCAAAAGACTGTTGGATGCACTTTTGCAGTCAGATTTTGGTACCACCTGTTCTCAGTTTCAGACGACTTGACACTCGAGTTTTATTTATGTGGCCTAGATGTGTCCAGGTCCTGGTTAATTTGGATGTAACCAAGCTGCCGCGAGTTCGTTCTCCTCTTCTGGTTACTGCTGAATGGCAGCTTGCTTTTATAGTATAGTATTGCCTGTTGGTAGTATGGGTATATTTCGACGTTTTAATTGTGGTTTCGTCCTATCAGTTATTTCAGTCTATGCCGAAAAGCACTGTATAGCAGTTTCATTCTTAGTGGAACTCATTACCAGTACGCATCTCACGAATCTTCAGGGTGATTTGAAGCTGTGCCCTCACCAGTGCTCACCGACGGTATCTTCTCGCATGGTAACGAAACGTTTGCAAACCATTTTCCGAGCTCGGCGAACAGACCAGCTGCCGCCTGATTAACAGCCAGTAACCGATTTTCATGATGACAGTTTTTATTTTCGTCTGCCACTGAGCATGTACGGAATGGCTCCTTTTTGATTATCTGACACCATGGCTTGGTTTATCACGCTAACTTGGCGTTGATATTTCAACATGCCTTGGGACGTTTTTAGGATTTCCTATATATGTGGTTCGTAAATTCAACGTTTAAGCCTGTAACAAGTGCACTTTATGTATAAAGCTCCACTTTCATCTGCCTCAATCCCAGGGTTTTACGCTTCGCTCGAGTAAAACGCCGTGAATACTGGCCGTATTTACCACCAAATATACTCCGAAAAACGGTCGAGCACACTTAAACATATGCTGTTTTGTTGATAGCAATGCCTTAGCAGTACCGTTACTGACAAGTCAGGCGTAAACTTATTTTGTTTAGGTGACCTCTGTTCACCGACTTTTGCCTTATTGGCAAGTTGTTGGCTACCCTGTCCTAATCGGCCGAAAAAAGCGGAAGCAGCAAGCATCCGTTTCTGTACTTTCACTTGCTGTACTCATTCAGACACTGATAACAACATCTACGAGAAGGACAAAAGGCTGTACTTAACGCTGAATGGATTCATAACGGTGTTTTGAAATCCGAACTTTCTCTGGAGAATGTATGAGGTTGGTTAGCTTGATCTGGCTACCCTGTATGAGACTTTCTTACTGCTAGTGCTCCAAGCGAATGACGTCTACCACAAAGAGACAACTACTCACCATGACATCCTTTTCCTGAAACCTAAAAGGAACTCATACTTCATTGCTTTTCAAAGAAGATCCTGTAAGTTAAGACCACAGAAGCGGGACACGCACACGAAACAGCTGAACCCTAGATAAACTCACACATCGTGTCTGATCCTTACTGTACATGCTGTTTTTCGTCCACAAATTCATTTCTTACAGATTGTCACAGAGGCTTCCCATTTCAAAGAAATGTTCGCACTCTTTTGAGCTTACCATAGCTATGTTCAAATATGTCTGGGTGGTAGCTAGGCTCGCTGTCAACCGGGTGAGCTTCACGTTCCGAATCTACAGCAGTACCATCACCCTAGCGTTTCTGGCATGGGCTGTCGAGTTGTTTCCTTGTTCAGAATAATATTGACTTTGCATAAAATAACACATTTCATTTAGTGTTATTTTGTTGCGATTAGTTGCACTGTTGTATTTTATCGTTTCGTTTGGTTGAGCCCACTTTTTTTCCTTTTATCCCCGGGTGTACAAATGACCTGCCTCAGCACTCTGGGTTGTAATGAAGTCGATTTTGCATCGCACACCTAGTTATTTTATCCGCAACGCATTATATTGCTACAACTCATTTTTTATATCCAGTATGTGCGAATTTATCGCTGTGTCTCACGCATGCATGTACCATTGGCCCACCTTAAAACTCTGGATATTCCAGTGTGTTGAGTGACGGACGTGTGCACTTTCTCAGACGATCGTCTGCGTGCACTGTGAGGCTCAACTGTTCAGCTGCACCCTCTCGAATGGGCAATTTGTGAGTCACCGCGCGGACGTGCTGATAGCCTCAGAATTGCTCCCTCTGGTCCTTCTCCCTCGAGTTTACCCGGGGTGCATGGTGTTCCGGTAAATGCACATCCAGCTCCGTGTAAATCGAAAATTCCTTGTAGCATTACTCATTGTGCATGGTTGTATATCGGCCTACTTCCATATGGCGATAGAACCTGAAACAGATACAGTTCACAATGTGTCTACACTCTGTGCATCAGGTATATCTGTGTATGAAACGAACTCCTTTATGGGACTGCTCTTCCTAAATATGTTGCTTTCGGATGGATCTAGCAAAAATTGTCAAGTGTGCGTTGTAGAGGGGATATTTTCTTAACCACCGCAGCAACCATTGTTTGTAGTTTTTTGAGGCACCGGTCTCCTACATATCTCCTGACTGCTGAAAGAGCTGAGGGGTTTTGTTATTTGTCTTACGTTTGTTACACCCATCAACTGTATACGTGGTGTAAGCAATCGTAAAGCATCCCACATTGTGAAATGTTATCACTTTTCGGGCTATGATTCCGGGGCCAGTTCGGGATGTTTTGCAGCTAACCGACTCCCCGAACGGAATGCTGCGGACTGGAATCGCTTTTGCGCAGACCTGATAAGTTGCAGCTGAAATCGAGCTCTGGTGGAAGCTAGCCTATTTGGTCAGCACCAAATTTCTGACGGTTCGCTAAAGCATTACATTGATTGGCACTCCAAGATCTTCGGAGCAAGTCAAAGGGATACAGCCTGGAGACGAGTGATACGTCCCATTGGGACACTGATGAATGCTGTCGTGAGTTTACAAGCGATTGACGATGGAGCCCAACCAACGCATTTCCTGAAGACCGGGTGCACTCTAACAGATGGTTTTCGGTGCCAGTGTACGACGACCCGCTGAAATATAGTGTATGTATCCTACAGACTTTTAAATACAGGACGATGAAATTAAACTAGATGAGGTCGCACAAGTGATAGGCGAAAGGTCAAATGCATGCACAACATAGCTTAGACGCAATGACGTTGGGAATATTTGCCTGGACTCCAAGCCAAATGCGCCGAGCAAGGTTTTTAGGTAGGAGGTTAAGTTTTCATTTCTGGTCGATATTTCGTTGGCTACACGGCCGAACAGCATAGTGACAGAATTCCACATGGGTCTACAAAATTGTATGCTTCAAATGACCTTCAGAGTGTTCGGAAGATTGATCGGACGGCATATCAGACCTCTGTGTTCACCTGTATCTGCTCCATCAGTTCAACGTCAACAGAGTCAACCTTCCTGTGGTTGTTGTTAAGTTGTTTGAAGCTGAGTGCCTGCCTCAACTGCGATTGATCACCACTGTTGGAGTTTGGCGTGGTCCCACAACTAGGTGTGGCCCCGATACGCCAACGTTTTAGACCTGCTACTGCCTCTCTCATTGAAATTTTAACTGCAAAATGTGTAACAAGTTTTATGTTGGACAACCTAGGGAGAACTATGCGTACGAGTAAAAACGCAACGGCCAGGCGGATCACCGGCATGCTCTGACGTTCGCAACGCATTCAAAGGGCCAAGGAAACCAGCAGTCATACTCACTGAAATTCTGTGGACAGTGGCCAATCTAGGCGTCCAAAATATTATATCGTACTGCCTACGAGCAGCGGTCATTGATATTTCAGCCTGTGAAAGAAAAACGGCATCCCTTCGAAGACAGCGTTTGGCGAAAAGCGGACTCTCTGTGGGCGGAAACCTCCAAGGTGGCCAATAAAACGTTGGAATCACAAAAACAGGAAGCAGAAAAGTTAACTTTTTGAGCCTACCCAAGTCTTTGGATCAAAACCAGCCTAGAATCAGTAAATCTGCAAAACACTGCTGGCCCTACCTTCCTTATTCCCACCTTCCGATGCAGAGGACCGAAGTTGGAGTTTCTGTATACAAACTGTCTGGGTTTTCTCAAAAAGTTATCTGATACCAGCATTCAGCCTCCGCTGATAACTCTCGCACTTAGGAGAACCTGGTTCACTTGCCTTCTGATGCCAAAACCTCAGTGGGTGGCCACCTCATTTTTTGGGCCGACTCGAAACCCGCTAGTGCATGTTTACGGCTGATCACTTGAAATCCCACCAGCACGCTCAACACGTTCCCTCCGAAAACACTGGTGCGCCTTTTTGCAGTGCACTATAGTTTTATATTCCACTGCATGGATCCAACCCTCTGTACTCAACACCGTTTACACTTGCACTAAGCAACTTTCTTCCAGCCACCACCTTGCGCACCCTTTGCTAATAGGTCAATGAACGATCCCAATACTTCTTTGATGGAGTCCCAGCAGGTCAAGTCTAGTGGTCATTTTGAGCCGGTGCTGACCGAATTCGAAAAGCGAAATGCCTTGACTCAGCATGTCAACACCCTTGCCAGATACTGCAGAGATCAACAATAATCTCTACTGGTGCCGTTTCCCACCAGTTACAGCAACCTAATTGGTTAAGTGGTGATTAAGGCTCTTCTTGTAATTGGTGACCACTTCATCTACTATTGGGTTAGGAACCCTGAACCTCAAGCGGGCACTCAAGACTGCCTCAACACGGGTTTCTCAACAGTGCATTTCTTTCTTGACCACCTATACTGGGAAAGGCATAGAGGATTATTGTCTAAAAAATAACAGGGCTACGGGGTTGTTCAATCCAAAGGCAGCAGTGCGCAGTGGAGCTAGTCAGAAGCAGCCCGGGAGGGCTCTCTGGTTTCTGGAAGTGGAATCAGAACTGTTCCTTAAAAGTTAGACATATGAGACCCAGAAAACCAACTAGCGTTTTGTAGGAGGGGCAGTGCTCTAAATCAGAATTCCGCCAGGTGGACGCAAAAAGGCACAACGGTGACGATCGCCAGGAAGAAAATTACACTATTCACAAGGTTTCGCAAACACTAACATGAAGCAGTCTTTGTGGTACACTTTAAGCTGCACAGGAAAAGCTTCAGCTGAGCCTATCGTGAAAAATAAATTGGCCTGCGTGTGGGTGCAACTGTCGAAAAACCACACTGTACTGCTGCAGAAACAAGACAAAGACCTTCATCTTAAAGAATAGCAAAAGCTGATACAAGAAGAACCCACTAGTGGTATTTGAAACCTACAGGTAGCACACATCATTGATAAAATGAAAATCCACATCTGGATCACCTGATGCACGGAGTTTAAATCCTGAAAAAACGAACTTTCTTGAACAGTGTTCAGAGGCATAAATGTGTGGGGTCCTGTGTGCGTTTTCAGAAGCGGAGCAACCATCTATCCTCAAAGATGAAAGTTTGAGCAATGGAAGTCCGTTCACTTGCCTGGAAAGTCAAATTTTTGGTTGAACAATCTTCCTTGGGTAAAGCGAGTTGGTTACCTGAAGTTGTTTGTCTTTACCAGCCAGAGAGCCGGCTTAAACCTGCCAACTGTTCTGCGGCGCATTCATCAAGCGGTAGTGGAACTGCGCAGATCGGAATTTAAACAAGACACTAGTGGGTTATCTGGAGTGACCTTTGTTGTGTGCCCCACCCCATCGCGATCAAATACTGCTGTCGTCATGTTTTTCTCTTGCTTAATTAGATCGACGCCATAGTCCATCAGTTTGTGTGCTCTCACAGACCATGACAGTTTCACTAAATTGTCACTCATAAAATCGGTCCGGATTTCCGGCTTTATTTACGTGCCAAATTCCAGCTTTTATTGTCGTGGTGAGGGAGAATAAAGTGGCCAACCAGAGGACAACCGGTTGGTAGGTAAAAGTGTGTCGCCCGGCCAGGCATTTCGATTAGCCATGGAGACTTGTGCAGTGTGAACCCACCAAGCATGTTTAACTGTATTGCTCCGGTCACAAGTAGATGCCGTGGGAACCGAGATTAAATCTACTTTTGGAGCATTCAAGTGCATGATCAATTTTTGAGCTGAGTGGGCTGGCACAACAGAAAAGGAAAAAGCAAGGAAAAACACAGAATACTGAGGTCTGGTAGATACGAGCACTTTGGTGATGAAGTCGGCCTACTTAGGCTACAGCCGAAAAACTATGCTGACACTGGGACTCCATGGACAATCGAGTGAATAGCTAGGGTCGTGAAAAGTGTGAAGGATGATGGTGACTTGGAAAAGTTCGCAGTGTGGATGAGTGGCACCACGAATCCCCCAATTGTAACATCCGCTGAAGATGAATAGGTTCGCTGCTTTCGTTTTTTGGGAAGACTTAGAGTCAAAAGTCTTTGGCGTAGGGAAGTATTGCTTATACGTAGCACCGAGTAGGCAAAATACGGAAAATCAGGGCCAGCAGCAAAACACAAGATAGTTAAGTCTCAAGAAAGGGCATGAAAGATAAGAACAAACCGGTTCCAATGACGGGTGCGTCCACGTTTGTTGTTTATTCGTCTTTGGGAATACAAATTCGCTCTAGGAGAATGCCAGGGGGTAGTCGAGTTTATGAAACTGATAGCTGTGGGTGTGCCGTCAGTGAGTGTTTGGCAGAGCTCTGTCATTATAGGACTTTATGGATAGCCCATAAGGAATATAGCGTTTGAGGCAGTTAGAGGAAGCATGTGAACTTCTGTGGCCGGCAAACTTTAGATTATTTAAACAGACCAAAACAGGAAAAATCGGGGCGGCACAGAATCACAAATATTTTTGGCCCAGTTGCAGACAGTTGTGGATGGAAAGTGGGGTGGTTAGAAACCAGACAGGGCGTCTGGAGCAGCTGTTACCAAAAACGGAATCTTGGGAACAGGGAAGAATGATATGAGAGCATTTAGTCCAGCTGGGTGTCGGAAGGTGTTTGATGGCATGGAGATCACTGACAGAAAATCTAGTCTAGCGACGTTGGAGGAGGACAGCAGGTCATTCAATGAACCCAAGTGGGCATAAATTGGCATTAGCCGACACAAGAATCGGGAACGGGTTCAGATGACCTTTATAGCAGTAGTATGGTGCAGGCATGCATAGAATCGACCAGCGTTAGTGGGATTCTACCGACACGTATGGGGTACAAGCAGATTATGATGCGATTGGCCAGAACTAGTGACGATAGGCGCAATTTATTTTCACCGAACGTTAATAGACCGGCAGACCTGAAAAAAGAGCGAGAGAGTAGCTACGTAGTTGGTGCAAGGAGTTAGCCGATCTGGTACCGAGCCAAGACGACTAGTCATAGTGTGACTTGGCAGAGAGCGTTAGAATACTGGCTAGCTGGGGAGGGTCTGTAATAGAGTCCCATCAGACAGACATCGTGGTGCATAGAGGTGGCTATTATAGGAAATAGCGGCAGACAGATAAGGACTGGGGCGTAGAACGTCGGAGCTAATGAATAAGGTCTGTAAGGCAGCATAAAGGTGCTGCATGATCAGGGTGCCAGAACTTTCTGACACGGACAACGAAGCTAAGGTTGTGGGCTATCAGTAACGCGGTCACTGTTGTTGGCTACAAACAATGGATGAAATGTGGCAGAAAATGGTGGCCCCTAGTAGTGACTGTCGATATTGAACGAACAAGATCTTTATATCTCATCTGCATATGGCACCTCCTCAGAGCTAGAGAAAGATCGTAAAAGCGTCATGCATGACTGACGAGTTGGACTCGTTGTGAAGCTACCCAGACCAAAAGCAAAGATAGCTATGAAGGTGCGCTTCAAAGTTAGCTATGAGTGTTGCAGTAGTGTCAGGCTACCCCATCGATTTTAAACAGAAGGAAAGATGGTTTTCCCTCACAAGTGTCCGGAACATTACCAAATATATTACACAAGGGGACCAGGCCCAAATCAGCATCTACAGGCAAGCAGTGAATCTGTTTCTCATGGACTTCCTGAATTGAAGGCCGGTGATGGATGAAGCACATGTTCTACTGAAAGGGTGGTGGGTATAAGAATGCGTCGCAGGGCAATGCAACAGATCGACATTCCCTGAAGTACGTACTATTAACGGGGATTCTTACTGACGTTTGTGCTACCAGATCTGCCGGGCGGCAAGCCACCAAAAGGCCCTCACCACGGTTTGCGCTTTAACACACAACTCCAGCCGCAAAACCTTTTATCCGGCCAGTTAAAAGCCTGACCAGTGAAATTGCTCAGCCCTTTGTAACAAGCAAACAGTGAACAGCCGCCGAAACAGGTGTGTGGCGTATGTGACAAATTAGGCTACAGCTGACACTGAAGAAGTTAGGGTAAAACGGAGACGTCTAGAGCGCGCGTACTCCGGCTGAACGAAGACCCTGGCAAACGGAGGTGTACCTTGATGTTGTGTATGCGCAACATAATGCGCTGCGGAGGAAACAAGATCTTGAGCGATTGTGAATCATTACAGCAACTTAAGTATACGTGTAGCATTAGTGAGCAGTGGGTAAAATTTGATTAAACTATCGGTTAGGCCAACACCCAGGCCGTTACCCGCTACAATGTCCATTAAATTGTTCGGACATGATCCCACCATATCCGCCTTCTTGGCTTGAGTATAAATTCCACGCTCAAGATCCTGCTTTTCTTGCAAGCCTGTGTCTTCAGACTTTATCCTCACTGTGCTTAGCCGAAAACGTTGGGCGGTAGAAGTTGGAATCTCTGCACAGCGGCGGATTGTCATCCAAGGTGGACCGTGGCTTGTAGCCGATCGACGGTTTATGGTTTTCCTGAGCTCTGTATTGCGGTGGAAATATGCCTTTCTTTTGGGTTTATCTAGCCTTCTCACAAAAATCTCAGTTTATGGGAAACGATTTTGTTCTTCTAGCCCTTTCATTTCGATCGCGCTCCAACAAACAAGTGAGAGTTCTAATGTAATGCAAACACGAATTATCTCCATAGAATGACCTAACTGTTCAGCCAAAATCTCTCAACCCTTACGACTGGCACGGATGGCGCACACGCTTTTTGCGCATACCCGCAAAATGCTTGCCGTCCGGATGCAAGCTCATCACAATGCTGTTGAGAACCAACTGGGATTTTTCTGTCTGACGTCATTAGAATGATGCCAAATAAGTTTCATACGCATTCATTTATCTCGTTTGCCTCCATTTCCTGACTTTGATAGCGAAACCATGGTCAATACGTTGTATTGACAATGTTGCATACAGAGTTCTGTTGTTCCCATCATACATGTAGCATGTTTTACCCTGGCATCACGTGGCTATTATTCCGACCCAGGTTTGTTTGTTTGCATCTGCTAGTGCCACCTCGGGATTCTGGGCAAATTCCCGTTTTGGCAGCCACGGCCAGCGGCACATGAATTTCGACCAGGAAGGCTAATTCTCCGATACAAAAGCCGTTGTGACAGACCGTTAACCATCGTTAAGTTGTTCCATTGGTGTCCACTCGCAAGTAGAACGAGGACGACCTCTCATCCCGTGTAACTCAGTTTGCCTACAACTGAAGGCGCTTTTTGCTTCATCGGTTGCGGTGTTTCCTAATCAGATGGTTACCACTACTGTATGAAACCTGTGCCAGTGACCAGTGTTGTCTCCCAACACGATTAAACCCTGGTAGCTCGTGTCTGACCCACATAAGCCGGTCGCCAGAACGAACCTTTCTTCCATGTCTAACGGTAAGGTAAATAAGAAACCTAAAACACATTTTTCATAATTTTTCATAATTATTATGAAAATATCCGGTTGATCTTCCCAAGCTGGAAGTTAGTGGACGAAGCTCACAAATGACGAAAGAAATGCGGCTTTTTCAAAGCCGTGCTGATATAGCTGACTGTTGCTGCAACAGGTCATAAGCCCACTAATTCCACTCAATAATGCCACCTTCTCCCTCTCTCCGCAGAAATGTAAATGCCATAAGCATCCACGCCTAGGACAACAGGACGTCATTCTCCTGTGGAAAACTTATTGGCTGTTTCTGCTTGACGCTTCCACAAGCGGTGAGATGGTGCTGCACAGTGGGTGGCTGAAGGTAATTCTTAATAATAATAATGATAATGATAATAATAATAATGTTTATTCCCAACTAGTTTGTAGACGCGTGCGCAAGCACTGAGGAACTGGGAGCTCCAGCACCCCAGCAAGACATGAAGAGAATGCAGTGGAATTCAAGCAAGCTGTCGTGAACATCAATGATGCTTGGCGCGTGCGACACTCAAATATCGTAGAGAAATTTACACCGAAACGCAGAGCACTCAGTAAATTCAGGAGAACGAAGGTGACTGATTGCATAACAAAATATTTTGCGGTGTAGTTTGCGCAATGTGTAGTTCCGCTGACTTACCTTGTGGGACGGCGTTATTTATCAAACAATTCACCGCACCATAAGAAGTATGGGTGAATTTGTTACTTTGTAGAAACCCCCTACACGGAAGCGGGGATCTGAAACAATAGAAGTATACCACCATGGGCAACAACCAAGCTTTCGTGAAAGATCACGAGCCTATAGTTCGTGCTAGGAGTTCCAACAAAATTTTGTCGGGACTTTGAAAAATTCAACATATTTCAGAAGATACCTCTTAGCCCGCTTCTAAAAGCATGACCCAGATATTCAATTTGCGGATCGAACATGTACAAAAGGGGTACTTACGAAGCGCCAGGACTTGGATTCTTTTCTCTCCCTTCGTTTGAGGATGGCTTCCGATACTCACTAGTTTCGATTGTTTGTTAGAGCGCACGCATAGTTTGGTCGTGCGCTGCCAAACTTTTGGGCATCTAGTATTCTTTGGTCCTCATCCGGTATTCCTGATTCCGTATCCTGTCGCATATGAGGTAGGTTGAACTACAGCAAAAGTCTGTGATGTCGCATCAGCTTCGGTCAGATCACTGAAATTTGATGCTCTCACGGGTTGGTAAAGAGGATAAAGGCATTCCACCAAGCTTCCCTTGTCGGATTGGTACTTGACGTCCAGCAGCTTTCATTTGCCTGAAGAGCAACAACAAAAAAGCGTGTAGCACCGCTGTTTAATTTCTCAGCCTCAGGTGATAAGCCTGCCAGCGTGAGAACTCACATAATAAAGACGAATGAAGGTCATTCCACACACCAGGTGCAAGGCAGAGTAGCACGAAAATGAGACCTTTCAATCGGGACCAGTTTTGATCCGCAACAATCGTTCAGACCCACAGGAGACATTAAACGAACAACATTCTGCGACTGCATTATGGAGAACCAGCGACACGCTGCGGATTACGTAGGAGAGTACGCTTCCACCAAGCCAATTGAAGCTTGTAACTGCCGCGTACCGCGGCTGGCAGCTTTGCCTCCGTATCACGCTACTAGAAGGCATTTTTGGTTGGGCGTAAATGGTGAAAGTTTTGGTCTATTGTCTTCCCGAATAGAGAGTTATAGACCAACCCGGGCGCAGTAACCCCCCAAACCCTAGGAATGGTGCACCGGACACGCGCGGCCTTCCACTCAGTATATGCAGGTCAGCCGCAGCCACATAAATCCTTAATCACATAGGTAAGATCAATCCGAAAGCTGTCTCGGATCTCCATCATGTGTGCAAAACTGCGCACAAGAAGTTAAAAAACCTTCCAATGATTGCCAATTAGACGCTTCTTTCAAGCGCGCACTTGCCAACCAGATGAAAGGATATCGTAGTTGGTCGCACATTGAAGATAACGGTAAGAGGATGACCGTCTGACGAGTGAAATACTGGTAAGAAGGGAACTCAAAATCAGCGTACCCGAAAGTGATTGTGTGTGAGTTAAAAAAAACCTACAGCCACAATGAATATCTTTTGTCTGATCTGTTTTTTTGTGCACGTCATTTACGCACACCCAAAACCGTTCGGGGTAGTGAACGCGGTCTTTTCCACCCATTTAATTGAAGAAAAACTTTGGCGAGGAGGATAAATCCTTCTTGTTGGATCTATATGTCACAAATCTTGGCCTGAAGGTTATTACTCGAACGGCTACTGCCGCGGGAGGCATCACACATATTGTGCTTTGTCGCGTCCTGAAGCGCTCAATGTCTTGCGGCGCCCTCCCTATTATGATTGGCTGAAATCTATATGGCGGGAACATTCAAGAATGTTAACACAGCGGATTTGAAGCTTATGAAAGGCCCCTTTGAACGAAGCGTATAATCATAATGTGGTTCTTTTTGATAGAACTTTACATTGTTAACAAATTTTCAAATGTAATGAAGGCATATAAGGCAATTCCAAGTAGTTTACCATAGCTTACCTGTGACAAGTGTAATCGTGCATGTTGTCCATAAATGTAACTGTATCTCAAAGGGACGATGATGTTTGTGCTTAGTGCAAGTAACGAACGAGTGAGTAATTAGAACAGCCCACAGTTGGCAGTTATTGCTGTGTTTACTGTTTTCACTCTGGGTCGATTACTTGTTATGATACAATTAGTCCTACGATAGAAACGATGACCATACGTGGAATCATATGTTTTCCTAAGTGCACAACTCGGAGGCCATGTATTATGCGAATTGTATTCAGCAGGTAGAGGAACGGGTACTATCGTTGACCTCGCCAACTCCGGTTTATAATAACGGAAATATCGGTGCACCCTTCGCAACCAACGGATCAACGATAGTGCCTGCGGTCGTGCCAGAACTTGTCACCGATTTTCTACTTTTGGTGGAGGTATTTAGTGAACATTGCCTACTACGCCTGTTTATTTATGTCACGATGGTTGGTGTAGAACCTTGCTAATTCAGTTTTGGCTGGAAAGTCTTCGTTCCATTTTTCATCCACATAGATTGTCGTGAACCACTATCTTCAGAAAATCACCATTCCCTCTCGCCCCCAAGGCGTTCTTGTTACGTGTTTGACGAGAATGGCTTGCGCGCATTGGCGATTCTACATGACATATAAGTAATAACCGACGAGATCCTAAGTCTACGGTGCACCTGTATCCCGGAAACTTTGGCTTGAATAACTTTTATTTTTGCTGAGTGTGTAACGAAGTTTCGGTGTACGAGTAACACTTTTGAAGTGACGCACCCGAGAAGCGTAGTAAATGCCTCAGACACATGTAGGCTGCGGGACTCCTGCATAGACTTCTAAACATATGCTGCTAGAGGCTAACATAAGTTGTCCTGGAAGCATTACTTTTCGGGACCACGCTGAAGGTTTATACGAACCAGGAAAATTACCCCCATCTTTTCTTACCTATGCAAGCTCGTCTTCAACGCAAGGCCTGGATGCCTTGGTTGCCGTGACACTTGCGTTGTCAGGAAATATGAGGCCATTTGTTTGGAAACGTAATTATATTATGACTGACTGAAAGCAAATTGAAGAATCATCAAAAATGTGTTCCGCAGTTGTACCTGGAAAATAATTGGGAAAATAATCAGTAAAAGGCAACGGAGGTTGATGGTTGAATATCGCGATGGCACTGTCGCATCGTCCGGTCGGCAAGCACAAGTGGGACGATTACGAGTCTTTTTACTTGGCTTCTAATTGCTCATTCCTCTTGATTATGGCCTGAACAGGTGAGCAACGAGGAAGACTCAGTAAGTTGCCACTTAATGTACCTGGTAGCAGATTCGACCCGTTTAGTTGTTTTATTACCAAGGGTCACAGCATGCTTTGCCCAGGTACTCAGGTCGGTTAACCAATGCTCGCTGAGATACGATCAGCACCCCCATTTCCGGCTTCTGGTGCTGGTGGCAGAGGCTTTAAACTCGCAAACTTCCCCACAATGCACCATTCTCTTAGACCAGGCAAACAAAACTTCTTTATTCGATTGACTCACCCCCCCCCTAAGCTTAACCACCCCAGCTTTTAAGCTGCCTGAATTACATCACCGCGTTCGGAAAAAAAACCACGCAGACACACAGAAGTAAACGACAGAATATTGAAACTATCACCGTAGCCAAACCGACATAACCATGGGTCCAGATGGGCGTAACGCATCTCGGATGCCCTGCAGATCACAAACAGGATTATATAAGCGGCTCACATCATCACCTGTTAAGTCTATTCCATAGCCTTTCCGGACATGGAGGTCTTAAAACACCCCAACAAAACCAAACACCATGCGTTCCTGCTGTGCATTTAAATGCCGGTTTGCGGCATATACTTGCCATTCAGCTTTACGCGGGCCATGCGAATGATGCACGTTGAAACTGACGATTACAAGGCGACCGCCACATAGAACGGCATGCATAAATGACCGGCAGTAGAACTCAGCGTACCTGAATACAAGTTAATTGGATGATTATGCAGACAATTATCAAAATACCGACGGCCCTTTTTATTAGCATTCTAGTGTGAACGCGCATGCACGCACTTGTACATCAGAAACGCATAACAGACGGATGGCGCGAGTACATCGAACAGATTCTGTCCATATTTTGCCGCCGATAAACCTTGTCGGCGGACATAACGCGTGCACGTTCCCCGTTGGAATTCTCGCATTTTGGACTCGAATTCCGCGAAGGAACCATACTCACGACCGGGAAGTACTCCAACATCTGTCTAATTATGTTACGTTCATCTGACGATACATTCTGTGAACCTACAAGACGTTAAACTACAGAACCATCTTTCTTGACACCGTTCCACTGGAGGAGGCACTTGATTTCAGCATAATAGGCCGTACCGTGGTTGATACCGTACTAGTCGCGTCTGGCATATCGTGGACACCCGAATCGCAAGCGGAACAAGCGAGGAGTGACCATTCGTAGCTCCGCACCGGTTTTTGTACCTTCCTGACATAGGACCTTGAGAAACTAGTGGCCCGGTCCAGGTCGCAAGATGCTGACTCTGCGTCCTGAAGGTGCAGCTACCTACACAAATAAATATAAAGCACGCTAAAACGCATGCGATATTGCTGCTGTGTTTTTGGAATGTTTGAAAGCACATAAACTTGGACATCGCTTCACTATATCCACAATAAGCGATTCGTATCCACCTTGGACGTGATATGTGAACCGGATGCAGCTGCAGGAAACAGTTGAGGTCAGGAAGCTTATATCCCAGTGATACGACGCGGACAGTAAGTTAAACAACAGCGGACTGACTGACTTTAATGAACAATCTGCTGACGCACCTGACGTACCCGGTGTGTGTGACCTTGAACATCAAAACTGCTCCATCCACATCTCAAACAGCTAGCTCGACCAACCAGAAGCGGATCTAGTTATTCGCGATATGCCGTAATATCGGCCGTAGTAAAGAGTGCCTGCCATTTTGGTTGGCAACCCTGATGCTGTCGGAGGTTCGAAATCGATTGTCTGTGGCTTTGCTGCAGGTTGAGAATCCGATTAAACAATTGTTGGTGTTTAGCTAAACCCCACTGAGAAGCGTTCAGCAGGCGGTTCCGGCGTTCTTCATCTTTACAAAGACGAAGTTCGCTGGACTCGCCGAGTTTCTTTATCCTTGCAGATGCCCCTTTTTATCTGACGTCTGCAGTTCACCGAGTTGTGTTTTACTCTCGACCAAGAAGAATACGTGTACGAACCTCGGGCAACTTTTAGACTTGCTCGACATCTGGTACTGTAGTTGGCTGCGCTGTTCCACAAGGCATATTGCAGGGTTCTGGACGTAAAATGATGATGGCCGAATGGGTTCCGCCAGGTTTTCCCCACAATAGGGTGTGAGTTCTCAATGACCATGCGAGACATGTGCATCCTGTGCACCCTGCAAAAAGTAAAATCAACAGTGGACAGGTGCGTGATCAAAACCCACACAACTTTCAATTACGAGCGGCAGTCAGCAATTGATCTGAGTCGCCTACGTCTAATGGCGATGTGGTCTATCTGTGATAGAGGTAGGCTCAAATACATGGGGCGCCATGTGGCCAAGCGACTTCGGTTGTTTCGGAAAATAGTGCTGCACGGAAGTACTCTGTGATCCACACCTAATTGCAACAGGTGTTTACCATTGTCCGTGAGTCTATTTCAGCCCAAAACGACCGCCCAGCTGAACGTCAGCACATGACTCTGGCAATGACTACAATATCTGAGCTCTTAGTCCGCCGTAATGAGGCGATTCAAGGTCGTGGTAACTTTTCCGGAATGTGAGCGCTAGGGTTTGTTGGTTCATAAGCAGATTTAATGAATAAACAGCCATTATCGGCTGTTCACTCTCACACGCTGCCGAACGATCAACACGGATTACTATCAACGGTCAAGTATTCAGACAGATCCTTCAGCTCGGTGGCTTCAAACGATACCAACCATGGCCGAAAGGGCTACTGGGCTTTCGGCTCATCAGAGGTATACAACCAGAAGCGAGATGAAACCAGCGTAGATATCAGTTCCAAAGCTGTACTTTGGTCTCGGATCCTAGTTTCAAAGAAACGTCGTAGGTCGTTGAAAAGCGATTTCATTCAAGAGCAACATATTTTCCAACTTGTATCAGGTTGTGGACGTTAGAACTAGAGATGACTCATTGGTTTGAGCGCGTGCTTATCAACCAGAAGGTCTCCTGTCTGGACTTAGGCAACTTGACATAATCTCGACCCTCGTGCTTCCTTCCGGTGGCATGGCAGCTACGTACCGAATGGATGCTACAGCTGAACCATTGTTACTATTTTTTATTTGTGAACGTTAAAGCCTGCCAGATGACTCGAGCTTCGGGTTTGAAGGATGATTTCGAATTGCCAGAGGCTTCGGTGGCTGTGTTGAGCGTAGATATTGTAGCCGGATCGAGTAGGTGGCAGACTGATCTGCCAGTGCTTAAGGATTGGCCTATCAAGATGTTGCTAGAAACGGGGTGACGGGGAGTGGAACGAATATGTGAAAGAGGAAGAAGGGAGGGATCAGCAGTAGCCTGTTTCCGCTTACCCGCCCTGATGTACGCAGAAAAAGGGTGATGTGGCTGATGTCACTACACGACGGTCGATGTGGCCTGAAACCAATTCTACTGGTGCAGTTCATGTTTGTACATGGGCTGAGATACTGTCAAAGCGTCCGGGACTGGATAAGCCTTTGGCCCAAAAACCTAACCGCAAGGTAGCAATAGTTGGCTTTAGACCACCAGGCCAGTCGCTTTGAAGGAGAAAGTCGCCACGCATTTCCTAGCCCTTTATCTGGAGAATGTGGAAGCTGTCAGTCAGGCCACTACCTATTGACCAACCTGGCTCTGTGAGTGTCACATTTCCCAGTGTACCTCGGTGGGTGCAAAACCCGTCACACCACATAAACGTCCGGTCTCTTCGTGGCAGCTAGTTCAGTGTGATCATGGATCCCTGGATGTGTAGAAAGCACAAATGAAGATCTATCAGCTTCTTTGGCACGAAACCGTTGGTCATTTCCGTTAGAGGTTTCCTGGTAACAGCGAAGTTGGCAACTGACAGCTCGCACAATCTGATCGGTTTTCCAGACGCTTGTTGGAATGAACAGTAATTTCCACTTCGGAGAGGCTCTTATAACTCTTCCTGCGCTTTATTATTAACGTGAAATCCCTCTGGCTTACAGAGCTTCAGACCATGACCACTTTCCGAACAGTCGGCATTGAGGGAGAACTTACATAGGCCTTCGCGAAAATCCCTTCTAAGAATTCGTCTTGTGTAGACCAAGGCTTCACAATGGCGGCGACAGTACGGACAGAACAGGCCCACTTTGTTCCCTTTTTCAGCTCAACAGCCATGTCCCGAAACGCAGTGATTTCAGATGCTTCAGCTTCGTTCACCAAGAAGGAGAGTGAAGTACTGAGAGTCACGCATTGAAGGCAATGGCCCAGTCATTTCGTAACGTGGAATGTCCTGTTTGTCCCGTGTGACAGGAATTGAGGGCGATAGCTTTGATACATGACGACCATTGGCTATGTGACGGCCGCGACTGTCGGGCTCACTAACCGTAGGTTTGTCTTATTTCGAGGTCCACATCTAGGGAGACGATATTTACCGATGCGGCTGAGTTGACTAGTGGGGATTTTCACGCCTCGTTGCCAGTTCGTGGACTGCCTGCCTGTCTTCGCCGGACACAATGCTGAACGATGAGGGCTTTACGAGGCAAACGGCCTAGTATATGAAGCAAATGGCCTAGCTGGCGTAGCCTATGGGGTGTGGCCAGCTCATTTATCGGGGACCGTGAGCTTTCCTGAAAACCATCTATCGTACCTCAGCATTACTGGTCTCTTGTTCCCACCAGATCCGCATTAAGTCCTTTCCCCGTCCACTTTCATTTTTCTCACAACAAGGCTTTCAAATAAATAACAGTTTTAAAGCAATGAAGCATCGCATTGGCATGCTGTCGGTGACACCGAAGGCTTCTGAGGCACCGATGGCCAAACGCAGAGGCATCCAGGGTCATCTGCACGCAGCAGCCACGTCTCTGATGCGTAAAGTAGGACAGATTGCACTTCGGCACTGTATGCCCTACCTTTGACAGTCAAGCTGACTTGGCGCCACAAATACTGGAGGTTAGGAAACGCTGTGCTAGTGTGAAGCGCATACCGAGCCGTATGGAATTATTTAGTTTCTTATTAAGATTCTGATCCAAGACGGACAATATCGTCGGCGTACTCAGTGTTCGTGGGCGAACGCCCGGGGATATTTCGACCCCCGAAATGTTCCAGGCGGGCAGAGAAAACTCAAGCGGAACATCGTTTATGAAATTGAAGAGGAACGTCGCCAGAAAACATTCTTGCCTGATGCTACCGGATGTGGTGAACTCAGAGGAGATTTTGTCGTAGACTTACGCATCCATGAGAGGATGCATATGTGGCCTATATTGGAGACAAGACTTTAGAGGGGACACCCTTAACTGTCAGATACTGCTGCAGCTTCCGAGGATCAGCGGAGTGAAAGGCAGATTTGAGATCGAGAACGACAATAACTGTTGATCGTTGGAAGGAGTGGTACAGTTCTAGCACTCGTCGCAAAGTGAAGATGTAACCGATGCAGCCCCGACCAGGACGAAACCCAGCTTAATTCTCGCTAATGTGGCGGTATCCAAGCCCTCGTGCCTTCCGTTGGCATAGTAGCTAGGTACCGACGATGCCCCAGCTAAAGAATTTTTCACTGAAATTCTTTTACTCGTGGACTGCTTGGGTCTTATATTAATGTGTTCTTTGCTGTAAATATGACTTACTTACTTGCTGCATACAGCAGGGCGGGTAAGCGAAAACAGGCTACTGCTGACGCCTCCCTTCTTTCTCTTCCACATTTTTTCTTCCCCCTCTCCCCGCCCCATTAATAACTCTCCTTTGTAGGCCCAGCACTTAGGACTGATGACTCCGTTCATCTTGCATCGGCTTTGCGTGCAGCATCTGCTCGTCACATGGCGCCGACATCCTCAGGTATCTCCAAATCACTCTTCAAGCCTCGACACTCAGTCTATCTGGCTGCCTTCAATGTGCGCACTCTGAAGCACTCATCGTTTGCCGAAGAGAGTGCTATTTTCCGTACCCAATTCAGAGTGGCGTAAGCAGAGAGGTGGCCAACCCTTGACCTGGCAGAAGGGTATGAAAGAAATCACGAAGCGCTTGGGTGCTGTCGGTGCTACTCGCCTTCCAGGATGAGGACCGCGTGATCCCCAGTGCGCCTGGTTGGAGACGTTGCAAGATATGGCTGCCAACCGATGTCAGTGGCGATGTTGTTGTCAGTTTCTATCCAGATTGCCTGAATGAGTGTTTGAAGGTGTAGGCACCTCGGAATGATTGTAGTAAGGCAACAATAAGTCCCCTCCCCATCCATCTTTATTCTTTTTCTTCACAATAAGGCCTTTCAAATAAATCATGGTTGTACGGCAGCGAAGCATCGGTGTTCAACACTGATGTCATGCTGTCGATGATGGTGATGTAAATGTGACTGGAAGATGACTGTGGAGATGTTGCTGCGGATTGCTGCGTGAAGTCCTGAGGGTCTGACTTAGCCCTCTCCGGGGTTAGCCGGAATATTTTGATGTGAGTAAGTAGGTGTTCAGTCCAAATTGGATGTCTCAAATCCTTAACCGCATGACATCTTCAACACACGAGCTTAGGATTTTGTCCTTTTTGATTTTTTATCTTGAAAAATAAACTAAACAGACGGGATATAGATGGGTGAATGGAGAGAATAGTTGTGAGCTGCGCCGTCCCATATCTCGGCTATAATAACACTGTGGAGGGAACCAGTCTGGCCGATACAAATACATTTATTCATTATTTATCGAATTGAAAAAGCAATATGAGAACAGACCTTCAAACTGTGAGGATTTGTCCCACGTCTGCCCTTTCTCAAACCGGTGGCCAGTACTCAATTACATTAGGTTTGTAGCTTGTCATTGACCTCACTGGGAACATCGCTACATTTTTCTGCATTCTGCTTCCAATTCCCAGATAGAAATCATTCTACACAATATAGTTGCTAGTCGTAACCATTGTGGACGGTGTTTGCTGAATTAGTGTTGTTGTTTCTAGCTAAACACCCTCGCGTTATGAACAAAGTGCTGTTGACGTATAATACTCAAAATACTCCCTTGCTTTGGTCGCAGCGTTTGCCGTTACTCGGTCTTCGTTCCATATCTTTTCCATGGGGAAGTTGAAGGTATCGAAAAGTCTTTCTGTTTTGAGCTGTTTGTCCTTCAGATCCTGTGTTTGCACGGTTACCGGTGAGTATATTAATACATTGTTCGTGCTAATAGTTTCAGACAGACAAGTGACTTGTTTCGCGAGAAAACCGGTGCTTTCCGAAAGAATCTGAAAAAGCTATGTGACTTTGGTATGCTGATTTGCATTTGTTTATTCCGTTTTTCAGAATTCTTCAACGCACCCAATTCAATTCCTGAGGACAATGGTGAATAAGCAAAACCAATTATTTCATCTGTAATGTTTCTAGGCTTTGCTTGGTGGTTCTCCCGTCCGGACAACTACTTCAAAGCACAGGATGACAGCGACTGCGACTTGGGATTCGGCGAATCTGTTCTGGCTCTGCAGGATTTCATTCGCAGTCACGTGGGTTGCTTTGCGGCAAACTCCGATCCCGTTATTCTAGGACCCCTTTGATGGTGTTTTGGCTTTCAGTCAGGGAGCCGCCTTTGCCCTTCTACTGCAGCTAATGATGGAACACAATTTATGTGGTAAGCAACTGTACTTCGGCTAATTCTCCGGTATGCTCCATATCGCACCAGTCACCATCATCATTTTTAGCTGTAAGAACCGCGCACTTTTCGTACAGTGGTTGTAGCTGCCACAGTTTCGTTCACCTATGATTTGGGGAAATGGGGTAGATAGCTGTGCATTGGAGGCGGGTGCGTAAATCGTTCAGCTGTAGCACCCTTTCGGTGCCTAGCTGCCATGCCACCCGAAGGAAGCACGAGGGCCGGGATACTGCCAGGTTGCCCAAGCCTAGACAGGAGAAGTCGAGAGGCAGAGGTAGGGTTCGAACCACGGACCTTCCGGTCAGTACGCTCGCGCTCTAACCGCTGAGCTATCTCGCGTAAATACAGGACTGTCAGTGGACGGTTGAGTGGGGGGTTTGAGAAGGGAACTATGCAATGAAGACAATAGGTTGGATGTACGAGCGCCACTAAGGATGTGACTGAGCCATGTCTGACAATGTCTCTAACCACTGATGTGGCCCGTCTCGGGGTCCCCATTCAGAGAGACGACAATGACCAACGCAGCTGATTTTGCTGCTAATGGCTTTCGCACTTCGCATCAATAAGCTTTGTTACGAGGGTCACCAGGGATTCTCTGCATTCTTTGAAAATGGCTAGATACAGACCGTCCGGTCCTGGTGTCTTCTAACGTTTCTTCCGACGGGAATTTAAGATTTGCATTCCATCCGCCCGTATGCAATATTCATGGGCTCTGTTGCGGGTGTCCAGCTAAACTGTTCCTCGAAGTGTTCGGCCCATCCTTCCAGTCTATGTTTTTGCGGGTGAATCAATTAGCCATCTTTTTCACTTATCGTTTCACTGGCCGTTCCTTCCTAGGGAGCAAAAACCGTCTTCATCTCCCGAGCTTTCGTTGTCCATCAGAGCTCTCGGTCTTTCCGTAGGCTCTTCACTGTTTAACGTTTGAGGGATTTGCGTACGCCGTTGTATTCGTTGCATGCTGGTATGGATTTCCTGACATCACTCAGGACTAGCCATCCCAACGACATCTAGTGGTATTCTGGTCGAATCGAAGAAGTCGATCAGAGAGCACTGAACGCCGAAAGCATAGCTCTTTTCATATTTTGCCTTGCTTCATCCACGTGCTCACCATCAGTACATAATTAGTTTACTGTGGAGAGTTGTTGGGCTAGCTCATATCGATACTGTTGAGCTATGATAGTTTTTCGAAGATGATAGATCGGCATGCTTGTTGCTGACTTGCGAGGGCCTGAAGGGAAACGAACCGTCGGGCATGCATGCATCATGGGGTGGCCGGAATCAATTGTGCGTCACGGTGGCTGATAGCCACGTGATCCAACTGGGTCCACGGTTGATTTGCAGTTGCCAGGTTGTGCGATGCGAACGTTTGTGCTAAAAGTTCGTACTGGCCAGAAACAGTTCTTGGTCAGCACAATTGGAGGAGTTGCTATCCTTTGTCTGTGCGACGAGCATCGACACCGAATCTATCGCCCAGATGTGACTCAAAAGATCATGATGTCAGTGCTTGCTCGACGAATAATCCCGGATAACTGGATAGAAAGTATCCCTTCCAGCGTCAGAATGGCAATGCGTTGGGGCATAAGCCGACACTGCAAACAGGCACCACTTTTTGTATCAAGAGGCATTGAGTTTGATCGAGACGCATAACCGAACGACACAAAGACGTTTGTTCACTGCAATCCAATCCAGCAAAGCGCGTTCAGCTCCGAAATTGAGTGCAACTCCCACGCCAAACATTCCATTAGTCATCACCTGTAATCACTGGACACATGGAGGGAGAAATGTGAATGAGCTGCGTTCGTTCTTAGCGTTTTGAGATGCATAACATAGCTTGGGTCTTGTATGCTTGTTCTGGAGACACCGCATACATTAATTTTAATGGAGTATAAGATCTTGGCAAGCATTACGTGTTTGCCCATCGGTCGGTTAACTGGCAATCAAATGATCCAGCAACACTTGCTTGTGTGGTGGGAAAAGGTTAGGGAGGAACATCGGTGGATATAGAGCTTGCGGGCGAATGATATTTCGCAGTTGCCCAGACCGGGGAAGGAGTTTTGGTTGAGGTACCCCATCTTGAGTCAAGGCAGTGGGAGGATGTAGGTTTTTGTTTGGGGACCCTCCTCTTCGCCTCTGATTCAAAAGTTCGACCTGCTAGGCGGCGGACAGTTGGGTTTTCTTTAGGGATACTTCCAGGAGCCGGTGACTGAAAAGTGTGACCGGCCGCAGGCTTTGGCCTTATTCGAGGGCGAGGGGAGTAGGACATTACTATCTCACTTTCGGTGTGGCTGTGCACAGTAGGTGGCCTCTGAACGGCACGGGACTCTTGTTTTAAAAGTTTTTTGGTGTTATTGAATAATGCGCGCGGCGGTCACGGTCAACCGTTAAGCGATCGTAGTGTGCGGTTTTTAGGACCGATCTTTTCTAACCCGTCCTTCCTCGGAGGATGGTAGCATCGCTACTTCCATGAATGTGTAGATGCTGGTCGTATGGGCTAAACACCTTACACACCTATCGCAGAGGACAGTGCGACTTTACCTCCGGACGGCCTTGTATCACGGACTAAAAATAGCTTGACAAATTATCCGAGCTCTACTAGTCTCAGATTAACACCTGGACAGAGAGCGCAAGCTTAAATAGACCAATGGTTTTTGTTTCGAGGACGTTTCAAGTGGACGTTTAACTTATATTTCTGACTTTGGGTGAGAAACTTACCCAGCGAGTGGAAATTTGAAAAAAGTCCTTCGGCTGTAACACTTTTGGTTCACAACTGCCATGCCACGCGAAGCAAAGAGGAGGGTTGTGATGTTGCCAGTTTGCTCGATTCCAGACGGAAGCAGTGGAGTTACCGGGGTTGGGTTCGAACCACGGACCTTCCGGCCAGTAGATTTGCGCCTTACTTACTGAGCTACCTCGAGCTGATGGGTTGTTTATCCTCCAATCTTTACGATAAAGTTTTCTATCCATACGGCGCTTCTCTATCTTTCATCTCAGGTCATTTATAAAGCGGTCACCATTTTTGTCTGTGGGGAATGTTATCTACTGCCTGAGTCTTGTGAGTCACTTATTTTTCCTTCCCTATGCCAGAATGCGCCACGGCAATTGTGAAATTCGTACGTGTATTGTTAATGTTCTGCAGAAGCAACCGTCTTTACGTATGACTTGAGTTTTGAAAGTCTTGTCAGGCTTCTGTCGTTATGAAGTAATGGCTACGAGTTTAACAATTGGGAATTTCCTTGAGACTTGAAGGCTTTCTTTCTTCGTAACCTCAGTTGCACTACATCTGTGAAACTCGAGGTTGTGTACACACCAAACTATCTAGAGTAAAACTTCTGTTCACCATTTCGTGCCCAGCGCACCCCCTGCTGAGCCATGGAAAGTGGCGCAAGAACACCCCAGACCTGGACATGACCGTGGGAGTCCTATCCCAGTTCTACTGGCTGGAAGGACACGAACGCATCCAAACAGGGTAAACTGTTTCCGTAAGCTAACCCAATTTCTGACGAGAAGCCTTCTCAACAGGAGGTGAGGAGTTTATTTTGACACATCTGGTCGAAGCTGGTTATCCTAAGAACTGTCCTATTTTTATCACTACTGATAAATGGCGTGTGTGTGCACACGGGACCTGAATCCCCTAACTCGTCTTGTTTACCTAAGCTCATGCAACTGGGACGGGAGCGGTAACGCACCACGGCCTTCACTAATTCGAATTTCGTCCAACAACATCGATCGCTCATACCAGATTCGTCTGACAGCGCAGAGAAGCATATTTTAGTCAAATCGGTAAACGACGCGAGAACAAGTAATGATGCGCACTACCTGTCACTTACATCTTCCTATGAACTGACAACCTAACGGCTCATTATCTAACCGTCCTCTGCCCGTTTGGACATAGATTTTAAAGATATCAGATCAGATCGCAAAAATGCACACTTTTCAGTCGTTTGATGGGAATTTGTCCCTCGAATTCGTAACCGCTAATCCCTTGAAAGTAGAGCTATTTTTAGTATGGTAACTGTGATCCAGTCCCACACACTTGCCACACGAACGTCCGAGCGTGACACGTTTTGTTGTGTATAGTTGAAAATTCGGTTATCGCCTATTACCAGAGTTTCAGCGGGTCCGGTATTCATATCGCAACATGGCCAACTTTCAGACGAGGCCAAATAAATTGTGTCATTAACGCAGATGCCTATAATGGCCATCTTGACTTAAAGTCTCCTAACAGGCAAGTGCCATTTAATGCGGTCTTGCAAATCACTCCTTCCTTCCGCCTCTGACGATGCATTTACCCGAGAAAGCACTGTTAGGGGACTTTTGGACACTCAGTGCTAAATGTTGAATAGCCAAATCTCGCTGACCGTAGACTGAATCGCGCTCATTCAGCGCATTGCTTCAAAGCTGTGGTACTATGTAGGACGGACGCGTATGCAGATAGGTTGGGCCTAAATCAGCGAAACGAAAAGTAGGTTTTTCACTCAGGAAATCTGTCCAAACAATACCCCACAAGCTGAAGTGGACAGGACACCCGGAAACTCTTCTGGTTTTATGCTGCTCAAAAGCTCCTTGTTGCTGTTCCAAGAATGACTTTAACTGTGAGACCATCTACGTTTCACTCAAATGCTTCACGGAAGTCGAACTGCTCTACTAGATTTTGTTGCGATTCTGTTTGTAACAATGGCACTTTTACTCTGTTATCACTCCGTGGACGCACCAGTTCCTCTGTCATCACGTTGCTAAGTTTAGGCTGAACTGCATGTGGTTTTTTGGGACATCCACGGCTGCTCAGGCTCGTAACTGTATGTGATCGGTAATGCGTCCTGTGGTAGAGGTCCAGCTCATTGGTACCGATACCGTAATGTTAGAAACGTCACTTCTTCCACATGTTTTTTATTGAATGGCTTTGGCAGCATTCCTACTGTATTCAGCGAACGACAATTTATCCAATTTATCATGCGGTGTGATGCGAATTTTGTTTTATAATCCAGACGTACAGTTTATGGGAGATCTTTTGATATCGTGTTTTAAGACTTGGCGCATGCACTTTTGTAACCGGAGTTCCTGCGTCACTCGTGGCTGTGTCAAGTGGCAGCATCGTTACAGGCGACAAAAAGCCAACAACCGGGTTATCATTGTGACGTTAGATAATGGTAAGGATCGAAATGGCCAGCGAGCGTGACTTCACTTCACAATTGAGTGTAAATAAACAGTTACTTCACATCTGAATTGTGCGAGGAGATTGCGTCTGTATGTGACCAACTTATGAACTGGCTTTTGGGTCAAAGTAACCCCTACCATTTCCTGTAGTCAGTGAAAATTCAAATGTGCATTTGATGCTTATCATTTCTGTTTCCGTAATTAACGTCTGTTCACGGCGATACTCTCATACCTCACCATCAACATGCATCTCGTTGCTTAGCCCGAACCTGACCCGTGGTTTCTGTAATTAATATCATTAGTTTTGCAACGTTCCCTACTCCATACATTTACGTGACGATCCTGCAGACCGGGTCATGGCTGCTGTGCTGAAACAACTTCGGCTTCAAGGTTTAAGTGGCCAGACATTTCGAAGCCAAGATTCACCCGAACGACTAACAAGTGTATCGCGTAATCTCATTTCTATTCCTCTGTAGGAGCAACTCGCTGGTTTCTAAACTAATTGTAAGTAGCTCAGAAGGAATACTAATCCACGCGAGTGTGCTTATCTGAGAAGTCGTCACCCGTGGACCCAGTCAACAAGTGACCATATGACATGCATTCCATGATTGTTGTATGAGTGGCTCTGTATACTGTTTAAGTGTGCAAGTTAATTTCCGCTGGTGGCCCGGCAGTTAAATCTTTAACCACTAGTTTTTGAATCCTCCTAGAAATCTGTGAGAGACGCGCTGCCGATAGTTCAGAATAAGAATTAAACAGCTGTATTGTGCTTCTCGCCATAGATTGACTTTACATATATACAGAAGGAAATTTTTATTGGAAAGCTCCCAGATCTCATACTGTCAGAAAACTTTGTCTGGCATCACTAGGTCATTGAAGAACTTCGACGAAATAATCGCCGAATTACGCAGCCAGGTGTCGAATGTGCATCTCCCTGTCACGTGCGCACCAGTAGTAGTAGGAGGTAAGTATTCGCTTTTTACCAGCAGTTCACATCAAAATTTCCCCACTGAAAATTGAATTTTTTCCCTGCCAGAAAGGAAAATTGGATAGAAAATCCAGGGTCATCATGAGCCGTAAATCGGTTACCCTAATGTCAATTTTTGTGACAATTTCCAATGGGCTAGTAGAGAGATAGCGTGCGATTACAGTCAGCATCCCGTCTTTGATAAGTAATGGGACGTCGTCATTGAAACCTTTCATTTTCTTGGTAAATTTCAACTGCAACCATTCCGCTATGGTTGTTAGGCCAGTTTGGTATATTTGCTTACTCCCCGAGTTTTTCTACCTGGCGTATCCCCCTCGAAGCACTTCGCAGGTGGTCTACTCTGTCTGTCTACCTATGCAGTATGTGTTCTGTCTCCGAGGTATTCTTCCGTTGTGTTTCCTTACTTTCTTTTAGATTTTGCCGACAGTCTACCGAAGTTCACAATCCTGGTGGCGCCCTTCTTCAGTCGTTCTGAACAACACCAAAAAGTTTACACTTTTAAGTCATCTGTGCCAACGCTTGTTGTCTACGGAAAAACCGATGAAGTAATCCAAGCGGGTAAGTTTGCTCATCGGTTGATTGCGTCACAAAACATCATTGAACTGTGTTAACCCCGTGTTCACCTCATCCAATGGCGTTCTTACTCAATTCATTATTCAAGATCATTGCACGCATGATCTACTTTTATTCTCATTTCAGTAAGGGTTGGGGATGAGATTCTAATCTAATGGGCACTTTTATATATATATATATATATATATAAAATTCCATGCGATATCCCTGGTTGTCGCTTGATGTGGTAACTGTGAAAGTTGTATTTTATGTTTATTTCTATTAAGTAGGTGATCTTCAAAATCGAGACAATACGGTCTGTTGTGTAATCAGGATTCGAGGGAATAGTAAATTCACTAAAGTTGGATTTGGCTTACTCCGCGGATTTCGAAGGTCCTCCATTGGAATATGATTAAGAAATTGCTCACGGCAAAGCCGACCGGCGATCAAGACAAGCTGAAGTTCTTGGCTAATTTAGATTTATAGGATCCCGACCAAACCTGAAAAACGAAAAGGATGGCATTTCTAGCGCATCATTGACTCACTTATGGAGCAGAGTGTGTGTTACTCATTGGAAGATGGCCGGGTTGATTTATAAAGAAATATCCGTGTGTTGAAGAAGACTGATCACTTTTCAAGGGATGCCTCGTTTTTAGCTGGCGAGCTCCCACAAAGTCCAATTTCACACATAACGAGTGCCTGGAATGGAAAGCCACTCAGTCTCTGTGTTCAGAAATCTGTCTTTGTAAATCTGTCTCCTATACTTTGTGACCCCTTTGGTTTCTTTTAATAAAGATGACTCAGCAGCGGTGAGTTGAAATGTATCGGTTGGCTTCACTGAAACTGCAAAAGACTACGTTTTAACAGCAGAGTACATCTACAAGGATCGGTAGCACGTTCTCTAGTCGACAGCCAGGAACTCGACTTTAAATGCTCCAGTACTTTTCACTGCTAGAATCGATTAACTTAATGCATTCCCAATAAAGCCGAAATGTTGATGCTAGATGAAATAGCCACGATCAAACTGGTATAAACCTCCCCTACAAATAAGGGGACGTAACCGTGGAAATTAGTATCTCACTTGCAGAACTTGTTGGCAGTTGCCTCATCAAAACCCTTTCCTCCCAATAAACTCTATCAGAAACGACTTCCTGTGGTGATTTCGGGTAGCTGCATGACAGCCAAGCTTGTTTTCAAGATGACTGAAGGCTTAAATGCTTCACCTATGCCGCCGGGAAAGTTAATTTCTAGGTAACATCTGTGGTCGAAGGTTTCAAATGCATAAGAGTAGTTCAGTCTCCCTAAGTTTAATCGATTCAGATGGTCTGCCGTCTTACCGCAGCTCCGTACGCCGAACTCGAGACGGATTAGTGACTGAAACATGAAGCTACTGACTTAATGCTGTGGTTCGAACCCAACCTTGGCTTTTCCATTGCTCCTCTCTAGTCTTGGATGTAGCAGATATACACCGAAGAATCGCCATAGCTGGATAACTATGTTTATTGTCTCGTACACATTCTAACCTAATGTTACTTCCTTCCTTTCCCTAGAAATGAGTGAAGAAGTTCTGGAGTTGTTCGATCCACCGGCAACCGTTTACGTACACGAAGGCGGACACTTCATCCCAACACATGCTGATGCTAGAATGGTGTACACACAATTTCTTTCACGATTTATGGAAGATTAAACCCGAGCAGTTGATCGAGTAGTTTTACGGTTCCAATCCGAATTGAATGTGTGGCTTTTCGAAAGTTTCCGAGTCATACAAGCGTTTGTAAGACGCGATGGCACTTAGTTATCGTTAGAATGGGTTCACAAGATAACGATGAGGTTCCATTGATTGTGTGGTCGCTGCCTGGTCGTGTGAGATCTAGTCAATCCATCCTGAGAGAAATAAAACACCTTGCGTAGACAGACCTTATTTAGGACTGCTTCCCCGGTCTGAAGCTGTCACCTTGTGGTGGTGAGGCTTCAGTGCTGCAGTGATCCTGCGGGACACATTGGTTGGAACTCAATTCCCAAAGGTTCAATCATACCAGGAAGGCCAAAGGTGGGCAGCCCAGGTGACCAGCATATCCGTAATTATGAACGTAGTAATGCTGCCTTCCTCCGAGGAAGGACGAGTTAGAAAAGGTTGGTCCTAAAAACAGCACACTACGATTACCTAGCGGTTGTCCATGACCGCCGGTGCATTACCCAATACTTTTAAAATTAGTCTCATCGTCATCGGCTGTAAGAACCGCGTGCCTGCCGTACAGTGCTTCTAACTGTCACAGTTTAGTTCACCGATGACTTGGGAGGTCGGGTAGATAGCTGCGCATTGGAGGCGGTAGCTAATACGAATGATGCGTAAATACAGGGTTGTCAGTGGACTTTCAATTAGGAAGATTGAGAGGCGAGCTATGTACTAAAGGTAATAGCTTGGATGCATGAACGCCATTGAGGGCGCGAGTGGGCCATGTCTGAAATCGATATACTTCGTCTCGGGGTCCCATCCAGGGAGACGGCAATGATCAGCGTAGATGATCTTACATGTGGTGGGTTGCATACTTCGCCGCCAAGTCATTGACCTCGCCTGACTCGTTTCCACCCTTTGCGTGGTTGTGCGAAGAGCCCTTTGAGGAAATCGGTCGACTGGCGTACGGAGCACGTGGCCAAGCCAGCGCAACCTGTAGAGTGTGATCAGTCCGTTGGGGCATAAGCCGACACTTCAAACGGGCATCGCTTTTTATGTCAAGAGACATTGAGCTTGATTGAGCTGGACAACGAACCGTTCAAAGACGACTTTCCACTGGAATCCAATCCAGCGAAGTGCGTTTACCCTCGGGGCTGACTGCAACCCCCCCACGCCATACATTCCAGGAACCATTGCTTCTGGATCACCGGATATACGGAGAGTGAAATGTGAAAAAGCTGAGTTTGTCCTTGGCGTTCTGAGATGCATAACCTAGCTTGGGTCTTGTATGCGTGTTCGGAGACACAGCATATATTAATTTTAAGGGAATATAAGGTGGTCTTGGCAAGCATTACATGCTTACCAATTTGACGTAGAGTACGGACGTTAAAAGCTCCTACGTAGGAAGGATCTCGTGGATTTAGAAAGGTGTTGTTTTATTTGTCAATAGGCAGCGGGGTGCCTAAGGCCCATCGGCTGGTTAACCGGCCATCAAATGATCCAGCAACGCTTGCGTGTGGTGGAAAATGGTTGGGGAGGAACATCGGTGGATACAGAACTGTGAATGTGAATGATACTTCGCAGTTGCCCAGACCGGGGAAGGAGTTTTGGTTGAGGTACCCAATCTTGAGTCTTTGACTCAAAAGTCTAACCCGTCAGGCGGCGGGCAGTTGGGTTTTCTTTAAGGACACTTCCAGGAGCCGGTGACTGAATAGTGTGACCGGCCGCAGATTTTGGCCTTATTCGAGGGCGAAGGGAGTAGGGCATTACTATCTCACTTTCGGTGTGGCTGTGCACAGTAAGTGGCTTCTGAACGGCACGGGACTCTTGTTTTAAAAGTTTTCCGATGTTATTGAATAATGCGCGTGGCGGTCACGGTCAACCGTTAGGCGATCGTAGTGTGCGTTTTTAGGATTGATTTTTTCTATCCCGTCCTTCCGCGGAGGATGGCAGCATCGCTACTTCCATGAGTGTGGAGATGCTGGTCGCGTGGGCTAAACACCTTACCGAGTTCACACACCTATCGCAGAGGACAGTGTGACTTTACTTCCGGACTGCCTTGTATCACGATTTCTCGTTGTATAGGATCTCCCTGTTCTTCATCGGGCTGCTCTCTTTTTTGGCCTTCCTGGCATCGTCGTAGCTTGTAGAACGAATTTCCGGTCAATTAGCCCGCGGGACCGTTGTAGAAGTCAAGCCCAACCACCACGTCAAGTTGCAGCTTTAGGTCGGAGCCGTGGTAGACGAATTTCTCGTGGTCGAGGATACATTAACCATATCTCTGTAATTCAGGTACACGGTACTCTGTGTGAAATCGGGCTATAGGTAGCTCTTTCTCAGACGTTGTTCTCTCTTTCGATCAATGTATGATTTCTCCGAAATAGGCACACAAGACCCCATTTCATTCCTACTCCTCAAACTGTTCGGGGTGAACCTAGACTCCTCGCACTTTACGCCTCAGGTGTCTGGTGATCTTGAGGTGATGACCCTTATTTGTGGCGTCGATGTGGCTTCAGCTTGATTATCGTGTAAAATACCGTCATCCGACCTTTCCCACTCTATGGATCAGAGACATGGCTGCTACATGCGGAAGATATTCGTGTTTGACCGTCGGTGGCTGCTAAGTCTTATCATGTCATCATCACAGTCGATAGCGCAACATCAATAGTCACCACTGATGCTTCGGTGCGGTGTAAGTGCTATTTTGAGAAGAATAGAGGTGGTTTGGAAACGGACGTAGTGTTGGTCTGGCAAGGGCATCAAATCAGCAGTGGTGAGGTACGCCAGATGGTTCTCGGTAAATCTATCCTCCCTCGATGGATCAACTGGTCACGCCCCACAGGTTAATCTGGTTATGCCATGTACTTCGCATGGGAGTCGTTCGCAGAATTCTCTTTACCCATCCATGTCTCGGATACATGTGATGCGGGGACGGTCAGTCAATGACTTAGAAACGAAACACGAAAGTCCTTACCAGTCAACCCAGCTGCATTAGTAACTGCCGTCTGCCCGAATGGGGACTGCAGGACGACACAAATCAATGGTTAATGACCCAATGGTTCTGTCAAGCAGCCAATGGTGGTCTTACATCAAAGCCACTTCTCTCGTTGCGTATCTCTGGTTTTCAGTCCGGGAGAACAAAGAACCATTTGACGCCAATTGATCGATTGGGCCATTAACTTCAACGTGTCGCTCTCGTCCCCTTATTCCAGTTGAACGAAGCTGCCAACAGTGAAGTATATATATTTCCAAACAATGAACCAGTCAGGTGAGATACGGGAATGGTTGTAACGCCATCACTACGGTTTATGAAATTACGTCTAATGAAATCGTACTACTGAAAGTTATTGGCACCCTTCTTTTGCGAGAACTATTATATGATGTCGAGAAATACTCATTTGCGAATCAATTTGGTTTTCACGAGAGACTCAACTGAATCTCTCGGGGACTGCGCCTATCTGATGAACCGGTCGTTTGCTGTCGAAGAGTTTCCAGCAACCCTGTGAGTAGTTCCCTTTATTATATGATGCTTTAACGACGTGCCTGTACGCTGGTGCCTTCAGTTACGATGGCCAGCACTAGGAATTCATCCATTGTGCTGTGAAGTACTCGTGGCACTCGAAGCTGGTTAATAATTTCGGAATAGCTAATTCACTGCACTGATTAACGTGCTATTGATTCAGGATTCCGAATATGCCGCTTTGCCAAACTCGAATGTTTATGAGCACCGATTTCCTGTGCTTGTAGATTTGTGATGGACTGATGCAATAGCACTCCACTCTCGCCCAAATCGGAGTTTCTTCTGACTGCACACCACGCCAATTTTCGGTTGCATTTAATTTGGAACCAATTCTAATGTGAGGCAGCCAGTAAATTGTGAGCTGTTTGGCGGTGTAACCAGTCAAGCTCCAATCTGGGCGATGGTCACTATTGAGTCAGTCTTTCTAAGCTCGTTTCGTTTGCGATTTGTTCTTAAACAAAGGGTGATTGTCGCCTCTTTCCTAACAGCAGAAAATGAGGAAGTGAAAGAGCCGGCACGTGACGACCTTTTGCTCCGTACTACTGAGTGACTGACAAGCTAAATGGGATAGGCGGTCACATGGTGGTCGATAGACTGTTTGAAACTGTCAAGCTTGCGCTATCACACGTGACGCCCTGTAACATCCGACGCATGACTTGGGAGGTATGCCCATTCCACCATCGAATTTTCCTGTTTTGCTTCGTGCGAGTTCCGAACCACCAGAGGAACTTGTAGAGAAAGTGGTCCGTCGGCTCCAGACAACAGGCGAACTTATGCGTCTTGCGGCATTTATTCCTGGTAGGTTATCGGAGCTTGGCTGGTGTGATCGGGTAATGGAGCTCTGTCGGGAGTATATTCGCAACCACAGTGCCAGTGGACCTGGCATCAAGACCGGCAGTCCTCCCGGGACGGGGGGATTGAAAGAACCATCAGAGGTATCTGTGGATGATATGGTCAGAGAGCTTACACCAAACGCCAAGTATTGGGTTCCCGAGGAGTTATATAAGCAGCTGAAGTATCGTATCATGGAATTTATCGGCGAACAAGGTCTTGACTGAAGGCGGTGGATGCTGAATAATGCGAATTCTTTCACCGATGTAAACCATACGAACAGCACTTTGGAATAGAAGGAAGTCTTTTTTCGTTGACCATTTGCTTAATTCAGTAACGCTTGCTATTTGCAGCGGTTCGTGAGACAAGGCTTTATTTGTGTTGAGAATCTGGTACGGTCCACTGACCAATATACGCGTATTCCCTTAGGCTGAAACTTACTGATCCCAGAGTTATTTGAGATCAAGCAAAATGGGCACAATGCTTTGTCGGGATCTTCAAACCGACTGTCATACAGCCCTAGCTAAGTGTAGCTTTTCTCCTCTAGTTGTGTTGTCGTATCACAGCGGTTACTTTGTCAGTTTTGAACTCATCAAACCAGGGCTGGCTGATAGGGTCCCTACTCCTGCTAGGGTTTAGTACAGCACAGTATCATCATGTCAACTGCTGCGTCTGCAATTGGTCTTCTGTCCTACTAACTGGTTACTTAGTGTCTATTCGCTATACTGGTACAAATCACCTAATGACATAAGTTCTTACTCTCGGCGAGCGAAGTTGCAAGAGTCTGAACCAACTTACAAAATCTACAGCTCATATGCTGCTTGGCCGACTGACAATATTCCTGAGAGAGAGTGTACTAATGACATGCTTAGCCAATTGTATGCTCTCTGACAGCAAAAAGAGCGACGGACAACTCGTGTGATCTTATCGTCTTATTTATTTATTGACAAAATTCGGTTCGAAATTCCCCTGTTTAGGTTCTTCCGCTTAGTAGTGTTCAGACTGAAGGGCTTGCTTGTGGAACATGGACCAACCAGAATGTCCGAAATAACTTAAGCTACGCAGGAGAACTCAGTCGTTCACAACGCTCTCGGTTGTCCGTCCCTCGTCTATTCGGTCGTTCTCAGCAGCAAAATGTCCCGTATAAATGCCTTGCTCGGTCCTACCTATCGTCGACTGTTGAGCGCATTCGTAGCACATGGTTCTCAGACCTTGTTATAGGAGGATCCCGAACTACAACATATGACTAGTCGTACACATAAACAAAAGAGTAATTTAAAGACATATCTGTCCTAAAAGGTCATTGCATTCTCCAACGCATTAGTCACGTATGCCCAGTTTATCGTTTATACACCCGAGGACACGACGAAACATGTCTTCGAAGGACAGACCACTGCATTCAACGTAAACTGCAACAAAAGAAAGAAAGGAGAGGGAATTACGTTTTGCTCTTGTGTTTCGAATATGCTATCGAAAGTAGGGGAAATATTGACCACAAAACATTCGTTTAAGTGGTAACTATATACGGAGCTTCCTCATAATTGAAAGGAAGAATCCGGCGATGCAACGCAGTGTCAAGTAGATAGAAAATTTGTTCGAGCCGTGGTGGGTTGTGCCTACTGATTATTGGTTGACATCCAAATATTTACTTATTTGTTTATTCTTATTACCGAGTAGAAGCTTTGTTGAGAAAAGACAACCGGAAAAAACACGGCCCCACAACGTCAAACTCTCAGTTAAATTTTGTCAAGGAACTAAGGTCGCTATTGATACGTCTCAAGGTCGAATATGTGAAGGCTGACGAGCGAAGTTTTCATGGTCATCGTATTCGGTCAAACTTTTTCATGTCTTGACTTTCGGTGCTCAGAATTTGGTAGAAAAAACAGTACTGTTCCTGGCAGGTGCTGACCCGCTACACATAGCACGGTTTTGTGGTCCTGTAAGCACTCCTCAAGTCAATTAACGACTGCATTATCGCGCTCTGTGTAATTACTTCCTGACAAATTCACTGGACTCAGAGTTGTGAGACGTCGATTTTCAGCATGGACTACTTTCAGCGCTCATTTCGAATCCGGGTGTATCTTTTGGATACAACATTTTCTGTAGTAGCCGATCAACTGATACGCCACGACCAAACTGCTTACAGGCGATGACTGTTGAGTGACTTGGGTCTACCAGGTCGCGCCAACCCAGTGCCGATTTACAATGCATGCACTCTACACTCATCTGCATGGCTATTGTCACCCGCCACTCTAGCAACCCAGTCAGATTAGTGAGTGTTTTAGTGATCTCGGTTGACTCACATATGCCAGATTAACCAGCAAGCTGACAAAATGGACTATAACAGGCCATGGCTTTGATATGATTTGATGTGGTGGACAGTCGCGTGCTTTTAATGCTAACTATGCACAGTTTGGTGATGGCAGTGTCAGTGAAGTGCTCTGATACTTCGGACAGTGTTTGGTAGTTAACCACGCCAGTGCAAATTCACCAGACCAGTTTGCAGATGATGATGGGACTGAACAGTATTCAGTCAGTATAAGTGGGCAGACCTGAGCTACAGCAGTATTCAATGTAATTCACTGCAAACGAATCAGACCAGAAGGCGAAGCAACTCAAACAGGCGTGATGCAGTTCATGAATGACCGGAAAATGAGGAACCCAGCTTTGGATAGTAGATCGGGGAATAAAAGCCTCTCAGCAGGATCTTGCGCACAGCAGGACAATTTCGATCAGGCGCATAGAAATCCTCTTTAAAGAGTAGCCGACGCACATTATTTTGCACTCATCCACAGTTTTAGACATCTGAAGGTCTGTTGCCACGAGAGTTACTAAAGCATGTGCTAATGTAATGCAGCTTACCATTACACTGTCCACAGGTCTCACATCTTAAAGCAAAACTCTAGTGAAACACGTAACTGATTATTTTTACCCCAGGCTTACTTGTGCGTCCAGCTCTTGAGGAAACGTTTTCCAAAGATTTACAGTAGGCTGGCCACACGTAGTCTTTGAAGTAGTTTGGTGGGTCCGGTGGATCATACTCCCGTAACCTAGTTAAATCAAATAACAAATATGATGAATGGCCTTTTCTTCTGGATGCAGGATTTAGCAAAAAATGTTTAACATCAGGTTTAGTCCTTACGTCCTGAGGTGTTTACTGAAATAGACCAGAGTTCTACCATCTTTGCCATCCCCAACTGCACAATTCAGACTGCATTGGAGAGATACAGCCCCTCCGAATAGCCCACCTGTTTTCCAGTGATGCGATGTATTGCGCCCCAAAGCCCCTCAAGCGTGGACAACCATTATTCATGCCGTTCCATCGAATGTTAATACCTCCCAGCACCTACATTGGAAGGTGCAGTTTTTCAAACTTGCCTGAATTTTGTCCCAATATCGGAATTTCAGATGTCCTCGACCTTAAACCCTTCTTCAGCTGACCGTAGCCAAGTTTTGGGTGTTGGTTTCGAGTAGCCTAACCAACGGAGATGTTTTCACATCATACCGCACTCAATTCCAACAGTGTTTGCTCTTCGAAGGACTCCGATGTTCGGGATTCTATTAGTCCGTTTGATCCGTAATACTTGGCGCAGACAGCGCCGGTGAAAGTGGTCGAGAATCCTATAGCATTCAGATCTCCTTGCCGTGTGGTAATGAAGATAGTACCACGACCCGATGCACTGCAACGTTGCTGTCTATACGCAAGTGATGATAGCTTTGGACGTGTTTCCCAAGTCGATTGAATGTCTTATTGGCTTTTGCTACTTGTGCGTTTATTTCGTTATGGTGTGTCAGTTCCGCGGATAGAGATAGCAGAAATCCGTGCAGCACGCAGTTTCATAAGCACCTGGTAAAACAGAATAGTTGGTGTTCATGGACGACCCTCAATCTTGCAAGATGTGCACAGGGGACTGACTCCGCCGTAGCTGTCGTCCTCCGTCAACTTCCTTTTCGTTGCATCCTTGGTATAGTTCAGTGGTTAGAGGATAAATCAGTGGTTAAGGCAGGAACTTACTGACCGAAAGGTTGGGTTCGAACCCAACCTCTGCATCAGGACTACTGCCCAGGCTCGGGCGACCTGGCAGTATCTCAGCCCTCGTGCTTCCTTGGAGTGACGTGTTAGCTATGCATCGATAAGGTTTTACAGCTAAACTAACTTCGATTTTTGAAACCTTGAAGAGCCTTTCATTACTCCGATTCTTCAAAGTGTGTGAAGTTCCTTCCGTCGTGTCGGTCCACCATACGTGAATAAACAAGCACCGAAGTCGTAAAATCCCGCTGTTTTCACATTTCGCAAAGGGCTTGGGGCCGTCTTCATTTCTGCGACTATAGGTAACTCATTCATATATGTATGTTGGGGCAGGTGGGTTACATAGCTCAAATCAACGTCTGGCCGGTTGAAAATTGGTGTTGTATTTACAGCAGCTACTTGGATATGTAGCATCTGCTGTGATGTGAACCGACCAAACAGGGCATTTCCAGACTTGATAACGGTTGGAAGGGAATCAGTATTAAGTGATGTTTCATTTTTGCCCATACGGAGGGAATTCCTTCTCATCTTTCTGAAGCGAAGTTGCGGGTATCAATGAATCCGGGGAGGGGATGTAACTGGGGATTTTTAATCTGATAATGTTACGGCTGGGCCGTTATGGTCTAGTCCCGTACGATTTCAACGAAAATCAACTATCAGGTGAAGGAATGCGCTGTTCTGGGGCGAAGGAAACACCAAGGGAGCAATATACTTTTTGAGGTGATTATCAGCTATTATGCAAGTGAACACGGTCATCCTAATCTACAAGAAGAAGTACAAAACCCTGGGCGTTGTCCAAGGGTCATGGGGTATTTAGCTTCCTTAAAATAAGAACGTCAGCAGTTTGTCCTGAATCGTCCACTAATTTATTTGGCAGTGTAAGCAAACATGGGACGGTTCCTGCGCCGCATAGTGCAATCGCACAGGTCAATCCAAAGGAATATGGCCTATCCGCAAGTTACGTTTCGCTCCAGAACTCTCAATTTCTTACCCCAGAAGCTAATTAAAATGAAGCTACTCCTCCATCAGCGTTCCCTTAGGGGAGAGTCCAAAACAGCGTCTCTCGTCAGCTGCAACCGACTACGAATGAGTCGGCTAAAAACAAACCTGGTTTGTGAACATTTGTTTGACCATAATTACCGAGCAATTATATTATGCCTGAATGAAGTGCACGATAAGCAACAACATTCAAAGAACGTTCAACATTTCCTGAAATATCAAACTTTAACCTTTTGTGTCACCAGCAGAACACTTGCCTCAACTTCTTGTTATCCCCTTGTCTGACTACGGTTATGCGGTTGGGCAGGCCTCTTTTACACATGTACCTTTCAAGGACGGAGATGTCATGCCTCTCCTTGTTTTCATTAAGCCTAATTGTCATTGAAGAAGCTGGAGTGGGTGAGTGAAAAAACAGCCACCCCATCCAATTAATGGTATCGTTTCCGGAGCAGTAACAGGCTTTACTACTCATGCGTAATCCGATCGTGCGCAGAAAATGAAAACGAATTATGGCGAACGGTGACCATAATCAATGGCTGTGATATTCAAAAGGAAATGAGATGCCTGACCAATCACCCCGATGCGTGTGCCGTCGTAGCGAAACTTTGGGAACTTGTCTTATTTTAACAGCGAGTCTGTAAGGTTGCCAGCAGGCTAATGTCACCCAGATAGTCTGGTATGGACTGTTTGTCGGGTGACGAAGCGAGGAAGGTTATGTTCACCTAAAAACTGGTGTTTGGTTCAGCTCATCTGAGAAACCATGGGCCTCCCACGTGAGTATGAGATATATTTTCTCACATCATGGACGAATGACTGATTTTGAATAAGACTGGCACTACACAGTATACATGTAAAAAGTGGTCTACAGATGAGTGTAGGTTCTTTATCACAGAGCTATTGTCCGCAGAATAAACAAAGGCAAGTGAAGGTTTCTAATGAGCTACACGCTGTGTTTCTCCGAAAAAAAAGAACTGCCTGTTTTGATCAAGGGATATTCATCTGGATGTGTTCTGTTTGGCTGAACGACGAAAAATTTTGCGCATAAGAAAAAACGACCGATGAATGGTATGGCGTTCAATTGCGGTAACGGAATACGCTGTGAGTGAATAAGTGTGACAAAATTGTAGTTAGAATGCCTTCAACCCTCAACAGTTAGATGACTACACGGTCATTTTTTTAAATCGCAGCTAAACAACCGGGGCTGCCGTCAGCTCTGGCTGCAGAACAGCCAGTAGCTGTTTACTAATCAGACATCATTCACTCCGAATCGAACCCCGGTATCTCGACTGCCTCTATCTAGGCTTTGGCAATCTGGTAAAATCTCAGCCATCGAGCTTCTGTCATATAGCCTAGCAGCCAAGCACCGAAAGGGTGTTACAGCTGAACGATTCTCATTATTTGTATCTTTATTAAAGTCACAAATGACTTCAAATGTAAACTTGATGCGAAAAATATTGGTATGGGAGGCCAGTGTATAGGAAATCGAAACTCAGAAAAAAAGACTAATGGCAGGGAAAACTTACAGTCTTCTTTCAAGCATAGTTTCGTAGTTCAACTTGAGGAAGATGGAGACGTCAAACATTTGGAACAAAGTCCTGAAATAAAGTGAAGGAATAGAATGAATTTGCCGATTGAAAATACAAAGATGAGGCCAGTGTGAATGTAAAGAATCCCCTGAACAATCAGTGCAGAACTGTATTTTAATTAGCTGTGTTCTATTTCGTAAAACCCGCATGTTCCAGTATATATGCAGGGGCAAAAGTTGGAAAGCCTACGGATTACTAATCCGGTTAGTGTTTTTTCAGTAGGATTTTTCGGCACAAAACGAGTTCCCACCGTAAATGTTAGTGTCATTAACGAGTCTCTTGCATGATTCCACAGCCAGACAGATGTTAGTGCCATCCATATAACCAAATAACTTTGGTGTAAATTGACGTAAATTAGAGGATAATAAAGGGTGCACAAAATGAGCGAAAGGACACGCTTGTAGGTCTTTCCTTCCGAGCCATGTGAGAATCACGTCTGCCTCATCCACTAGTCACATTCAGATAGTTTACTCTCATCGAAAGGCTTCTCAGCCACATCTCAAGTAGTCCGATTTCGCGTCTGATTGACACACATGCGAGGAAGCATAATAATATTGAAGAAAAGCCAGCAACTCACTCGCACTCTAGGACAAATATACCTTCGACGAACAAACACCGATTTGGTTTAGACGATCTCACACCAACCGGTTCATGGGAACTCCACCGACGGACGTCTTCAATAAGACTTTCCCAGTCCACTGCCGAGTAGCCTTCGATGAGACAAAATAAATGTTTGAAGTTGCGGATTATAGCACTTTGCATATACAAAATGAATCAGTCATCCATTCAGTTTTAGGCGTACAGCAATGTGCCCTGAAGCTGTCACGTATTCGGGCGCCGTAGAGGTAACATTGGTGGGGTAGTATGGCGCTGTTATTCCTAAGTTGAGTGCGATCGCTTTTCAGTTGTCTGTGTATTACTAGATTGTAAGCCGAACGATTAAGATGTGGGTTAGCGGGGAGAGTTGAAACAGCCTTTCAGTTCACACTGCAGCTTTCCTCCAACATGTTCTGCCCAAAATTTTTATTTGTTGCTTTTAAGGGAAACTTGGAAACTTTTTAAGGAAACTAGATTCGCCATGAATCGAGTACAGCTCACTGATGAAAGACATGATTTAGCCAACCCTTTTCAATAGTAGGGAGACGTATGACAGTTTGACGTGATTAGTTAAAAGGGAATTGGCTGCGGGGTGGCTATTTCAATTATGGCCGCTACGAACCGTATTATCTGTCTATCCAAACTTATCTAACCACGAGATTACTTCCCACATAGATCTGCGAGCCGGATAGAAAAACGGAACCAAGTAACAGTCTAAGGACAAATTTTTTAGAAAGTGACGATGAATGAGGGTGATGTTAAGAAGAATTCAGACTTTTACAGAGCTTTCATCGACACTATAGTTGTCACCGGACATCTAAAACAGCACGCACTACGCTACTGTACAAAAGACCACAACGACGAAAGGAAAAAAATCTGAATCACTCCATGGCTCCACTCGTGTGAGTAATATCGGGTAAAGTGGTTCCTGTTGATGTTCACCACTCGTCTGCTCTCCGTGGGCGGACGGATATTTTTCTTTTGCTATTGTTTTCGACCAAAAGCCACCCGGAACTGTCTAAGGGACCCTTTTCTTTACCATTGGGCGAAGCCACAACAGGAATGACGAAAGTGAAACAAAATAAATACAAAAAAATGCTCTTAGCTACCTTTTAGATGTGCGAAGACGGGAAGCTGGGTTGAATGATGGTGGACGGAAATCAAGAACGATGAAAATTCCGTTTGTGGGAGCCCATATCCTATGGAAACTGGGGAGCGGCTTTATAGCGAGTGTCAGTACAAAGTAAACAGACCGTGAATCAACGTCAACAATTTGTTGGTCCGTTGGTAATATGAAGGGATTTGATAAAGTTCCGATTAATGACTCTTGGCCGAACGGTTGATGCGTAAATACAGCGGACTATTCATTAGGGTATCGAGAGAGGAAGCCATGGACTGAAGGCAACAGTTTGGATGCATGAGCGCCATTGAAGGTGCGATTGGGTCATGTCTGACAGTGTCTCCAGTCATTAATGTGTCCCGTATCGGGGTCCCCATCCAGGGAGATGGCAACAGCCAGGGCAGCTGAGTTTCCAGGTAATGGCTTTCGTACCTTGCTGCCAAGTTACTGAATGATATGCGTGGTGACGAACGACCGCGACGTCCATTATATAGGTTTACATGTTCTGCTGATGGGTACTTCGCGACTCAACCATTAATTACACTTGTGCCTACGGGGGCTTCATCTACTTAAATGTGTGAATTCCTTTCGTTTTTAAATTGATTCAGCTGGTCGAAAATGGTTATTTAAATTTGCATTCTAAGAAATTCTAAGAAATTTCTAACACAGTTACCAGATCAATTTCCGAAAAGAATGTTTTACACTGGTCATCAATATTCCCAACCCTTCCATGTCAGTGTAAGCAATACTGAACTACGTCAAATGGTATTCGGGAGAAATAACTCACCCTCGATAGATGAACTGATCACACTGCATAGGTTGCGCTGGCTTGGCCCACGTGCTGCGTATGCCAGTCGACCGACTTCCTCGAAGGGTTCTTTTCGCACAACCACGTGAAGAGTGGAAGAGAGCCAGAGGCGGTCAAACAATGACTTGGCAACGAAGTATAAAAGTCATTACCAGCAAACTCAGCTGCGCTGGTCACTGCCGCATTCCTGGATGGGGACCCCGAGACGGGCCACATCAATGGTTAGAGACATTGTCAGACATGGCCCAATCGCGCCCTCAATGGCGCTCATGCATCCAAGCTATTGCCTTCAATGCATAGCTCCCTTCCCAATCCCCCCACTTAACAGTCCATTTACAGTTGTGTATGTACGCACCAGTTTATCAGCTCCCGCCTCCAATGCGCAGCTACCTCCCTAACCTCCCTAAATCATCGGCGGACGAAACTGTGGCGATGAGTGATGGTGATGAGTGTAAAGGTCAAAAGAAATGGAATGATCAACTACAGACGTGTTGGGTTCTCAAGCGGAAATTATCACGCGCACTCTCCAGTGACAAACACTGCAAACCTCTGCTAAGCGTAAGTACACTAAATCAAGACCAGAACCACAGTGGCGCATAAAACTTGGCAACTATCCCATAATTAAAGTAATACCAACTAAGAAAAACTAAGTAGCCTTTCCAAATTACAAAATACTTATTGAAAGAAAACGATAAACACTTATCTACCGGTCCTTGAACAAATTCATATAGTTACCAGGTTCACCACCGTATTCTTATAAAAAGTCCAAACTAAACTAAATGTTAGTAGAAAAAAATCGATATTTACATACAATCGAAATTGGGGAACCCGGATTCCGGATTACGCACATGATGTGGATCATCGACTCTCTGGAAGGAAAGAACAGAACAAAGTCGATGGGCGAAGCCTACACAGCACAGACAGCCATTTGCATAATCAATAACTGACAGTTAATTCGGACAAGAGTAGACACGAAGTTATACTTCCCTTGTCTTTCTATCCTAACAGAAAACGTGATGGGTTAACGGCAAGGCATTTATGCCTTTTAGGTGGGTTCATTCACGAAGTGGAGAAAGTACACACAAGTATCACCAACGTTTTATGGAGACAGTGTGTTGTGTCCATTTACTAGAGGAATACTCGGTTCATGTATTAGAACTTGGGGATTGACAATTCCGCCATTCATCTTCTGTTGGGGCTGGGTTTCAGTGCACACAACAACATCAATCGAATCACAAGTGACTTTAACCTCATCAACTGATCTCTTGAGAACACTTTTACAACACGGAGTCTTAATATCAATTTGCTCAAGGTGAAAAAACTGCGACGTAAAGACATTACTGATTTCTGCAATAAATGAGTTCAAATTGTTTTATTTAGTCTACCAGGAAATGGAGATGTTTCCAAGCAAAACCATGTATGATTAGACGTGCAGCACAGAATAGCTCCTAATCGTATAAAAATATAGGACGCTTTATGTTAGTACACGTTGTTAGGGACAGAACCAAAGTAACATCGTTTTCCAAAAATCACCGAAGAGCTCTGTCTTTTCTGAAGAGACCACCTGAAAGAATTGCCCAAAGTGTTCTCCACTGGTGTGTAATGACCCCAGGAAGCGTTCTCCCTAGAAAAAAACGTATTTGCGTCCATCGATGGACAAGTTCAAGCCTGTATGATGTTTAATCGCCTCGGCGATGGTCGTAAAAGTAGCTCCTTCTGGTTTGATGGGACACCAATTTCTCCGCCCACTAACAGTGCCTGGTGAAACTTAGAGTCATGCACTATATATATTTACTTATGTATATATATACATGTATATATATGTATATACTTTGTACTACAAAAGCACGTTACATACATGTACCATTCACAAAAAAAAACTCAGCCCGTCCAAACATCAGTAAACACATAGGGCCAAGTTGGGACGTTAGTGAGATTTTAAGCGATTTCTGAATCCTCTCTGAAGGCCCGTTTCTACGTTATTACGCCAGTTAAAGTGTACGGTAAAGTAACGCCCCTTAGGGTCCATTACGGGCTTCAGTATGTCGGTTATGATTGGTCGAAAACTGTACGTACATTTTGTAACGACCACACCCTAAAAAAATCCGCACTGGATGTTTCCGTCTGGACATTAAAAATCACCTAACAAGTTATGCACGTTGGCACCACCGAACAACATGAAGCTGCCACATGTGTTTGCCATATCCGATCCTCCCACTCGATGGAATTGCGCAACCAACTTCAATTACACGCTGATGAAAATCGAGTTCAAGTTTCACCACGAAAATGGCCACAGCAAACTGGACTGAAATGATCAAATGGTGTCTATGTCGGATTGATGTTTCGTGCACTCGAAGATCCGTAATCTAAAAGCACATGTCTGCAGCAGTCGTTCACCGGGAGTCTTCTGTAGTCTGACTGGATGTAATATAAAATCACATTGAGAACTAGCCAACAGAAGAATGAAGAGGTAACCGTTAAGAGTAGTAATGCGGGGATTCGACAACCTTTTTCCTAATTCATTTCACTATCAAAGTAACATCCGAACTTCCCAGGTCAACCATTTTAGAATTATTGAACACCTTCCCATTGTGTTTTCGTAAGATAAGGAATTCCATCCGCTTGAGTCCGTGCTTTGCGTCCATTCCAGTCAGTCAAAACGGCCTCATGATCGCCTGTTTCAGATGCGGAGAACCCGATAGTACTTGTCGGACATTGCTGACACCCAAATGCACATTAGAAGAGCTGCTTCACATTCGAGAGACTTCTTCTCTGGTCATTTACAGCTGTCAGCAAATTTCGCTTCCTACCGGTAAACACTAGGCTTTTCAGCACCAAAGAAGTAGCAACACCATCTACCAACACACAAGATGATGCGGGAGTAGTTCAGTTGTTACAAATCAAACGCGATCGCAAATTCACTAAACAACTACCTCAAATGAGTGCTTTTTTGAAAATTTAATGCTCTAAGCTGAACGACAGCGGATGAAATCAAGGCCTTAGCAGCACCGCATACATCATGTGAATGCGATTACGTGCACAGAAACAGCAAACGTTGACGTACCCAGTAGTAGTCGTCCATTGATATAACCTTGACTTCCATACCCTTTGAAGTGAAGTGTTCCATTAGAGTTCCACATAACCGGGATTTTCCCGCGCATGACGCCCTGAAATTAGGAATAGGAGATTGATCGATAAATTGCTTTTCAGTGCCATGAAAAAGCGAACTACTGAGTAAGCTTCTCCCGAACCAGTTTAAATAGTTTAACAATCTTGGTTGCCCACCAGGAGCGGGAGAACATTTGGTGACGGAAACGCTTAAATTCAAGCTACACCATATTTGGATTTAAACCAATATGGTTGTTGATTGCATTATGTAAAACGGCCCACGAGTGATTTCGGATAGTTCAGAGAGATCTGTAAAACAGATAGTAGGGGCTGAACTCGGGTGACTGAGATTGGGTCGTTTATCGACAAACAGTTCAAGTGGAAATGAGCGAACATCATTTCTCAGTTGCATGCTGAAGTGGGTGAACTTGATTGCAAACTATCATTCAGTAATCAGTAAGTGTATCGTGATATTAAGGATAGCAACCTGATGATGTGGTCAAAAAACAGTGATTCAAGCGAATGTGCTCATGGTTCAACTAAGAGGAGCATTTGCCGATCAGGTACAAACAACGACTAACAGCCGACGCCCCCACCTCCGACAGCGAACATACCACATATCACTCACCTGGCTGCCGCTATACATTGACAAATCCAACTCGAAGGAACCTTGTACTAGACTGAATTTGTCAATTATCGGTCGCCACAATTTCTGGCACTTAGAGCTATAGCTGAAGAAATTCATTATTTACTACTCTGTGTTACTATTTTGATGTGGTGAGTTAAGGTTAAGTAATGGCATTAACTGAAATGCACCTTTTTACCGCCTGAATTCCCCGATGGTGTATATCGTTGTCCTTGAAAAAGTGAAGAACCTATTTCCAGCAAATAACATTCAAACCCCTTGCAATTACGTTGGACTGAAGGATTCAATCAGTCAGTGCATTAAGTGCGAAAGGGAAATATATAATCCACACAAGTCAGTCAACTAGAGCGGCCTAACCATAGGAGGCCTGAGAAGATGAATAGGCATTCTCCGCCAAGCTGTCGTAACTAAAACAATAGTTGTGTTCGCAGTGATTGACAAATTACTTCTGGGACGAGATGCCGTTTGAGGGGCCAAACAGCAAGTCAGCTGCACAAAGTAACAAGAACGCCACTTATTTTGACAATAAGTCAGCTTTTCGGGAAGGAAAGTTCCATATTGTATAAACTGATAAGACGAAGCGGAACACTGTCATTTTGATTTTGTTTAAACCAAGGGGAACGGTCACAAATGAGCACGAAACAATGGTATGCCAATCAAACTTCAGTGGCCATGATGCAAGTGTGTACCCTTGATCTCTTGATATGTGATGTATTGTCGTTGTAGTCTGAGTTCAATGCTACAATGATCGCGTTAGAAACACCGCTTAGTCAAGCCGCTTGAAATAAGGAAACCTCACGCCGACTGGACAGATGAGCCACGAAATTGCTAAGGACTCAAAGAAGGCTAGTCCTGATTGGTTGGAAAATGGGCCAACCAAAATCGAATATATTTGGCTCACCGCTTCCCAACGCATCACGAAGGTCTTTGTTTAGACTAATGGGGAATTGTGTGATCGCTCCACAAATAAAGCACAAAAGACTGTCACAAACCACCGTGGCTTTTGACATACCACAGTGGGCGTAAAAAAAGCCAAAAGCCAACGTAATAGCTGCAGACCGCAAGAGCAACCCTGGCTGAAACGTAATTCCTTAGGATTCAAACGTGCAAGGAATGTAGACGAAAAGCAGTCCAACGAGGAACAGCATGACCTTATACTGGGCGAAATCTTATTACCAGGTGTTATGGGAGTAAAGGTGAGCTGTTTGAACTGAAAGGTGTGAAATTAGTAGGATGTTTCCCCTCAGGTGGTAAGCGTTTCCATATTTATGGGAATATTGAGGCTGAAGCCTTCGAGAAGGAACGGATCGTCCAAAGCTGATCACTGGTGACCTATTCAATACTGTCGAAATACTCTTGCGAGCACGGGACCGGTACTGTTTAGAAAACACTTGTTGTGCACGGGATCATCAGCAGTCGTGAATCCATGTCTTATTCGCGGTGTATTCGAGCAATTTCACCTCCTTGTTGTCTTTCGAGTCAGGCTTTAAGTTCGAAGGCTAGGGATACTGTTCCCAAAATAAGCACTTATTTCTAGTCCCAACAATAAAAAAACGTTACTTCTCAGATCAGTATAACAGAGATACTTATACTATTTGAAACCGAAGACATCAGGAAGTCCATGGACGGGGGCGGAGGAGAGAGCCTGAAATGTGAACTGCTCTTGCTGTGGTACGGGACAGAACCCACCGCACTCATTCAAACCTCACTAGAAACGCAAGGGAAGTTACGATATGCCGGTTCGAGCTATACTTTCTGCTAGGGTGGAACATACTGAGAAAGCCGATGTGGACTAGGTGTTGGAATCGCAGCTGTAGGTCAAATAATAATGGATTAACTGCATAAAAACCATGATGGTGGCCATCCGATTCCGCCTGTTGAGAGAAGAATTTACCACATTTACAAGGCCTAGACCCCACTGCGTCACATTCCGACAGGGAACTTCGTCAGACCAACATTATAAAAAACTGCTCCTCCTGTTAGGCGATTTCAATGCTTATTGGTTGTTGATCAGGTGGCTGTTGATATGTTCGCCGAGCTTGGCAATTGACTTGCAAACGTTTCGTCACCATACGAGGAGACATCACTAGTGCGCAGTTGGGCGCAGTCGTTTGATGCTGACAAGGTCGCGGACATCGAGTCATTCGAAAATCAGCGCTAGAGCAAACTTTCCGTCCGTTTGTATTAGTTTAGCGGAAGCAGGAGTTTGAACGTTCACCCACACGTGACAACAATTCACAACCACTCTGCGCAGTGACGTGATCACAATACACCAGCTAGATTAACTTATACACACATAGATACACACACGCATTCTTCAACATTCACGCCAGGTTAACCCAGTTATGACCTATGGTGACTGATCCATGTTCCCGTTTTATACGTGTATACTCACTTGGTTCTAAAATCCTTAAAACTCCACAATGAACGGAACTCTTGAACTAGAACATCATACCCTGCGACAAAGTACTTTGATTTGCTAAGTTACTAATAACATTCCACATGACTCGAAGGTTTTCGGTGTGATCTCGCCGAATTTCTGTCCTAATTGCCGAAGGATATTTGGAACCTTTGAATTCGGACAATGACGGTATGCGCAGTATTGTAAATCAAGCACAAATCATTATTGGGTGAATACGGCATATCATGTAGACCCACTCGGGGGTGATCAGGGGCACTTATTTACCCGCATTCATTTTGTGAAAGTCTTTCGGGATGCACTGAGCAAAAAAAGTGATGTATAGAGTTGTTCGTCATGAGGATATCTCCAAACATGCCAGAGAATGTGTTTCATTTGGACAAGTGCTTTTTCGTGGACCGGGAGAAACCCAGTAACAGAGTTTGGAAATCGGAAGGACCAGGGAATTACGTCGAAGTTTCAGGAGAATTTTACGCAAGTGCTGGTTCGTAATCAAGTCCCAGGGACACTAGAAATCTAGCGGGTCTGAATAAGAACACATCGGAGAAGCTGAAGTGACTACGCTGGAACTAGAGCAAGGACAAAGGCAGTGTCGGTGTAATGAGAATAACTTATCAATTATCACTCTGATTTAAGAGAGGAATTTTGGACGAATGGTCTCATTTGCATATCAACTGGGTCTTCACGGAAGAATCAACTGAATCTCCTATTTATGATATTCTTCAACTGAATGCGCTGCACAAAGGCCGCTTCATTTTTCAGTTGGTACGATGTTCGAGATGTCGCAGTATCGGTTCATGAAAGAAACTACTCAAAAGGCCGCTGAAAACGTTTCCACCGCCCACGACCGGTCTCGCCCTTCTCATCAGATGGGCGCAGTCCCCGAGTTTCCGTCAACCTTATGTTCTACTTGAACCCAAATTGCACGAGAAATTTCGGACTTGTTGAAACTATTCAAGACCTGATGGATACAAGAATCCAGGTTGTGAGTGAATGGAAGCAAATTTACGAAATATACTCGTCTGAAAACTCTTTGCTGTTAACGGCAGACTGGAGTGAATCTCTCGTTTATGGTGGCTTATGAGTAGTGCTATGTCAAGGAATCCCAATGTCTCCCTTATCAGTCCACTGTGTACCCTTACGGCCCGTTGCGAGGTCTAACTTTAGCAAGCAACGTTAAATCTCCTGTTGTACACTGGTTAGAATGAAGCCGCGTTGTTCAGCATTGCTGTTATTGGTAATCAAAAAGACTATGTAAAATTATGGCTGTTTTCATCGCACCTCCCGTTTTTAGTTTTTTTTTACATATTATGGCACCCGTTTTTCGATGGCTCAGCCGATGACCTATTCCCTATGAAATGGATGTATGACGCCAAATCTACGAAGGCCTGCGTCCCATACGACTGAAACCGGAAAAAAATAACGAAAACAGAAAAGGAACTGTGGTGTTGAAGTATTGACTACTTCATTTTCCCGAGCACCAGAAAAAATCGGAAAGTGTCTGGAAACTCACCCACTTATCCCAATAATCCTGGGAGTTAAGGGAAGCGAATTCTGAAACAGAAGAGAAAAGTAGCAATGTTTACATCTGGGGATAAATCAAAACAATGTATGGAACGTTTTCATCAAGATTATATCCACAATCTGACCCCGTGTCCCAGGAAATGTGCTGCTATCATCTTGAGCAAGACGTTTATCCACTGTGCATGGTAGACAGTTCTGGTATGACTGGTTCATTGCGCGTTTTCACCTTGTTAAAGGATGAACACTGATCGACTGAAATAAAGGTATGGTGCAAAGCAGAAAAGTTACGGGTGCCTTCGTCATGTGCGTGTAGAGCGATCAAACACATGATCCTGTGATTAAGTTTCAAGCTGTTACTACATTCGCCGGCCTATATATGCATCTGACGAATTTGATTGACAAACTGTTTTGAACGAGCTGCGGCATCGACAAGTAATTTCGGAAGCGAAGCTACTTCACCAATAATGACTGATGATTTATTCTGCTTCGACCACGTGTTTTCTTCCGCGATATCGTCTAAGGTCTATGCTGAGGGTAGACTCAGCCTGCAGGTTGTTTACGATGTCCGCCGCGGGAAACAAGACACGGTCGCAACAGTCGTCATTTGATTCACTGATATGGGTAAAGGATAAAAAACACTTTCATGCAGCTTGAACTACTAACACTTCTCAATTGCGACCTGTGCGGGTCTTGCTTCCGATCGTCTCGCCACGACAGATACAATCCGTGATACACCTGAATTCACAGCAGAAGCAGTCATATGGTAATCCATAGAGCGCGTTGTCCATAGGCTTAGCAAAACATGATAACTGGCTCCAATTACTCTGATTTGCGTCAAATGTGTATCAGTGCAGTATCTTTGAGTTCCTGTATAAATGCCGATTTCGACATCTGACGGAAGACTAACATATCACAAACACCGTATATTCCAACTAAGATCGTACAATTTTACCCAAAAATTGGACTTAGCGGAAACAGAAGCAGGTACCAGTCAGGTATAGTTGTGAACAGCATACCATACCGCATCAGTGCCCTATCGTATATGCTGTTTTGCCACCAATGCTCCAAGCTAACCAATCTCAAAACTGCACGGTCCCCACCGAGGATTCAGTTAGCTATCGCGACTTTGGCTGGTTTTTTTCTCAGTACGAATTTCACCTAACTTCGAGCGCTCACACCGAATGTACTTTCTACCTACTAGGGGTTCACTTTACCTTCCTCCACTGCGTCTAAACTTTTGACTCTACTCACTTTTTCGTCTGTTTTCGTTCAAATGCCTCCGCTTCCGATTTCTTCGCCTCTCACATTGCGTCCTTCTCAATCGGGTTATAAGGCTGTCATTACATATCGAGCTAGAAAATGGTATAATGATTGGTTGGGAAGATCAAGCTTTGGGTCTTGTAGTTTACACTCAGACTACTTCATTGATAATCACATACGGCCACGTACGGATTTGGCTGATCAAAAGAAGCTTTCCATACGACTGAAAGTTGTACGCCCTCTATCATAGTACCGCTGAGAAGCTTGGCGATTTCCGTCACATCGGTCATAGGTCCCCGTGGCCTCAAGACCTCTACATTTTCAACTCTGGTGTCCAAGCATGCCTTGGCAATGCCGACGCTTTAACTATCGCCTGAAATTCATTTGCGTTTCTTGGTTGACGGATTATGCACCAGTTGTACTCAGCAACTTCTTGGCTGCTAGTTTTATTCGAGAAAAATCGCCTGGTCGTTACATTTTATTTCGCGTAAACAGTCCCTACTACTATCAACCAGGAGACGTGCTTTAATCGCACGTTGAACGCAAAGTTTCATTTCTCTGAAATGCAACTATATTGTTAACCGTATTCAACACTCTTCTGATGAACTCAGATGTTCCTCTTTTGAATAGGATAACTGTTACCCCGACCCGAACAAGTATCTTCGGAATTATACGTTATTAGTAGGCTCAATGCGGATGTAATTCATTGTAGCTTCATAGTTTGCAACACCGGAAGAATAATTCGCATTTGGCGGATAAATATCCTTGTTTGTCTCCATCCTACGCAGTAGTGAAAAACTGCCAGTTTCGTTATTTTCCCCTAGAACATATCAAGTTCCGTGATCGAACTCCAGATCACGATTCTTCGAACGCGGTCTATTCTATTGTTCTAGAATTTCTGGTTCAGAAAATACCAGGATCGAAACTAAAAACCACTTTGATGCAAGAGAATGAATTTATCAGCACTCTGAGTGTTGATCATGCAAGATTCCCCAACACCAAGATGGTTACTGACTATTGGGGGAGCGATTCAGTTTTTTCATGGATCAACCGGGCTAATCCGGCCGGCATCGTGGCATCGACCGAGCCTCAATGATTTTTAGACAAAAAACATTAGACGATAATTGGCAGTGATAACTTTGCACCGTGTTTGTATGTACGTACCCTTTCCTCAGAGCATATAAGACTGCAGCAAAATGCCTGCTCATCCAATGGTACCATCAACAGGTGCTATTAAATTGGTCGGGGTCAGGTCACATGTTCCAACATGTGGTACAGTCCACATGTTGCACGGTTCAACAAGTGGGACCGAGCCGACCGATTTACTTGTAAATAACTATCCAACCCGATGGACCAAAAGACTGCGGGAATGGGTACTTTCCTATATCACCCACTGATCTATGTAGCCAGCGCGCCATACTGATGATCTGAAGTCAATCCACGTGCTAGTGAACCGTGTGAATCGGTCAGAAGTCAATGCATCCTAATCAGCGAGCCAAGTTCAGATGTAGGTCGATAGGGATTTAACCAGGCTGGTAGGATGTACGCGTGCCCTCTATACCTCTGAAACTGAAACGTGGTTTCACCAATCCACGTTAACCGCGTGCAGCAGTTGTCAAACCGCATGTTCCGACAAGTAGGACCAAGTAAGTAAACGTGAATCGGCCGACTCAACTGTGAATAATCAATCGGATTGCCGGTCGAGTAAGAATAGTCGGTGCACGTTTAGTTCTAGCAAAAATGGTGAAGACTTCACCAGGAGTGAGAAGTGCCGCGGCCCGACATGCCCGGTACTTTATTCGTTTGCACAGCACACGTATGGTGTCTTGGATATCTATGTTCTCACCCAGACGGCACGACGCTATCAACCAAGTAAAACTCTGAAGTTGTTAAATATGTGGATCTGAAGTACGGGTGCCGAAAGCTGATCACAATCTCCCATTGCCTGCGGGAGGTTGTTAACCTGTCCATTGCACTTAGAACTTGGATTTGTACTCCTTTTTAGGTGGTTGGCTGGCGGAAATGTCTTCAGAAGTTCTTTTAGTTAATCAGCTCGAGCGTGGAAACCACATATCATCAACCATTACCAATGTGATTTGCTGATGCACAACCGACTAGCAAGCGCTTCAAAATTGATATATGTATGTCGAAGACAGTTAGTTAGCCCTACGGACGGTGGAAGTTGCTAAAACACGAACAGAAAAACTAACGTGCCGCCGCAAGCCGCCAAACTAGGTGAAATGCATACACTAATTTTACTTAAAAGAGGTCATCATCATTGACAGCAACACAGGCGTATAACCATTTCAATTTGTCCCTACACGTTGATACTGAATCTGAATAGAAACTGACAGCATAAATTTTAGTGACATCGGTTAGCCTTCATCGAAACACAGGGAAGGTCAAGTGGGCTCCTTCCATGTTGGACAACACCGACAGCACCCGGACTTCTCCTGACACCCTTCAATTTATTCATCTGAGTTGTGTTTTACCCACCTCTATGCTTTCACCAAAATGAAGTTGGCACAGAAAACGAAGCTTCTCTCCGTAGACAACAACTCAACATACGTGTAAGATTACCAAGCACTTGTAGCTTACAATCCTGGATGTCTTTATCTAGTGCACTGCCTGCTCCTTCAATAGGTGTTTCACAATCACTTCGTCGTTGGCTCCAGCTGAATAGTGATGGTCAAAAAGCTGCTGCAGTGGCTTAGTCTCGCAGCCATACGACAGTACAGACCTTACTGTCATCTAACGCACGCATCTACTGAGACCAACAAGTGGCGCAAACTTGTAAACTCAACTTCGACCTTTGAGGTCTGTTCATTGCCAGAGTGACATGACTAAGAAAAGTTCCGAAAACTCATCTGTACATCAACTGCAATGAACTTTGTAACAGTTGATCTAGAGAAACGTTGATACGAACATGTGGTATTTTCAGGTGGCCTGAGATCCACACTCAACGAATCGTTCAGCTGCAACACACTTTCAGGGCCTAGCTACCATGCCAGCGAAATGAGGTACGAGAGCTGGGATACCGCCAGGTTGCCCAAGCCTAAGCGGGAGCAGTCGAGATGCTGAGGTTGGGTTCGAAGCGCGGATCTTCCGGTCCGTAAGCTGGAGTTATCTCGAGCCTACAAAGTGGAAGAAAACGGATCTGAAGTGCAGATGGGATCAATAATACTTGTCCTGAAAAACGAGGATATCTACAATGATTGATTCGCCAAGTATGGTTTAATCGACAGCTAGGGCCAGGCCACATTGAGTCGGCCCATACGCTCTTTCGTTTGACACCAGCTGATTGGTGCACCGGACTGTTGACCAATTATGGCCATGATAACTCGGCTTCGCTGGTTACCGAGATAACATGGCTTGTATGTGCGACCATCCTCGTGCACTCCACATGACTAGACGTCTCCGGCTTGTGACAACTCTGGTGATTAGCGTGTCTTGAGGCTGATGCGGACTGTCGTGTAACATAGCAGAGGCGTTTACAGACATTGGGATTCATCTGCCGTTTAACTGTGATTTGTGCACGTGGCCAGTGATGATTAACTGATGCCTGGGGTTTGCACAACAAAGTCCGTGATCCGACTTCTCGATTTTTTAGGCAATCGCCTCCAGAATTCAGTGGGAAGGTTTAGTTTAGTTAGGTAACATCCGGAACTAAAGCTTCAAAATGCACGACAGGTACAACAACTATAATTCTATTACGCTACGTTCTATTCACGAGCCAAAAATACTTTATCTGAGCACCTTATGGAGAACAGCAAACACTACTGTGTTCGTGGAACATCTGTAAAACCTTCACATAGCTCAAGACCTCTATGGCACTGGAAACGAACAATGCGTTCTGTTTCCCCACTAAAAGGACACTTCAGGGATATGGACTGAGCTTTGATCGCTAGTGATCTAACCAAAGAATAAAGCAAACTGAAAAAAAGATGGTAGATCAGAAGGTAAGTCATGATAGCTAGAAGTGATATTTCAGAATAATGACGAGGTTCAACTGTTGTCAAGATCAAATGCAACCCTGCATCTGAGATGGATCGAGGAATAGGGCTAGGAACGTCACGTGTTAGACAGAAAAAATATACGGGAAAGGTGGCGTTCTTTTGTTCCACAAATTTAAGCTTAACGCAGATTTTGCCGTATGAAGATATCGTTTCTTTTGTATTCAACTGATGAAAAATGAAACTGGAAGGCTTTGAAAAGTAGTTTAAATGCGAAAAATATAAAAAACTGGTGACATCTGAAACACAGTGGCGGGCCAGAAAATCAAGCAATTAGAGAGAAAAATGTGGAAAAAGTTAAGCTCTTCGGAATAAAACGGAAACCATCAACTCGAGGGAACTGTGCTCTCCAGCAGTTCACAGATCTCAGTAAAGCCACGTAGTCTGGCCTCGTCCAGCGCTGTCGTTTGCCAGCTTGTTCGAGTAGACGGATGAACTCCTGCACCTGAAACTAAGTACTTATGGACGTCTAGGCTGTTTTCAGGCAGATCTCGGAGGTGATTCATATCGAGAGTACATGGCGACACGAGAAATCGTACTGTTTCCAAATGCCGATTTGCCACCGCCACATGGATAGCGCTGCGTCCCTCAGAATCCCACTCCTAAGATCGAAAGAACGGAAAGTATAACAGAGATAAGAATTGGTTCGAAAATTTTAATTTTAACAAACACTTTTCAACCTTTTAGAGTCGAGAAAACCTTAAGACGACAGAATTGTACATCAGTCTCAATGAGCACGAATCACCGGAATATGCTCCTGCACGTCAGCCTCGAACTGACCAGTCCATGGAACTAAGATATATTATCAACAGTGGCCTCCCATTTATTCATTTGTGAATTTGGCTTGCGCGTTGGAGACTCCTTCCATTTCACGTAAAAATTCAATCGTTTTGAACTAGTTCCACCCAAGTATAAGATGGGTTTGATCATTTATCACATAGGGTCCATTCGACTTCATTTATGCAGACAGCATACTTTCTCAGATAGTTCCTGAAAAGAGGCGACAAATCATTTGATTTTGGTTTGAATAAGGGTCAAAACAGATGGAAAGATACCGAACACTCGGCCCCCATTAAGCTAGGCAGAATCACTTCTAACAATGTCCATGTGGAGTTGGAGAAGACAAGAGATGTCGTTAGAACAGCTTCACATTTCGGGGAAGATTCAATGGGTTTGAGTTTTTGACAACGTGCCTTAAGTTTAACATCAAGTTTTAGGGCAGCGCCAAGCGAACTTTTACACCTTCAAACATAGGAATCACAAAATGCCTGGGGGTCACACAGTGACCGAAACCTTAAGAAAAACCACGTTTTTGGCTTGTCGCGACTTGTTTCAGTGTGCCCGGTATCACTTACATTCTACGCTTATCCACAAGAGATAAATGTTATCTGCAAGAGAAATGTTAGTAGTTTGTCCAGGAGAATTATCAGGAAATTAGATGTCGATCAATATCAGATCAATTTCTAAGCCAAATCAAACAACGTGAAGTGTAGCATCTAGCTTCTCAAATATGTTGACAATTATCTTCTCTCCATGGAGAGTGTTATCTCCATAGAGTTGATCCCCAAAGACCAAAATCTGCTAGGAATAGGAACAAACTGCACGGTTCAGCGAGAAACCGATCAAAGTTGGAATGTCTATTAGATTTGCATAAATGGCTGCAGAATGTCGAACAGAGAACAAAATAGGCATAGTATGAATGGACCGGGAGACTGAATGTTCTTCGTCGACCGAATTTCACAGATCAACGCACAGACCATCCCTAGAAAGCTTCATGAAACCGAAGTAAACAGCGCTTCAATCTTGCCAGAGCCGCGTAGCTTTCATCGCGACCCGCATCAATGCCCCTCGTTTTCATCACACTTCAGCACAGTGCAAGTAGATTGGTATAGCGGTCAAACGGCCTTCCATGAATCAACAACATGGCGAACTATCGTGGGAAATTTATTTGCAGTACGAGGGCACACTTGCAGAATACATTCTGAAGGTTTCAATGGGCAAGCGCTTATGTTTGAGAAAAGTGTGCGCTCGAAAAAAGGCTACAAAGGAGATTCAGCTGGGTTCCAGGTGAGTCTCTCGCAAAACCAAATTGATTTGCAGATAAGTGTATTTTTCCAAAGGAGAATTTTACCACGATCCCAAAGAGTCTAGTGATTATGAATTCCAATAGTCCTGCATAAATACTAGGTGACGATCGAAGACGGCACCGGACATGACAAACCGGTGGCTCTATGGAAATAGGTATAGTAGTGTGGAGCTTACTTCCAACGTACATCCCGCTAGTCGATAAAGACGAAGACGTTTGATATCACCTGCTCCAGCAGCCGCATTCACGGCCCGCGGAACGTGGAAATCCGACAAAGCTAAACGAGCCCCAGCGTTCAACAGTAACATAACCAATTCACAAGAAGCATGTGGCGACTGAATGGCGTAGTCAAGCGGTGTCAGGCCCCAAAGATCCTTTGTGTACACGGAAACTCCATGTCGTAGAAGAAATCTCACGGCTTGAATGTGCCCGTGTCGAGCCGCCTTGTGTAGCGTTGAACAACCTTCCGTATCTGACAGCTGGAGAACAAAATTACGACATCATAATCATCAATGATGACAGCAGCAGTACACTGCACTGAGAAACAAGTGTCATACGACCAAGTCCATTTGTTTAACTGAGATTAAGTAACCAAGGGAACAGAATGGGAACATGGGCTAGCCCGCGGTTAACATTCCAGGAGTCTACACTCATTTAGGCTCCTAATTTGTGCAGAAATTGATGTCATGTAGGTCAGTAGTTCGCAGTCATATCCTTCAAAGTCTGCAGTCAAGCACCAAAAAGACCCGGTAGATCCCATTCGAGAAGGCAGGTTGCACGAAAGGTTATTCACATCGTTCTTTCGGTTTTGCCATGTCGAATTTTGATGCTGCTGGATTTGTGTGGCCGAATGAAGAAAACGCACCGAATAATGTAAAACGAGACCCGGTTGGATCAGCGTAATTGGAAAATAAACTTCAAGTCTAGAGTTTACAGTGTAAACTGTAAAGAAACAAACAAACAAAACTGTATATCTTGCCCGAAACAATTTCAATACACACTGTTTGAACGATTCGTTCTAACATCTCCGGACTATTAGGGGGATTTCAGTGAGTTCTGAAAGAACGTTTTACACTGGGTGACGCTACAGTTATCTAGTGTTCCTATGGGTTAATTTTTGTATAGATCTGTAGATGGTCAGGAGATGAAACTTTGCAGCTATTCGGGTCTCATTGCGTCAACTATAACTCTACCTATGATGTTACCGATAAGCGTTATGTTGCCGTTGTGCGCATCAGTCTCTGAAATCCCCGTGTTCATGGTATTCTTGTACTGATTTCGCACAAACATCTCGGGATGAATGAATAGCTCATGTCCAAACAGATATGATGACATGAAACTAAAATGAATTTCCTCGTACACCGTTTGCTAACGAAAGCCAACGGCTCCCAAAGGCCGAATGGACAAGATTATTTCGATGGCGTGGGTTGGATCGCCCATGGACGTGTTCAGAGTGACCACAACCCTCTGCTCCGATCATCTATACACACTATGGATAAAAATAAAAGGCACGAAAACCCATTTTGTTAAGCAACAAACCTGAAGGTGTCCAAGAACCTCATTTATATCTTCCAACATTGCAATATCATTGGAAGCGGCCGCCTCGCATGCGAACGATGTAATAAGACGTCGTGCCCAAATTGCTGTCTTTGAGTCCACATCACGATGCTGTGCTTCCGTAAACACATGCGCCAGATATGCTATCACCTTGCGTTCCAGCATCGATGGATCCGACAAGGACAGTTTTGATTCCGTCAGTAGAACATTACTTCCTATAGTCACTTCACCACGTAGGCTACGTGAAAGCATAGAACGTTGAGTTGCCACGTCCGAAGACTCCACCTTCCCTAACACATAGGTTAACTTTGTCAACGCAGCCTCTGTTGTGATATCCTGCAAACAAGACGCGTGAAACGAGAAAGTGAGGCATATCCACGTGGAAACAAGCAATCCGTTATAATCATAAGAGTTCCCTGCATGTTTTGCAGAAAGCAGTTCAGGCCTTCCATTTTTTTCTTGATTTTCCCTGTTCCCGGACATTCAAATAGTCATAACAACTAATTGAAATCAGTATCGGTGTGGTAATTAAAAACTATCGAAACACTATTTTCCGATGTGAAGAGGTCAAAGATACTACTAGGGACAGTCTAAACCACGCACAAGAAAAAGCACATTTCATAGCATACGAAATCTATCTTTCATCAGAAAAAAAAACATTTTTGATTGGGAATTAACTGGACAAAGTTTGGAACCGATTGAAAAGGGTTTGTCCAACCAATCAATTGACTTTAATGAATTACTGGTGTACTCAGTTAGAGAGCATCAGAACTGCTCCATCACTTTTACGAATAAAGCAACCAGTGTACAAATTACCCAGAAGAGAACAGTAGTTATTTTCAAGGTGTCCACGTGAGATCGAGCCCGGACGACTAAAATGCAAGTTCACAATGATATTCACTGGAATACCCGGGCGATGTCCTGCGCAGCTGTTGACTTAAGTACTCGTAAATAGTTTGATTTTCTCATACTGACTAGGCATCGAGCCTCCCGTAGGCTCTGTTATTTACTAGACCGATAGCTTCGACTAAGGCCAGTTATTTGGCAAGAAAAACGTGGCAGGTTTCTCAAAAGCTAAGCCACAATAGGCCTTTCGTTTTCATTGAGGCTTCTCACGCAGACTTGAATAAAATCGGTTAGGCTTTACAACAGTTTAAACTTGCAGGCGCGTACCTGCTGATCAAGCCTGTAAAGCCAGAACAGGCTTTATGAATTTTGATTACAAGAACAAGCAGTGAGTGGGAAACCCTAATAGAACCGCTGTGGAAATAACTAAACAAAATACCGGACCAGCCACCACAGTGATGGGTTCCTTTCAGCAAACGCGTCTTTAAGAATCATTTGAACGTGTGGCCAGAGGGCCTCTTCTTGGAACGTTTAGTATGAAAATCATTTTAACTTGGCTCAGGGGTAGCCTCATCACTATATTCCCCGCTTGAAAAACCTTGTGATCCGGCTGCTGAGGGTCTGGAAAAGACGTCGTCAAAAAATATGAAGCTCACATAACCTGGAATGACACCGCACTCGTTGAGAACCGCACCCGTTGAATAAACGGCTTTCACTCCACCACGATAACACTGCGTAACGTTGAGTATCAAAACTCCCCGCTCACTGGCCGACCGAAAAAGTTCCAGTAGATCTTTTCGTGCTGCGGGCACATTGCCAGCTCCATATGTACGAAGTACAAGGCCTGAAAAAGGGGAAGGATTAGATACAGTGCATGAATTCATTGTGAAGAACGCCGTCTATTGGAAAACACAACTAGAAATTAAGAATTTGTTTGGTGTGTTTACGAACTTCTTCCGGTTGATAGGATATCATCTAGTGTTTCAAAAATAAGGTTGCTCGGCTCAGTTTCCTGACAGTCACATGAATCTCCCTCAACAGCTGGAGCCGGAAATCACGAAAACGGATTATGTGATTCTCATACAGACTCCAACGAATAGAACTGAAGAATGGAAGCCAAAGATTTACATCATTAGGGCACATGATAACAATTACAGTGGGTCGTCATACTACAGAGTTCAGTCAAAAATGTGTTCCATTAACCCTGTGGTTGCACACAGGAAAGCCACATGCATGGTGACATTAAGTTTGTAGCCGGTGATGCATGTTGCAATCGAATTGTACTCGTCATGCGAAACTTTGTCCTACCAAGTATTCCGTACATTCTTTGCGGTGGATATGACATACAAGCATGCAGTTGTTTGTTGCTCTGTTCGCCGAGTTTGGCAGTTGGATTGCAAATGTTTCATCACCAATCGAGTTGACATCGTCAGTGGCTCAACCCCGCACTGACGATGTCACCTCGATTGGTGATGACCCGTTTGCAATCCAACTGCCAAGCTCGGCGAACAGACCAACAACCAAGCAACGCACTCGAGCTACCTATATTCCACATTACCAAGCGTGCAGCTTTCACACATATCATCATCATCATCGACAGCATGACATCAGTGTTGAACACCGATGCTTCGCTGCCGTACACCCATGACTTATTTGAAAGCCCTATTGTGAAGAAAAAGAATAAAGATGGACGGGGAGGGGACTTATTGCTGTCTTACTACAATCATTCCGAGGTGCCTACACCTCCAAACACTCATTCAGGCAATCTGGATAGGAACTGACAACAAGATCGCCACTGACATCGGTTGGCATATCAGTTGACATATCAGTCTAAAAGCAGCGGTCCTCAAAATACCAACAAAATCCAGAGAGGGAAAAGCAGCCTCAGAACATTCACTGGGTTCACTTCCCAGCGGAAGCACTCTGCTAAGGAGGTCGTGTAAACCTTCGTTTAGTCAGGGAACGGAGTTAGTTTGATGATGCCATTACACTGCATGCGTCTCAACCAGAACAAAACCGTAACCAATGTCTTTACCATTATCACTACCAGGATCAGCAGTGCATTTTACGCATCAAGCCGCCTCAGAAACAGCTTAAGGATTCAGCTGCGAGCTACGGTTCACATGGAGGGGAAGGTGAAACACCTTTAATGCGGGTCCAAGTACATATTAACTCCGCCCAACAAGTCTATTTCTCCGATTGCGTTACGTGTACCTGGGCAAGTTTGACTATAAAGGCTGCTGCCTAGAGTGATGAGGCTTGTTCGATTGCACCGACAGCCATTAATATAAAAACTGGTCAACACAATAGCAGCTGCAATGTGTTGACAACAACGAAAACACTAAAAAGACCGGGCTAAAATACATGTATTGAGGTTTCTAGTGCCATAAATAAATAGGTAAACATTATTCGGAATTCTCGAAAAATACACTCATTTGCGTATCAACTGGGTTTTCAGGGGGAGCTCAACTGAATTCCTCGTTCATGATATTCTTCATCTGAAAACCGGTCGTGGGCTGTCGAAGAGTTTTTACCAACCTCGTTAGTGGTTTCCCTTATGAAAATATACTGTGACATCTCGAATACTTTATTGACTGAAACAACACATTCAGTTGAAGGATATCATAAACGATAGATTCAGTTGAGTCTCTCATGAAAACCCAGCTGATACGCAAATGAGTGTATTTGTCGAGATCTGTCCTATTTGGGTTCAAGTAGAAGACAAGGTTGTCGGAAACTTGGGGATTGCAACTATTCTGAGTTATTCAATAAAGCAGGTTTTCCCTTAATGTGTTTTAAAAACTGCACTGCACAAGAAAACTTTTCAGAGTAATTAGCATGATCCCTCAAAACGTCGAAAGGCTCACAATTCCGAAGACTGGGATCTCAGTCTTTTTTGCATGACAGTCAGCTTGACATTTATGGACTGACATCTACCATCAAACCCATCCACAACAATAGCTATTTTTGGTGTAGAGATGTCTCGGATACCAGGTCACTCCAAAGAAAGTTAATGGCACTAGTTCACGCCTGAGAGGAATGTTGTTGTACGCTGTTGAAAGGAGCGAGCTCTCCTTGGAGCTGTCACTGTTGATAATAGTGCCTATTCAATGAAGGATCGGTTGAGTCGAGTCAAAGGAGTTAAGGCGACGATGAGCTGAAAAGTTTGAGCACCACCAAACAAGACATGAAATAACTTGTACTCCATCTGAACTAGTGAGCCTGTCACTGGAACTGGGGACCTGGCCACCGATCGTCGGTCTTTAGCAGATACATTGGGGACATTCCTTATTATGGCTTCGGTGGTCGTTGTCACAACGTGAACAAGTCCCTCTTGTTAGGAAACCAGCAATTTCGCACACCAGAGACTGTCTAGCGTATATTCCTGACGGTTGTTTACTCAAGAGGAGGGCATAAAAGAACTCTATGTTGAGGTAGACTGCTGTTTTCGTTGTGTATGGGCGTATTTTGTAACTTTGTAGAAAATATGTCCCGTACTATCTTTGGGACATATGCGTGACAGCCCATTGGACTACACAAATGATGACAAGTATGTATAGAGTAGTTCAAACAGGATACTAAAAAACCGGCTCGTTATGAAATCCGCAAGTAGACACCATCTACGGAGTTTCCGTTAGCAGCCAAGAAGGAAAATTTACTTCGAAGCTGAAAGATGTCAGCTCGATCGACAAAAACGGGACAACTAAGCAACAAATGAACATGGCACAAACCTTTTGTAGGCGGAGCCAGGAAAGCTGCGACATGTTCTGTTGAAATAGAGGGGAACATGTTCAATATAGCTACGTCTCCACAAAGGCCAGTGTGAACAGAAAACGGACGGTCAATGGCCGGTGGTCGAAATACCAGCTCCGGAAAAAAAGTTATTTCCGTCCCGCATATTGCCAGGGCAGGGTAGTTAGGTGAGGCGAAGGCGTGGAATTGATCGCTAGAACACTTAACAATTCGCGAACCACGAAAGAGCTGTAAAAATGTTCAGTAGGAATGAGCTGAGTTAAAATTCCGATAAACGAGTAAAAGTACCACAATGGAATGGGAATTTGTTGATAAACAAAGTAAACGGATCAAATAATGTTACGGGCGGTGATGAGATGTAAGGCTCCTTGGGCAGATTGCATCGGCTGAGTAGGCTAACGATCGTCATGCGGCATTTGCTAAGGACAATGTCATCGATGTGAATAGTCCTTATCTAGCATGTTTACTGTGCAGTGTAAAACGATCACAGTAACCAAAGAATGTACACGAATTTTGTGATACGTTTCTTCATAACATCAAATTGTTCACCTGGAGCACTTCTTGTGTACGAGGCTGGATGTTCTGACGGACTAGATCAAAATGAAACGAATTAGTGTGTTACTCCTGCCACTAAAGCTTGCCCTGACTTATTCATATTGTAACTTAGGGTAGCTGGCACGTCATAAGTATAGGTTCTGCTGCGATGCACTTACCAACCCATCAGACTGTTTGATGTTTTAGAACAGTAAAATTAGCTCATTTTGATTGTGAATTCCATTGGTTTTCCATTAAGCTGGGCCAAATCAGAGGTCACTGAATTACCTTTAGTTTGGAGCTTTGTGAGACAAATCAGGTCCATTGGAGTTCAAGCATACCAAGTGCAGTGGCAATTGAGTACGACTAAGCAACTAAGCAAATACGTGATCATAAATAAAATGGTATGTAAGTAGCTGCGGGATTCGCAGATCAGTGTTTGTATAACCCTCGTTTGAACGCCCCCGTTCTGACGCCATTATTCTTATTGGGCCACAACAAGAATAAGCCACAAGAATAAGCGAACTAGAGTTCCGCTCCTAGTAGAACTCATCAGCGGTTCACATTCCTAGCCATCTTCACATTTGAACCACGGACATCTGATATACGACACTAAAAGCACATGCTGCACTTGCCCAAGTTATCACGTATGAACCGGTGAAGGTATTGGGGATTTTGCGCTGGGGACCTCAATTGCGTCGATCCAGTGTGGACCTGTTATCCCACTGAGGCGTAAGGCTATGGAACGTTTAACTATCACGTTAGATTTCGCGGGTTCGAATCTCTGCACAGCCAAAGATATACATTGCTGATGGGCTACGGCAAGAGCGAAACGCGGGCCCAGTGCCTACTCGCCTTGGTGTGGACTAATCAGAATGGTTGCGACAGAACGAGAGGATTGTTCACATGAGGGCGATGTGGCTACATAAAATAGCGTGTCTGCCAAAGTACACTAAGTGAACTTATTTTAGCTCACTGACAAATGCCTTTCATGTGGTACGCTCGGCTCCGTAGCCCATTTACAGCTGGAACAAACTCATGCGAAATTCACCTTCGTGTAATATATTCGTATGTTGAATTCTGGATGCGTTAGGCTGCTTGTTTTCCATAGAGCTTCTTGAGGCCATTGACTTCTATACTTCTAGATAGCGACGGTTCAACTACGGCAGCCGTGGCTGGAACAGCGGCTTCGCCTTCACCATGAAGTTTCTAAGCGCCAGTTGCTTTTTCAAGGTACAGTTGCCGATCCAGTCTTCCGCGGCACAGCCCAGAGAAAATCTTGGTATTCGCTCTAAGCGATAACGATCTATATAAATGGACGATATGAGCCAAATCAGTGCTACTTGTAATGCCACTGTAACTGTACACACGTACCAGGACCGCACAACTTTTATTTCTGGGTGCGGTGAACCGAAACGTAAAGTAAGGTTGTCGGACATGCGGCTTGGCTCATCCACATCCATACCACAAGCAGCCAGGTTTGATCCGTGTCTTGAGTTCTTTGAGTTTCAGTCGTCTTTCATGTGTTTACTTTGCAGTCACTTGTTGGGAGACAAGCACCATGACAGAACACAACTGCGAATTTGAATTTCCTTACTCAGATTGAGGTGGAAATATACCGAACAAATTGAGCGAAGAACATCGAATGGAAACCGAAATCCTTTCAAACTGAAACAAATCTGTCACAAATAAAATATCCTAGTAAACGAAAATGCTAAATTAGTCAACCGGTTTCGTATCAAATTTTCGGTCGCAGCTTGTACTCAGTGATGGCACTTATATGTGACGCTAACGATTAATAATATAATAATAGGTTATCTGTAACACCTTTTTGGTGCCTAGATGTCATGCCACCAGAAGGAAACACGAGAGCTTAGGTAGTGCCCGGATGCCTAAGCCTAGACCGGAGCAGTTCAGGTGCTGATGTTGGGTTCGAACCACAGACATTCCGGTCAGTAAGTTAGCGCCCCAACCACAGAGCTGCCTCGTGGTTTTAGGTTCCGCAGGCTCTTTTTCTTTCACTCTCTGGGGAGGATGGTTCACAAGGCGGAAAAGATAAGCCTGTATTCTGTGGATAAGTTTTAAGGAGGCTAAACAACACCAGCTTTTTGCATTTTGATTTCACTGTACCAGGGCTATGCATAAAAGTGTTAGCCAGATGATGAATGTGTTCAAGACACAAACTATACACAATAACTAGTAGCCAGACAGGGCGGATAGGTTTGTTCGGGAATAGGAATTAATTTGAACATATGAACCGAACTCACATTGTCATGGAAGAACACAGTGACTTCTGGAATCGGTTGACTACCACCAGCAATCAACAGAGCCCCTAAGAAATTACCCCATCCATCGCTACGAAATTCAAAAATGGGTAGCTGAGACCCAGTGAGAATAACAGGTTTGCCAAGGTTCTCAAACATGAAGCTTAGCGCTGCTGCAGTGTACGCCAAAGTATCAGTCCCATGTAAGATGACGAAGCCGTCAAAAAAATCGTAGTACGCTCCGATATCTCGTGCGATTCGAACCCAGTCATCCTGCGTCATATCGGATGAATCAAGCAAAGGACTGTACTCAGCAACCGAGTAGAAAATTCGACGATGATCTTTTGTGAGTGGTAGTGCGAAGGTAGTGAACTGGGAGGGTTGCAGGTGCACCGGAAATCGTTCGTCCTGTAGTCCTGTGGAATCGAGAAACACCTGACCAGAAGTCTTCTGATAAGGCCTTTCTTTCGTCTTTTCGTACCTAAGAATTCAAAGAGCATTACAGAGGGAGTAAACACCTTTGATAACGCTCGATATTCATGGTACTGGCCATAATGTAGAGCAAGCTCGTTCGTAATGTCAGACGCTAGGGATCACACAGTAATGATATGCACTGAATGTGGCGGAAATTAGTTAAAGTCGCTGTAATTAAAACCACGACGCGCACGTTCCCTCTTTCAGAGAAAAATCTCTAAAATCCACAATATCAATGAAAACTTACTGAGTAACTCAGAGAGCGAAAAGAACTGTTCTCGAAAACAACAAGCTGCAGCATTGTCGTCACTCTCAGTAAGCGGCGAGCTTGAATGGTTAGACGATTCACCGCCCGCCACTGATACGAAACCAGTTGGAGATCTCGCTGCTTACCTCACTCTCACGCCTCTAGTGTAGCAACAAAGAATAAAAACGACAACCGGCTCCTGCTGCTATACGACAGTGCATTTGTGTGGTTTCATCACTACTTGTTAAGGCAATCACACACGATATATTGATGTCTCCGTGTAACTGTCTTCAAACTGACGTTCAGCATTCACCATATCATGGAGGTGCGATTCAAGCTTCGGTTCATATTGTTCCCCGATATGTTTTACCACACAAATGGCACAATTTTCTTTAGCGATTAATACGGTACGTTCTGAACGGCAGGTCCGTGGTTCGATTCCACCCATAGCCTTATGATTGCTCCCGTCTAAACTTAGGAAAGCTAAGGGCCATTTAGCTCTTACACCTCCTCCGAACTACATGACACCTATGCGCCAAAAGAATTTCACAAATTACCGGCTTGTTTTATTACCGCGGAACAGGTCATAATTAACCAATGAAGTGAAAAAGCGGTATAGTTACTTGGACTTCGCCCACAGAATCACATCAGTACCATTCATCTAAACATGTCCACGGGAAAGCGAGCTCTCCTAATTTGGTAACACGAGAGTGTGTAAGCCATACGCACTGGGTCAGGGAAACTAACCGTTTCGTAAAACCCAACATAAGCCTTGAAAAAGCTAGTGGACTACAAGAAATGTCCGCGTAAATTCATCTACATGGAAACAAAAATCAATCAGCACCTCAATTGCTGTCTGTTTTTCAGTCTTGGAAATGTTGTCAAGGGAGCCCCTATAATGTTTGTATTAAATATTGCTGTATTACGTTAATACAATACTATGCTATATTAAAATATAAACCATGTTTTAACCAGAAGCAGAATACGCGCTTCAGATTCAACTGTGAAATCCAACCCAGTAACAAACATCGGGATTGCCAGATGATCAAATGTTCCAGTCTTTCCCGATTTACTGCGCAACATGCACAACATGTACGTAAGTCAGTTACGAGTACATGTAAGGTGGGAGACTCCAGGCTTCCAAATCTGACTTTTGCTTAGTACTGCTCTGAGTGAAATGTTTTATCGTGAAACACAATCTTGATCACAAAAACCTCGATGCCCACTGGATTGTCGCAACACAAATTCAAAATGGTGAGTTGAGTTTTCGCGAAAACGCTGCCTGTGTTCGTGAGTTTCATTTGAACTTTCCTTATTGGTCAATTGCACCGTTTCCGTTGCTAAAACTATTTGGAAAATGAACTGGTCGTTGATCCGCTGACTATTGGTGTGTTCGTCGTTTGCCACGCTTAGTGAATTAACTACGGTAGTCTCTAGCTGGAACATCTTGAAAGCATAAGCTCTAATTAGTGAAAGCTGTGCAAAACCTAGCAATCGAAATTCGGCAGACGATTCCGCGAAAAACTGCTGGTTTCGTTCATCGGTAGTATTTACAGCGTCTGACCATGAAACCACTTCTCGTAGATGCAATCAATGAAATCAGAGCAGAGATCACTGCAGTGTCTGTACAGAATTGTTGTGATAAGTTGTTTTTTTTTGGAGTAGCTCCCTCGTATGTCATTCCGCTTGTTGTGTCCCGATAATGACGCCTATTCAGAGGGTAAGAAACAGGGGGAGTCTTCCCCCTGTCGAGAGACAGCTGTATGAGGTAACAATTTAAGCGAAAACCCAGTGAGGATCTCTTTTGTGTTTGTTATCTCCATAAGAAATCTCTCTTCTAAAGATCTGCCGTTCTTTAAAGTAGTGGTGACCTTGGAGTCTCAAGTGTATGTTGTTAGGCATTTTTCACATCCAAGGTTTTATGGTGCCTGGTTCGCTAAGCTGGCTGCCTTCGTGTACGAAGGTTGCAGGATTTCCACCCACGATTGGTCATTGAGGAATTGGTGGTCGGCTCCCAAAATGCTAAGATGTGCTAGACTTTTGGTGGCCACTGAAGAACGTTAGTTAGTCCTACGGGCTAGTATACTGCCGACCTGGGGACCACGCAGCTGTGGGCCTTTTACAGGTTGGACTGTGTTGATATCGCGTAAATCACTCTGGCTAGCCAAAAAAATTCACCAGACAATCTAACGGCCGAGTGATATGGAGTCTAGGGAGAGGCCAGTTAGGACAAGTAACCACAAGTAACCAGGTCATAAGCACAGATTAAACCAAGTAAATCAACATCATCAACCACATAAATGTGCTTGCAACTTCACCGTTCCCAAGTTAATAATTTGAAGTCATACTGAGGCGTGACTGTTCTCCGTACAACCATTGTGGGCTCCAACAGGTGCTTCCGAGTGTTGGCTACATACCTCGTCATATCCTACCAATCTCGGAAGGCCACCTAGGTTAAGTTACAACTGGTTTGCACTTAACAGACTTTGGTGGAAAATAATAAAACATATCTTTACTTTGGGTAACATATCTACATTAATACATAAATGATTCAAAAGACTATTTTTGATGCTGCTTTAACTCACTCTTGATCGCTGAAAGTGGGCATGTTCTTAAGCGTCTGTACAAGCAAATTTGGTACACAATCGTAAGTGCCGTTTACAGGACGCATGCCAATTGTACCCCCGGTATAGAGTACGAGTAACGAAGAAACTGCGGAACATTTGTCATCTTGAAAGGCAGCATCCAAAACAAATGGGTCCATAAGGGACTTGGGAACAGAATTAGGCTACAAAAGTAAGCAAAGTGTCTATTAGTTTCGAAAAATGTAAATAACAGCCAGCTAACCACGTAACTTCTTGACACAAGCACAATTTAGTGCTTCATAGAGAATGATACGCTCATTCGCGAGCTCCGCAACGCCCATGTGAAACATTGCACTTACCTTCAAGAATGCTGGTGCAAAATATGAACAAAATGAGGTGTGACTGTGTGTGGCGCTAGCTCAATTTGAGCGGGTCGGGTGACCTATACACTCAGTCGGACAATCCAGAAGGCTTTCAGGGAGGGAGGCTGCCATTAGTTCAATAGCTAGAAATAAACGAACAATTTCCGACTGAATGAACGCAGACCTTGCAGGACGCTGGAAGTTGATTCGTGAAGGTCTGTCTTAGTGGATAATGGCAAAGAACGGTTACCAGGGTGCACTCTAACTTTGAGCATAGAGCTTCGCTTAAGATGTCTAAAAGGAAGTATGGGAATATCTTCGGCGATTTTCGTACACGTAGTCCATGGCCGGCCAAAAGACTGGCCTTTAGTGTAATGACAAACAGGATACACGTCTTCAACTATTCCAAAGAGGTAAAACTTTTGTGGTGCGATAAAGAACATCGAGAATAGTGCCAAAACACTCGCCTTTTCCTCAGGAAAAAAATTCGGTACCGAAGCTAGAACCACCTCCACCAGTCTAATAAAGCAATTCGCCTGCAGAACAGAAACGCAAAAGCCTGCGGGACTCTTGTGCATTGAGTTGGGTCTGCTCTCTAGACGCAAGCAGATGGAATAAATACACGTCATGACAATCAATGTGGGGCAAAAAAATAATTTCAAGGGAGGGCCAGATTGTTTGTTGCCTTCCCTTTTGATCCCACCAACCTACATCAAGCGCATACTCACTCTTTTTCGCTGCTGGCGGCACCTCGATGAATGAACGCAGCACAAAACGACGTGAACCTTCACATCTCTGAAGCGTTTTTGAAGCTAACTGACTCTGCTCCTTTACTGTTGTTCCTAATAAGCATCTAGTTTACGTTTTACCTTTTGCTCCTCTATCTTGCTCAAATAACCACACAATGGAAAATAGTTAGTTACAAGGTCGTATGGAAGATGCACAATCAGTAAAAATGGTTCATAAGGCGAAAATAGGAGGGATTCTTCAAAGAATTCCTCAGCTAAGCTCGCTTGAGATGTAATTTTTCACTCTACGGAATATGGCAGCTATAACAGCATCCTGGGACGAGCTGTAATGTGGTGCTAGTGCCATTCCCCTCTCTTCAGGGAGGTCTGCATGTTATGCTTCCGACAAAAACTGAGTCAATTTTCAAAACAACTACCTTTTTTGCTAGTTGTACAATACTCTATTTATAGCGGGATAAGGAAGTCATTTCTTCAAGTGCACGACGGTTGAGATGCTGTCAGGTTACTCGAGCCTAGATAGGATTCGGAAGTACACTAGCAGTAAACATGTGGCGTACATTGATGTGGGCGAGGAATGATCATGAAAGCTAGTCTGAGAAAACAATGGCCATGCAACAGAACCGACAAGTACACCTAGAATCTTATCTTTGTGGAAGTGACCTCTGAAAGAGAATACTATGGTTTTACCTGGTACGCGCGGTATTTTCATGAGGTTCTTTAGGGGTCACATAATTGGTCTCCATCACAACTTTCAGTGAGCTCTAGCGTTCAAGCACTTAAGTGTATCCTGGAAAGCAGTTGGATGTATCCGTTTCAAAGATGTCCCGTACTGTTGGCACCCAAGAAAAATGATCAGCAATTGGGTCCGCATTGAGAAAACATTCCGATTCAAGCACCGGAACCCATACGCTGTGTTCTGACCCAACACACCACATCTGACTTGATAATATCCATCCAGATCCTCAATTGGCATCCAAAAAGGGCACAGATACCCTGGGTAGCATGGCTGTTAGGCACCGAAAGGATGTTATAGCTGAACAGTACTGTTGAGCGGTCAGTTCAGGCTTTCAGAACTCGCCTTCAATTTTCGGGACAAACTGACCAAAAGAATGAAGACACTGTCACTGGTTTTAAATGTACGAGCAACGTCGTGCAACCAGTGAACCGAAAAACTGGTCGAGCCGACGAGTTTCCAGGATACGACTGGGGAGTCATTTACAAAAACCATAGAGTTTATATGTCACCTGACCAAATCGGTCAAGTTTTGCAACCGCAGATAAAGGGTGAAAGGAGTACTGCACTAAACATACGGACCGCTACATTAAATTCACTCTCACCTCTCCTCCGCAAGGCTTTCATAGGCCGCGAACCATACCTGTGGCCATATACAGACTCTCCTGTTGGGTAGCATGATAAAAACTAGAATTGAAAATGCGGCGACCCGTTTGCTAAGGACAGCGATGAACAGAAATACCACCTGTCGTTGGACTTACAATTTTGCTGCATTTACCCGGCACACTAGATTTGTGTTCAGAAGTTCCGTGAAGGATCTTCTTCATCTGATTTAGAGCAACCGTACACCAGGATTGGAGCACTGTTAAAGGCACAACCACTTGGGACTATAGGTTAGTGCTGCTGTTGACTGAGGAAAAGTGAACTCCCGCACGAAAGTACAAAACGCATCGGTCGGAAGAGAAACCTCTCAGACAACGTCCCATGCGTTCTCAAAATATGAACAGGAGCTAGGGAATGTTTGACCCCAAATAGCTTTGAATAAGATAGCTTAATCGGGCGCCCCTACAGCGGATCAACAGGCTTACTTTTACATTCTTCCAATCTAAGTGACTTGTACAGAGTATCAAACGATGTTTCTGTTTATGACAGATGTAGTCCCAACCTATCAACAACAAGCTCGAGCAATTAAACCACTTCATTCCCTTGAAAGGTAATGTTTTATACGATTTATTATTGCATTAGCCAATTTACGTTTGAGAAATGAAAACCTCTTCACGCGAAGATACGCATCCACGGTAGGCCGTCAGACAACCCATCTAGCCACGCCCAGTTGCGATGAGGATGTGGCATGTGGCACAAGCTTGCGCAACTTCGTTGGGCACAGCCAGCTATCTGCAGGCCGTTTGCGTTAGCACAACTGTACGCGGGCGTCTAAGCAGAGTTGAAAGGCATGACTGTACAAAACAAATCTGGCAAAACCGAACAGCTCCTTGCAGGTAACTTATCAAACACGCACCAACCACTTGTGTTTGACTGACAACTGGTATTGGATGCACACGGTTGGTTTCCATAAGATACTTCGATAACCATGTTAACAATAAATTTCTGGATCCGGAACCCAACATTCTTTTAGGCCGGGTCTAAGGCTAATGCGTCCAGATGTACTGTGGGCTGCCATGCGCAACCAGCTGCAGGTTCTGAACTCACCACAGCTCAGAGTTATGGGCAACGTTTTTTACAGTACCCGCATCGTTCGACTGGACGATGTCATACAAGAAGACAGTTTTCATTAGCTAATCAAACGTCAAACGTATTGCTTTTCAGGCAATGGAAAATGTGTTGTTTTGGAGAATGACTAGCCTTTATGGGATGGCTCATTTGAGAGCAAACTTTCTACAATACGGCAAATGATGGGGTGGTGACACACAATATCTGGCACAACTGACATACTGGTGCGTCTGAAGCATTACATTTTTGATAGAGAATATGGTTCGGCGGCTTGGCGCCGAAGAGATGGGATAGAAATTGAAAGTTCAGCTCCGGTTCCGTCCTACTTACTTTTGATCATTTTGGGACGTAAAAAATCACAGCAGTCGTTCGAACCTTCAGACAGACTCCCTCATTGGATGATCTCTCGCTAGAAGTCGAACTAGGCTCTTAGGTATTCTATGAAACTAGCACTGGCGTCCAAAACGAGTCTTCTTGGTGCCACTTCAGATGGATGCCACTGTTCAGAAGCGTTCCAACGGTTCATGACACCTAGATTGTCTGCGTTTTACAACTGAGTGCATTTTGTCTTTGAGCTGCCCTTCAATTCTTGTTACCGCTATGTTTCAGCCGAGATACACCGAATGAATATAAATTGGGTTAGTAACCTGCTATTGTATTTCCACAGGCGTCTGTAATTTAGTCTGACTACCTGTCGTTTCGTTTGTGCACTATGTTGTAATTCCTGTGCTTTGACTGCGCCTGGAATTGGGCCAGCTGTATAACCTACGCAGCCAAGATCGCAAAAAACTTGTTCCATCAGATTCCCGCATGATGAGCATTCCCCCAGTTCTTTTGACACAAACGCACCTAAGAAACGGTCACCTCAGAGTAAAAGTGAACAGATGAACCTTTATTCATCAAATTCTGTCAAACTTTATTTCTCTGTTTGTATCGGTTTCCGTAGAGTAGATGAGCAATATTCAGCAGCACACAAAAGTTACGAACCATTTTTTGGTTCCTGTGAATGTGAAGTGAAAGACCATGGTAAATCCCTAGTTCATGATTATTGTCGTCACTTGGTTTCACGGTTGTTTCTATTAGCTGCATGCACCATGAAGCACTCTGTCCTGGATCCGCCAGGCGAGAGTACGAGCCGGTGGAACGCAACCGACAGATAGGCAGATCTCCGCAGTCTGTCGAAATCCGCCTGCCCTTGTAATTCGGAATCTGTAGGAATACACGACTTGCGTTCGAGGTCCGACATGGGACAGCTTCTCCAAATACACGAGTAAGCGAGTCGTAATGAAGTGCCCTGTTGATTAGTTAGCTGACGAACCGGATGCAGCAACTGAAGTACTCATGCACACGTGCAGTTCTGAAACGCGATACAAGAACCCCATGAACTTGAAGCTGGGGAAACCAGGTTGCAGTGAGGTTTTAGTGACATCCACAGAGTTCTACATACCGGGTTGGTCAGTGGATAGAGTTCTGGAAAACAGGATCTCCTGATTCTCCAGGATGAGGGTCGGAAGACATACAGTGACTTGTTCCTTAAAAATCCTTCAATTCTGTGGTTGTATATCGGCACTCAAGCCAGGCTTTAGAGACAAAGACTTCAGTTGACGATCTTAATCGTCTTCCTGTCTAGGTGTGGGCGTCTTGTTAGTATTCCAGTTCGCGTACAACCATGAGCGTCACAACTAAAAACATGACCATGTCACACCGCCACCGCGTGATGTCATCAACAGGGTCACTTGACTTGTTGTACATAGCAGAACGGGTAAGCGAAAACATGCCACTACCCCTATCTCCCATCTTCCGTCGTGTTTTATCCCTCTCGTTGCGAATACCCTCTATGCAGCCATTAGCCCCCGGATTTACTACTGTGTTCGCCTTGCATCACGCTCAGCTGCAGCTTCTGAGCGTTCACCTTCAGTAACAACTTTTAAAACCCGAAAGCCGGTCTACTTAGCTGCCTTAAATATTCGCATACTGAAGCAGATAATCAAAAAGAGACTCTTGCTCGCATGCACCGTTGTTCCTCTATAGCACTTCAGATGTTCTTTTAGAACATATTAAAAGATCAGATAGCGTTGTGGCTGCTGGTGATATGAACGTTCAGGTAGGCGGGCTTAATACTGATGAGGTGCATTAGGACAAGTTGAAAACGAGACCCACGACCCGCTGCAGATGTGCTCATAAGCACAGACTGTTCCTTTGTGGTACCAGTATTCGGAAAAACGGAATTCGTGTGACTATACGGTACCCATCAACGAATCAGCTCTTAACCCAAGTAGACGTCATTACCATCAGTTACTGGCGGCAGGCGTCAGTTCGGTTTTTCAGCTCACAAACCGTGCGCCGGAGTGAATTGGTTGCAGCTGCTACAGCTTCCTTCATCAAGGATAAGTAGGTCGTTTACGAAGATAAAGAGGGCACTAAGGACACCCCTGGTTGACACCACTGAATGTGGTATACTCTGGAGAATTTGCCGGACACGCATACGCGCCCACGGGAGAAAGCATATACAACCTACATGAGACAATAATTCAGGAGGGATACTCTTCACCGCCGGACTTTGCCACAGTTCCTGACGATCAATAGAGTCAAAAGCAGACCTAGGATCGACAAAGACGATCAGTTCTGATTGTCTGAAGGATTGGCGCCGTCCCTACACTTGTCGCGAAGTGAACGTATGATCGATGCAACCCTGACCAGGGCGAAACCAAGCTTGTTTCCCGTGGATCTGATTCTCCTGGTGGTCGATCAAGCTGTGCAAGATTAATAACAGGGAACACTTTAGAAGCTGAAGTCAACAAACTGATGCCCCGGTCGTTTTCGCAGGATATTCCTACGATAAAGATAATAATAATCGTTCAGTTGTAACACCCTTTCAGTGCCTAGCTGCCACGTTACCCAAAGGAAGCACGAGAGCTGGAATACTGCTAGGTTTCCCACGCCTAGACAGGGGAAGTCGACAGGCAGAGGTCGGGTTCAAACCACGGACCTTCCGGTCAGTAAATTTACGCTCTAAGTACTGAGCCATCTCGCCCCAGGACGTTCCTAAGGCTTTTTGAATACATAAATAACCGTCCAGGCGCTCCATTCTGTTAGAATTTTTTCTCATTCCAAAGTTTGGATTACGGTTGCTAGGTTAGCTACGAGAAACTTGCAACGTTCTATGGTGAGGAGGATGCGAACTGTATGGAACAGGAGCATTGTCACCCTGAGGCAATGAAACTGCACACTGGAATTCCGCCGTCTCTGGCGGACTGATGTCGGCGCTCCACTTGGGTTCATTTGGTCCTTCCAGAGGGTCAACTGATGGCGTTCAGCTGAATCAGTCTCCAAGGTACTCAGTCCATCACTCAAGACGCCGTTTTTGTGAATAGACTGAGGCCCCATCCTTTGCGGAGATAGTTTAACATCCGCCCTCCTCGGACCAGTTGATCGGATTAGTTTGAACACGGTGTAACTGTTACCCGTTGAAAAAGCATTCTCCATTTCTCGGACTTTTGCAATTCACGAGCGCTCTCTCAATCCTTAGGCTTCCCACTATTCTGCGTTTGAGAGATCTGCATGCACCACCATGGTTGTTTGTTGCCGGTATACTTGTTTGGCTTTAATCAGAGTTGCTTATCTTGAAGAGATCCAGCGTTCATCGTGTGCGAGCGATCTCGGGCAGACAGCCATCAAAGCTATGAACAGTGCTTCTTTCAACCTTCTCAACAGTCATCAAATCACCATTACAGTCATCATACCTGTCGAGTCCTGGTGATGAACTGAATGGCTTTGCATCAATCGGCGTTTCTGAAGAAAAGCGAATAGATACGCGTGCCCTTACAACACCGTGATGAAAAAAATCGTTCAGCTGTAACACCCTTTCGGTGCCTAGCCGCCATGCGACTCGAAGGAAGCCCGAGGGCTAGGATACTGTCAGGTTGCCCAAGCCTAGACCGCAAAAGTCGAGATGCAGAGGTCGGGTTCGAAACACGGACATTCCGGCAAGTAAATTCGCGCCTTAACCACCGAGTCATCTCGGTCTCAGCAGTTATCACCGGCCAGAATCAATGTATTGATAATTCTCACTGACCGGAGCAACTGCGACAAATCAAGATAGGAGCTGCGTTTGTCTTAGAACTGCCATCCGTTGGAGCGTCGAACCGGTAAACGTAACAGCACAGGGACGACTAACTAATGGAATCCGGTCAACATTGAGCGCCAGAATCATCAGATAGCCGAAGAGAAAAGCGCTAGAAGATTGGGCTCGTCACGAGCGGCTTGAGGTGTATGACCGAGCTGGGGTCTTGTATGCGTGTTTCGGAAACGCAACATACATCGATCAAGAGGGGAAACAAAATTTGAACAAAACCTACGTGTTGCTTAGCTGGATACAGAGTACAGGAGTTGAAAGCAACAACCTAGAACAGGCCCGTTGAATGTAACAGAATCCATTTTGATTCACTTCACTGGATGGATCAACGGTTACGTGATAGACAGCCAAGTGAATCTGGACTTGGGTGATAGACGAGTGGGCGAGGGTCAACAAATGAAGAGCTGTGGTGGCTATGGTCGATCAATGCTAGCCGCTCCTTCTGGAACGCCCCTGTGGGCTCTGATCACGCACTTTTTCTTATCTGGTTTTAAGAACTACACAAAATACGCGCATCTCACTTGGCCATTGAGAAAAGAAACTTATCAGAACTTACTTCTCAAAACTCGGCCTGTTGATCCGATATCGGATACCAACGACCGCTGGGGCGACATAGCCACAGCAGTACGTGGTGCTGAAACTTCTATCTGCGGGACAATCGAGCCAAACTTTTCCGAGGATTGGACCTCTGATAGGACCATGGACTTACCGGAGGCCTCGCGATAGATTCCATCCGGTCGCCACCACAATCTAACTCCACGCATGATTGAGAGCTAGATGAGAGTAGAAGTCCGCAAAGACGATGATAATAATGTTTTTGTTCAGATGTAACACACTTCCAGTGACTAGCCGTCGTGTCACCCGTAGGACGTACGACGGCTAAGATACTGCCAGGTTCCCAAACCTAGACAAGAACAGTAAATATGCTGAAGTTGGGTCCGAACCATGGAAATTCCCGCACGTGATTCGCTCACCAGGTCAAGGGAAACCTGTTTCCAGTGGAGCCATCAAGAATCACACTGGCTCTCTGATATCCAGAAAAGGACGTTTGGATTACTGGGTAGAATAATCTGATCGACAATTCAATGGGCTACCTGCTACTCCCCATCCAGCCTTTGGGTTTTTGATTGTGCATCACCTGTGGTGTCTAACTGGCACCCAATGGTTATGTGTATCAGACTTTAGTAAGGGTTGTGTGGTTGCAAAACATGGTCCAGCGGTTTGAGGTTTCTTCAGGATCTGACCACGGATGTCTCAGAGGCATTGCTGGCAAGGTAAAATCGGTGCATTCGTAAAGAAACAGTTCGAATATGGATAGATAGTCGGGAATCAGGTACTTCTACCACGGAAAATATCCAACATTGCCAAATGCAGGGGATCGGATACGTGCTACGCAAGTCACAACGTCTTCAATCGAGATGAGTATTGTTCTACATGTTCACTTTGGAATGGCGTACATTGCGTACATGGCAGAAGAGGTTGAAAGGGGTTGCGGAGAGCTGATGGTGCGGTCCGCTTTCCAGGATGAAGTCACCGTGACTCCCCACGCTTGACTGGAGAGATGGCAGCAAGTCCGCATCAGCTCACATTTGTCTGAATGAGCGCCTTGAAGGACAGACCCCTCCTCATGTTTGAATTAGGCTACCATCAGATCCCTCCCTATCCACTCCATCGTTTTTTGACTTTAGGACTTGGAATATAATCAAATGAATCTGGAGGTTTTACGGCAGTTTAACATGTGTATTACCTCGTTTACGCAGTGCACTCTCCACCGTCAGCGAGAGTTTCTCACTGAGCTGTTCCCATCTACGGAAAGCCTGACACTCGATTTTGATTAGAAACGCCAAATCAATGCGAGACACTCCGTTTGTGGGAACGTTGAGGAGAACATTAGCACCCTAAAAAAATCAGATATCATAGCATAGTTTTCAGTCCGGTAGCTTGTCCACGCCGGCATCCTTCGAAACTATTGCCGTAATAAAAGATCTACCACTATGGCGACAAATTCTAATGAGCGGAAATACGGTAAACGAGGAGGAAAGAAATACCGATATCCACGGAAAAGCCACATGACGGCAATCGCAACACGCGCCACTGGCCGAAAGTACATCTTACGCCCCGAATGACCTTGATTTCGACTCAATCTGATTTCGGATGCACGGTGGAGGACTTCACATCAGAAAAATGTCAGCGACTTGGTTCATTGCGATCTGAACTGGGCGGAGATTATTTCAAAGTCATGCTATGTGTAGTATGCACGCTATGGAAGCATCAGTGGAAGTGCTTCTCCGAAGGCACGTGTTCAGGATAATTTCTGTGGACGGAAAACAGAAGGAAAACTCACGAGCCGAAGCCCAGTAAGCAAGGTTGTACATCACCATCAGGTACACATAAATCAGTCAAACTGACAGACACCATATACTACACAGGATACTATAGACTAGAGTGAATGTTATGTCCAAACCCCGCTCCTTAGAAGCAGAATGCACTTATCTGCGAAATCTTTGCGAATGGAATAAAGACTTTACGCTACAATCTCCGTTCTGAATTTTTGACGCGCCTTCGACTTTGAAATTGCTCTGCTAGGGATTCGGGAGTGACTTCACCAGTTTGTTGAGAAATTCAGGACTGTACCTTTTTCATCCTTCACGCGTTTTGAGGTCTTAAATGAACACATGAAGGACTACGTTGTGTGTGTGCGTTCATCCAATAATCGAAGCACCAACGTTGTTTAACGTTGCGAATGGGTGAACTGAAAATGCAGCAGGAATCCTGCAAGACGAACGGAAAGTCGAGGAAACCGAAAAAGCTAGTGAGTTTAGTGTGTCTTCCAGTAAAAAACGGTATGCGAAGACCTGTTGTCCAATGCCTTTTAACCCAAAGGGGGAGGGGAACCTTCCTTCAGTCACCTCTTCTTTTGAACACAAACAATGCTTCTAAGCTTTTGTACGATCGGCTCCCGGTAAATGGACGGCTGACCGAACAGCATTTAAGCACCCGGGTCACTTCGCTAAAGTATGGAGTGCCGTACTCTGAAATACGGTTGTTTGTGGCCGATAAATTCTGAAAGTCCCTTACCCCTCTGGACATATACAACCGCCGCCTGATGTGCCGGCCATCTCTGCTGAGAAATTTACACATAGTTGGGTTATATGATAGCAGATGAAGTGCCTTCAGCCCTAGCAAAACTTTGGGTGACCGCACGCGCGCATGTCCTGCAGTCAGGGGAAGAGCACCATAGCCATATATGCTTCTCCAAATGGCAGTGGATGGCGCTGTTCTGATGATTCCCAGATGCAGTAAATGTCGGCGGAACGCAAGCAACAAAGCATTTTGGGTACGTTTTCTTAAAGAAACTAATATCTGGCCTGTAGATAAAAGCTCTATATCTTCCTGATCACGAGCGGTATGGTTATCGGGCGTTCGGCCATGTACGCCTTCGTGGAATGAGAGCAGTTTGCTCTTATGCGTAAACTGTTCGGCTTATTCAGGGAAATGATGGGAGAGCAGTATCGAGTGAAGGCTTTTTTCATGGTAAGTTGGCAGCACAAATGCGGGCAACTAGAGTAGTGTTCGGCTGTAAGGTCATGATGTGCTACTTTCGTATTAAAAAGGCCACCAGTTACACGTATGTACTATGTAACAACCGTGTATTTTTGGTCACATATTTACTCTGCGAACAGCCGGCAAATCTGCCACCATATGGTTTGCCGGGAAAATGCCGTACAGTAGGTTTTTTGTTTATCATAACGCTAACACAGATACAGGCAAGATGTACAACTAGTGCGCCGCATGGACACACGATTTGTCTGTTACCTCACGGCCCACTGGTTGTGTATCATCCGAAAATGGGGCGCACACGTACAATCCGAGATGATCCACTTTGGAATTTAGACTAATGACCGTCTAAAGAATCCGAACGGCTGCCTGAAAAACTGGATGCATCACTAAGACCCACGAAAACGCGCCATAAACATAGCATCCTGGCACGCCAAATGGTTCAGGCGGGAGTAGGATATGCACATGCCACATCAGTGTGACCGAGTGGAAATTCTTCAGGGCGACGAGCACATCATGAACGATGCTTCTCAAATGATTACGCATGCATATTCCACAGTGTGAAGTCACTTTGGGCCACCAACTCCAATCCTGCACTATCGTGGCGTTGGTATAAACAAGGTGAGGTAAACTAACTATAGTTCATGGTACAAACACCCAGGTGCTCCCAGACGGTTGGCACCTGTGCTAAAGAATGCACATGAACCTCCTCCCATGCAATGTGGCTGCCCCACACCCGTTTGTTCTTTGTGTTCAGACACCAGCTGGTTCCAAGCAGTAAGAAACTTTCTTCATGGTTTTTTTCTTAAGTTGCTTCCTACAACCTACCGGAATTGAACGTACACCTTACACATTTTCGCATGCTACAGCCGACTGTTTTCGACAGTCTGGATAAGATTCGGGGACTAGAACCCAAGAGGGTCAAAACCGTCATTCATCAGTTGATTGTTCAGGGGCAAAAACCGCTGTGCCATGCCTCGACGTCTGCAACTGACGATCTGCCGTCGGTGGCCGAGGGTGATACATCTCAACCCAGGTAACAGTCTAGGGACACCGACTCGATCTTTGGGGGCTTCATGACCGGCCACCTAGCACCACTGACCGCTGATGCACAATGGATCGCGTATCACATAACTTCGACTGTTGTGCTGGTGAACGTTGCCCGGTGTGCGGTGATGCTCTTCAGGCTTATTTCAAAGGTGCGTCCGCAGATGAGTAATTTACTTTTGGTTCTTAGCCGAGGGCCCATCCAGAAAACGCAAAGGTGTGCCCATCAACCGGTCTGCAAACAGGTGTTCACATGGACCGAAGCACAGATTCCCAGCACAGTTTGTCCAAGAAGTCCCTGTACATGCGTGATTTTAGCCCCAATGATGAAATAATGGGCAACCGTGAGCTAACGTCGTACTACAAGAACTAGCGCTGTAGAGCACCAGCTAGAGGGAACAGACAACAATCATTTCGTATGACTCATCCTAAGCACATCGGCTCCAGACTGTTTGTATGTTAACGATAACTCATGCATATCATGTGTGTCTCGTATATTTTGAAACTTGGTAGTCACTAGGCACTTAGCCACAAAAAATCACACAAAGCGAATCAGTCGTTGAAAATGGTGCCGTCTAAACAAGCCCCCACAACATTGTTGCCGCAGAAGTGCTCCTCATGTAGGGTAAGTATTGCTCCCAGTTTGCAAACCACTTGTCTCATGGTGATATTTCGCTAGTCTAACTAATAACTTCCTCTCATTACATGACGTCAATAGTCCAATGAACACTTTGCACAAAGATGGCCATACGCTCCTCGGCAAAAGATATAAACTAATCAAACCGATCAATAAAATTTAACTTTTCATGTCCTACAATTCTGACTTCCGATTTTTTCACTGCAGAGATGAATGAGCGCACGTCGGCAAGCTGATTAGCCATTGTGGATCCCCCAGCAGCGTGTTGATGGGTGCGTGAGCAACGTTAGTTTAGTCGTCCACTATGATCGACGAAGATTCAATGAGGCTGGTTGATTGCGCATCGTGGACCCCCTAGCCGCATGTTGGTCTTGTGCGTCAGCTAGGTTCGTTCACCCGTTAGCTATTATCGCCAACATGGTCGTCCTTTCATATTTTTCTGGTCACAATAGAGTTCTCTGCTGGTTAACAGCAAGCGTGCATGGGTTATAAACCTCTGCAAGCCTTACGCTCTTCCAACCTCACAAGACTTGTCCGACAATAATATATGAGTCTTCCGCGATTACAACTCGGAATAGCAATTATCGGGGTCCCTCAACAAATTTTTCGGTATTCAAAAAGTCAAGCAGATATAAGTAACAAAAATTATTTACAGGAGTGGCACCTCCGCACATGTTGCATCCACAAGGTTCACGCAGTTTCTAGGAAGCTCAGTGAATTAGATCAGCGGCAGAACCATCTTCAAATTTCGTTCATTGTAAGCGTCTCGCGCTTTACTGCATTTGCGGTAACTTACTACATTATATTTTCACTGCATTATTATTACATTACACATATTTGTCATTATATTTTCACAGTCGGTGGTAACTGACGACCTCAAAGTTTTGCTCACATAAACAAATCACTCAGTAGATAACGTGGAGAACAATGCACTAGAAACCGAGGTTCTCCAGTATGAGGAAGCGACCTTGAAGACCTCGTAGCCTTCGAAAATTTTGCTTCAATAGGCAAATACCAAGCGCTTAATTAAACCTAGTGAAATGACAAATGAGAGGATAACGCACACCGCTCGCAGTTCTGAGCATTCTCCACAAGCCTGTATCCTTGATGAGAGATCATTTTCTAGCAAAAACAAAATCAAACTTTCGAGAAATAAACTCATTTGTAAATCATTTTGGTTTTTGCGAGAGACTCACTTGGAACCCAGCTGAATCCCCCCTTTTTGACGTTTCCAGGCAACTGAATGTGCTGCACCAGGCCGCCTCATTTTCTAGTTGCTACAATATTCGAGATATCACGATGCATGTATATACGTAATGCACTACTCATAAGGTTGCTGAAAATTCTTCGACAGTCCACGATCAGTTTCGCCCTTGTTGGGACTCATCAGGTAAGCGCAGTCCCCGAGTTTCCGTCAACCTTATGTTCTACTCGAACACAAATTGGACTGATTTTAATAAATACACTCATCCCCAAATTAATCTGGTTTTCGCAAGAGACTCACCTGGAACCCAGCTGAATCTCCCGTTTGTGATGTTTCCAGGCAACTGATTTTCTTTAGAACTTGCGGTATTATTAACTTCTCAAAGTAAATGTTTTTGAGGGGACTAAAAGCTGGTTACTGCTAAAAAATAGTTGTCAGTTCGTACACCTACACTATGTGCTTTTAGTTATAGTTATACTTCGATTGGGTTTCGTATATCTCCAATGGTACTTTGGACGATATTACGCGTTGCGTAGGAAATATTTAGGATATGGAAAAACGGTGAGAACTAGTCTGTTAACGGCGGTCTGTATGGAAATCATAGCCAGCTGCACAAGTGAACATTAGCTAGGGGCCTCGTTGAGCCCACTTATTTCGTACGAATTTTACCACGTTTTAACAAGTGCAGGCTGTGAAAACGGCCAAATACAGCCAACGCAGGCATCAGGTTGATCACCTATCACCGATTTTACACTGTTACGTCACCCATGTTTATTTTTAATAAGCTTTTGGAACGAACTTTTGAGAGCAAATGAGGTAAAAATCATTGAGAGCTCTTAATAGATTGTTAGGGTGAAAAATTATAACAGGATGACAAAAATATGGAACCCTAGAAGTAGGCTTGGAAAACTTTTTTGTTTTTAGTTTTTTCGGCCGGAAGCGGTAGTTTCACGCAATGTATTGGTATTAGAGCTTTTGCCTTCAAGAAGTTTGGTGTGTAACTTAGCCTCGCAGGCTGAGTGTCTGCAAATGCTGGCCAAAAATGTCCATACCCCCATATGGCGAAGCTTGCAAAATTATTAGGGTTTTTAATGGTGTTGAGGCTGTTTGAACGTGAATCGCACTATGAACTCTAAAAGGCATTTTGTAGTGGGCTTTGGTCTGCACACAGAACCGCACATCAGCGTCTTAGTGATCCAAGGATCTGTCAACATATGCTCAGCGAAATTCTGCTATATAAATCCGGCCACTCAGGTAGAAAAAGAACATGGTTTCGTTTGATAATGGTCGAGCTAACAATTGGGTTTTATAGTCACACAACCCACATTTGAGACATCTTAGGTCAGAAAAATACGACAGTGTCCGGTAAATTCCAAAAAAACCTGCATTAATTTGATACGCACAAAGAAAAGCTTTACGACAACGCCGATCCCAGCCAATCTTTCGGATCAAGGAAAGCACGGTCAACACCAAATGACTAGCGCCGATATCTGCGTTGGACCATTAAATAACAGAATGCTACTCCAGGAATTAGGATTAATAAATTTAGTGTTTGTTTCACACAGGTTATTTAAGATCTGTAACGGTAGAGGCGACCTAATGCATTAAATGATGTCGAATTTCAAGCCCCTTCTGTGATTGAGAAACTGTTACAAACCATAAGGAAAAGTAGGCCGCAACCATTGAATTGTAGTCCCTAAAGAATGTTCGAAATGTTGATTTCAAATTTTTTTAATGCTCCTTTATTACTATTACTAAATTTTTCAGCGTTCTCATGAAACACATTCGCTCACATTGTCGCGTGTGTGTGAAACGGAATGAAATATGGATATTTACATGCAAACGAGAAAACCCCGCAGCACGTATAAGATCAGTTATACTCTTGAGCTTTTTTTGATCCCAAATGAATACGCCGTGTTGACACCGAGAGAACAAACGGATTGGAGAAAGATTTGCATCATCAAGTGGCAAAATGAAGCAGCTAGTTTTTGACGAGTTCAGGAAAGTTAAACGATATTCTACTTTCACTGCGTGGCTTTTGGAAAATGAATCGGCCTTTTGTTGCGTGTATTATGCAACTAACTTGACGTTTAAATCGTAGCAGTTTTGGGGGATGATCATTGAAGATTGCGTGCTCATGTCGGACAGGCGGGAATTTGTAGGTACGTTTCAGCCCCCTGATGGGACTAAAATTTGCTTTGCCGCCCGAAGGGATAACCTGTGTATTAGTTGCTCCCTAACTATAATATGAAAAGCTGCGCAATAGATAGCAGCGATCTTGAAGCACTGATTTAATGACAAATATGTTCCTGAGTAATGTGCTTACTGAATTTGTCACCACAGGGACATCATCGCATGGCGTGTTAATTTCTCCCTTACGTTCGATCTCCGGTCAGATAGAATCAGCTAATGATACCAACGAATGAAGTCACTCCTGTAAGGTTCAACTAATCCGTAATGAAAGCTCAAAGGCGGCTTATTTTCTATGTGGATAGTTTTCTCACTATAAATCACCAAATCAAATTCGGATGCTAGTTCATAATCAAAGAAACGATGACATATAGATTACATCTTCGGAAGTAACAACGAGCACAGTGCAAGAGTTTGTACCTCCTATTTCATGCATGAAAAAAACAAGGGGCAACAGCAAGCCGATAAAAATTAGCCATTGGTGCGCCCTTGCTGAAATTCCGCAACGTTTCCCAAAAAAGGCGGAGGAAATTTTATCAAGAATTTTTCCGTTGAATGGCTGTAACTCTTTTTCTAACGCAGCTGAAGTTTCCCGTCATCCTACAACCCCACTTTTCGTTGGTTTATGAGAGTGGAAGTTTTTTTATATAGTTATGAGGAATGAGGTAAAATTCTCAGGATTCAGTTTAATTTGTGTTTTTTTGGGATAGCACTCGTCCTTAATGAATGAATTACTGATGGGCTTGCAGATTCTCCGGTCAAGTAGGTAGGGGTTGTGAAACCATCTTTCTCAACTGACATGATAGGGTGCCTTGGAGTTAAAAACGAGTACGGGAGACCGCACTAGCTGTCCAGGTATAATTAGTGTTACCAAGAAAATTCGCTTAGATGACTGCTAAAATTACACCTTTTTTGCAAGATAACCTGCCATCAACCCGTTTGTTTCCTATTATGCGCAGGGATTCACGGACTCCTGAACAGGATTGGGGCCTTCGATTGAATTTCCCGGATCGGGTTTGTTTTTTTCGATAAGCCGCTTTAGTTCATCTAAAAGACAAACAAAACAGGGCGTGACACGTCTCCTTAAGGTCTCAGCGAACGGCAGTGCGCCCGCTAGAGGAAGTATTTCAGCCAAAGCCAGGCAAAACCTGAGAAACTAGTGAGTTTTACTGAATTTGTTTCGTCTTTATGTTGAAGCTGCAGTCAGAAGAGATGATGATTAATTTGTATGTCATTGTACTGTTTACAAGTTGGCGTTGTTGTGCATTCCAATTATCTTTATTTTAACTAATGTTGCGTTAGGCGAGGTTTACAAAGAAGATGTGAACACCGGGATGGGAATGGAAACGATTTTAAATGAGCACCAGGCTTGGAAAATTTTGGACACGATGTTGTGCACAATATGTATAAAGTTGAATTCTAACAATGTAATTAATATTACAACTTGATTGTCCATATAATGAACTGCAACCACTAGACTAGACCCCAACCGGAAAATACAAAGCTGTCCTATCTGAAAACATAGAGCACCTACTCCACAGGGGACAGAAAAATGAAACCCACGAGGAACTCAATGGCGGTATCCGAAAGCTACAAAATGCAATGTGCAGTACGCTATTCTGCACAGTGAACAGATTACATCCAAACTTGACAAGGCGCAACCACGAACAGCCTTTAAATATCTTCATTTTTACGGTTAACTATGATTGCCATTGCTCTCTCACAGCGTACCTCACAGCACTTTGAGTCCATATGAGGTCCACTCAAGCATCATGAAGTAGATATTACGCACACTGACAGAGCATATCAACGTAGGCCATCTTTCTGCTTAGAAGGAAGCTTTTGGTGACGGCTCATCACCCGGTAGCTATCGGCCTACTAACTCCACTAACACACCGTGCAGGATGATGGACCGCATCCTAAATTAGGTCATCTTAACCTATCTCACTGCTAATCCATTGATATCACCAGCACAACAGGGTTTCTTTTTAAACCGTCCTTGCGTTACAAACATGGTGTAATTTATTAACAGCTTAACGCAACGAGAGGTAAAAATCACATGCCATATTTTTCGACCTATCTAAAGCATTCAGGCGACTTTTGCACGCATTACGTTTCCACAAGCCTAATTCTTATGGAATCCTAGGGGCAATTCTATGATGGATGGAGGCACTTCCTTTAGACAGAACATTTTGTGCGAAACTCATCTGAGGCCATCCACCTTCACTGGTCTCTTTTGGAGGTCGTCCAGGTTTCGTCTTAGGGCCACCGTTTCATCTACACTCTGTCAGCGAACTTCTAGATGCGATTTTACGTAGAAGTCTGCTTTTTGCTGACAACCTGAAATCCTGGGGTTCCAACATAAGCGCCATTCAACCAGGTGTCCACAAAGCAGACTGGTGGATATTGTAGGGCGTCTTTCCATAACCGATGAAGAGTGCGTATGTATTCAGTTCGGATGAGACTTGGCAAACTTTCTCGTCACGCATAATGTAAACGAACCAGAAGATATTACAACGCTGGATATAAAAACAATCTCTGTAAGTTGCTCCCTTCAAACTTGTCCTTGTGGCTTCGTCGCAAAACATCGGCTCCAAATTCATTAATGAGCCTTTGGCTGGTTTGACGTACCTTCCTTTCATTATTCGCACGAAGCCAACGTCTGGCTGCTTATCCGACACATCATTTATTTATCTGCTCAAGAGGCAGAAAGGATGTAACAGTCGGTGAGAGCGTTTAAAGAGCCGTTACGAAAAAAGACTCCAGCTTCTAACCCTTTAATCCCATTGCCTCAAAACTTTTCAACCACATTTTAGACTATATTTCGCCTCCATGGTGAAAGTTGGGTAGCCCTGTGAGAATGGTCCCCCCCTGCGTTTCACCGTGTTGCATTTTTATACCCACCAGCCCTTCAGTGGCACGGATGTTCTGCCCATCGCTGACGGTCTCGAAGCTGGTCTTCAATTCCGGAGATCCACCAGTCTGTCTGTGGTTGCTGGCTTGGGCTTGTCCATGTAGGCATCATGCTGATAAATCCAAGAAATATAAGCAAAGAAAAGCTGACCTCTCGTTTGGTTCATTTAACGCATGGGGTAGCATGAAGATACTTTGCGACGCTCAAGACTAATATCGGCCCGGAAGGCCATTGCCATCTTAGTTGGTGTTGCACATAACAAAGTCCACTATATCCGCCAGATATAATATACACGCTCTTTTTCCCCCGTTTCCGGAAGTGGTCACATACACATGCAGTATGAAGAACTTATTAGTCCTTGAAGGCCAGCATTCACAGCTAGCGCCCATTTGCTATTTTGTTCTATACACCTATCTTTGCTTTGAGCTGACAGCTGTGACTCAGTGACTGGTGACCCACACTCTCAACATCCTGTTCGGTTCATGTAACAGCTGCAGATTAAACTACAGTCTCACTGATAGGAGCCTGCAGCTGATCTGCCTAAATCATTCAGTAAGTGCGCCTGCAGGCATGTCCAGCGGTTAGCCTCCCTGCTCGCTACCGGGTCGGTAAATTCTTACCTTCCCAAAGGTACACGCCTACTCTCGACCTGACTTAACGCCTACCGATAGATTGACGCTCAGTGCAGAGCACGAGGTACAACTCGCACCACAAATGCTGGCCAATTTCATCGCTATCTCAATGTGCTGCAAACTGGCCCAGCAGAAATCCACCTATAGTTGACAGTTCTGTCTTCATACCACCCCGACCACCTCATCTAGTCCTCGGATGATTGGTCACATGAAACAAATCAATCCTTACGTATGCCCATCTGGCCTACTATCACCATGGTTCGGAATTTTTCTACTAGTGGACACAATTTTATTCAATAGCCTCCCACACTCACCACACTCTACTGATATCATTCCATTTTCTCCTATTTTATAGCTTCAATCTTCGTCAGTAGCTTGTCAGAATGCCTCGTATGGCCATCAGCCGTTCCGCCCGATCCCAGCTTCATGCACACATAGACCTACAACTGAATAAAAATCACCTGTGATTCAACATCGGCCTAAATCCACTTGTGTCAGTCCGCTTAGCTGAATCAAACCCAGCCGCAACAAGAACGCAAATCCCTCTGTCCGATCGCCGCAACAAGGACGTATACAAGAGCGCTATCCGGAAACCGGAGTATTTCAGTGCAATAATGGCACGGGACTGCCGTACTCAGCCAGATCGCACACACGCAACTATTTTTCTTCTACGCCCGTCTGTATCCTTTTACACACTCGTCCTTTTAATTGTAACTACGAACGATTATTTAGCTGGCCACAACCGCCCATAGGACAAGCCCATCATAATCCGCTAAACCCTTCGTTTGGATCTAACTATGTCGGTTCAGCGCTTCACTTAAAATTTTCCCCGTCCGCATGTTCGACGATTTCACTTTAGGTGTTCACGCCCCACGCATTAGCACTAATTGTCCCCAAAATACCCTTTACATCTGAATTTTCTCAAACAGCGGCACCAATAGTCTACTCCGATCATCTTAAGATTGGCACGCGCCCTTCAAGTTTGTAAATAAATCAATCCTGTTTATTCTTGCCTGGCATTTAATTGGGCCTCCGTTGGTTGAAGGTGGATAAACTATACACCGAGGGCCTTCCTCAGAAAAAGTGAAGGGCTTAAATGGACTATCATATTAGGTTGCTGAATCCTAGGCAACGAATGGGGTCTGGAATGACGCGATGGCACAAGCTTCACAACAACGGATGGATAGGTTTGTTGATTGTAAGTTTCTGTTCGGTAGAGAAGTGTCTTCTTCGATTGATACTGACCCGTTACCAGTCACCGAACAATACGACCAGTAGGAGAGGGTTGGCATAAAGTGATGCTAGACGTGATCGGCGTCAAAGCGGGACAATGCACTTACATTGGTAGAAGTCCACCTGAAGCAAATCATCTCCATCATTGCTGCTTGGTTGCTGGAAATACAAGGTGCAAAATTTCAAGTAGAACGCTATGCTGTCTACGGTTGGAGCCGCACCAATAACGGCATTTGATGCCTTTCCTATCTATCGTAATTAGGCTTTCAGATCAGACTCAGTCGGAATTGCAGTAGTCACCAAGAGAGGGCGATCAAAGCGCCGGTGTTACCGGATTTAGCTGAGCGGCGAAATATGCATCCATTGGTTTGCTCCAGGCATTCAGGGAAGTCGAGTTGCTGAGCATGGGGACCAATAATATGCTCAGACATCGGGATGTGGAAGTTCTTGATAATCTTAAAGACATGGCGATACAAGCTTATGGCAATCTGACGCAGCCAACTAAATCTATGTACCAAAAATGGCGAAGAAGTTTGAACCATATTGTCTAAATCATATGTCACCTAATTCTTGAAGTATAAGGTTAGCAGATTGGATGTACGGCGGCGCTTTGAAAAGAATGTCGAAACCCAGAGAACTATGGCAAATACAAGGATTTTGAAAACACTTGTTTGTAAATGATGTTATCTCTAGACGAACCTACGAGGAATAAATCGTATTGGTGGCGAAGGACGCACTGAAAAACTTCTGTGCCCACCCCAATCGCGGGAAACATCCAGCACATCCATAAACCCATCAAGTACGATAAAAGATGCGCTCAAAGACAACGAGGATTTCAGAACATTTCAAGAGGTTTACGGGTGTAGACAACCTGGTGGCCACTTTCTAATGTCGGCAGTCCTCAATACTCTAGGAAAATGGGCCGCTTGGGCATTGTGCGCGCTTGTGTGCACACAGAACACGAAATCTGAAGCAACTTTGGTTGGCTACTAGATGATATTGCAATACAGACCCAGTGAAGGGTTGGGGAATTCAGTGTAAAATGAGGAAATATTGCGAAACGATTCACATTTTTTTGTTGAACTGCACTCACTTTAAAGGTATATACACTGAAAAATTGGAACAACACCGGTTAAGCGAGGATGACACGCACACTCCTGAAATGTTTCATTCTGTTTTCGTCCGTGAGAGAGGGCTTTATTGTGGTGAAGCTGTTCGTGTGCCTCGGTGAAACATTAGACTGTGAAGTGCATGTGTTGCACGTCCAAAGCCTCTTATACCAGGTTAGCCAGCGGGTAGAGATATGGCCAACAATGCTTACTGGTCCTCCAAACTGGGGGCCGAAACATGACTTTTTGTTTAAAGACTGCATACGCGTTGAAGGTAGGCCATACGTTTCTCCTGGCAGTGTCCGTGAACGAGTCTTGCAAGCTTAAAGTTGATCAGCACGAGTTTGTCATACGGAAAATGGTGAGCGAGTGCATTAGCTACGCTCGCGCTACAGACGGTTTTTGGGCTGTGCCGACTTCGGAAATAAACAAAATCGTCTAACAACATTGTATCCTTCGACGGCGCGCCAGCCACAGCTCTAAGCTGATATAAGTGCCATCAGTTAACGTTCGCAGGGCCCAGTAACCGGTTGCCACTCGCTCTGGATTGCTTGCGTGGATTCTGACCGTGCATTCGTATAGTCTTGCTTACCCCTTCGCTTTTCGTTGTGGCGGGGCAACTAAGAAATTGGCAGGTACCGAAGTTAAGTGATTTTATCAGAACCATCGTCTGGACTATCTGTGAACTCCCCCATCGTCAGATGTGAATTCGCGCTGGAACCAGAGTGCCACGTCTTTGCACGTTGCCGAGCCAATTGCCTGTGACACGGTGTTACTAGGTTCTTTTTAAGTAACATATATCAGAAAAAACAGTGATACCACTTGGATCTTAGCAACCGCTTCCGCCAGTCCGGTAGCTAATTTGGCCCGATAAATTATCAGAATTCAAGTGAAAACTAGCATATGCGCTGACCGTAAATGCTGATGGAGCTAAGGAAAACTAAAGGCCCAAGAAACCGGAAATGCCCGAAGAGTGTTTCAATTGGTCCGTGTGACTGGTTCCAGGAAACCACCAGGTGGGCAAAACTATTAACGACAGAAATAAAACGAACATGTAGAAGCAAGCAGAAAACCGCGATTCGACCCAGTATTTTGAGGCCAAAATACTTTTAGATAACTGCATCCACTTCGTTGAGTCCTAGAACGTTGCAGTAGAACACTGGGCTGTGACCACATAAACTCATACGGCCTTATACAAATAGTGGCGACTGACAAGGGTGCCTACTCCACTCCGGTTTAAATAGAGAGGCTTTGGTGATGAATTCTAGGAAGTTTTCAAACCCTGGCGTTCAAATCCAAAGTGATCATGGACACAGAAATTAGGTAATAACGTATGATCTCTGGTTCTTTACTTTCTGACCATCGTCAAGAGACCCTTGGACAAAATGTCCAGAAATTTCGCAGCAGTTAATGTTATATCCATGACGGTCCGCTCACTTATACCAATCGAATTGTTAAGCGCGTTTTGGAATGGACAGACCGTTGTCCCTGAAGGGCCGTTCCAGTCCCTCCTAAGCAGGTGAGTGCAGTGCTCTGTTTTTGGGGTGCTTCCTCCTGGTCATATTGGCTGTAGAACCGTGTCCACCTCCTGAACAGCCAGTAGTAAGGTTGACTGATTTTACGTCGACCCTCGTGAAAACCTGTTGAAAGAATTTTTCCTCATGTAAACCAGTGTTCCCCGGCGATGGCGGTAGTCCAGACAGGATAAGCCAATTTAATGGAGAGGAATTTTGCCTGGCAGACATGTGAGCCCCATGACAGTTTTTGTACCACAGCAGTGGACTCTTTCCGTTCATGCTTAATCAACAGGAAGAATGCTGCCACTGACGGCGTAGGAGCCAGGCGAGAAGTAAACGGGTGTCTGACGACCTCAAGTGTATCTCTCACTTATTGTTTCTACGCAACTAAATATGCTGCACCGGGCCGCCTCATGTTTCAGTCGGTATGATATTTGAGACATCTTGATACATGCGTAGACGTAATGCACAACTCATAAGGTTGCTGGAAATTACCCGACAGCCCACGAGGCTTCGAAAAACCAAAGTTGTTTGTAAATGAATGTATTTCGGTAATTTCGTGCAATCTGGGTTGATGTAGAACATAAGGTCGGTAATCGAGTTGTTGTGAAGTTTCCTCGACCTGTGTTTGACAACATGGGCCCGGAACATCCATAGTAGTTTACTCACATAGCCATAACGGTAATGCCTCGGATCGGCTCGCGGCCTGAACCTTTAAATTTGGCGTTCATGTTAAGGAAACACCAAAGGTGCGCCACGTGAATTAGATACCCAAAACCAGGTCCGTGCGTCGTATTTGAGGTACATGAGGCCACTTTTGGAATATATGATGTCGTCTTGACGCGACATTGTTAATGACATTCTGCGGATATTGGATCATGATTGACAGTTGGGTTCACACATTCGGCCAATCAGAGCTCGCCTTAATGTTAGATAGGCAAGCGGCCGCATATTCTGGCCAATCGCGTGCGGGATGGGCTTCTTGGCCGTACCACCGCCTACCTGAAGGCGGCAACGCGGCTCCGGAGCGGGATTCTGATTAGCAGCCCCTTGAAGTCTGTTGATGTAGTTTCGATGTCGGGGGTTTACCTGCCGTGGCCTCACTATCTTGGGAATCCTGTCGGTCCAGCGTTGCAGTCATAATCAATGCTCGGGCCGGGCCGCCGATGGAGCAGCGCGTGTCTCCCCTAATGCTGCCGAGATCAAGTATCCAGAAACATCTTTAGACTCAGCGCACTTTTCCCGATGGTCAGGATCTGCGCAGTTGTCGTCTTGACATGGTTTTTCCTCTGGATACTCCTAGCTGGGCCAACTTGAATCTCGTACTGCACTTCACCGCGGCGGCGAAGGATGTTCTGGAACACACCTAGGGTTTCTTCGGCCTTATACGCTAACAAACACTCTCTGGTCCACGTTGATAGGGCACGCGGTTGCGCCGTGATGTCGGTTGAACTCTTCCTTCATTTTCTTACCTTTTCTGTGGCCGGATAGTGTCATGCGGTGTTCGAAGATTCATTCGGGACAGTGGCATTCCATTAGGCGAGTTTATGTTAGGCGTCGCTCCACACACCAGCAGGAACTCCTGCAAGATCCCTTCCGTCGGTCCCCCTTGGACTTCAGAAGTGCACCCTTCAGGTTGTCAACCAAGTATTCCACCTGGTCGTTCAACTGTGGACAAAACGGCGGCAAACGGACATGTGTTACACCATACACCCGACAAAAACGCCGATGATGGGAACTGACTGCTTTTGTGGGACACGGTAGTCTGTGGCGTTCCAAAGCGACTGAACAATCGTCGGATTTCCAGGGCTGTAGTGGCAGTTGTGGAAAAATTTCTGGCCAGTTGCTGTAAGCGTCGACCACGACCAAAGAGTGTTGGCCACCAACTGGATCTGCATAGTCGATACGAAGACGAGACCAAAGTTTTTTCGGCTGCGGCCACGACCGTAGGTAGGTTTTCACGGATGACTTGGAGGTTTTACCACACCGCAGGCAAGACTTGGAGACTTGTTCCATCTGGGAATCCATCAAAGGCCGGTAGACGTAATTCCGAGCAAGAGCCTTCCTTCTGTTTGTTCCCGGGTGGCCTTTATGAAACTGCTTCAGGACGGCTGGTTGTAACCTCTTTGGGACGGCAATGCGTTCTGAAAATAAAAGGCATCCAGTGGCTAGTGATAATGCGTCACGCTGGTTGAAGTAAGGTCTCAGTTAGTCTTTTGGGCAGGTACGCGGCCCTTGATTGCAGTGGTATTTGATGGCTTGCAGCATCCCAGGGTCTTGGTCGGTAGCCTGGTGCACCATGTCGACAGTCACCGGGAGAATGCGAACCGCTCCGGATACTACGAGGTTAACCTCCGGTTCCAATGGAATTGTTGCGACCATGGTATCTTCGCTGGAGATGGTTGGCTGTATATATCGGAATCCGTTTCTTCGAGCCAAACACAGGAGTAGCTTGTGGTCGGTCAGTAAAGCAAACACGGTCGCCGAAACTTCCTTCTTTATCTGACTGTAGTGGCGCTCGGCTGGCGTCAGGGATCTGGCCGCATGTGCAGTAGCTTTCAGGCTGCTGTCAGTAAATACATGCAAAATCGTTGCGTAAATTTCATAGTTCGAAGCCACATCTATTTCCCTTGAATCGTAGTGGGTGAGAAGCAAATCATAATGCAGCACGGATCTTACAGAGTCAAAGGTGCATTGACATTCTTCTGACTATATCCACTTGCGATCTTTTGTGAGTAGCTGGGTAGCTTCAGAGGCGATGCATCGCATGCACTGAGCACAGTGCACAGTGAGCTGTAATGAGCTGACGAGACGGAGAAAGGACCTAAGGGATGTCATATCTGCAAATGCTGGCATACGTTTGAAAGCATCGGTGTTTTCCGGGTCTGGTCGGTGGCAATGTTCATCGATGAAACCGATGCACTGTCGACCGCACGAAGAAAACGCATTTTCGCTCAGCACGCTCCAAACAGGTACTCATGGACACAACCAAGCACGTAAGCAAGGTGTGCCCGCTGCGTGCACAGGTTCTTCAAGGGCTTTCTGTATTTGGCCATCGGTGCCTCTGGTGCGTTGCGTGGGTCTGGTGGGGACGTCAGATCAGTAACATTGAGGTACACTAGATGGTTTTTCCGGAAAGCCCACTATCCTTCAATAGAACAGCCGGTCACACTCCACAAGTTAAACCAGTTAGACCGTGCACTTCGTATGTCAGAGGATTGTCGAGATTCCTTCGCTCATTCTCGTATCAGATAGAGACCTTCAGGCTATCAGGAGCTCGAGATAGCTCACTAGTCAAGGCCAGGACGTACCCATCGAAAAGTCTGTGGTTCGAACCCGACCTCTGCATCTCGGCTGCTCCTGTCTAGGCTTGGGCAGCCTGGCAGTACGTCAGCCCTCGTGCTTCCTTCGTGTGGCGTATCAGATATGCAACGGAAGGGTCCTACATCTGAACGATTATTATTAACCTTATTATCACCATTGACGGCACCACCATATGGTGCATCAGTGTGGTACATCCATGTTCGTTTATTTGTATAAAACCTTACAATGGAAATAAGAGAGGAATAGGATAGTGAATTGGACCTAGGGCCAGTCCACAACAAACGTGTGACGTGCCTACACCTCCAGCATTCAGTCAGACAGTGTGGATAGAAACTGACACCATGAACGCCACTGACACCAGTTAGCCGCCATATCGCTCACTATCTTCAGCCTGGCGCAAATATGGCCACGAAGAGTCTGGACCTTACCGTGGTGTGACGGTTTGCGTACCTCAGCGACCCATTGAGCTACACTGGGGGGTGTCCCCGCGACACTCGGAGTTTCATACCAGATTGGTTAATGGTTAGAGGTCTGACAAACAGTCTCCTGTTCCTCCATGTTGGGGGTTGGAACATGTGGCGTGTTTTTTCGTACAAATGGTAATGCATTTGCATTCTCTGCCAAGCACCACTGCCTTCCGGTAGGCTTTTGAGGACTTTGGTTGAGGTCTCTAACTTTCCTCCTGTCTAGGTGTGGGCGCCCTGAGAGTATCCCAGCCCACTTACAATCATGTCACTCACTGGTTGTACAACATCGAAGCATCAGTGCTGAACACTGATGTCATGCTGTCGATGATGGTGATGATGATGTAAATAGGGTTACATTGACCTCATCCTGGAAGGCGAACAACACCAACAGTACCCAAACTTTTCGCAACATCCTTCATTTTCTTTCACCATGTCAAATTCTGTCCCTCTCATAGAACTACCATAGTTCGATCTGAGCTAGCCCAGCACTTCTCCACAGTAAAACAATACTGTACTGGTAATGAAGTGCACAAAGCATGGCAAAATGTGAAAGGAGCTATGCTCTCGGCGTTCAGTGCTCTCTATCCGACCTCTCCGATTCGACCACAATACCACTGGTTGTTGTCGAGGTCGCTAGTCCTGATTGATGCCAGCAAATCCATACCAGCAGGCAATTAGTACGACGATGCACGCAAATCCCGCAAACGCCAAATGGTGTAGAGTCTAAAGAAAGACAGAGCTCTGGTGGACAACGAAATCTCGGGAGATGGAGAAGACTTTTGCAACCGGAAACATCCGTGCCCTACATCAACTGATACGACCGACTGGCCCTAGGAAGGCAGCGGTCAGCGAAATGGTAAGTGAAAAAGACAGCTCATTAATTCACTCGCAAAACTTTGACTGGAAAAATGTGCCGAACACTTCGACGAACAGTTTATCTGGCCTCCTGCAACGCAGCCTATGGAGACAGTGAATATGGGCGAATGAAATGTAAACCTTAATCGCATATCGGAAGAAGATATAAAGTACGAAATACCGGTACTGAAGCGTGAGAAGGCACCTGGACCGGACTGCCTGCATTCAGCTCTCTTCAAAGAAGACGGATTATCCCTGGTGACCCATGTAACAAAGCTTATCAGTGCGATATGGAACCAAGAGAAGGTGGCTGTAGAATGTTGACAGTTGTCCCTATCTTCAAAAAGACGACGCTTTGTGAAGTCCACCATGGCACCAGCCTGGTCGCTGTGACCTCTGCTCTTATCCTTCGTAGTTGACTGAACACGGAGAGTCAGATCTGTGAAAACCAGGCTGGGTTCCCCCCCGAAAGAGAATGTATCGACCACATTTTCACCCTCAGACAGATTCGGGAACAGCGACACTGCTTTCAGCAACCAACAATGGTTCTGCTCCCTGACTTGAAAGCTGCCTTTGTCTCTGTGGACCGTCAGGCACTATGGCAGTGTCAATGGAGGATTATTGACCCTCCCTAAGGCGTTATACGCCAACTCCCGCGGACGTATGAAGGTCTACGGGAAGCTCTCGCCTGAGTTCACCACATCAAGTGGTTACCGGCAGGGCTCTTTTTCAACTTACCTCTTCAACTTCGTCATTGATACGATCATGGAAGACTCACTACCAGCCTCTAATGCCTGTGGGGTCGAAGTGCTTCCGGGCGTCCGCTCACAGATATCGAGTACGCAGAAGACATAGCTCTTCTTGGATCTACACCGTGGTTATGCAACCAATAACGAAAAATCTAAATAATTCTGCCTCGTGGTTTAGCATGCGCTTCACAACTGAATAGTGTAAAATGCTACTGCAAGACTGGGTGGGCTTGCGGATAAGCAGATTGAGGTGGAAGACAATTTTGTATATATGAGCAGCTGTATCGGTCCCGGTGGTCTCTTGAAAGATTATATTTCCATCCAGATTGGGAAGACCAGAGCGGCTTTTGTGAACCTGCACCACCTGTGGCGTAGGCATGACATCAACCTAACCATCAAGGGCCGAGTTCACAATGCAGTGCGACCCAGATTGCTATACGGATCGGAGACGTGGCCGCTGCGCGCTCAGGATGTCAAAAGACTCAGTGTTTGACCATCGATGTCTTCGGAGCATTGCCCGAGTCTGGTTGGAACACCGGATCAGCAATTCTGATATACGTCGAATGGTATTCGAAAGAGACAACTCACCAACGGTAGATGAATTGATCACAGTGCATAGGTTACGCTGGCTTGGCCACGTGCTCCGTATGACCGACTTTTTCGAAGACCTCTTTTTGCACAACCACGTGAAAGGTGGAAACAAGCCAGAGGAGTTCAAACAATGGCTTGGCAGCGAAGTATGAAAGGCATTACCAGCAAACTCAACTGCGTTGGTCATTGCTGTCTCCCTGGATTGAGACCTCGAGACGGGACACATCAATGGTTAGAGACATTGTCAGACACTGGTGCATCCAAGCTCTTACATTCAGTGCATAGCTCCCTTCCCAATCTCCTTAATTAAAAGTCCACTGAGAACCCTGTATTTACGCAGTAATCATGTTAGCTATCGTCGCCCATGCGCAGATTTGTACCCTATCTCCCCAATCATGGGTGAGCGAAACTGTAGCAACTGCAACCACTGTACGACAAGTATGACAAGTACGCGGTACAGCTGATAATAATAATAACAATAATGACACTGATATTCGCGTGGTACCATCAGCCGGGTGGGTCGCCTTACTCGATGCATACAACAGGGCTTTTTGCGGCTAAGAAGCATCAATGTTCAGTTGTCAGTTCAACCGCGGCACCGAACTTCTTTTCACCCCAGTAGTGGAATTAATTGTGGGGCAATAGTCCACACAATTTTAAGACAATAAGAACCATTCTCTCAGAGAGGATAAGGTTATAAGAGAGCACAGCAACATACTAATCTAATTAGAAAAGCATCTCTTGATCGAATGACATTCCACAAACACCGAGTTGCCTGAATGCACTGGAGTGGGCTCTGAACAGCAACGACTCACATGGTTGTGTCACGGATGCGGACATCTTTATCTGAATAAGTTAGGAATTAAGGTGGTCCCAGGAATATTATTCAGCGTTCAAAGAACACATAAACCCTTTCCGTCCTGAGGGGCATGCAGACTATTTAGAAGCACCTCGCGCAGTCAGTGCAAACTGAAGTCCTGATGAGGAAATTTTGAGAACATCTTTTTATCAGACTGAAAACGTTTACCGCACGCCCACCACAGCGGTATTGTTGGAACCGAATAATTCACTGCTTTCATTCAACTGCTATTATAGTAAGAGGGGATAGCCTCATGTACACCAACCAACCAGGTCCATAGAGAATCGGTAGAAGGTGCAATTGGCAGTTGGTTCACTTGGAACAATTCTGGTCGGTGAGACCTACCTCACCAAGTGACTTTGTCCGGTGGATGGTCCACTGTCCGGGTTTTTCCGTCGTCCCAAGTTCATAAGAATTATGTTTACTAGCTCCAACAGCATTTTAAAAGGTCCAGGAAACCCATGCTGCTGGTAGAGGCACACATTCCATGTCCTTGATCAGTTGAAGGCTTCCATCGACATTGATATCAGGGATAATGAAGTGTCCGTTGGTGACCGTCATGTGAACACACTCGTTCTGGTGGCAACCGAGCTCACTTGTGTCATCGAGTCGTAACCTCTGTTCTCTTGCACAATCCCTTTAGTCGTCCTGCGAGCCACCCTATGCCATGCTTTTACGAAGTTTCAACCATTCCAATATTCCGCTCAGTCATCCCCACAAAGTTGTAGTGTCCTGTTGTTGATAAAATATATTCGCATCCTTCCCTTGAAATACTACATTTTCATTTTTGTTCCTTCTCTCCGATTTCTAGCTTTGAAGGCTCAAGGTACCATATTTCGCCTCACATTCGGTTCGCTTTTTTGTCATTTGTACTTTTGCCCCCCCCAAACCATATACTGTGTAGTAAAAGTAGACTGTGTGGGTAACAGCAAACAGCTCATTGTCTTACCCTAGTACTGATTCACCTGTTGAAGCCGGATACATTTACCAAACGGCGGTGTCCGTTAATTTTTACTATTCTTGGAAGACTTAGTTTCAGCAGTGGTACAGCAGGGTAAACAGTTTCCCCCCTCCAACCTGTGACAAGAGTGTAGTGAGTGAAACGAGTAAGTTGAGTGTATGTGAAAGGAACTTCTAGGCGATGTGAGAACGGAAGTGTTACGTATGCTTTTAGTTTGCTACCGAAACAGTTCTCGTATACCTGATTCCGTCAGCTTCATTTTTGTAGCGAGGACTGTCCAATAAACCTGCAAATGGCTCATCCGGTCCTCGACATGAGGTTGGATGAGTCGATGCCCAGAGAGCTTCTTCTGAGGCGGCACGCCGACTTTCTTTCCGCGTACGAGAAAAACGACGACTGCACTTTGGACTACTTGAAATTATCCGGCGTCTTCTGGACATTGACAGCGCTGGATTTACTAGGTGAACTTCACAACATTGACCACGAAGCGGTGCTGAATTTAGTTGTATCTTGTCAACAATCAGACGGTGGTTTATCACCCGCGCCTCGTCACGACTCCCATTTATTATCCACTCTCAGTGGCATCCAGATATTAGCTTTATTTGATCGTATGGACATGCTAAACATTGATGGCGCCACGCGTTTCATTCTCAGCCTCCAGGTAAGTTTTTGCCGGGTTTTTATCGAGTTTATTACTATCCGCTATTATTTTGGTATGGTACATAAACTGGACCGTAGAACCTATGTCCCGCCAAAGAAGTGGCTTTCCGGTAACACTCTATTTTATTGAGGGAGCTTGAGAGTCTGGTCTGGTAGTCTGGTCAAATTCCGTTATAATAAGTGCAACCAGTTCTACGTGATCACCATGAATAATTGCACCAACCGGCCAAATAACATCTTCAGCACTGCCTACTTGTATACCCGTCGTTTGTTTGTCTACTTTATAGTCCATTCGAGGTGTCATAATGTATTGCCATCAGAAAAATACCTACCTCCTCACTGGTTCTTTGCCAAGACTAATTCTTTTTCTTGACTGTCAGTCACTTACTAGTGTCGTGGTTCTAGGTACGCCATTCTCACCGAGCAACACCTAGGGATGCCAAATTATCTCTTAGATGGGAGTTTTCTACTCGGAGGGGTGCAATGAAATTTCTCCTCAACCTGAGGCAAAGTATAAAATATAATTGCCTATACTCGACCACACACAGAAATCTCTGCCAGTGACGTACTGATTTACTCGTGGTAAACTTGTGGAACGGTGTCATTCCCTGTTGACCGGATCATTAACAAATATGGTTGTGCCACCCAGCCTAATCTGAGTCATAGCCGTTAAACAAGATAAGTTATTAATACATAGGATAGAGTACCTTAAAAAACAATAACGATTTTTTGGGACTCGATTAGTATAAATTTGTCCTGCATTATCTTTTCTTATGTCTCAGCCTCGTTACAGTCCGTCCGTATTGGGACTGTGGTGTTTCCCTACGGATTTCGTTTTCAGCGTATCGACCAGTCAGTATCTGTTTCAAGAACAACTTGTTGATATGGTGCGACATTGTATCCACAGTGTTCACGAGATCGACTGGTGCAACGTTTAGCTAGTAAATCCGAGATGGTGGTGTAGGGACTTTTCACTGTTTCCTCTTGGAAAGCTAGACGGTATCTCCCTTGGTTCTCGAGAAGGGATTTGAATTGGGTAAACTCCGTTCTACCACAATGGTTTACCAGACAGAGTTGTCTCTCGTAAGAAAGTGTGCTGTGTCGCGATGAATAGTTGCGGATTTCAAAAAGCCCATCGAAAGTTGATTGTTGCTAAAGAGTTGTGATTCTAACAGACGCCTGTGGGCACTGCTGAGGAATATAGATGGCTCGGGTGCCCTGCTTGGTTGTTGGGAGCCCGGCTGTTGGAGTGCAAACGCTTCATCACCAATCGACGTGACATCGTCAGTGTGAGTTTGAATCACTGATGAAGTCACCTCGACTGGTGACGGAACGTTTGCCATCCAATTGCGAGGCTCTGCGAACAGGCCAATACCCAAGCGGACGTCACTAGGCGTGCATATCAAGAGTGGACTTTCCAACCAACAATCCGATGGTTCCTCGCTCGCAGCACCATCATCTCAGGCCTTTTCAAACTTCTAGCTGGTGATAAAATCTCCCTTCATTTTGTGTAACTCAGTGACCTTAATTTCACCTCATTGGCACATATCGTTAGAATAATTATGGCCACCCAAAATGTTTTCAAATTGATTTTTACTTTTTCTTAGCTGACCTTAGCAATGGTAACGAATTTCTCCATTATCAGAAAGTTTCGGTCAGGGAGTTTACGCTTAGGTAGTAGTACGCACTGGTATGAAATGGGAGGCAAACCGGTTTGTGGTGGTTTAATGTTCCACAACCCATCAAGCGCATGTGATGTACAGTAGTCTTCAATAAACAGCCTCTCGACAAACAGCCTCATGATAAACCTACAAGTTTATGCCACGTGATATCTTCACTAAGCAAAATTTTACCCACATCGCAACGTGAAATATCATGTAAGGAGCACCTATCCACGATATAAATTCTGATTTATGTCCTTTGATCGTAAAGCTGTCTCAGTTAAGAGGGAGGTTACAACGTCCCAACGTTTACAACTGTCCAGTCAAAACTTTGGAGAACTAGCTCCCGAAGCATGCTACAGGTGGAGAAATGTGGATTGATCCGCTACCTAGGGTCTAGGAAACGATAAGCTGACTACACTCTTCGGTTCTCAGTTATGTGTTCATTCGTGCACACAGTTATGGATTCAATCACGAACCAAGGCCCCGCTGTGACATATACCGATCAGTCCTATCAGATAGACACTTGTTTAGAATTCATGGTAACAATCGACCGGATGGGTGAGTTCTTGTCATCTCACTGAATATGTTCCTTCCGTGGTGTCTTACGAATCTATGGGCCTATGACTGACATTGTGCCTTCGCTTCAGTGGGGGGCTAGATGCTTCAACTTTAGGCACCCGTAGCTTATGTATGCGTAGTTTGAGTATAACCTTGTTCCTTTGCTTCGGTCAGCTGAAAGTGTATTCATCACTCATCCCTGTAACACGCACATTCGGGTTTTGGCTGAATGCTTGAGCTGAGTGTGACCTAATAGCTTTGCTTCAGTTGGAAAAAGTTCACTAATTACCCGACGTCTACAGTGCGCACATTCGAAGTGACAAGTTTTACCGTCTAAACATCAGTTGATTGGATACATAAGGTTGGCATGTTGCTTAGTGTAGTGGAAGTTGCATACCTCGCCCAACTCCTGTATTTCGCTTGTCGGTTATCAAGATTCACTGAAGCAGTCCATTCGCTGCGGCTTCGGTTGAATCGAGGATTCGAGTTTTTCGAATTAGTGAAGTTTTCTAAATCCCTGAATGGCATTTCCTCGACCGGGGTACTGATTAAAAAGAACTGGGGCTGGAGAACGAGACGAAGCGACATCGATGGTTCAGTATCGATCGCGATCAAATTAAGTAAGATGTTGCAACATTTAAACATCCCCCTTTTTGACACAGCGGCCATTGCGTGATTGATGCTGTCAAATTTCCGTCGTCTTTTACAGAAAATATTATCTTGCTACTATGCAACAGCTGGGGTGAATTAGTCCCCATTCTACCGATCACACTCCCTGCTCCAAACTTGTAGGATGAACTTTGAAGTTACCTCTTACTCACGGAGGAGCACTGTGATTTTCGCATTCTCTGTCTTTTCGGGGCAGTCGCTTTCGAATGGTTCCGACAGCAGTTGCTGTAGACGGGTTTTATTGCATGATGTTATCGTATAATTCTTACTGGGCTCTGGCTAGCTAACAAAAAAGGGTTCTTTCATAATGACTCGTTTGAGAGAAACGGATAATCGGCGTGCATCATTCTGATGCGACAGTTATATAGACTGCTGTCACGCAGAAATTCCATTCCATAGATCGACACAACCAGGACGGTTACTAGGTCCTCGTCTGAGGCGTCGGGTGAACTAATCACATCGCTCTGGCGTGAACACAATAGCCTGCTCAGACTTGATAATTCAGGTGGGAACACACTCCCCTCGCCTGTAGTTTAAACCCGGGCGCGGCCAAGAATATGCTGCTGATGAGCTCTAAGAAGAGCGAAACTCGAATCCAGTGCTTCTTTCCTTTTGTGTGGATTCACGAGGATAATTGCACCAGGGCAGGAGAAGGACTATTCAAGTGAGAGTGATGTGAACGTGAATTATTGCATCTCTACATATAGTTGAAAAACACATACTTGTGCTGACCTTCACCTTCAGAAGATCTCAAAGGGGCTCCGTCGAGGACAAAAATGACCGCGGTGAAATTTTACGGACGCCATCATTAGCCAATTGCCCGGAAAAGTCCAGTTTTCTTACGCATTCAACTAGAACTAAATTGAAGACACTGTTTTGAGGTTATGCTTTCTATCCATCCCTAACTTGGCGACTTACCGGTATTTCGAATCTTCGTCTTATATACGGCAAAATGTAACTTCACGAAAGGACTGTTAATAATTAGAAGGCATCAGCGCATCAAATTCGGGTGCACCGAACTAAACGTGCTTATTTGCGCAGTCTGAAAGGGGAAAACCATTTCAGGCAGGTGTGCGATCCATACTCCAAGCTATCTAACCCTTACCAACTGTGCAATATTCAAGCCATAATGCTTCCCATTGGTGTCTCTATCTGCAGGATACATCACTGTACCCTCAGATGATATAAACTATGACAACATCGAACCAGGCAAACACGTGCTTAGTGCAACCTTGGTTTCAGGCAACTCTGACCGCTGAATCATAGAGGTGGCCTTAACCAACAGTAGTGTCACTTGCACGTCTGTCCACATACCCCTTGAAGGTAACGTGTCATACAGAAGCACCAAGCAAATTAAAAAAAAATAGCTTTATTGCCTTCATATTTCGCTTTACGAGAAGTCATGAAAATGTGTCATCGTTATTGACCACAGTACATTAGTAGTGAATAGTAATAGCTAACTGACATGGAACCTTAGTAAAGGGAAAAGGAGGAGAAGGAGTGGAGTTTTATTTCAAAACACCATATACCCTTTAGAAGTCGGTCCAGGGGGCATCCTAATTTCAAGGAACGTGTAACATTATATTTGAGACTGAACGAGATCGAGACAACTCAGCGGTTAAGGCTACTGACCCGAGGGTTCGTGGTTGGTGGCTTTTTGATCGCTCTTGTCAGTGTCTCAATTCCGGTGCTTCTTTCGAGTTGCATGGCTGCTGTGCACCGGTACGGCACCACAACGAAGCCTTTGTTGTTTGTTGAGAGTGTACATTTCCGAAACTTTAGAGAATCTGAGGAAGCACAAGGCACTTTTGTCGGGGAATGACGAACGTCAGTTTGTCTGCTTTTCGATCAGTGCAACAGAAAAGAGTTTCAAGAATATTCGTATACTTTTTCTCCCCGGAAAAATGTTAAAAAAATCATAGGATGACTAAAGTATGGGACGTGAAAGTGATTTGCACGTTCTAGTTGCTAAATTCAGTGGTTTTGTCCTTCTCACAGGGAAGTAAAATTACGGGGAAGGGCGGACGCCGATGTCAGAAGATCCCTATAAAAAGCATAAGTGGGAAGAATGTAAGAGCACAAAGTGAAAAATTCTTGTCTGTCTTCACATTCAGCGGTATCAGGCGAGGCCATTCTGTCTCTCTTCAGCTTCGTTGTCGAATCTTATTCATCTGCACCAACACTGGAATCGCGAGTCTTCCTAGACATTCGCTCACTAACATCGAGTACACTCACCGTATGATTGCTCTTTGATCAGATCTCTAAAAATGCAACCCTCTACGCCCACCTAATGAGTCTGGATGAAAACGAATGCGCTTGTGTGTTTGAGATTTGAGCATCTGATCACATTTACCGATTTTAACTAACTGTAGTCATTCTATTTCATGGTTCGGCGTGAACTTCACACAAGCACTACAGCATCAAACCCGTACCTCATGGTTGCATATGAATTGATCGATATGGTGGATAAATTGACCCGCCTGGGCAGCAGCATAGGTTCTGACGGACTGGCGGAAGACGAAGTCGGCTCTCGCATCTAGACGACTCTGGCCAACCGCTGCTGTATGCCGCAGTTGGGGCATCAGTTTAGCTGTCAATAGTTTGTGCATTGTTGCAATGTGATCTTATACATCAGAGTCGTGGCTGCTGTACGTAGAGGATATACGAAGGTTGTTTTCGACCATCAGTGCCTCGGAAGCGTCACAAGATCAGTTGGGAACAGTACTTATCTCCGGACAACTATTTCACGAAACAGGATTAGTCAGCTCTAGAAATGCTTAGGGTATACGCTGCTCAAGCAGGGGATCGGTTGCCAGATCTGAATCCTATCAATACTGCTGAGGCACGCCAGATGGTGTCAAAGGAAAATAAATCTCTCGGTAGATCAACTGGTCACACTCCATAGGCCGTCTTTCGAATGATAGCCGACCGTTTGTCCTTCTGGGTTCCCCTCTTCGCAATCACGTGCCAAGTGCAAAAGAATCAGGGGCCGTCAGTCTATGACACTGCGAAGCTTGAAAGCACTCATCATCCAAATCAGTCGCCTTTGCAAATGTCTACTTCCCGGATGAGGAACTCAAGCCGTAGCACATTTGGCTTAGTGACCCTGACAGACATTGTTCTGTCACGTGGCCATCGGCTTGCCTTGGCCCGATCGATTGATTGGTCACCTGACTCAAGCAGCGAGGCACATATTTTGAAGCACATTTACCTAAGCTGCGGTCTTTTCTGCCGCTGTCATCGCAGTTGCAGGCAAACTGATGCGCGACTTGTGAGATAGACTTTGGGCACGTTAAGTGTTGAGGCGCAGCAATTAGTTTTAATGTTGGATAAGTACACCAACTGCAACCCGTAATTTAAGCCTCGTAGTTGTAGGTAAGTAGTCGCTTTTCGGCTGTGTAGCTTAGTAAATATGTTTCCTTTCGAACTGTGTGAACTGTCTGCTGCGAACGGCAGTAAATTTCTTGGGGAAACTATCTGACGGTAATGTCTGTGTTAAGAATTCTCCCCACTCTCCGAAGGGAGGAAGAGCTGCATGCGTGATTAAAGTGCGCACTACTCCCTCCTGTAACTTCTTGGAATAAAACTTGAAAATTAGAATTACTGACTAGTCCACGTTGGCTTTCGGTGTATTGCACGTTCGAGAGCACCATCTAAGCAGTAGGTAACCAAACGTCTCAAAACCCTAGGCTTCTCAGTCTCAAGAGGCACATAAGTTGACGTATGCGTGGTTCCTACGGTGTTCAAAGTGAATGGAATCCAAATGACTGAAGTATCGTCTGCATACCGATTGTTGTAAAAGAAATATCATTAGATAGTGGGTGTCCAACCATCCCCAGAAAAACCTGATAAATGGTCTACGCGTTGTTACACCTTCATTCTGCTTATGTGCGGATATTTTCCTGTGATAAAATCACGTAGGCAGTCTGCTGTTTAGTGAACTGGGATGCTGGTGAATAGGGAGTTACAGTCAGTGGACTACTCATTTTCAGTACTCACCGATACAGGGTCCAGATGTAGCTTATGAAGGTATCTTGGACACTTTGGGTCAGGTCACGTTTTAAATATTCACTAACAACCTTGCTAGTTTGTTGCATGTGGAATGCTGCGTTCACCAACGCGGTCTCATAGGGGCTTCCTCTCTTTGTGTCTTTGGTGCTTCACTTAGACTCCAGGTCCTAGTCCCAATGGGAGTAGGTTGTACGGAATCGTTTTAGTTAGATGGTTATGCACGATGTCATTCCCTTGGATGTTTTTAGAGTCGTTCACTAACTCTTATAGTATTAGTTACATGGCATGCTTTAGCATTTTTCGCCTTATTTCCTGTTGTTTAGCAACCGGACGGTAGCTTCTGTGGTGACCAATGGGGCGAAATCGACACCCGTTTCTCATTTTGCGCTATCGCTTCCCTACATCTGATGGGTCGTTTGGACGAATGCGCTGCCTCCGGTCGTCTTAACGTTGAAGCCTGTGCTTCCTACCTGGAGCGTTGTCAGAATCTCGATGGGGGGTTCGGTACAAAGCCCGGTAGCGAATCCCATGCCGGACAGGCATACTGTGTCCTAGGGGCTCTAGCTATTCTTCGTGAACTCCGAAGGCTAGATTTGGATCGTGCAGCCTGGTGGTTGGCCGAACGGCAATTGCCCAGTGGTGGATTAAATGGCCGGCCGGAAAAAAAACCGGATGTTTGCTACTCATGGTACGTGTTATTGTTCCATTTTTCTTTCAAACTACGCTATATTTCCGGTGTTGAATTGCTCGTGTGCATCGAGTGGGATGTACTGATGATTTCTGTTTTCGAGTTTGTTCTGCGAAATAGGTTTGAAATGAACAAGGCAATGCTGGAATTCATAGTGACTCGATGCCTCATTATAGTTGTATGCTACTAGTATGTGAGGCACTTCAAGTTTGACAGATTTTATTGGACATGCATAGGAACGTTTTCTGCCACAAAACCTAAGTTCTCCTGGCTATGAGTGGTTTCATGGATGACTGAACAGTCCTAGCTAAAATCGCGTTCCATTGTTCGCTGATCGTGGCCACCCGGGACGCACGATCTTACCAGTCATGATCACTAAAAGTGACCGGGCGACAACATGGTCTTCCTCTGCCATCCTATGGCCCAATTGATGGGGTGTACGCACACGGAGGCAGTGAGGACTAGCTTTTCTTCGTCATTTTATCATCAACCAGCTGTGCTGAGATGCATGTGTCGATGCTCGCTGCTCACGAGAAGTGATCATCCATCCTGGCTGGTCAGTTTCAATTATATTGCTGTAGCTGTTATATTCTAGGCAAACTGAAGTACATATTCGTCTCGCATAAGTACCGGCTCAGTTTTCCATGAATTCATCTATGCATTTCTATATTTTCATGCTAGGTGGACGTTAGCTAGTCTTACGATCCTCGGACGGCTTGCGTGGATCGATGAGAAAAAGTTGACACATTTTATACTGGCTTCGCAAGATTCGGAAGCCGGAGGAATTGCAGATAGGCCTGGTGATATTGCCGATCCTTTCCATACCTTGTTTGGTCTTGCGGGTCTTTCTTTGATTGCACACTATGATAATCCTTCCTCGCACAATTGTCCCAACGGTTGTGGCAAGAATGGTGACCTGACGACAAGTGATGAAATGACTGTTGAGGAATTTGTGGCAGATGCAATATCTCTGGCCAAAACACGCTTGAAGCCTATCAATCCGATATTCTGCATGCCCCAATATGTGATCGAACGAATGGGACTGCGGCTTCAAATGATAAACTAATCTCCCCATAATGTTTGCTTGTTTCACCTATCCCCTGTTCAATTTGTTTCACAGTTCTTTGTTTTTCTTTAATAAACTTGCTATTGACTAGTTCGCGTTCTTGTGGTAATTATCCCCAGCTTGTTGACCATTAAGGTGTGCAATAGACTATGGTTTGCGAATGGGGAAGGGGGTCGAGATGCCAAAGTGGTTAGAGAGCAAGTTTACTGACCGGAAGGTCCGTGATTCGAACCCGACCTCCGCCTCTCGGCTCCCCCTGTCTAGGCTTGGGCAACCTGGCAGTATCCCAACTCTCATGCCTCCTTCTGGTTGCATGGCAGTTAGGCACCGAAAGGGTGCTACAGCTGAACGAATGGGGAGGTGCAGCGCTTCTATTTCACCCGGGCTTTCGTACGTGATTTTAAATGACCGAATCGGATGCGTGAAGCTGACATTTGTTTGACTTAGCCGACTGAAAAGAAATTTCCATTACTTCCGTACGTAATTTCATACCGTGCGTCTAACTTCTTTGTTTTTCTTTCTCGATGGTGGAGAACTACAAACTTCCGAGTACACATGCTTCCTATATTTGTCGTTCGTCTACAAGAAAACAGCCGGTGAGGGGTGTCTTAAAAATTCTACTCCTGATGTTCCAATTTGTTTTAAAATATCTGTGGCCCAAGGGTTTCTCCCTTAATTTGGTGATCTGGCTTTAATGCTACTATCTTCCTGCTAGCTACACTGACTGGCATGCCGTCCCTCGAGGTTCTATCGTACCATTAGGGCCAATGGGATCAGTGCGATGAAGATAAGCGAATTTACTTACGGTGAGTGACCGCATTACAAGATGGGCCGGAGCCCGTCATCTGAAACGGGCGCCTGAAGACTAGGTGTTTCTTTCAAGTGACTAGTATGTTCATATTTATGGAAGAAGCGATGCAGATTTTTCCCGAGGGACTTCAGCTCCAAAATCGTGCATTCTGGTCTTCCAACGTCTGACTGTGACCTTCCTTTCAACAGTCGGTCAGGTCGGAAAAAAACGAACAAACGGATTGATGAGGTCCAAACGCAAATATACGCCTTACTTGCGCCTTCGGGCTATTCCAGCACCCTCCAGCCAAACTGGTCGGACTGCTTGTTCATTAGCCTCCGGCGGGATTTTCCTCAGAGAAACCCAACCAACCGCTATCATGCGTTTCCGGCCTTTAGGCCAAGGGATAGGAGAAGGGCTTTCGAACAAATCCCTAGCTCATTCCACTGCGTTGTGGGTTAGACTTTGTAGTCGAAAGCTCAAAGTGGGCAGTGTCAGTTGCCCTCATTGCTCTCTGGTTACTTAGATTTCTCCTATTCGCGTACCGCAACGAACATCAACCTCGTTGCTTGCCGTTGGTTAGTATTTTATGTGACTGCTTGCACCGGCTAATAACTAGAGGGATTTCAGCACCCATACTTCCTGCCACCAGACCTGGTGACCATGAAGAGGTCGTCGGCTACAGCTGATGAGTGGCGATGGAAATCCAGCACATCTTATTTGTCTTTCTCAGTACTTGCCGACCAGCTGGGCTAAGTCAGTTAACGGGCGTTTAGGTAGGGGTGAATTGTGGTTACGTAAACATACGCGTAAGTAGAATCGTTAAATTGCATGTTGGAGTACCGTGAAACTCGTGAATACGGAATGCCTTTAAAGCGGATTCCGCCTATAGCGAGTGGATTTGGAAATCCAGAATGGGTGCCGTTCCTCTGTTATCCTTTTTATCCTAGGTTTTTTGCATGCAATTCTAGTGAAGACACTTTCTAGATCATTCTCATTCCACAAGTTTGGCGATAGCAATACTCGAACGCGAAGCAGTCGCTTGTTTCACAAACTCAACAATATATGTTTGCACAGTAATTCAGATTCATTTTGCTGCTTCTCGTCGAATCAAATTCCCTTGCTTTACTTATTTGAGTACTCGCGATCGTACGCATATAGGGGCTTTCAGTGTTAAGCGTTTTTCGCTTCTGTCTGAGTAGGTCGCCGAACACCTCTACTTCAGTCCACATTTTTCCTGACCTAGTAGACTGAGTAACTGCCAGTTTAACTAGAGGTGTTGATGTCCAGCTAAACTTGTAAAGAAAGGCGAGTTTCGTGTCTTGCACAACACTGCAACATTTCTATCTCTCTAGTTGATTGGGCATCCAGAAGAGTTATCACCCCGGTAGGGAATAGAGCCGGTACTGAAAATCAGCTCTACTGTGTGGCTAACCTGTTTTTTTATGTTGCAAAATATATTGGATAGTCGTGGAGTCCATTGTTGCTATTCGGTTAAAAATCTCCAAAATTACTTATTCGGATCTTGATCCTGTTAGTAATTACATGTTCAAAGGAACTTTTTCATTTTTCCCAAGGCAAATTTGTGTCTAGTCTGGTGCCACCGATATGGGCCTTTTTTATCTGACCTATGAAACTGGTCATCTATCTGATGCTGCCAAATGGCCTGGTGGAAAATGAAACCCGGAGCCTTCATGCACTACTTTCGTCTTAAAGATAATTGGCAAGACTAACATCCAACATTTCCATATGGTCCCATTGATCATTCAATGTTACTTGTGTTGATTGAGGTAGAAGGCATTGACGTCCTCTCTACGGTGCGTGAGCTCACTGGGCATCGTAAAACGGTATTGTTCACCAAAATGAAGAGTTGGCTGAACATGGTTTACCTTCTGACGGATCCGGATTCCTATATTTCGTTTGAATTGGAGTTCGTTCTCTGGATTTTTGTGCACACAATTTGTCAGTGTATCATGCCAGAGATTGAACACAAATAGTCGATGTATTGCGGCACCAGAAGGTTTGGGGTTCGGACCCAACATTGGCATCTCGATTTCTTCTGTCTAGGCTTGGGTAGCATGGCAGCTATTTGCCAAAAGGGGGCTACAGCTAAACAGTGTTCCCCCCAATGGAGACTACCGGCGCAACTCGGTCCAAGTAATTCCACACTAGAGGACTTCTGTATCCTAGCTCCATAAAGCTTGATTCCGATCAGAGCCGAGCATACTCTGTCGTACCAATCAACTCTCAGTTGGGGTCAGACTTACCCGGTTCTTCGAAATCGCTGTAAACAGGCAGTGGTGTATTATAAATCTAGTGCATGGCCTTCTGAAAATGATCAGTCGGATGTGGAGCAGAGGTGATCCAAACGCCAGCCGTGTAGACCGACCAGATATATGCTTTCGGAGGCCAGAGTATATTTGGCCGCATCCTTCCAAAATTCAAACCTTACATTTCGTTATTAATCCATAAGTATGTCCATGAGACCCATTCGTACATTCCTTCTACAGAAGCAACGGCAGAAACTCGTGGCCTGACAGCATACACGTTTGAGTTGGTTTCAAAAGACTGCATATCTAAGATACTTGCCTCGGGATATCGCATGCTTTGATCCCACCATCGATAGATCTCACTCCAAAAAGGGGGAAGCTCATCCGGCTGTTACTCGATTACGGCACACTGTGCTGCAAAGGTGAATTGAACACGTGAAATGTGGATTTCAGATTTGGAGAAGAGCACTTTCAGGATCTGGGTCTGTTCTCTTTCCAATACCACTGCCGAATGGATATGACCTCGTGTTGCATCATGGTATTGTAAAAGCTCTGGTTATCAGAATCGCTCTTTAACCTGCGCACTCACAGAAGGAGACATACACTCAAGCTAGAGGAGTCCAGACATTTGGCGGTCGATTCGTTCACTGGGCTATAAACATTCTGCCCTGTATCAACGAATCTGGTGTGTTCTGCATTTCCTTCCTGTAGGATGAGTCAGTGACGAAGTTTTCCAGACGAAACCTATGGTTTGGGGGCGTTTGAGGACAACCTGGATGAATGCCTACGAGGCAATTCATCTACCTACAAGGTACCAACCCCTTTGTAGTTATAAGTGACACAGAGTAGAGCTGATACAAGCTACCATTTACTACTGCTCTTATCCTTAATGCAGAGTTTAACCGTAGCATACTTCTGATAACTAAACTGGTCCAAAGCCGACACTTTTTCAATGTTACAATACAATCTCCATTGAGCCATCATCTTCGTTGGATGTCAAAGTACCGCCTGTTAAGACTGTTGCCTCATTTGAAGTATCGCATTCAACTGATGCGCTTTTGTAAGGCAAATAAGTTATCTTCAGGCCTTTTAGACATTTTTCGCATGCTTTTACTAGGTTATTGTTTCTTTTAGTTGTGGTTGACTCAGGTATTAACTACTTTCACATCTGCAACTGAGATCGTCAGCTTCTGCTAATTATTATTACGAACTATGGAAATACCAATATAATTCTTCCTTCATTGTATAAAAAACAACTGATTGCAAGCAATCCAGAGCGTTACTGCATATCAGTAGCTCCTATTTCCCACCCCCTCAGATTCAAGTTGCTGTTATGGTTGCTTGACCTGTCTGAACATTCACCACCATGCAAGTACCTAGCGCTACCAGATCGCTGAAGGCCACAGGGACTTGTCTCATGGTGCAGTGTGGTTGATGTCACTGGTTCAACGAGATAGGCAACAGACTGTGTAAGGATAAATGACACTGTATTGTTTCATCCATAGAGTAGAACGGCTGTTTGTTTTGAGGAGCTGAAAGTGCATCTTGTCTGCTTCGTCAGGGAGTAAGGAGATGCCGTACAAGTCTTTGGAAGTTTCACGAGTTGAATCGCGTTTATATGCACATCCTTGTTGGTAGTTTCCTCTTATTTGGGCTGACTCGTAGTACCTTGGAAAGGTTAATGAGGCACACAAAGTTGGAATATTTTCAAAATGTTTCCAGCAAGGAAGTGATCACGACAAGGCTTTATATCCTTCCAACTACGACTGTTTTCCCACTTTTCCATTAGTACAACAGGCTGTGTAGTCTCTTTGGAACCTTATCCTGCGTAAACAGCAAAAAATGTCAGTGACTTAACCATCTCAGGAAAACCACCCTCCAAAGTAGAATTTTCACGGCTCCTCCACTGTGAAAGACTGATTATTGTGGGGCAATGTATGAAGTATCTTCTCCTAAGTAATCGGAGACATTCCCCCTTACCAATGTGCCTTCCTGACAACCTCATTAGACTATTTCTTAAGCAGACTACAGTCTCACGATCTTTTTGTAGCATTTTCATCTTCATTTTTAGATGTCCACTCAAGGTACTGGAGTTGTTGAGGATTTCGGAGTCACTTCGGATGGCCAACGGGTTCGGCTGGTCACCATAAAGACAGAAAATTTACCAGGTATCAACCAACCAGCCTGTCTAAAAGTCTGTACCTTTGGGGCTGCAATCGTGACTTGTTGTGTGCCTGGGCGCAATTCCGATGGAGCCCTGGATATGTTTGACGTGGTTCTTGGTTATAGGGATGCTGAGAGCTATGAAGTAAATCCTCCCTACCTCGGTGTGATCGTGGGCCGAGTAGCTGGACGGATTGAGAATGCACAATTTACGATACCAGGCACGGACAAGGTAGTCCGACTGACAAGCAATTCAAATGATCGTCACTGCGTGCATGGAGGGAGGTGAGTATGTCAGCTGTGCGTTCTTGCATAGCCAGCGAAAGAAACGCACAAGAAACTGCTCGATTCATGTTTGTTGTGAGGGCGTTCCTTTCCTAGGGGGAAGGTTCGCCGGTCTTACCGCACGCGTAAACATTTATACATATACATATCGCCTAAGTACTAAGGGACCGAATGCCTAAGCTATTAATACATCATTTGTTTTTGGAGCTCTATCCTTTTGCCTGGGACATCGACAACTGGTTCCTGCGAATTGAACGAATATGTTTCCTCGATTGGAACAAACTACTGAAAACTTTTCGAACGCCCACGGCCAGTTTCGTCCTTCTCCGGGCTCACCAGGTGGGCAAGTCCCCGAGTCAACTTTACGCTTTACTTGAACTAAAATGCTACGAAATTCGCGAAATATACTCATTTCGCACTATCTTGGAAGACTGAGTCCATTAGACGCACGGACACAGAAAAATGCCTGCTTCACATGCGTGCCAGTCACCGACTGTTTCATTGCAGTACCAGTTTTTTGAGCGGCGGGAATCGTGGTGCCTATTAACGAACCATCCCCGAATCCAAATAGACCACAGTGCTCTCAGTTACCGGTGGTGAGGATCGATCACTGTCTGACGCTTCTAAAGTACCAGGATAAACTCCGACGACGCACTTGCCCACTGGTGCTTTTCATTGCGTTTTTCAGGTCTACGCGAAACATGCACATCTCGCTTAGCCATTGAGAAGCTAGTAGACCCAGAAATCAAACGAACCAATTAGAACCAGTCCCCCTAACGCCTGCCAGGTGGTCCGATGCTGGATATTAGTGGTCACTCAGAAGAGATCGAAAGAGTTACTCTAAGCCGGAACTTCTGTCCGTAGTGCAACGCAGCCCACGTCACCCAAGCACTGAATCTCCGATACGACTATGGCTTTGCTGGAGGCTCAGCGACAAATTCTGGTCGGAACAACAATTCAGGTCGACGCATCATCATCATCTGATGCCAGATGAAACTGTGTGCGTGCAGACCGGGATCCAAAAGGCCGAAGAAATAAAAGATGCAAAAAATGCTGGAAATGTTTGTGTGTATTTCTACTTGCTTCGTTTGACTGGTCCTCGATAGCCTCTTCACATCAAGGACCAAAACGGCTGTCTGATATCCAGGAATGAGAACGCTTTCAAAGCTGAACACGGTATTCCGAATGGCAATTCAGTTGGCCACCTGCTACCACCACTCCGGATTGTCGGCTTTTTACAGAAACGTCGACTGTGACTAAAAGGTACCTTTCAGTGTCTGCATGTCTATCCATATTCAGGCGTCATCGTGCTCCTGGTCCCGACAACCGGCTCTGTCCAAGAACAGCGGTGAATTCCTCAGCCAGTTCCTGTCCAGCACATTTGCTTGTGTCTGGGAGAAAGAGACCGTTCCAGATAACTGGGGTGAGTCGATAATAGTGCTCATTTTCAAGAAGGTTACTCGCAGTTAATTTAGTAACCACAAGGGCGTCAGTTTGACTCCTGTTGTAACAAGGATTCTGGCGTCACTGATTCTTCGTCATCTTACGGCGTCATGGGGAACCCTGAATCTTGAACATCAAGCGCGATCTCCGCCGAGTAGTGGCTGCATCGACCACACCTCCATACTCATTACGTGTTTGAGCAACACCGCATGTAAAGGATAACCCACAATCTTGGTGGTCCTTAACGGTACGGGTGCGCACGATTCTGCAGATCGGTCAGTGCTCTTAGGTACACTTGTCCAACTGGATATGCCCCAGAAATTAGTGAACATAATCCGATCCATATCTTCACATGCTTCTGGGCAGGTGGGTGTATTTTGAGCTCTCCAAAAAGTTCCCTACAAAAAGTGGTGTCCTACAAGTATGCCCACTCTGTCCATTCTTGTTCAACTTCATCATTGATGAAATAATGAGGCAAACGCTTGAAGGTCTTCAGAACCCCGGTGTTCAAGTTGTTGCCGGTAAGAGCCTTGTCGATCTGGAGTACGCAGACGACATCGCCCTCATCTTTGAAGACCAAAGCAAAACACAAGCCTCGTTGAATAGACTGACTACCATAATACCATCTTTTGGCATGCGCCTTGCGCCTACAAAGTGTAAAATCATGCCACTGAACATGCGACCTATGGGCAATTGAAGTAAAAGCACTGGAGTTTGTGCAAAATTACACACCTCGATAGTTGTATTAGTTCTGATGGAAGTATGTTTGATGAAGTCAACGCACGAATCTCAAAGATCCGAACAACGTTTGCTAATTTGTGTCACTTGTAGCGTCGCTGGGTATTAAGGATCACGTGTACCACAATAATAGCTGTATTATTGTACGGTTGCGAGACCTGAAATTTGTGGAGAGGTGGCATGAAGTATTTTCAGGATTTCGAGCACCAGTGTCTGAGAGGCGTTTCTGGTAGCAGAAGGCGTCAGTAAATTCGTAACGAGGTCGTTAGAATGTGGATGTTTGGTTGTACAGGATGTACTTCAGTTGCATGCAAAAATATCGTTTACGGAGATGAGTTTGTTATCCGTACCTCGTTCAGAATAGCGTAAACTGTGAGGTGGACAAAGTGTGACGTAATAGAAGGGTGTTAAAGAGAGTAGGGAGAGTTTAGGTGTTGTTGGTTCGGTCCTCCTTCCATGATGCGGTGTCCGTGACGCGCCCTCCGTGCGTCTGTCTAGAGACATCGCAATAAATGGCGATGGGAGAGTAGAGTAAACTGGGAGCAATGCTGCAAACTTGTACTGGATAAAACACTGCTTAGTACATTTTCCTAGGCTGGAGGACTTTGTATGGACCTGTCAGCTGACCCACATGCTGGAGAAGTAATGTAAGATGAACGAATATGCTTTATTCATAGACATGTTTACAGTTTGTAGGCTCAGCATAAGTTGGTTTCATGTGTTCCCTGGCGCTCCTGTCTTTTGAGATGCTCTCAGCTTAATTTCAGTAGCGGCGCCGTCTAGCTGTTGTGCTTTGGGCTCAGGTTTGATAAGTTTCACAAAGAATGCTGGTTTGATTCCAATGGTGGCGTCTTATTCCGACGATGCTCAACTCTTTTCTTTATTGTTTTTTCTTATGGCATACATTTCCTTTCTTCTCCTTCCACTCCTCTCATTTGTTCGCACTTTCTACCACAACATTCCTTTCCCAAGACTGCCTGATAGCTGAGCATCACTATTTCCAATTAGTGTCTGACTTACCATGATGATGATATTGATGAGGAAGGGGAGGATCGTGGACATGTGTGAGAGATTTGCGATCTGCGTTGCATTGTACCCCGTACAACGCTTGGACAGATGCATCACGCACACAAGCTGCTGAGATTCGTAGATGACATTTCGCATGCAGGTAGGCAGCAGTGCATTGTGAGAATAGAAACTGGAGCCAGTAGGTTCTTGAAGTTGAAGGAAGTCACTGGCTAGGTTGCTGAAGCCTCTTCGACAGCAACCTCGTGGGTAGTTTGCTCCAAGAAAATGTACTGCGACCGCTCGAATAGCGCACCAACTGAAACATGAGGCGGCCTTTGTGCAACACATTCAGTCGAAGAATATCATAAACGAGAGAGAGTTTCTCGTCAAAACCAAATAGGCGCATTTCGTAAGGCAATGGTTACGTCAATTTTTAGATGGTAAATTCAGTGGTATAGCAGACACGACAGACTTAACGTTATGAACTCGCGTTTCATACGGAAAGATATTGCTGCAAGAAATTGCAGTAGTTTGTTAGGTTGAACGAAAAACCCACAAGTAAATTGCTGACTACACCGTACCGATAATACAACGCATTTCGGTTGATTTTACCCTACATTTTTTCTCGACACAGGATACTTTATTGAGATTCTTAAGATTATCGAAGAATTGTATACATCCAGAAATAACTCAGCTGTCCTGAGGGGTGCACAAGGCTTCGAGTTTCATGGGATGTTGAGTGACCCTTGGAACACCTCAAGCTAACATCGAATAACTTTTAGGTCACGTGCTTCAAGATTCATCCTCGGTCCCCATATGATTTTTATCATGGCATCTTATGAAAATGTTTGGACGTTTTAAGATGGACAAGGTCTCCAATAACTACTGTTGAGTGACGTCGGTTTAGTCGTTGTTTGACGAAACGTACTCGTGGTCTAATCCTTTCCAACGTGTGAAGATATGCTTGTTGGTTTAACCGTAATGATCGGTTTTCTTACTGTATGAATAAGAAGATGTATTCTCTAGAACGAAACGATTTTCGTAGTTTCCAGTTTCCATTATTAATAAGCTATTCGGTAAACAGGATTACTTAAAACACTTCGAAACAGGTAATTTTCGTGGTTCTCAACTGTTTTGCACGTCGAGTCCCTGCAGGGGAAACTCTTAGTCGGTGATGGATTAAACTGCTTCGTCGAGCAACGCTCCGTCCGTTACTTACACCAACTCCGACCGACTCTCTTCTAACGCGGGATTATTCGGCTTCAGAAATGTGCGGCATACATATTCCACGAGGCGCAGCGGTCGGCAATCAGATCTACACAAACCGTGATCCATTGTTGGTTCTGTAGGGAATCCGTGGACCGTGTGCAGACTAAATTATTCCATTTCGCCCCTGACCGTATCGAGCCAAGATTTCAGTTGTTCTCCAGAGTGACAACACCATCCGTGACACGATGTAGGTGCTAAAGACTTGCAATTTCAATATTGTTCTTGCCCGACGATGCCCAAACCAGTATTGACATTATCAATGGAGAAACTGGGCTGCTAGGCGGATATCCCATGCAGATAGAAAAAACTTGGTCCTCGTAGTGCTGCAGTGTGAATTAGATTACTCAGTACAGTTTGGAGTTTTCTTAATCCCCTATCCAACAAAACGATGTCATCATAATCCAAGTGTGTTACTGAACTTTGAGGACGTAGGTGCACACGAGATTATCCTTCCCGTGACCGCTCAAATGACCAGTACCGACAACAGTAAGGAGTGTTGTACAACAGACACGATGTCAGACTCCGTGGTCTGTTCGTGGTATGTCCGGACTGGAGCCTTCATTGATGGGCAATATGCCTTAAGATTGACAAGTTGCGGAAAAAAAATCATCAGCCAGGAGGCTGTCCGCAATGCTTCAGGATTGATCGAACCAAACGCAGCTGGAAAGTCGCCGTGGCATGCGATAGTATGAATCCAAACCGATATATTGTTTCTCAACGTGGGGAATATGCTAAGTCCAAACAGTCTCTTATGGAAAGACAACCTCGGTTCCAGCTTGTGCGTTTACACCTTACTCGGAAAAACGTCAGCAGAAAGGGCGCAAATAGAAACGCTGTCAAAAGCAGTGTCCAACTCCACTAGTGGCGGGAAAATACTTTCTATGTTGGTACTTTGGCCTCGGTTTAATCTAAATCTTCGAATAAGCAATACGCTGAAGTAGGAAGCAGTATGAGTGCTCCCGAAAAGAGTACCACGCTGGCATTTTTGTTTGGACATTGCCCTAAATTTATTCGTTTCTCCAGTTGTTAAGCTTTCGCATTCAGTCGACCTCGTTTCTTACTCTGACGTTTTACAGAAAAGGTCTCTCCCGTGTACTTTGGGACATTAGCGAGTTAACCGGACAGTCAATCACCCTAACCCACATTTCGCCTAACGATGCAGACGGCTTCCCCGGTACAATGCGGATAGAAGTCAAGTACACATTTTGTCGTGTGGCACAGACAGTCGAACTCCGGATTGAGTACCATGCCAGTTTGGCTCCGGTGCCTCAGACTGCCTGCCCCATCAATCTTACAAACCACACTCTATGGAATCTAGCTGGCCACTCATCAGGTCCGTCATGTTTGGCCGAACACGAAGTTTTCATTGATGCCGAAAAGTATGTTGAGTTGGAACCGGTTGAGCTCATTCCCACTGGTCGTCTTATCTCGGTGCAAAAGGGTACTCCACAAGATTTACGGAATTTTCGCCGCGTCTTCTCAAGAACAAACAGCCTTGGTGACAGGAACAATCCTGGCTACGACCTTTACTACGTTTTCAACGAAACCACCATCAACAAACCCCGTGCCGCTGTATTTTACGCAGCTTCCGGAATCCGCTTGCGTGTCTATACAGATCAACCCGGAGCTCAGTTTTACACAGGCCACTATCTGGATCCCAAAATTGACCCAGTTGGGAAGCACGGTCTTCCCTATGAGGCGAGCTCAGGGTTAGCCTTAGAAGTACAAGGCTGGCCTAATGCCTGCAACCAACCTAATTTTCCGGCCCGGTTTCTCCATTCTGGTGGTCCAGCTTACACGCAGAATACTACGTACATTTTGGACGTGTGCGACCAACTATGAGGTATGGTCGCATTTTAAGGAACGCCTAGCCTATAGTTCATACAGACAATCCTAGAAGCGAATTAACTTTTTTCAGATGATTTTTTACTCGATTCCTCTTCTATTTTGCAGCTACGGTATTTAGGAGACTTGATACGCCAAATTCACGTTCATAATATATAATCCATAGTTCTTTGTATCTCCTCTACTCAGCTGTAATGGGTGTTTGAATTCTATTTCAAAATCGGATTCCGTCTTCAACAGCGCTTTATTCGTGTTCAGGGTCCGTAAGATTACTGGTGGGTATAGATACCGAAAGGTAGTCAGGCTGCTAGTTTGGAGAAGTAGTATAACGACTGCTTCATAAATAGCCTCTGACAGATCAGTCGGACATAGGTGCTCACAGTGTGGTTCTGACATGTCTGACTACCGAATCAATGGTTAGAGACCCCCATCAACATGTCGATGTCGGTGGTATCGTATCTGTTCTCCAGCTCTTGATAATTAACCCACCGTGTCTTTTCTTTTTTCTGTGCCCCTGTCCTACACTGCCCGTTACCAGAAGTTGCGGCAACCCGAACCATTGTACAAACGTACACGGTTCATGATTGTCCAACTGAACTGAACCCACCAGGAAGTTATGCATTGTTTACCATTGTGAGATGCTAATGAAAGAGTACACAAGTTGAGTGTAGAGTATAAGGATTCCAGACCTTTTGCGACCAGTAATTGGGACTGCCTGAACTGGTTACCCCACTATCTGGAATCATTATTCCAAGGAAATTCGGTTTTACGAACATCATATTCACTCGGAAAAATAGGTAGCTCGTAAACGAATTTGATCGTTTTTTGGTAAAAGACAAGCGGTGGGCAAACGTAGAAGATGATCACAGAAGATAGGAGCATCAAAGACGCAAAAATTCATCAGAAAGTGGAATGTGCGGTAGAGGGTTAGAGTAGCCGATCGGGCTGATATGGTGAGTTTTTGGTTACTTGTCCGCGTGCTGTCCCCTCAGTGTCCAGCTTAACGAATTATTCACGGAGCCTTGAGTTTTTCCGGAACACGCTGACGTACAGGCTGAACGAAAAGATCAGAAGCAGCCGTTACGTAGTTGTAAGTACAAAGTATCGATAAATTGTAGAGGGTTGAACACGGCTCAAGCTAGTGTGTTGTGACAGAATGTGCCGTGCAATCAAGCGGTGACATACAGAATTTTTTTAATGAACTCGATGTATTGTACCGCAATTCATTGGGGTGAGAATGTAAGCAGCAGTACAATGATGGCTACGCGCTATGAAAACATTCATTCTGTAGAAAAAACTTGACCGGTGTAGTATGGGTTAAACGTTTGGGTTTGTAATCGCAAGAAATTAGTTGCGCGATGGTTTGAACTCAAGCGCCAGTTGTGGTTAAGCAACCGTCCACGGTTTCGCTGGGTACCGATGAGTAAAACTTCATAAAACAGGTCAGGCATCCAAGGAGAGTAAGTGCAGAGAGTTGTGCAATTGTAGTAAAAATCAGAATACCCCAGAAAGTGCGACCGGCTGGTTGGTTTGGATTGCTTGTATTCGGTGAAAGCCCATACTGGAAGCCAATGTAACCTAACCGAGTATATCTTACAGGCGTGGCTGGCCCTGTTCCGGTACAATTAACTTCGAAAGGACGCCAACAAACCTAGAGGAAAGCATGCATGCGCTCAGTTTCACCAGGAAGTTTGAACTGACCCAAATTTCTGATGAAACGGCTGAAGCGAGGAAAATGCCCCCCAACCCCGGTTTCAGTATACGAAAAATGACAAGTAGAATCGGCTTCCAAAGGGAGTGATCAAACTCCTATTAAGTTGCGCTACTGAGAAACTGCTATAGATTTACCATCGTGGATGGAATAAAGAGTGCCATCGTATATCGGTGAGCGTGATTATTCTGTATCTTGCACAAACTATGTGTGAGATGCAGTTGAGGAATTCACGTGATATCGGATTTGTCAATAAAATGTGAGTCCTAATCTCTGAGAAGCTGGAATAAGCTACTGAGTGGAGCTGCGGGAAATGTGAAACCGGTAATGCTAATGAGGTTGCGGTAGCTTACACAGAACAGATTTCTTCTTGGAAGGGATCAACTTAATTTCGCCGCTTTGCGCGTCCCAAGATATCATCGAGACCTTTGATCAGCACATACTGCGATCCGTTTGCATATAGATTGGCTTTCAGCCATCTGTAGAAATCTAAGTTCTTGATATGGTAAGTTCTAACACGGAACACTGAAGTTTGTGGGCGACAAAATTCAGAAAAAGAGAAAGGTCTTCCCTCTTCGACAGGTTTGGCTACGCAGAGTTCTTTTCATAGATCAAGTGAAGAATATAACTAGAACGACACTTCCGAAACGTTTCAGATCCCCATATAATTGGATGTAAGAACTGTATAACCGTGCATATTCAGGAGACAGTTTACTTGTGCAACGATATTGTTACGCCCGACTCGATGCTATTGACATCACTGTGCCACCGCAACAGCTACGGATAGTCTGATAACCTGGTCGACAGCTTGCCTAACTTGAAGCATATGGTTCATACTGCTTAACAGTTTACAAGGAACCTCAGCCGCTAATTATGGGCAGGATGAGAAACAAAAGGCCATGGATTCGAGTTACAAGGAGCATTAGGCTAGAAGAAAAACAAGATGGTAGTTTTCAGAAGATCAGGGTCGGCTCCAAAACATAAAAGAGCCTCACAGAAGACGTAGGCTGTCTGTTAGGTGATCCCTCGGTTCGAGCGACTAGTCACAACATACGGCAAATAATTCAGAAGAAGACACACTAGATATGGGACACCGGCCCTCTGTATCTCATTTGTCCGACGAGAAGCTCATCTGCTGAGCTGCTGGAATTAAGCCCATGTCTCATATGACGACTTTGGGCTGTATATGAAGTCGTCTATTAGGACCTTTCATGCGAATAATATCAGCATTTGACTGATTGTGGGTTGACTGGGAGTTATAACTGTTATTTACTTAATTTTAATCAGCATCTTTGCAATACCCAGAGCCTAACAATGTAAAGCGCTGCACTCAATGACCAAAATGCAAGAAAAATACCTGGAAATTCCGTAGCCAAGAGGCAGCTTCAAAGTTCCTCCTTAATTTCCAGGTTAACACGATCGTCAACATCAGTGTGGAGTACCTGTCGTCCTGTGAATGTTAGGGAGCATTTACCTATGAAAATTAGGACTCGGTAACACCACAGTCAAAGCATCACAGCACTGCTCGAGCAGCACATGAACTTCAATTTCACGACAGAGGACTTAAGAATTTGTCGGCGGTTGGGGTTGATGTTCGTAATTCCAGACACTGGTGTGGACTGGCTTGTTAAATGGATTTCCCCTAAGAATGGTTTTCGGATCTATGGGACTTCACCGCTACACGAAAGCCCCGAAGATTGCTTGTTTGACCGCGTTGCACACCAGTCCAGTGGGCTGGAACAAACAAAAGTCAGTTCGGAATTGAAATAGTGGCGAGAACGTGCACCCACGACTGAAGAACTACCTAAGCTACCTGAAGAGTGACAAGCCAAATGACGTTAATGTAGATCACCTCAAGTTAAGTGTCACAGTGAAGTCTGCACTTCTGATTGAAAAGGAAGGGAAGAAGTGGTAAGTGGGCATACTGATGGGTGGACTGAGAACCCTTGGAAGTATCTATGGTAGCCACGTGAGTCTGTAGGAAAGTGATGGGGACGACTAACGTCGAACCACAGCCGGTTGGTGCAGCTCAATGTAAACAAAAGCAACGAGAAAGGAAATTGTCAAATTGTGAAATCTGGCAAAGTATGGAAAACACTGTCAAGGCCATCCGTTTGCCTTGAATCCCTCCGTTCACTCTAAAGCATGTGGGGTTTTCACTACACGTCATCCAAGACAGCTATTCGCTGAAATCATGGATGACCTCAGTAGGCAATGGAATCCTGCAACGTCTGATTGCATGTAAGAAGGGTGTGAAACGGTACTCGGACCAATCCAAATCCTGCAAAAAAATGAGCACATTTGAGGGCATATCTTTGAAAAATGAGAAATGATGATTGTTAGGTGTAGTGACGCCCGAACCAAGCGTGAGTCTTTCGTCTAGTCTAAACAAGATTTTATGCACCACTAAGGTGGCACATCAAGCCAAGCGGAACAGTCGGAACGCCAGACCATCGCATTCGACCAGTCGGCTTTGAAACTGCTCAGCGGAGGAATTCGCGTGAATGATAAGCTGGCAGGTGTCCTGATAAAATGGGAGTTGAAGCCACGGTCAGGGACCGGACACACCAGCACAGGTAACAATGTTCGATGAGGCGAAATATAAATCGAACATACTGATCATCAAGATACCGCTGGATGAATTCCCCACATTACCCAGTCAATTGACCTAGAATCTACGGGGAATACCGCTTCCAGTAAAATGACTGATCGTGGCAAGAGTGGGTCGAAATCATAAGGCATAACACTGTATCGACCTCCATGATAACCGTACATTCGCAGCAGTGACTCGAGACAAACAAGAAACCAGCCCGTCACAGTGCAACTGGATGAAACCACGAATGATATAAGTGAATTATGGTCCGGTAAAGACCAGTCGGATGCACAGCAAGCGGATCGCAACAGAGGAGACATACCGAGATCGCCCGACTGAACGTTAGCTGTGCTTCGTAATCAGGATCATCGGCGAAGCTGAATGCGCAAGAGAATCGCGCCACTGGAGAATGACCAAAACGTTTCAAAAGCGACTTCACAAATGGACGGAACTCGCTGAACTTGACGCGAAACAGCAGATTCACCGGACAAAGTCGATTCACTTCCTGCGTATGATTGAAACAAAGACAGAAAACATGCGTCTGCACCGATAGGAAATTAGATATAGGACTCGAATCTGGTATTACAAATTATCACGGAGTGAGGGTAAACAGCGGGGGTCTCACAGGGCATTGGTTGGTATAATGAGTGAGTAGGTTATGGTCGTCGTGAAGTTGGTGTTCCTGAAAAATCAATTTACCTGTTTTTCGACCATAAACCGTGTGCATAAGTATGGTGCTTCTGGGAAATCGGAAATCCAAATACAACCTGACCAGATTACCTCCAGAGGGACACTGGTAGTTTATACCTGTCACTTTGAGACTGCTATCTTTTATACTGTTTATTTATGCTTTCCATCTGATTGAGAACTTGGCAGGAATTTGTGCGCAAGATCGGACTATCAGACTGAGAGTGCATCCACCAGTCACACCAGTATTGGAGTATACTAATTTCCCGCCGTCCCAATCCAACAGGCTGCTGTTTTTGATGAATGTTCAGTTTGGATTACTTCAGACCTGTCATCAAACAAAACGCTGACATCTAAAGCTAATTTATGCAATGGTTAGCTTGACCACTGTTGACAGATTTTTCAAGACTACAAACATCGGGTGTATTTTCACTAGAAATATGAACAACTTCAAACAGTTTGACAGTGACTGAACGAAGTAAGCAGAATAGCCATGGGACTTTCACTGAATCTCTCTACCATTTCTATCTCAAAATAACACAGTGGCTATCTGAGGTGACAGAACGTGGTGTTACCCAGGCCGAACTGTCACAATAAGTGCAGTTTTGATGTACAACACTCGGTCTGTTATGCTTCGGGATCATCACTGGCAACCCCAAAAAGTCACATTCTGGCACTTATCTACGATATAACATGAAAAAAACGCTATGCCATACGACGGAAAAACAGAAGGGAGCTATATCAGTGTTTTACGTTCTTGGGGCAGACAACCAAGAACAAGTAGACAGACCGTTCCAATAACGTTGAAGTAAGCACATTCGATTAATACGCATGTGAGCTACTTGGAGTGGCCACGTATCGTGCCACGTAGGACCTCCGGTCACGCGCAGCAGGAATCGCGTGGATTCTGGTTGGGAAGGCGCTATTCCAGTTTGAAAGTGGTTGCTAAGTAAAGGCCTGTCCCTGGCGGAAGACTTGCCAACAGGGAACACAACGCTTTCTTAAACGTGTGGTGATTAAGCAAACGCATGTTTCAAATACAACAATCTCAGAAGCGTTGGTTGCTACTAGGATGATCCTAGTTCGTCCCAACTCTAGTCATCAACGATAGGGGAAGTAGAAAGAGAACGTCCATATATTGGAGGTGATAAACCTATTCGTTTTATGTGAGGCGACAGCGAATTGTGAGAACAGAAATTGAGACAGTTACGCGTGACCGTGGTGCCTGAAATGCACATGGATCACGTACGATACGTGTGCAGCGCGGATCCACTGGGTTAGCGAACATGCAATCGGACAGATCCGGGATTTGAGTTTCAGCAACATTCATATGCAGAATAGAGCCTTTGCGACTGGATACCAAAGACGCTGGAACCGAGAACATGGGTGTTTCTACTGTCGAACCCTTCCGGGAAGACGGTGCGCTGAAGTTGTCTTGTGCTGTCGGAGCAGTTATCATAAACTGGAACTGTGATAGTAGAAAGGTCAGAGGCTTGTCTGGTGTAGGCTTTAGAGGTCGTTTTGCTGAGTGTCGCTGTTCCGGAATGTCCTTGCAGGCGATCCGTATGGCGAATACCACGGCGCTAAAAAATTAGCAGAAAGCGGAACATGCACCATTACCTCAGAAAAGAGTATTATCCGAACAAGGATCACCTGATGAAGCAGGGCAAACCCTCACCCGACAAAAGTGGTCCTTACAGATGACGGGATTAGTTTGTACTAAAAAAGGCGGCTAGATCCTACAAAAAACTCTATAAGTAAAATGAGAACTACTTGTTGATCGAGTCAGGAGATTTGAGAATTTTCAGTGGAGAGTGTAGGTGAAGCCGGTCTATGCCGAGAAGCACCGTGTAGCTGTTTTATCTTATGGGGAATCATAATCGGGATAGAGTGGTCTCGTTCACAGGACGGGATCTCGATTGAAAATTCTCCGCACTGTTAACAAACTTTAACTAGCTCATAAGGGAGTGATTCGCACGACGAACGAATCTTCTATCGTCACTAGAGAAACCAGTGAACACGTAACTGCGTGGCATGGATTCTGTGGATGAAGGAAGAGTAGCGCTAAATCCTGTCTACGTGCGAGTTAAGCAAGCTGCGGATAGGCCGCAGCTTGATGGTCGTCGTTTAGAATCAACTCGGAGCCCCGAGTACTGTACACTGTCGATGATTTCCACTAAAGATCAAACAGCTGTACAATGCACCTCGGTTTTTCAGTATAGATCAACTATTAAGACTAGACCTCCATTAAAAACAGCATCTGCCTAAATGATGGAACGTCAGGTGTCAGAATCTACAAACAGGAACTCGGGAAACGTAAAATTCTCCATTCAACAGGTGGATCCGTATTCGAGGCATTTGAAGTATATGTAAAAAAAACAAGCAAGCTATTTTCCATTGCATTAGACCTGAACAGCGTACACAATTAAAAATTTACGAAAATTAGGTGTTAACCAGGTGGTAGTGCGTCAGACGACGAGGAGAGGAGCCTTCACGTGAGTTTAGCAATGTTGAACGCTCTCAAATTGGCCACGATGCTGCAGTTATTGTCTTGCTTTGCTTACAATCTTCCCATAGCTTATGCAGGCGAAACACAAATAACGTCGGAACGATAGCCCAGCTCAAATGATTCGGCTGTTGGGTAAGTGGAAAGACGTAGACAAATCACAGACATGCTGGTTTCTAAATAATGCTCGCCACTGTTCTCTGCACTAGATGGTGAAAGGTCATGATAGTGCCACGCTAAACTCAGAGCAAGCTGCCTCGCTATCGAGTAGGTATGATCGAAGGTGACTGACTCCTGGAAACGGACGCCTACACATCTTGTAGTTGCATCTGTAACATAGTTGCCACGTGAAGGCTGTGGTTAGGTCTGAGAACTGCCACGCTCTTGCCTGAATGTTCGTATCCTGAGATGAAAAAACGCTATGAAGACTGAAGAGGGCCGATCCACCGTACAGCGAAAAGTGGGGCACTTCAGTGGTACTCTGCGAAGGGCACTTGTCGAGGCGATTAAAGATTATTAAGAAAGTTCTCGACCCATGCCTGATTCAGGATGGACATCGCCGACGAGGAGATCAATCATGGACTTGGTAGTCTACTGCCAAATCGCCTTCGATCATGTTGGTCTCTAGTTCAGGCTGCTAGACTTCGGAAACAAGACTGAGGCCCCGTCTATGAAGATCTTATCAGAGAAAGTTAAGAATGGGCGTCGCAGTAGGGGATAACAGGAATAAAGTAAGATTACTAACCAGAAAACCAGAGTTTTTCGCGCATAAGGATGGGTTGAAAATTAGTTTTCGAGCTCGAGGTCACCGACTGCAAAATTGTTAACGATGACTACCGACGAACTACCGAAACCATTACCTTTACACTCATTACAGTGGATCATTGGGAGTTGCAAAACTAGTCTTTTGTTAGTGGATAAGTATAGACTTAAGGCAGCAACTGTAAACGTAGATAAAACTCACTCGGATGGATGTATTGTGTAGATATTGAGCATGATCACAAACGGTCGAATGACCTTGACGGGAAGCCGACACAAGTATCCAGATGGCATTGCCAAGAAGAACTGCAGACAGGAGTATACAAAGCTATATGGACCACTCAGCGATTAGCAATGAGTGATGTGATTTGTTGAAACAATACTTTTCAAAACACGAACCGCAGTTTAGTTATCAAACAGAAATCGGCTGACCAACCTCCTGACACCCTTGTCATTCGTCAAGATGAGGAGAAGATTTATAGGCGGGACTGACCAAACAGAACACACGGGGTGGCATTTTTCTTGGTCTAAACCAATGGTGCATTAAGGACAGTATGCCCAAATATGTTACCAGGTTCTTTGTGTTGCTGTTGTACAGCGGGATATTTTGTACGTACGACTAGGCAAGTTGACCAAAGAAAAAAGTAATGCAATCCAGACTGGTTGGCATATGAAACCTACAATACACTAACTAACCCAATTGTTCGGCATGTACCGCACACGGCCATAACCAGTCAGATGTTGCGCATAGTTGACAGCACGCCTCGCACTCACTCCAGTCCCGTGCAGCATTGCGATAGCCGAGGTAACCGCTAACCGAGGCCAGCCTACTTCATGAACAACGCTTCATGCGCAAGCTGGATCATTCCTAGTCCAGTTCTTCACACAGACGCACATTTGCTGCGTTGGACACATAACTGATATAGATTCCCTCAGAAAACCTTACTGATAACCTGAATCGAGCCGTAGAAGGCGGATAAGCAGAGCCATCTATCATTTATTTGTGTTGTATACTGCTCGAAAATAGTTTTAACTATTATCCCCTTAGGCCCTGAAGTCAAACGACAAGGCCTCTCACGAGATATTCAGTAAGCCACCTTCGCCTAATACATAAGAATATTTCACATTTTATGGGGACGTTTTCATTGGTAAACTTCGTATTCTTTTAGGAAACAGAAATTGAATTCCTACTTGTTATAGCTGAAGCATCCATGGCCTGGCTGCTAAGCAGGACGAGGACTCCGATGTATCTGCAGTATTCAATAGTCTTCTAACGTAAATAATGTTGCTACGTCGGTTGTAGCGGTTAGAAAAAAGGCTAAATTTGAGACTTGGAATTAAACTGTTTGATGGGTAAAGCCGAACGCAGATATACAGCGGTCGAAGTGATTCCCGAGGGGTACAATATCGTTACAGTGTTCCAGGTATGAGATTTATATGTTATACCTCAATGCGATTTGTGATAATTTCCAAAAACTTGTTAAAAATCGTAAAATTCTGAAGAATCATGCAAGACTAGCTAACGAGTGAGTATTATTCAAAGCTGAGGTATTCAGGTGACCTTGGATTGGGACGTGATGGTTCAACTAAAATCCGACAAGTGCACGTGTGTCTATGAGGATTACGTATGGGTATCCAGATAACAACAAGAAAATTAAAAAAAACATACTTCATCTGAATCCGTGATCGGTGTCATCCACAGGGGCCTTGATAATTGTGCTGAAGATGGTGGATCGGTGTTTTCGGAATTAGTCTGAGTAAATTCCACGGAAACAGGACCATCCTGATAGTCATAGGGATATGGGAGTGGTTGCTGACTATCCGAATCGGGCTTTTGTTTTGTTGGTGATGTGACTATGTAGTCACTTGGTCCCAGTTTACCCTTGGTCTGGGAAGATAAGGTATTTTGGCAAATATTCGGAAGTAGCCGGTAGAGAGTGACGCCTGTAGTGTTGTTGGTAGGTAAACCAAGTTTTCCAGGTTGAAGGACGATGGGAACAGTCTGTCTCAGACCCAAAATAACTGCAATGATGGTAAATAGAGACAAACACCAGGTTGTCGATCAAATTGAAATTGTGTTCGAATTGGTTACCAGCCCTAATGTTATACAAAAACGTTCAACAAAAAAGCGATCACACCATTCCGCTTTGGATCTTTTGGAGCAGATATGTTGTGTAAAATCTATGAAAACTGGAATATCGCCAGGTTGCTGATGACAAGAGAATAGCGACTTAGAAACAGCAGAACTGTCATGATGAAAAGTCACTCCTCACCGGATATATGCGTTGTCTCGATTAAAAACGGAAGAAAACGAGGATGGCGAAATGGAAAGCAGACTAGTGTGGGTTGGCAATGGTATTGTCACTTGTTTGATGAAATGATATATATACTACTGATATTAAAAGCAAGACATGTAAGACGAAAACCGTGTCGTCCTTAGCCTACATTAGCACGCGTCCAAACCGGGAACGAATGCAATTCCAGTATAAACACGATGAAATCAGCTCGTGTGACAGTCAGGTTGGAACGACCTGCGAACACTCACAAAACCAGACCGTTCGGCCGTGGCATTCTGTCGATTCCGAAACACCATGTCAGTTACGGAGAACATGAAGATGGAGATACTGCCTAGATAGGTCTGGCCTAGACTGAAAGAGTCGAAAAGCCAAGGCGGTAATCCAATAGCGGGCTTTTTGATCGGTAGCTATTTCGAGTTAAACGAGCCCCCAAAACGCTCAACCGATGCCCGCTGAATAGCCGAGTGAGTAGCTGTTACCAATGGTTTGATAGTGGCCGCAACAAATCCATAATTCATGTGCTAACACGGGTGTGGAATAACTAAGTTGATGGGGTCATGATTATTATAGTCTGTTGAAACGTGATAGCAACATGGATCTCTACTCACTAGTTCAAACGCCCTAAGCGCGAATGGTGATGACATTTAGGTCTAACTAACGGATTTTGAACGCACGAAATTGGGGAGATTTATGTAGTTCTCAAACCTTAGCAAGTATCCCAAAAATATGCAGTAACTAATTCGTTGACAAGTCCGGTAGAAGTGAGCCATCGTACTATCGTACTTAGGCATATCCACCGCAAATCTTATCGCACCTCTAAGAGACACGGAAAAACGGTACCAGTGTGAAGCGAAATCAATCCTGGTGGTGCATATGGCTATTCCGAACTCAAGCCTAACGTAATAAATTCGTGTGATGGAAATCTGTTAAGCTATTGAATAACACCACTTAAAAGTGACACAACATCGGTTGACAAGTAAACGGGAACCAGATACTACTACTTACAGTAGTATTCTGAAGCATACCACTAACTCCCTCTAAAGACCCTTCAACTAACGACCTCTCTCTAGAATGATCACATGAGTGTGTAAGTTATTCACAACAGATAGGCCATTACTTTCCCTAATGTGACCTATTTACATCGACTTTCCGAAGTCAGAGTACAAGGGAATTATTGTGTAAGCGTCAAGCCTCGTATTAGACTGCGAAACAAGGACCACCATCTTGAAAGATATTATTATTATGTGGTAACGACTTTATGCTCCCTGACGAACGATCGTCCAAAACTGTATATAAAACACTAAGAGTCACGAAATGACAACCTCAGAAAACAAACAGTAGTCCCGGTGTGTTTTCCCCTTCACCGTCACAAATTATTCCACAACACCAACAGGGTTGTTTAGTAGTTTGAACACGTCTACAAGAACACAGTAGCTACAGAGAACGAAAGCTATGAGGCCGATGAATGGTAACCAGCTTTCCTGGAGCGTTGCAACATGCATCGCCAATTTCCTGTTATAATATGTCTCGGCTAGAGAGCAAAAAAGCAGTGTACAGTCTTATTAACCCGGTAGATAAGATGTGGTTATGTGTAGGAGGGGAAATTTACAGGAATCCTCACCGGAAATTGTGCAAGTTTTATCACAGAATGCCGAAGACATACAGACTGTGGGCAACAGATAATCCAACAGTTGTTGATCGGTCCACGTCACAGAAAAGTCGGAGGCACGAATATCGTAGCACATTTTGAATGAACTATTCGCGTTTAAGAAACTGGGCGACGAGGTAGCTGGTTCATTACAATCGCTTGTTCTCTCGCGGTCCACAATAGTCAGAAACAGCTTCTTTGGAAGAAAGAAACCGCGACACTGGAAGAGAATGGCAAACGGAATGAGTTTTCAAAATGGGATAGGGGTAAAAAAATATCTCACTTCCACAAACCAAGGTGAATACTCGCCTGACTAAGGAGCTCATAGGGCTACAATGAAGTAAGGGAAGTACAAATTCCGATTGGTCAAAGTTTGAATAAGAGTAAATCGTCACACCGAACTTTTAGCCACAGGACCAGCATAAAATTAGGGAATCCACGAACACTGCAAACACATAGATGATGCAAAGAAGGTAGTGTTTCCAAAGACATCAAGTCATTTTCTACAACTTACGCTCAATAGTTATGCTAAACGAGAACGCTTCAGTCCAAATTTTGTCGACATCGCCAAGCCCAAACAGATTACTCAAGTTGGCATTTCTTTGGTGCGCAGCCGCAATGCACATCGTACTCAATAAGTGGACGACCCTACTAGCAGGTCAACCATGATCAAACAGTAGAGATCAATAAGTCATGAGTGTGTTTAGAAAATCCAGGTTTCCAGTTAGTGGAGTACTGCCATCAGTTGCTGCTATTTGATTTACTGGAACCGCTCAGATGGGAAGCAAAGCAAACGGGAAAACAGCCGTTGCAATGAACCGCGGCAACTAGTTCAGTGAAGAAAGAACTATCAACCATCTGAGTCCAGGTTGTTCACCCATTTATACATGCTTCTGTGGTAGTTGCATGGTAGTACAATAAACAGAATTTTTTTCCCTTCTCACATTAGCTGTAAGTTGGATTTTGTTGAGTCCAGGCTGAAGCAGTACAAAGGGTGAATCGTCCGCACTTTGAACTGTTGAAAATGACACATCAAACGTTGAGATAGAAGATGCCACCAGTGGTCTAAGGAAACACGCATCAGATTCACTCTCGAGTGTGGAACAATCGATAGTTGGTTCCTCTGTGGAGTGGCAGCGATCTGCGTCTTCAGCCAGAGTCGATGGCGGCCACGAACCCTGTCCAATTTGGAATGAGGCCGGGCGGTGAGGAGGTTGTGCCTCTCGACGAAGTTTCGTCAGAGCATCATCAACACCCACGTGAAGTGCTGAACAAATCAAACGTAGATGATAATAAACATCAAGCACAGTTGATTATACATTCAAGATTAGAGTACCTGGTTGGTGCATGCGGCGCTACTGAGAGAATTCCGAAATTAAGAAGATAGACCAAGCAAACAACTGCGAAGTAAAAAAATAAAAAGACATTTTCATGAAGGAAATTACCTTTCGACAGTCAAGACTACTTTCACCCTTCTTGGGACTCATCAGGTGGGCGCGGTCCCCGAGTTTTTGTCAACCTTGTGTTTTACTTGAAACCAAACTGCACGTAATTGGACAAATACAACCATTTGTTTGCCAATTTCGTTTCAACGGGAGAACCAGCTGAATTCCACCTGGATTCTTCGCTTATGATATTCTTCAAATCGATATGCAAATGAGTTCATTTAGCGAATTCCGTGCAATTTGGGTTCAAGTAAAACATGAGGTCGACGGGAAATCGGGGTCTTGGCCCACCTGAAGGACCCCAACAAGGAAGATACCGATCGTGGGTTGTTGAAGAGTTCCCACCAACCTGATGAGTATCTCTCTTCATGAAAATATAGTGCGATATCTCGAAAGTCTTGTCGACTGACACTTAAGGCGGTCTTTGTGCAGTTTAAGAATATCATACAAGACAGGCTCATCTGGGATTCAGGTGAATCTTCCGTAAAAACCAAGTTGGTATGCAAATGACTGTGTATTTGGCGAACGCAAGATATTATTTAAGCGTTCTCACCTGATAAGCCCGAAATTCTGGAGTGTGGGAAGTTGGTGACTGATCACATGGTACTTGAACTGTTCGCCGAGCTTGGCAATTGGCTTGCTTAACCACCAGTAAACACACCTGAGCTACCTATATTTCGACACATTGACAGTGTGGGAAGCTGAAACTAACCAAGTGTAGTCTCAGGTGGCATAGTGACACAATGGTGAATAGGACTATGGTGTCTGATTAAATGGAAGCGCGTGGTGTTTTTCATCCAGAAACAAGAACAACGGTAATTATTGAAGTAGACTTACAATCTCCGGAAGATGTTTGCAAATGACCATGGTGGGAGCCATATGAAAAATGCACTAAGACAGCATTTCTGATTCACTAAAAAAAGTCCGCTCGATCCAACACCCTCCAACCGTATTGGTTACGATTTAGAATCCCCGATCAGCCACACCATCTTCAGATCACGTAGCCCAAGACCAACTGATTTGACTACTCAGGTTTTCTTTCTTGATCGATGCTCTACTGATCTGGCCTAATCACACCTTTGTACCTTCATAACTCTGCGTCGATATTAACTAGGATATTCACTTACGAAAGGAGGAGAGCACACTGGCACTTTGCACAAAGAGTACATTTGGAATAAAGTGGAATCGACCACATTCAGTTGACTGTCCATTTAACACTCTTGGATGAAGTGTATGTACACGTCTTGCTACCGTAGGAAAGGCGCATGTGATGCCTGTTCTCAGCAAATTACTGGTGATTTGGCCTAACAATACAAACAGAAGCTCTAAATTTACCTTGCTCATGTGTAGATTGTCCCACGGAACTGTCAAACGAGGAAGTCCTGGATAATCGAACCACATGCATACCCTCTTGTGAGATCCACGCAGGACGACTGGCTAACGAGGCCACTGTGTCCAACAAGGAAATTTTACGTGGAATATCACGAGTCCCAGATGCTGCACTACCCATATGCACCCTCCCAACGGACTCCGTGCTATGGTATATAGAGGTTGCGTCCTTACGGAAAAGATGTGCAAACGAACGCGAATGTGTGAACTTGGATTTGAGGACTGGAGATCCACTCGCAGATTTCACAACACCAGTAGGTGGGGTGCCTGAACGCAATTCTGTGGTTTGTGGCTCGGCTTTGGGTAGATTCGAGCTGAACTGAGGGGGCCATTGTTCTCTAACGACGCCATAACGCATGACCGTCTCCCAATCTTTTGCTTCAGGTTTTGTACCACCAACGTGTACGCTGTGAGAAACGACATGGAAGAACAGAACGAACCAACTGAGGAGTGATAGCATTCAATACCAGTTATTAACGGATTCGTCATTGACGAGCTATGTCAAAACGACACTTTGCCGTTACTACTATCATGGTTGCCAAGAATTCGACCACTTTAGCCAAATAAACTGCCATGTTAGGCACCAGTGTTAGCAGCAAAGTGTTGCTGTGATGACGATGCAACATTGACAACTGCTTGTCGGGTCGTCCCAGCTTCGTGGTTTTGGCCGAAAAGATGGAGAATGTGCAATGTCCGAAGTCGGCAGGCATGGTCAAAAGTAAAAACAAACGGCGCACTTTCGTCTGGATCCTTTCCGTTCACTGTAACGTCTTCTTTTGATACGTTTATTGCTAGTGATCGCTTTTGTTAGGCATAACAGTTCTTGTGAAACATGTCCGTGTAAAACAATACGTATAGATTTGTGAGAGATTTCAAGAATGATAGAGGTCGGCATGTGTTTGCTTGCTTCGCGAAATTATCATGGCAGCCCAGTAGATGATGTACAGTGTAAAAATGACAGAAAATGTCCATGAAATAGAGATGTACGGTGGAAAACGTCGAGAGCGCCTTCTCCTACAACATCTGCGTCACTCGAGTGGACAATTCGGTCGTTCCAGCTCTTCAAGAGTCAGTTTGATCCTTCCAGTGGTACGTGATGAGTATATCAAGTGAGCACAGTGGCGCCCTTCAAAAAATCTTCAGATGCTCAACAGCTGACTTCTGCTACCTCTTCGACTAGATGAACTCAGTGGTCGTGAATTTTACTCTCAAGGATCTGGAGGCCTATGCACAACAGAATAACATAGTATATCAAACATACGGTCAGCTGAGTGAGTCGACCCGCAGATGCATTTGTTCAGCTGTAACACCATTTCGGTGCCTAACTGCCATGCCACCAGAAGCACGAGGGCTAGGATACTCCCAGGTTGCCCAAGCCTGAACTGGAAAAGTCGAGAGGCAGGGGTCGAGTTCGAACCACGGACCTTTCGGCCAGTAAATTCGCGCTCTAACAACTGAGCCATCTCGTAGATGCATTGCATAAAATGAGCTGCCTAGTTTGGATTTCTAAACTCCACCCAATTTCCCCTCTATGGCCGTCACGGTTACTGCAAAATGCGCAGTTGATATGTGAGCGTCAGATAAACCATGGGCTCAAGCGTGACCCTGACTGCTCCAACGTACCGGGCTGGGCCTAGGCAACCAGGCAAAATCTTAGTTGGAGCTTCCTATGGCTTCAGTGGCAGCTGCCCCTAGAAGAAGTGGCACTCCTCATTACCATGGGTGGCGAACCTCTCAGTCACAAATGGTCCTCACGCAACCCCGAGGTAAGGGAAAAGCAAGAAAAATGTTAAACCGCTCGTGAAATGACACAGCCATCCATAGGCTTCAAAAACAAAACAGCCAATAAATTGGTCAAAAAACGATGAGCCATCGAGGTCATCGTTTCATAAGGGTTCGGTAAACAATCGGTGGTTCCCTAACTGGGGAACATTTCGCTTTTGACACGAAAGTTTCATCAGCCAAAGTGAACACGTCACTAAGATGGACAGGTTTTAAGGCAGACAGAACCAGTCAGTAGGACCTCTTCTGATTAGATCAGTATTGAATGTCAGTTAAGGGCTTCGTCGTCAGTGTGATTGCCCAAATCTTACGGTTGATGAGTTGGGGGAATTTCAAATTACTTTTGATCGGGTTCAAGGTGCATCAGTTGGTGATTCGCCTTGGGTGGCACTGGTAGATTTCGTTGATCTGTGTGGAGCGTAGTCCCCAACCCAAAACTTCAACATTTTGTAAATCTACTTGGTGTGCATGCTCTGCCACTACTGGATCCTTTAGCAGCGCTCGATATTCATCCGCGTTTCCCGGCGACTTGTTTATTTATCTTCTCTGCTCCGCGATTCTGGTGTAAAGTTCCCCGGCCGTCTGTCCTACATAGACCTTAGTGCAGTCGTTACACTTAATTTTGCAGACACAGTCCCTGGTTCTGTTTGCCGGGAAGCAATCTTCAATTGCACCAGTGCATAGCGCAGAGTGTTTCCCTTCTAGAAAGCGGCTCTTATGTTAGCCGTTTGGGATTCTTCGAACGACTTTTGATGTCCCTGGCTTGTATGGAATAACTGCAGTCCCAATCCCTTCCCTGTTGTGTTTCGCCAACAGTACCAACATCCTTCGTAATCGACACCTAATCAAACTAGCTGGATGTCCACCACCACAGTTTGTTCTTTACCTCAATTTAGGCTGCTGTGCGATCAGCTTCTTGTGTACACAGGGCCCTTAATCGCCTAAACATTGATGAGGCAATACTAGCGAATACAGACATCGGATGGGCAAACGAGTAGTTCGCAATCACCCATATCCGTGGGCTTCTCATATACTGTGGTTTTTAGTTTCCCCCGACTTTATGTGTCATGCAGCCTAAGAAGGGCAGTGTGACAAAAGTTGGCTCTATCTCCATACAAAGTTTGATGTGTGGATTGACGTCATTCAGATATTTGTAAAACTCACTTACCTCTCACCACTCTCGTTCCATCAAGAGGAAAGTGTCATCCACATAACGCCAGAATTCCGCTAAAGCTTTCTGTTCAAAATCTTCCCTATCACCCTTTCACTACCGCGAAATTCAAGCCCTTCTTTAACAGACAAGGCTAAAATAGATAGCAGGCCTCAAGCTTCGTTATAGAAAGCTGAGTACTGAAAATAAATTTCCGGCTAATGTGTGTGTCTATCTTTCCAGCGTTGTCCTTATATGGCTTTCACTTCTGTTGCTGTGGTTTTGAATAAGTGGAAGTCTGCAGGACAGAGCACGGTCTGAATATCGTGGTCGAGCCGACATGCGCGGTGACGGATATCACATAAACACATTGTAGTCCGTGGTTTGACCACGTAGTTTACACTCAAGGACAAGGTCACGCAATGGGATCTCCAATATCCCCGGTTTTGGCAAGTATTTAATGGAAGACTCAGCAGTGGCGGGACATGCACTGAACATGGGACACAAAATAGATTTACAAAATGTCGAAGTTTTGGGTTGGGGACTACGCTCCACACAGATCAACGAAATCTACCAGTGCTACCCAAGGTGAATCATTAACTGATACACCCTGAACCCGAACAAAAGTAATTTGAAATTCCCCCAACTCAATCACACTGACGACGAAGCCCTTAACTGACATTCAATACTGATCTAATCAGAAGAGGTCCTACTGACTGGTTCTGTCTGCCTTAAAACCTGTCCATCTTAGTGACGTGTTCACTTTGGCTGATGAAACTTTCGTGTCAAAAGCGAAATGTTCCCCAGTTAGAAACTACAAATTGTTTACCAACCCCTTCCGAAACGAAATTTCGTTTGATTATCGTCATCAACTGAGGGATGATTTGGTATGACACAACGGTCGAATATTCGTGAGCGATAAAGCGCGCAGCTTCCTGTGGATCGTAGCCTGATCCACCTCATGGTTAAGCTGACTTCACGTTGAACTGACAATATCAAACCATAGTCGAGTAACCTCGCTTATATACCGAATACTGGCCAAATATACAATCCTGAAACATTTTCTGGTGCTCTGCATGCTTGCATCCGACAGTTTATAGGATGAACACTGCTGAGCACTAAGTATGGGAATGCTTCCCAGTTTGGAAATAAATAAAAACGGAAATGGTTTGGTGAATCCGGTAAGTTTTGGCAGAGTGATCGATCAAGGTCCTCAGCAAAGTCACATACAGTGACAGTAAGACATCCCAGAAGTTTCCAGGACCTCCACGACACTGAAACCGGAAACGCATGTTTTCGCAGTACAGAATTATTATGGCAACGTGTCCAACAACGGGTGCAAGGGTATCTGCCTGTGACGGACCACTTCTGGGCGTTGCGCACCTAGAATGCACTCTCCGTTGTGTGTAGCCCCAGCCCGTTGTGTGATTACGACAACTTCAAATGCTACCAAACGTATATAAATCCTGATTGTGAGATAATTGTACCAGAACGTAGGCACGGTAACATAAATTGTCGTATGCCTTCGTCGCAATACTGAGAAATGACGAAGCTCTGGGTTTTACAAAAGGAATTCGAACTTGCTAAACCAACATGATACTGGCAGTAACAACCACTGTCCAAATCGGACGGACAATCGCGTCCAGTAACATAACATAAGGTCACAGGAATAGTTTGCTTCAACCTTGCGATTTCAAGTGACGAAATGAGACCGGTCCTCCTGGTACGAAAATGTAACAGTTCAATGTTGTTATACTTTACATGTATGTGGCCATTTTTATCGGCAGTGCTAATAATCTGGGTTCTGCTAGTACCGAAGTCAACCTAAGACAGAATTTCTAAATTTTGCACACAGAGAAGCGCTAACCCATTACTAGGAGCAGAAGCTCCTTATTTTCTGCAGATGCTCCAGGCAAAATGGTCCATTGGTTAAATCCTGACGACCATTAGCTTTTCTGTCTGTGTTTACTGACTTACCTAGTCATGAAACACTTTCCTTGTGTGTGTCCGTGAATTATTGTGTCACAAATGCTCCCAACACCTCGCAATACTGATTGATTAGTGGATTCAGAATATGGGATTGCATAAAACATCTATTTGTTGTTTTTTCTCGGCTTCCCTCCGTGCCTCGCTTACTTAGTGCATGAGCGTTGCGCCCTCAATCTCTTAGTTGTATCATTAGCGCACCGTCCTGTGTTAGAAACTTAGCATGAGTCAAGAGTGCTTAGTTCAGGATGTAATAAAACACTCACAGAAAATTGTCTCAAACGTACCTAACTTTGAAATGAACATCCGCATTTACACGGAGTCCTATCGTGATGAGCTGATAACCATTGTTGCTAGCGCCATTTAACTCAGCGAAATCGATAGAAAAAGGAGACGATAAAGAACATGAGGCATCAAACACGGTGTCGTCAGTCAGCTGATGACAGGATTTGACAGCTTCGAACCACCAAAATTCCGACGACAACAGGTCCTCGGTTGGAACAGATAGTTCAGTCAGACTGAGTTCAAGACGCTTGGCTGATTTCGGCGCCGAACGGGCCAAACAGCCATTGGCCAACTGAAGTTCCGTCGTCTTGGCACAACTGAGCAACAGACAGCAGTCAGAGTAGCTGAAAACAAGAGAAATATACAAATAGAAACAGATAATAAGTGCCAACCGCCGCGGAAAGACATTTCGACGGTGTCCATTTCGAGACGATCAGAGAATAGGGTTCTGTGGCGTGGCGAATCGAGAATGTGGGTAGCACCGCAAATTATCGCGACTTGAAAGCACGCAATGTGATATACTCAAAAGGGTAATTGTATGGTATTAGGCCCATAAGCCGCAAGAAACAGTTTCATGTTATCGAGGGAGGGCTAAATAGTCTTCAGAAGTCAAGACCGAATAAGGAATGTATCTCCGTTTTAGTTTGGCCTGAATCGCACGATCTGAAAGCCAGGAACTGCTCTCAGTCCAAATGTCCCGGGCAACTTGCAACGGCACTCAATGACAACTTACCCATCGTTCACCCGAAATAACGAACAAATGTTCATCGCCCATGATCCACGCCCAAGATCGTGTCTATGTTTACTCCGTAAGCCGTCTGTCGGCGACCTGAGGAGTGTTTATCCAAGGTTTCCTAACAGAAACCCGCTTGAGTGTAGTGGAAGATGCTTTTTTTCCACGTGGGAATGTACTCGGAATGACTGATTTGCTAAAAACGTAGAATGGGTCGTGCGAAACTGCAACAGGAGCTACTTCCGTTCGTATTTGAGCTCTCAAGTGAGCCACAAAGTAAATGATCCATTGGTAACTATAATGACCCCTTAGAAAGTAACGCTATGAAGAGAGGCCACTTGCACAGGTTTTATATTGACGTTTCCCACGGGCCACGAATTCGTGTCAAAACTCTGAGCAGGAAAGAAAGCCAAAAAAACCTCTTCCCTCGTCGTGCCCTTTTTTGGAATGCTATAGCATTATTAACTACGTTTGAAGAAAAAGCTTAACAGGGAGATATTATCAAGGAGGTTACCTGAGATGAAAACCTAACTCAGAAACGTTAGGGCAGCGAAATAAAAGCAACCGCGCCTTACTGCCAACCGCACAGTGTGACGTGGGTATAGGCCTAATGTTATACCGTATGAGGATTGTTATCACTTGGCCAAAAAAGAATCTCATGCGCCGGAGACAAGACAGCTTACACAACAAGGGTGTTTAGCTGTTACGATCAGTTGCGGATGAAAATTAGGACCTGTGATTGAAACATGCCGAATCGGGGTTGCTGTCCAGTACAGGCCACGTGCTTGAGAAGCAAGTACTATTAGATCACGACATCTGTTCAACAACGTGAGCGTTATTCAAACTGACCAAGCAGATTCAGATGGGACATGTGCTCACGAGCGGACAGGTATGTGTGGGCGTGACCCGCAGAGGCTGCAGGAGAAAATATTAGTGGATAAGTGAGGGTGAACGACAATGTGCTCTCAATGCAGTGAAGAAAGTATTGAGCAATCTGACGGTCCCCAAAGAGATATCCTATTTGTCTTTGAGGTAACAAAGCTTACGACTGGTACTCATGAAATCATACCTTTAAGAAAACGTGAGACACAAGCGCATAATCAACACATTGGTACTGCAAAATAACCAATACAATCATTTGTAATGCCCCAATCAATAAGTAGGCGATGTCTCACCGAGTAAGGTAACCAACAGGCGATGCATCTTCCGCGCCAGTGTCTTCCAGGAAGGTTCGCAGGCAGCAAGCCAACAGGAGACAGGTAAGTACGGTGAGAAGCGACCATCCATCACGGAGGTAGATGGACAAAACAATGCTGTACAGCTCGATGGCCCGCGGGAAAATATGTCTAGTTCTGCAATGAGGAGTGATTGTTAAAAAGTGGCGTCACGATGGCGTAAACAGTAAAGTAGATGAACCTGATTCCTATTAGTGCTGCGCAGAATACACTATTCATTGAAAAATATACATAGGTTGGATAACTCTGTACTTGTAGAAATGTAAGTGTGGGGATCTGAGATGACACCTGGCCAGATGAGCTGATGAAATTTTGGAAGACTGCAAAATGTGCTTTTAAATCACGGTCCTCGGAGCATACCTAATTGGTCGATCGTTTGTTCCAAGTGATCGCTACAACGCAGTCTGTAGCGCGTCTTCTACGTAAGGTCACGTCATGGCAGGACACCAGATCAACGCGACCTTTGCTGTCAGACCCGAGAGTCATGATTATTGATCCGATGGAAGCAAGTGCATGTTATTATGTGAGACGATCCTTGAATGGAAAAATCAAATGCAAACAACCTGGAAAGACTACCTTGTTAGCTGGTCCAAGGGTGCAATCTTCCGACATAAAAGTATTGCTCATGTTTTTGCGACACATCAGTGACAAATTGTACGTGCTTTTCTCGGCGAATAATGTAAGTGAACAGTAAGCTGGATTAAAAAGGTCAATCGGGATGAACTTCGCCGTGTCCTGCGGATTGTAATTCCAAGGAATACACTGATTGGCAGGACAAGGCAGAAGTAGAGACTCAATCAAAAGGAACCCGACCAGAAATCGGTTCAAATCTCGTCGGACCAAGCGACCCATCTTCATACGAATAGCACTGATTGACTGATCGGTCACTGGATGAATGGTGCGGATGCGTTCATTGCAACCTACATATATGGTTTTTCAGCATTTACGCATCTAGCTTACAAATCAGCCACTCCAGCCACTAGGATATCCAGAGTCGCAATGCTTACCGGGAAAGCCGTGGTATGACAAGACGTATGGTCAGGCAATTTTGAGAGCTTGGTACGGCCAAATGGTCCAATATTACCCTTTTTTCATTCCAGGATGCGCCTGTAGTTTAACATCTTTAAAGCACAAGTAGGAGCACCACCCGGTCTGACAGTTCCTAGCCGTTGGCTCCGACTAAGATACTTTGGCATCTTCGTTATAAACTAACGTACTTCCAATGTCGGTACACCCTCCCGTTAGAAAGTCACAGCAAGTTTCGAAAGATTACTTGGCTGTTGATCATGTGGTAGTTCCCGTTCACTGAGTTTGGCGATTGGCTTGCAAACGTTTCGTCACCGTGTGAGGGGACATCGTCAACCACGCACTGAAGAAGTCGCCTCACATTATGGCGAGGCAAGCCGATTGCCAAACTCAGCAAAAAGATCAAGTGGATCAGCAGCCCATTAACTCACCGGAACTACCAATATTTGGAGATACTGCCTTCAAAGGAATGACTTCGATGTTCGTAACCATACTTGGATGACTTGTAAGTAAAGAATGATACCATCTCACAGAAATACCCAATACAGGCCCTAAGAGAGCTTGTGTTTTTTTGGTATACGGTTGAAACTTACCGCATAAAGTCGGCCAGAAGGCAACAGACGAACGGGGTTCTGCGAGGCTCATGGATTAGGCGAAGGAACCCAATTAAGGTTTGTGCCATTGCGACATAAACTTCTTCATAGAGTGCCGGAGAGGTAAGTAACACGCCGAGTTGTTTGTGGACAGAACGTCCGAATAAAGTTTGATCAGTGAGGTCGGATGCGAAGCATTGAAATACACTGACTTTAATCAGTTGTATGATCGAGTCCGAAGAATTCACCTCATCCGTGGCAGTCCAAAGGGCTAAAACCCGACCAATGTGCGTGAGCTCGATAAATGCCATGAGCCACAAATCCACGGCATGTGAAACACGAATCGGTAGTTCCCCAAGAGGTATAATGGCCTGTGGTTTCTCAGACAAGGTAGGCACATTGACAATGATGAATCTGTAAAGAAACTGAACAGTCGCGGCCAGTGAGGCCAGAGCTGGACTCAATTCGGACATGTCCCGAAGGAACGCATTATTGCTACTTTGTGTTCTAAGTAGTCCATCTTCAGATTCCAGGGACTGGACCACTGAACTGCCTTTTGTTGAAAATGGTCTGAATGCGTTGGACAGCACCGACGCCACGGAGTCCGTAATTTCGTCAGCAGCAGGACCGGTCGATGGACGCAGGACGTTCAGACAATTCAATGCGCAGAGAAATGCCCAAAGGTGATTGAGTTCCAAAGACGAGTAAAGCTACAGAGAAAATGAGAGTCAATGTGGCTAAAAATGTTAAACAGACTACCGAGAAAACAACTTAAGAGAAGACAGGTGAAAATTCTTAAATATCAATATCAACAATGATAACTTTTCAGTGCGATGTCCTCCAGGTAAAACAACTGCACCCTCACACTTGAGCTACCTCATTGCAGCCTTGTACTCTACCTTAACAAGGACTATACTGAATCAGCGTAAGCCATTACCTTCAAATCAGAGTTGTTCCTAATGTAAAACCAACATATCCTGGTTGACGCACTGCACTGTGTGTTTGATGCAAGTTGTACGAAGCTGCAACTTCTCCCTTCCTAATGGAGGGCTGCAATTCTCATAACATGAGTGGAGACTCGCATGAGTGGAGAGTTTACGTCAGACTATCCGATTGGTTAGGTCACTGAATGATTAAATCCGGTCTGGTGCGATAATTTCAAAGGCATGAGTTGCACTCAGTTGCATGAGTTGCATGTCACTTAACAGGTTCACTGAAAAATAATAGGCTACAGATTGTCAAACGACTCATTACGAATTTGTGAACAATAAGCAATCATCTCTTCAAGCAACTCCGAACGTGGTACTTAATACGCAAACACAACGAAGATTAATGTAAACATTAGGCACTGGATCAATCTAGGCACGTTAAGGTTCCCTCGAAGTGGCAAGCTCCTTGAAGCTCCTAATGCTGACAGAAAATAATCCAGAAAATAATCCATCCCACGACCTTATTCCCTGGTAGGCTAGTTCATCTGGTCGTAGGAAACAGCGCCAAGCTCCACCCAAGTTCTTTTCTACGTTGGCTGAGAGTTTTCGTGTGATGCAAGTATATATGATAATAAGAGTGATAATACTAGCAACAATAACGAGTGAGCCACGCAGGACAGTATCATTGACAACGTACCTTCAAGATTTCGGACTCTTCCAATCCGTGACGGATGTGCAGAAGAGCCCGAGAAGGTATATCATGCACCCGACTGTAGGCTTTCAGCAGTCCACATTCCCGTGACAACAAGTAGTTCCGAATGTCAAAAACAGATGCGAAACGGTTTTGCAGGAGTTCCAGCAGTTGTGGATGTATCCGAGAGTTGACCCATGGATAGTAGCACAAGAAGGAGCAGGATTCTTTATCAGTGCCGTGTGATTTGAGATTTTTCACCCAACCTGGTAAATGCTCGTCGTCTAGAAAAAAAGGTTGGTGGAATGTGAATGTTACAGTAGTAAACTGTACCATTTGTTCAAAACTTCTCGGTATGCATAAAAGCTGTTCTACATGCTCAATTCAGCTAATGAGACAGCCACATTAGGCCCATGGACCCGTGGCCTACAGCAATGCTTTGCTGATTTAGTGTCTGCCGATCACCGGACGTATTTTCAAAACACTCCACGAGTCGCCTAGCATTCCTTTATAAGCAATCGTTCAAAGAGACGGGGAACACCACATCACGTAATTTGAACCGCATGGTTGAAGGTCGGTTACACATTCAGCCAACTATCTGTCACCGTCGGCTAACAGTATCAAACTGCCCATCTGGTTCGAATCACTCTAGGATACGTGCACTATGAAGGCTTCCAAACAATGAAGAAACAACCGCTTGGTTTTGCGGGATGAATTTATGATGGCAAGACATACACATAACGGGAAATGCAGCATCAGTTGAGCGGATCACAATATCGGACAACAGGACATCCGCCTAATATAAATGGCGTTTGTATACGGATTTGCATGGCTGTCTGTATACGGCAAGCTATCCAAAACCTTTCTGCACACAAAGTGGTGTCCGTCAGGGATGCCCACTCTCCTGGTTCCTGTTTAATTTCGTGATCAATGAAGTCCTGAGACGAACGCTGGAAGGTCTCCAAAATCCCGCTGTTCAAATAGCCCCTGACGAAAACCTTGTCGATCCGGGATACGCAAATGACATCGTTCTCATCTTCGAATAGGAGGAGAAGGCCAAGTGCTTTTGGATGAACTGACCAGTCATTCCGTCCTTTGGTATGCAATTTGCACACACAAAGTGTAAGGTCATGCTCGTGGACATGCAGTCACTGAACACGCCACTTACAATCCAGGCAGAGGCACTGGAAGTTATGGAGCGTTTCACGTATCTTGGAAGTTGTATTAGTTCTGATTGTCGGTTGACAGATGAGGTCAATGAACGAATCTGCAACGCTCGGGTTTGCTAACTTGAGACACCTATGGCGTGAAAGCGGTACATCATTGAATCTCAAGTGGCGTGTTTATCAAGCTGTTCTGTTGTATGGCTGTGAGATTTGGCCTGTTCTAGCAGCGGAACCAAGATGTCTTCAGGTGTTCGACAACCGTTGACCCAGAACTATAGCTCGTGTGGGTTGGTACGGGCGTATCCGTAAGGAGGCAATTAGAAAGTGAGTTTTTGGTTGTGCAACGGGTGCTTACATTGAAAAATGTGTCTAGCACCAGAGGCTGCGTTGGTTGGGACATGTGTTGCGGATGCTTAATCATCGTTTGCCGAACAGAGTGCTGTTTTCCATGTCCAATTCAGAATGGCGGAAGCAGAGAGGGTTATGAAAGAAATGACGGAACGTTTGGGTGCTGTCGGTGCTATTCGCCTTCCAGGATGTATACCGCGTATCCTCACTGCGCTTGGTTGGAGACACTACAAGATATGGCTGCCAACCGATGTTAGTGTTGCCAATTTCTATCCAGAATGCCCGAGGGAGTGTCTGGAGGTGTAGGAACCTCAGAATGATTGTAGTAAGCTAGCACTAAGTTCCTTCCCCGTCCATCTTTATTGTTTTCTTCACAATAAGACTTTCAAATAAATCATGGTTGTACGGCAGCGAAGCATCGGTGTTCAACACTGATGTCATGCTGTCGAAGATGATGGCTGACTGTAAACGGAAAGTCATTCCCGTAACCTAATGAGCTGTCTTATTTATGTTCGGCATCGTCATCAGTGTTTCTGAGAAGTTTTTTGTTCAACCTAATAACCCTGTTATGCCCATCTATTCGTTTCGATACAACGGAATCGTACATCAGGGTCATTTCAGCCAGAACAGTCAGTTTTGCAAAAATCCAATATTATGACACCATAACTGAGAGAAAGCAAAACACAGAGATGATAAAACTCACTTCGTGAAGCAACGGCACGTATTGCAGAAGCAAAGAGTGACTCGATGGCATAGTACTGTTGCAACGTATCCTCCAAACCATTTACCGTAAGATAGAGCTGTGCCAGTTCCTCCTAGAAAAGAAAAAGGCGTAGATTTTTGATAATAACGCAAAAAGTGACGCACAGCGATCTGGAACAAACACATGGGGGCGTATTGTAGTTTCATCAGTGTGAAAAAAACTGAACTGAGCAGTGCCATATTCAGGTTGAGGGACGGTCGCTCTTTCTGTATGATCTTGTCGGGAAGAAACTAAACTGTATCTCGCCTAATTTAAACTGCGGAAATCCGACTGTGAGAAGTTGACGAAATCAGGTCCACGATCAGTTTACTTTAGTGTCTATGCACTTTGTTCCCTCTGAATGGAAACCGCAGCCAAGAAGGAATCACTTCATCCCAGTCCCGTGAAGTGATGAGCAAAACATAAAACTTTCCCCAAGGGGCCGGGAACTGTCGGTAACTTTGACCCTATAGCCCCTTCATGAGAATCGCGCTGCTCCCAAAATCCGGAAACACAAATTGCTCAGTGCAGATTCAGCAAATAGGCGCGGCAGGACACTCGGACACTAAATTTAACCTCAGTGGACGCCTCAGAGCATACAACTGCAGATAAGCATTGAGGTTATCAGTGCAAATGTTACGGGCGTGGGCATTCACACGAATTCAGTACCAGTGAAGCGGCCGCAACGTTGGTCGGTTGGTGGTTTGTTTGCTCAGATTAGGGGAATGTTAGATCGACTTACAAACGGAAAGTTGTATGGCAATTCATTCAGTCGTAGTACAAACGTCCTAAAGTTTATCAGCTTGTATTAGTATGGACAGTAAATTTTTGAGACACTGCATACCGTTTGGTTCAGTCACCATTTGTCGTCATTTTTAGCGAGTCAGCCTTTGAGAACAATCTCAAGGCCATTGAAGATAAAGGATAAGGCTACAGTTTCATCAGACTATGGGGAAGTGATGGAAGTTTACTAGGATGGTAGTCACAGAAAACGCTCCCACTCCGTTCCTGAGGGTGCGCACGGGGAAACAGGAACGCCATGAATAGTCTCAGGCACACGAAAAGACCTTGTGCTTCGACCGCGATTTAGAGTGAAAGATTCCAAAACCAGTAATGGATTGTTGTTCAACTTCGACAATCGGTAGATATGCACCTGTTGCGTGGCTTATCTGGTGGATTCAATGCTGTTACGCTGAAAGAGCGGAAAGTGCAGTTACCACAGTGTACGCATTAGATATCACTTGTGACGACAAAATATTGTCAAATTTTTATATGCAGTCTCAGACACACAATCACTGAAATCCCAAAAGATAATAGAATTTTCGAAAAATAATTAACTCAGTAGACACCTGTTTGTCGCATAAAAGGTGACCTTTCCCCACCCACAAAAACAAGTCTCCTCAAAAGAGGCCACGTGGGCCGGATCCTAAAGACTGTCTCCGTAAGTACGTTGGTCCCCAAACTAAATACTAACTATCCGGAAACAGTTTTGTTACAAAATGTCGATACTCTGAGACTTTGAACATCTACGAGGCATCCATCTAGGGATCTCCGAGAAAAATGATCAGTTCACACTAAACAAGATTACTTGATTCGGGCCCAAATATGCATTACTACTTGGAAAATCGATAAGGACAGTAGAAACTGAACTAGCATAACCTTAAAAACGGGGCCTGTCGGTGGGAACGAGGTCGTGGGATTCACGGCAAGCAATGAAGCATTAGGGGCACAATATACAGTTATCCTGTTGCACAGCAAACGCCAACTAACATCGTCTATTCGCGCGGTAATGCCTTTTTTAAGATATACGAATGAGTATAAATGCTTTCGTCAATGTATCAAAAAGTGTCTATCACATTCTCTGAATATGCCTGAAGTTTAGCGGTCTTGATTCAATTGTTTTAAACAGACTCAGCTGGTTAAAAAAGTGCATGAATACCCTAAAGCACTGGATAACACTGCTATGCTGAACATTAATTTCATCTGCGTGGTCCGGTTAAAGCGCAACGAATGAACTTGTACGTATATAGAACACTCCAGAACTGGTCACCGTCACCCGGTGCTTTGGTGTTAAAAGTGAATCCATGAAACCACGGCCCCAGACAAACTGTCGCGAAAAATATACACATAGTGGAGCATAGCAAGGGCACAATCCTCATGGTATACCGAATTCCGGGACGGTAAGACTCGTGAAACCTCATTTACAGGACACCAGTCCAAAACACTTGTGAATTACTATGTTGAGAAGTGATATAATCCAGCCAGTAGCGCGAAATATCGTGCACGCGATATTTTTTAGACTTATCACAAAGTTCATTGTGACTGGTCACAAAGTATGGGAACAATATACCTCAGGAAAATACAGACCTGTTGTGAGATAAAACAATACTGAAGTTACTGTGAAAATGAAGTTCAATGGATATGCCAGATCAACAGAAACCTAGGGAATACAGTGGGTGTGGACGGTTTCGGTCAGCTTCTGGTACTGGCCCAACAGCTGTCTCCACGAAAAACTTCACTCATAGCACCGAAAACTACTGCCAATCGATAATGAATAGTCCATGAAGAACAAAGCAGATGTAGAAGCAGGTCTTCGCACACCGAAGCTGGTTCTGGGTCCACTAACTTCGTGGTTAGAATTAAACGGTAGCAAAAAGCAAACAAGAGGCGGCAGATGCGAGCGATGGTTTTCTCCTAGAAACTCTTTTGGGTATGAGACTGGCTGCGATATTAATAAGAGTGACCCGCAAAACGTACACCAGGAAGTAAGAGATCGTGAAAAAGAACTGGTGTGCTGCTTACAGAGACTACTGATTATAACCGATGGCTAATGGCACCATTTGGCGGTCGATTTGCAATGAAGTTATTTCTATTTGTGGAATTCGTATTTGTAAGCAGGTCAATAATGTGGTTAGGGCACCCAAGCCTAGGTCAAATGACAACTAACGTCCTTAGGTAAGAGGAACGCACAATTGCCCAGACAGCATGCGACAATGACAAAAACAGCGGCACAGATGGCTAATATGGCTGAAACATTTCAGTGACGCCTCCTGGCCTTTAATTGGTTTATTGATGTGGCCTTAAAACTTCTGTGCGAGATCCAATTCGAATGCCATGATGGCGTGTATTGACGTTTGTACGCAGTTTGCAAAGAACTACAAAAAACGTCCTAAACTACAAGCCTAACTGGAGGCAACTTCAACATTTGGCGGTTCGTGGAAGGGTTTGATAGGGCATGAAAGACCAATCCGCGGAAAGCGACTGGGTAAATCTACTTTTTCTAAACAGTCGTCTTCATAGAGAACTTCACTCAACCACATGAGCTCATCGCCACCAATGTGAAGTCTTTATTCAAGTGAATGGTACTAACCGTTGGTCTGTTCACCCACATATGCGTTTATTGTGAGCGTTTCAACACAGTTCAAGGTTACATCAGCCTCGCGCCGTTGAGAAGTGTGTGCATGTTATGATTCCAATCATTTGCATTAAAACACTATGCTTGATAGCTCAACTTTGGCACATTTATGTTATGATTTGACTAACTCGGAAGTGTAATCGATGTGTCGATGTGGTTGCGTCACTTAGTTCACTTACTAACATGTGAAGACACAATACGTAAGTGTGCCTACGCGCCCCGATTATCATACCGATAAACTGGGAGAAGTTTTACCGCAGTACCAGCGTTCGTCATATACTGTCATGTGGGTGTAACAGTGATGAAAACTGCGTGAGTAATGCCCACTCGCCTTCACAGTCGTTAACCGACGTTCGACCATAAGTAAAAAAGCAAAGAAAAACAGAACTCATCCACAGTCCCGGCAGCATGCCATGGAAATAATCATGTAACAACACGTTTGCCTTCTTTTGTTATTTGTATTATACGCCACCCCATTCACATATTCATATCTGTTATACAAATTGTTGGCACAATAAACAAACTGCCAAACCACTAAGCTGAGAATAGTGTTAATTGTCCTCTTTAAAACATTCACCATCATTCATATGGAATAAGTGTCTACTACGGTGATAACACATCACTGTTTGCATTGAATCGAAGGAAATGTTCACAGGCCACTCCAGATAGCTCACTCGTTAAGGTTCGAAATTACTGATCGGGAGGTCCATGGTTTGGCTCCCTGACTGGCTCGGGAAACCTGGTAGGATCTCAGTCCTCGTGCTTCCTTCGGGTGATATGGGAGCTAGGCATCGAAAGGGTGTTATCGCTACACTATTATTATTACTACTAGTATCATTGTTATTATTACTATCAGTTTCCAGGTCCAACTAATACCAGACCAGACCAGTCGCTGCTCCACTGATGCGAACTGATCCTATCGTTAAGAGGAATAGTGGCAACTGATGTAGTTTGAATCTATAATGGGGAAACTCGAAATTCAGTTCCATATATTAAGTCGACCAACGACAATGTGCAGAGGTTATTGGTGACAGTCTTCAATAAGCTGGAAATTCGGTTGAGCCAAAAACTTGGACGGAGTTTCTGTTGCAACCATAACCAAATTTCAACTAAGACAAATTAATCATCAACAGGAACCTATCCTCGGTAAAAGACAACCCTATTTGAGCCCAACAATTCCGGATTACTGAAATACACCGGTCATTACTCTATGATAATGCAGCTGAAATCTACACCAATCATAAATAGACAGCATAGGTCACCGTTCGCTAACACATCGGTATACACTACCAAATTAGAAACAACCTACACATAACGGAGTGTGGCATGCACTTGCCACTTCCTAGTGAATCAGCGCATACCCAAGTGCGTAAGCCATGAGGACAAACCAAAGGATGGAGTCGATTAGACGGCGCAAGCACCCCATCTTGGTGATTCGTGAGGAACAGCCAATCTAAAAATAGTTAGGCGGCAAGAATAGACCGTATCTGTTCTGCATGCGACACGCTACGGTTGCCTATCATGATTCGCCTCCAGTAGCACAACAGGAGCCACAGACCGCATATTCTACAACGGCAGCTGACTCGAACTCACAAACTCCTAATGGATTCGAGCTTAAATAAGCAATGTCTCCCAGTCTTATGTGTAACAATTACCGCACAATGGGTTGCTAAACGACGTCGAGGAGAATTACTTACTCTTCTTTCCAGATACTCGAAAAATTCCCAGCCTGGAGTTCCCTGCGCTTCCTGTAGCAGCTGAAGGTGATTCTCGTAGTCTTCGATGGTAGACTGATAGACTGTTAGAATCATTTTTCTGAAGCTCCGTAAAAACGCTGTCCATGCTTCGAGAAAGACCTTTTCCTCCACCGCTCTCCGATCCGGCAATTGTAGAAAATGACTGAAAAAGGGGAAAGAAAGGCGATGCGCGATAGACTATATTCGAACGAACTGAGCAGAATAAATGTGTCTTCATTTATCAGAACCATTCTGAGTATCCAGTTTAAAAGAAGATAGAGAAACTACTGGACAGTCCCGAAAAGCCTCCACGATCAACATTAAGGACAGTAAAACCAGTGTAGACACTAGTCATTCAGTAGCGCGGAATCGTGGACATATTTACAAAGCTGATTGAGTGTAACCGCAATAGGGTCCACTCCTCCTGGGAGCCGAAAATGGCATCCCCCTCAGCCATGGCCTAGAAGAGGATCATCCCTAACAGGTCACTCTCAAGAACAGCCACATATGCCATTTCTTCATGATGAAACCTCAAGAGTTGCCATAACAGAGCGCAACACAACAGAGGACGGACAAAGTGATACTCTAAAGTACTCACACATGAAACCCTAGCAAGCGTGTCATTTATACAGATGGGCGTTGATTTTATCAACAGATCTGAAATACAAGGTACAAAATGAGGCACGATATGAAGTAAGTGCTGAGACAGTACCCCCATCTAAGAACCTGTTCTGCAATGAATGGGGACGTTGCACGTTATACGACGCTCAGTGGTCAACCTCTGAGTTCGTCCCAAGATGTTATAGCTCCCTAGCCATTCTCGATCTCAAATGAAAGATGCTGTCAAGTTACAAGACACATAAATGATTCCCTATTCCAAACTCTTGGATTCTGGAATTGATCTTTCATGCATCAAATAAGCATAAATGTAAAAAAAATACGGCGGAACCTCGCAGCTTTTCCTGTCATTTCGGTGCATTAATCAGTAATATCCTGGGTTTTGAACAGTAACAATAAATCAGGCAATTGCTTCTCATCTGGTTCGTTTTTCAGTCCCCTGATTGCTCCTTTCATCACTGCGTTGCAACGATCATATCTTCACCTTGTGGCTAGCGTCGGGACTGCGCCACTTCTTCCGACGACCAACAATGGTCCTATTTCTCGATCTCGAATCTGCTTTGGACACCACTGCTCATCGGAACCTGTAGCAGTATCCAATGATGGTGTCTTTTCTAAATTATTGTCTCTAATAAAGGCTTTATGCATCTCTCTCCGTGAGCACCTACGGCAAATTCTCCCCTGAGTTCACGACATCCAGTGGTGTCAGGCAAGGGTGTCCTCTGTTGCCCTTTCTGTTCAACTTCGTAATCGATATGTTGCTTGAGTCTTCACCAGCCTCTGGCAGCTCGAGAATCCAAATACTCCAGGTGCGTTCGCTCATGGACAGTGAGTACGATGAGTATGTATGATAGTGAGTATAGTGATAGTGTGATAGTGTGTATGTACGATAGTGTTTCCTTCGATCAGACCCTTGGGAAATGCTAACTACTTTAAATAACTTTAATAAATCTTCTGCACGGTTTGGCACCCGCTTCACATCTGTAGAGTGTAAAGTGCCGCTGCAAGAATGGGCGGGATAAAACCAGACCTCCTCCTTGCACGTAACCCGATCGATATGTCATAAGGTCGTCTAGCTAGGTATCTGCATAATTCCCGGTGAACTAGCGGAAGACGAAATCGCCTTCCGAATTGTAAAGGTCAGGGCAGTGTTTGCCAAATCCGATATTTGTGGCGCCGACGTTACGTCAGCTTGACTGCCAAGAGTGCAATGTACAATGTCGCGATCCGATTTGCCCCAATTTATGGATGAGACGCGTGGTCACTGTATGCGGAAGACTGTGCTTGACCATCGATCTCTCTAAACTATTGTGCGGATCTGGTGAAAACACGAGATCAGTAATGCTGAAGTAAGCTAGATGGCTTTCGGGAAAGCTCACTTTCCTGCAGTAGATCACACTTCACAGGTTAGGCAGTGTACTCCGTATGCCAGAGAAACGCTTGTCTCGTAGATTCATCTTCGCCCAAATAGGCGGTCAGTCCAATCCCTGGCAAAGAAGGATGAAAGTCCACATCAGTCAACCCAGTCGAGTTGGTAAGCGCCCTCTACCTGGATGAGGAAGGCAGGATGAGACAACTCAATGGTCGATGACACTAACAGATATGGCTGAATAAATCAGCCAAAAGCGGATTTGCATTAAAGCTATCGCCTTCATTGCGTGGCTCTCAAGTACTGTCACACTGGACAAACCGAGCCATTCGACGTCAACGATCTGATTTAATGATCGCCTCCAACGCTTGGCTCTCAATTCCTTATTCCCACTATCCTCGGTAAATCAAGGTGTAGAAACTAGAACCACTGCATTCTGATGCACGGTTTAGGAGCTGAAAACTGAACTGACCTGTTTTCTGATACTTTTTGCCTGAAATTGTCTCTCAACGTTATCAAACATTTTCTTGCGTATATCAGTCACTTAATGACACCAGTCGACTTCTCAAAAAACCGACCCCATTGCCGAACATTGTATCCTTGGCGATCTCGAAGTCAAAAACTCAGGCTGATTAAATTTCCTGTCACAAGCCTACGCAGTCGTCCACGAAGCAGAATACTTCGCGACCATTAACGATAGGTTCGAAATGTAACTTCCCCAGGTTTAACAGGACCTGACCTGACCGATTTACTATGATACATGCGCTCCTGTCTTCTGAATTTGATTATTTCGCCTCTGATGAAGGTTACCCAAGGTGAGTAACGAAGAAAATGTTCCGCTTTTCACAGATGTTACAACACAGAAGTTTTACTTTTTCTTCTAAGATATCCCACTGATTCCGGCAATTTCGAAATCCAGATGAAGAGGCATATGATTAATGTCCAATTACGAATAACTGTCTAGAATACATTGGGAAACCTATCTTTACCAGTGGTAAGGTTTGTTGGGATCCAGTTACGATCAAAACAACCGAAACTCAAAAATGGCCACGGTTCACTGTCAAACCAATTCGGCATTTTGTTGGTCCCAGAATTATTTCCGTTACGAATAAAAAGTGGTTTGATGCGGAGATAGTGGTAAATGGTCGACTACCTCTGTGTAAGACCCACAACCTATCATATTCGGCCGGTTTCACCATCCCACAACTTATTCTGATCATTATTTTGTAACCGGTCGACATTTAACTTTCGCCACCCTCAACCCCATCGTGTTATCTCATAGTACTGATCTGCTGGTCTGGACAGCAGATAATTTATACGTCGTTTTTCTTACTCTTGGAACCCACATCCACAGAATGGTTCGTTTCTTCACACGCTTAGAAAAGAGAGGTGAATATGCAGACGCTGGGGTAAGCATCGTTTCCTTCATCTCGCTCGGAATATAGCTTGCATAAAATTCATGCACTATCAGAATGAACAAAATCAAAGATATTTTCACCAACCGGAAGGCCAATCAACCGTCGACTGCACTTGCCGGAAGCCAACCCTGCTGAAATCATGAGAAAGCACCATGAGAAAGTTGGTCAAAATTTCTGCCTTTTCTCTTGTTTTTAACTTCAGTAAGGTTCTTAAATAGCTTTCTCAAGAAGGTGCTACAATAATTGCCCGACATTTTGTCCCCAAAATTCATTCCAAACCACCTCACTACCTACCCTTCAACTAGGCTGTTCATCTATGCCTTTTACCGTTAAACTAACTCCAATACTATCTCCCCTCTTTCGCCTTTCCCAATCCTCCGTCGTATCTCCATCTTCTCTAGAAAGTCTCCAAGCACTCCCCTTATTAAACGAGGCTCACTGTGTGACCCAAATAACTACCAATCCAGCTCTCTAACCCTTCATGTCTCTAGAGTTCTGAATCAAATCTAGACCAAGCAACTGCCACGATGTGAAAAACAGTCCCCGAGCTGTCACCGATGTGTCTACACATCACTGCTCTGCTGATTACCTACTCACGTAGGTATTCCATGCAGCGTCATCTGTTATGAACTCGTTTTGTCGTATCTTTGGTGTACCTCGATGTTTCAACGAATTTCGGTAGACTCAAGCACCCCGACCTGCTTACGAAACCGCTGACCCAAGGACAACATTGAAGCCTAATAAAGCGCGTTCAAAACTTCCTAAGAATTGCTCGAATGAGATGTGCCTCGACGGTGCTCTTTCTACTCTTCCTGGATCCGCGCAGTTCCCCGCACTTGTTAGTAATATCTTCTTTCCTATCTCTGTCTCCTCAACTCTTCACATTTTTGAATCTTAATTTTGTCAAATATCTGTCCAATCTAGGATTACTGGTGACCGAATGCATGTCATCAGTACACTAAAAGCTGATACTACATTCATGATTGGGCTTCGTTGGACGCATGTAGATTGAATGCTACTAAAGCCATAAATGTTTCCATCTTTCTTTCGTCGACTTTCCACTTGAAGCAATCTCCCTATTCATCCAACTACTCGTTTGTTTTTCGGTTATCCTTTTCAACCAAACCTAACTGATCCTTGCGTGGGAAATTAAGTACAACCCGATCATCAAATAAGCTCGCGTTCCTCTTCTAACCAGCCAGATTCTTCTGTACAATTTCAAGACCGGGTAGCGCCTTGCCTATATATCTTTCTACACACCTTTCTATTAGTTACTGAAAGGTTGTGCATTCGGTCAGCTCCCTTTCTGTGGTTGGTAACCTGCAGACCTTACAAACAACGATACACAGCCTCTTTCGCATTATTTCTCCGATAACAAAATACTGAACTCCTACTCATAAGGTTGCTGGAAACTCTATACATGTATCGCGATATCTCGAATATCGTGCCAACTGAAATATGAGACAGTCTGGTGCAGCACATTCAGTTGCTTAAAAACATCATAAACGAGAGATTGAGCTGGGTTCCAGGTGAGTCTCCCGTCAAAACCAAATTGATATGCGATTGCGTGTATTTGTCGAAATACTAAAATCTTGTCCGGAGGCAAGTCTCGCGGAATAATCGAAGATCGCATGGATCGGACGGGTGTATGGCTAGATGATAAGGGCCAGAATGCGGATCCTGATTGATCAGAATGTAGGCCAATCAAAATCGAGCAGTTCTAGCTTGACGCTACTCACTCATCATGAAAATTAGTGTGACTTAGTGGGGAGTTCGGTGATTACTCAAAAATATATGTGAATCAACCTTTCATCGTCTCCTCAAAGGGTCGTCTCAAGCTCCCGCGCCTTTTGATACGCTATAGTAGGCGGGAGAATAGGTCCAAGAAGCAGCATGAGTCACGAACCCACAACAACTGGCAGCAATTCGAACCCACGATGTTGATCTCAACAGAAATTCAAGCAATTCCACAACATCAACAGAGGTAGTTCGAATATATTTAAATAAGACTTGCTGGGGCCCTGATACACAATAGTTCGGCGACCACGGAAAAACATATGGGTCTCCGTCTTCTTCCACAGATGTCCTACAGGCCCGATTACTAAATTCAGCTTTAACGCAGAATCCAGGGCGAATTTTGAAATTTCAAGATATATTTTGGACCGAATTTGTTCAACTTGCTGATGAGAAGAAAGTTCGACTGTCGCTGCGAAAGCTGACTATAATCGGTTCATAGATTCTATAGTCCCCGAACATCCACGTGACTTTGGCGCCACAGATACTATTAAGATCCTGGCCTAAATACTCGATGCGAAGTGTATCCTGTTAACTAGTCGTTATCAGTGTCTCAGGATAACCAAGAAGAGTGCTGAACATCTTATCATGTAGCCCTAGTGGCAAACAAAGAATGTGAGCGTTTCACGCTCAGGGTCATGACCGAGAATCAATCAAGTGAATCGAATTGAACAGAATCCGGAGCTGACACTTCAGAAGCCTATCATTGAACGTCAGCGTCTTATCAGCCTCAAGACTTATACTGCAATGACTGAACATTCCTACCCTTCTAAAGCTGAAATGATAAACAAAATAACTTCCAAAAGGTAATCAAATTAAAAATGGATTCCAAGAAAACCGTCCAAACCCTGTTTGTTTTATGACGAACAGCACTTTGACGCCACCGTGCCCACTGGAACTACACGTTCAGTAGGTGCAATCGAGAAGGTTAAAAAAATAACATTACTGCAAAGACAACTTCAGCTAGCGCGAACATCGACCCGACACAATAACACAATCAGAGGCCGTGAGCGCTACATTTAGGATGAAATCATCCGGTAGATGAAAATCCATCAGTATGTAACAACGGTGCACCGGTTGTCCTCCAATTTGACAAATCATGACCTGAATCCGCTTTCAGAACGACCTGAGACGTAATTGGACGGTCACTAGTGGAACATACAAAGTGCACCGTTTGTAATTCAACTGGTGAGAGCCTGAAACTAGCCGAAAGGCTGAACTCCGCGACATTCAAAGAAGTTCAAGTCAGTGGTACTTCCTATTTCAAACTCCTAGGTCTGGATGGGAGTACTGAGCCTCAACCCTGGGAGCAACCCTTCAATACTGAAGACCAGTGACACATTAAGAGGAACAACACATCCACCGCAGTTTCGACCGAACAGGCGACCGATCGAAACGCACAAAAAACAATGTCTGCCCAGCTCTTGACTTCAGACACTCGTGGTCGTGACACTTCATCTTGTTTTGACGGATTCTGCCGATAGCCAGCAACCTTAGACCTGCGGTCTTCACCCTGTAATCCCCAATCAAGCAGGGTGTTCGAATGCTATCTGGGATGTTGAAGGGGAGATTGGAAGAGGAGACGGGGAAGCGGTCTCAAGAAAGGCAGAAGACGCTGAGCCCAGAATACCGTGAACGCCATCCACTGTGGACGCCGCGACGAACACTACATCAAGTACGCAGCAAGAGTCAGATCCCAGGCGAATGTCATGTGAATCAGCTTCGTGTTAACAAGAAGTTTATGAGGAACTCTTTGAAGGTGCCGCTTAGTTACGGGATTTCCAGGTACTTTTTCTTGAATCTGGTTCACAGTCAAGCGCTATGTAGTATCGTCATGATGATTAAAATTAGACAAAAAACATTAGAACTCCCAATTGAGATTTCACCTGTAAGTGAAGTAACGCTATGTTAAAGAGCCAAGAAGCACTGTACGGCTGTTTCATCCCTATTGGAAATCATTGGCAGTCCACATCTAACGAAAATCCAGGGAGTGTTGAACCCGCTACCTCCCGGCTAGCAATTGGACACCAAACCGTCCATACATTACCGAAGGATCAACTAGCTTCACTCATCCTCAAATCACGGAATTCAGACTGTGAAACTCCCTGGAGTTTCGCGAGGTGCGTACTGCTGACCATTCACAATAAGGAGGACACAGCTGTAGAGTGTTTTTCAGCTTGTCAGCATAGACTGGCTTGAATTGTGGGATGAAACCTTGATTGAACTTTCCTCATACTATCAGCAAAAAAACTTGAATATTTAAAGTTATCCGCAATCAACCTAATCAGAAAATCCCAATTCGCAGGAAGAAGCGAGAAAACAGCGCAAAATATTTTACATATTGTAATGCTCCCCACCTGACACTTACGTAGTCGTGTTGGGAACACGAAAGTCGCGCTTGATTTGATCCAGTACACTGGTTTTCTGCCACATCTTGCTTGAATTTTGGTCAGCGTCAATCATCAGAACTACCCAATCACTTATATTTCCCGCCTGTAAGTGACCTAACCAGCTGGCAAGCTTCTGCCTTACACCGCCCGTGGTGTACTGCGTGGCGTTCTGGAAGCGAAACGCAGAAAAGAGAATAAACCAACAGACAAAATAGATTAACAATATAAACAATGGGGAAGAAAACCGTTCAAATTGACACTTTACCAAGTAGCTCGACCGGAAAACTGTAGGTGGCATCGGGTGAGAACTATGTGGAATCAAAATTCATGAAGCTAACTGAACTGATCGTCCCAAGTTCCAGTAAGTCTGGTGCTCCTTGACCTCGAGGATATTCAGACCTCCTTATCAGTGCGTATCAGTTTGAAGTACGAATAAGTTGGGACACAGAGACATGCGGGCATCCGAATATGTATGAAAAACTGTACAAGTCCAAGCCCACAAACAGTGACATCTAGCAATGATACCCCCTCTCTGAGTTTCTGCTGGACTTTACTGTTCTTTAAAAATGATGCGAATGTATACTAGAGGTGGCCAGTTTTAAAACCAGCAGTGGGCAAACTGAACAGCTGAGGCCCACAGTATACACGAAAGGAAGCCTGGTGGCACGTACCATTCAGAAGACTCATCCAACGAATATGCATTGGGTTAGCTACTATTAGACGCCATTCAGCTTGGCCTGCAACACAGTGGCCAAAGAGAAAGTTACTTCGACCAAAGTTGTAGACTTAACACTCTTGAATGAACATGGTTTTAAGGCGAGGCTATTTGCAGATATATGGATGACGCATTCTAAATATAAAACAAATTTAGATTAAAAACAATGCCAAACAACATAATGCACAAAAATAAACTACAGGAATCAGCAAACTATCATCATCATCATGGCAGCAATACTAAATAAGAAAACTGGTGCTTCATTTATGTATAATCAGGCCAATTTATTCGAATAAAGCCTTATAATGCAAAGAAAAAAATGGGGCAGGAAAAGGGACCCAGGACTAGGCTACAGAAAACATCCGAAGTGCATCAGCCTCCAGCACTACTAGGAGGACGTAGAATAAGCCACGTAAAGCCTGGTTACAAGGATGGCCCAGATAATTCCGTGACTACCACATTCACTGCGAGTACCCTTTATGAAAATGGACAGCACTGCCGACCGACCCCAGTTAGATGGGACGGACATTTTCTCTCACATAGAGGCAAATAAGTTAGACGGGGATCCAATGAGGATTCCCTCTTCGACCTTTGAACAAAGCGGGTGAGAGATCAAAACGAAGAGCAGCTCCGCGACGCTTGAGGCCCAAAAGCCATTCGCTTAATTCTGCGGCCGTTGGAAAATCTAAGGCTAATGACCAGGACATTGTTATCGGTAGAGAATCCAGCAAACCAACTACAGATCACCAGTTGAATTGGACTTGAAAGTGCTCAGCACAGGGGCTAATGAACTGCTTTTCACAGGCAAGTGAGTCGTTATTATCAGTTATTGCTTCCCCCAACAGAGGCTCCCGTCCGTGTATAAGCTGTTTCGACACATTAACAGTATCTCGTCTTCTTCAACTCTTCAGCTTTCTGGATCCAATAAGCTTTTCTATTCGCACAAACCCTCTTTTTACCTGAGGTCTGACGGTTCTTCTAGAAGTATCGTGATCTCGAGCGGAAGGAAGAAATGTCATAGTTTCGAGATGCAGGTCTAGTTAGTTGAATCAGTCTACAACCCCAGCATCAAGCATCTTGCAGAGTTGTGGACAGTACCTTCCAGTAAAAGCGAACATCAGAAGACGTGTTGTCCGAAACGGATTTCACCAGGTGGTGCTGCTAGACTTGTTTCACATCGGGGTCCGAGAGCTTTTCGATTAGCAGCCGAGCTGTGTGCATTTTGTGAACACCTTAAAAGCGCAACAAGAAGCAGCAACGAACAAGCGCGTGATCCGAATCCACATAGGTGTTCCAAAACGACCGGTTGTCAGTAATTGACCCACGCCATCTATAGGTAATGGCAGTGTAGTCTATCCGTATTGGAGGTTGGCTCGCATACGGGGGGCGCTATGTGGCCAAACGGCTTCGGATATTCCAGAATTTAGTACTGCACTGTGGTCAACACATAATTGCAGAAGCTTGTCGGTGTCAGTGCATTAGGATTCCATTCCCAGATGACCGCCCAATCAAGCGTCAGCAGCCTTACGTCTTCCCACTTGCGTATTCATTTCCCCGGTAACCGAAAAAGAAAGGAGGACGATCTGGGTCATCAACCAGATTCTTTAACTCAAAAGCCTGACCGCAAGACAGTGCTGGTTGGCCTAAGACCATCATAGCAGCCCAAATTTTTAAGGAGCAAGTAGCCACACATGTTCCAAACCTCAACCTAGAAGACCAGAAGACTGTGTTAGTCAGACCTCTGCCCAGTGACCGCCACACGTACACTTCCCAGTATAGCTCAATGGGTTATGGAAGTGCACACCGAGGGAAGACCTAATCACTTCGTGACAGGATGGCAGTAAAAACGAAATTAACAACCCAGTAAAACAAACTATAGGTCTTTAGTGACGCACCACCTAAGGTTGCTAAAGTTATGGGCGATGGTAATTAGCCGGACAGAAATTACAGCTGCCTACCAGCAGCGGAGACTACTCTCACACACAGCACCTCCATGAAATACGTTTTAGTAGCGAAGTCCAGTCAAGCTGGATAGTACCGAGGACGTTTTTTTACATGGGTCTGCAGCCTGTTCCTGTGCACGTTACGTGTTAGGGGACAACAACCCGTTAGCACTAAATACCCACGTTCGTCTGGATGAACAGTGGGGGAATATGAAGTCACGAGTACCTTTCAACTCTTCGGAAGGCCTGTCCGTCGATGACAGCAGTTGGAATGCACAATCCAAAAATAACAAGATCGATAAACGCAGTATTATTCAGAAGTGGTAGGTCCGAAGTTTAAAGTGCACGTTGAACTTTTTTGTCTGACCGTTTTGTGAAAATCTAGTTTGGGATACAATATGCATGCTCCAGCGGAATTGGAACTGGACTGGATTGTTGCAAACCACTAAAGAACTAATTTGACTTTGCAGATTGTCGAATGTATAAGGAAGACCTTGTGTCCCGTGACCATGGCTCACTTGAAGAATATGAAAAAAAACATATTTTCGGGCTACAAGGAGGCAGCAGGACTATCATTGAAAAATGTTACAGATATAGGGAGTTAATAGCTTCACATCGTGAGTGATTCTAAAGTAGAGTTACATTAGCGAGCTGGAAACGATCCTCGTATGGAGCACAGTGAAAATCTACCTCAGATAATTCCAAATGGCTAGAAAAAAACTTACATTAGATACAACATAGACATACAGCATCGGATTCATTGACCCCAAAGGTCTGGTGGGGCGCCCACTGGAAAGCACCTTGACGGTAGACTGGAGTTGGTTCAAGTTGAAGCGTGTAAAGTAGGCATCAATGCGAACGGGGTAAGGGGCTACATGTTTCGAATGGCGCCATAAAGCCGGTTCCGAGGCTATCGTTTGTAAACAACGTTGCTCGAGCTCTGATACCAAGCCTTCATGCCCATAGCCTGGTTTGGAAAATAGCAACCGAAAAGGGGGAACTGGTTGAAAGATATACAACACCGCAAATTCGTGGAGATAAGAGTCTAACTTTCGAGTTCAACTACTCTCTCGATTTGACACACCGCATATCTATTTCACAGCAGACTCTAGATCCCTACCTCGCCTGATATCATGGGGATTCATATACTATTGTCTGCATCCAATTATTCTTGAAACAAGAACTTCCAATCCATAGATAATCAGGTTACCTGATGGAAACAGAAAAGAACTTTAGGCACATTGTGACAGTCCATAAACTAAAGAATGTTACCCTAACAAATCCCAACGAAGTGTTGTGGTGTGGACGTGCCTGCGAAACGTAGAAGATAAACTTTGGCTACTTATCCATTTACTAGCACTAACCTAAATTCTTTGAACCGAAGATGCGAGAAATAGCTAAAAATGACTAGACCAATTTCTTACATGAAATTACTGGTCTCGGGATTGGATCCATTGATGCTTTTACCAGAAAAAAGTATAAATCGCCCACCCATCAACAGTCAGCGTTAATCGTTAGTCCAATTCAGCAGAAAAATTTGCTGAAAGACAAAAGGTAGCATAATAAAAAAAGTTCACAGTCACTACTAGAGCTAGAAAGACGTTTAATCATGCTGAAAGTCACTCGTTAAGGACAGTGTGGATGTCTATGGCAAACTGTCTTTCAGGTGAATACGACCAATGTCAAGGGATAACATCTACCGGGCAAGAAATGTGACGAAAAACCCTATTCATCACCATTACAAACAGGTGCTAATCTGAAGCACACTAGTCAGGTATGTCATACACGCAGTAGTTGAATTAAATCATTTCAGACATACACTCCGCTAATCTAAAGCTGCATCCAAGGGGTTAGCGCAATGAAAACGAACACAAATTCAGATAGTTTTAATCCCCATCCGATAGGGCTTTGGGACACAAATGCTGATAGCATTTTAACCAGGGCAAAGAACAAGAAGTAAATAAAGCTCATCAAGAAATTTTTGAGGACGGAAGCACTTTAGCGTTTAAGGTGGGTTAAAAGCAGCTCGCAGCTTCATACACCTATACAATCTTGGCAACAACCAAATGCAGTTGATCAACGATTACCATACTATATTTTGCTCAGGTAACCTAACCGCTGACAATACAGTAACAATTCCACCTAAGAAACAGTTTGAGACTCTCCGACCCAGCGAACTCTTCCAGTAGTCGAACTATTAACACGACCTTCATGAAGTAACTCACAAAAGGGAAAAAAACAAATGATGAGTGGTTGAGATTCCCGTCTGTGACCTCGAATTCTTTGCCTTCGCTGGATAAAGCGGAGTGGACTGAGTTCTCGTCAATCAAAACATGGCAACTGACTACTGAACACGGCCCATATCATCCGCAGACCTGTTGTATGAAATGTAAACGATTGCTGTGATGGCTACTCCACCGAATGGGTCTCTACAGAAAAGACCACAGCTGCATGTCTTCGCAAAAATGAGATAGACTGATCTAAATACTGTGCGCAACGTTATGATTCACTTTCAGATATATCGCCTAGCTAAAAACAGCAAATAACACCAAAAACGAAGCAAACTTCCAAGAAAAAGACAGTCCGGGCAAAAAATGATCTGCTCCGAACCCACGGATCAGTTGATGGTTTGTCTGATTTGAAGAGAAACTTCGGAAATCTTGCATAACGCAATTTTTTCGCACAAGTTTGGCATATTCATCCGACAGAAAATTTACAGGGCTTGAAAATTGGTATTTTCATGAGGTTTTATGCTGACTCCGTTTTCGGGCCTGACCGAAATCCCCGAAGTTGTTTGAAGAAAGACTGCTAATTTGCTTGAGCGTACTCTGATGCGAGAACATCGCCACCTGTTAGACAACTCGACATAAATCGTTGAAATTCGCATCTAGCGGGAACTATTAAACGGTCGGTTGGTGAATAAAGTTCAAAAAATGGGGCGTCGAAAGTTCTACTAAAGCAATAGACTGCAGCTAATTTTGGAAAGCCATAACCCCACTTCAGATGAAGGGAATACCTGGCGTCCGAAAAAATGACATGGGCATTGGCAAAATACACTCATCTGTGTAGCATTTTGGTTTTCACAGAGGACCCAACTGAATCTCTCGTTTACGATGTTCCTCTTCAACTGAATATGTTGCGATATGTACGATACTCCAGCATCACAATACATTGTATGAGTGTACTTCGCTAATTTCGTGCTATTTGGGTTCAAGTAGAACATGAGGTTAAGGGAAACTCGGGGACTGCGCCTACCTGATGATGAAGGGTGAAGCCGATCATGTTCAGTCGAACAGTTTTCAGCAACGACATGAGGGGTTACCTACACACAAAAACGCGATAAATTTTGAGACGCCATATATTCAAGTGCTGCAAAACAAGCGAACGACTCGAAAGAGGTTGGATTATCTCAGCTCATAGATAAGAACTCGCGCAACATATGAAGAAACATTCGATAGGGGATTAGCCCTGCTGGTCCCTAACGTACTCACATCAGGCTGCCCAGTGAACGTAAGTAAAGGACTAAAATATATTCTGTTTTGTGACCAGCATCTGTCTAGCATATTAACACTAACCACGTGGTATACGGAATACCGCCAGATTATCCATTACCACCCTACCGGTCCGCTAATGGTCAACCATATGAACGTCACAATACCGAGGTGCGATAACAGACTGTAACTTAGAGAAATTATCGTATGACCCCGGTGCCAACTGCTTTGGTGTTATCTTCGAATCAACCAATGGCTTATATCCTTAGGTTTACAATGGCGGAAAGAGTTTGCGAGCAGCACCGCATAACGTCTGTGTGAACTGACTGTGCTGGCTAATATGTGGCAAGCCTCCTGCGGTCCAGACACTTTTGATCAGGAAGTCTGTCTCTGCAGGAAAAACTGCAGTATGGATTCTCGGTCTAAGCTGCTCTTCGCAGTCATGCCGCAAATGTTTGTTGAACAAGACTAGGAACAAAGTGACGAGATGACTTAGTGGTAAGAGCGCGAATTTCCTGACCTGAAGGTCCGTGATTCGAACCCGACCTCTGCCTCTCAACTTCCCCTGTCTAAGCTTGGGCAACTTGGCAGTATCCGAGCCCTCCTGCTTCCTTCGGGTGACATGGCAGCTAGGCAGCGAAAGGGTGCTACAGCTGAATGATTCTTTTAAGAACAAAGAGTCTGCTTTCTTACTGACACCCGGAATAAGTTCCAAGTTCGGGTGGGGCTGGTTATCAACCTAAACGGATTTGGGAGTTAATCTGTTCGGGTGACAACCGTGTCTATGGGCTCGCAGTTTATTCTCGACTATCAATTCAAACAGTTACGCTAAAGACGGATACGGAACCATTCGAATGAATTTATTCATTATCATACACCTCAATGACCTATTGCAGACCAGAGTTGCATCCTTGCTTTTGAGTAAAGAACCATATCATCCCCGCTGCGAGTTGCCACGTTCCTTCAAAGCTATATTTCACGGAAAGACTAAACCTTACCTTTGTGTGACATTTTGTGTGCCTCTGTAACTCGCTGAGCTATACTGAGGATACTCCTGTGACATTCGATTTTCTACGAAACTGATCCCACAATCAGACAGTTGGCCCTCTAGGTTAAGGTTTGGAACATGTGTAGTGAAATGTATCATGAAGTTTGGGCTATTGCAGCAGTCCTAACACAACTAGTAAGGCTCTTTAGTCAGGATTCTGGGCTAGCCGGTCCGACTGATCCTAAAATGAGCTCTAGCAGTACCTCAGTCCACACAACCATATGTATGAGTTTTACTATCTTCCTGCCACTTCAGCCGTCGCGCGGTGTCATCAGCCGGAGCCCACTACCCGGTGCAGCACGGCAGGTAGGTGAAAACAAAGTAATCCTGATACCGTCCTTAATTCTTCTCTACTTTCTTCCTAAATCGACCACCGACAGCAGTATTTTCATAGAACCATCCACAGACACTTGTAATCCCGTTCACCTCAATCAATCAATCAATTTATCAGCTATAAACCGTGTACCATAGGCACATTGGTTCCAGCTGCTACAGTTTCGATCACCGGAAATGTGGAACGTAAAAAGAAGCCTTGGAGGCGAAGGCATGTTCGGTTTGTTCGGAAATTGAGTAGCTACGCATTGAAGGCTATAGCTTTGATGCAAGAGCGCCACTGACTGCGCGATTGGGCCATTTCTGCCAGTGTCGTTAACCACTGGTGATTTGAGTCCCGGGGTCCCCATCCAGGGAGACGGCAGTTGCCCGCCCGACTAAATTTACTGGTTAGCGCTTTCGTACTTCGTTACCAGGTCATACACTGTCCACCTCTCGGTCGCTTCCACTCAGCACAGGGCTGGGCGAAAAGAGCTCTACGGGGCACGCGGTCTTCTGGCGTGCGGAGTACATGTCCCAAACAGCGCAACCTATGAAGCGTGAGTAACTCATCTATCGCGGGAGACTTCCTTCTTCCTAAGACCAACTGACGTACCTCAGCATTACTAATCCGATGTTCCCACCAGACCTGACCAATGCTGCGGAGACATCGATGATCAAACACTGACATCTTCCGTACATCCTCTGCACGTAGGGGCCACGTCTCTGATCCATAAAGCAGTATGGATCGAACCACCGCACTGTAAACTCTGCCCTTGACAGACAAGCTCACGTCACGTCGGCGCCACAGGTGCTGGAGGTTGGCAAAAGCTGCCCTGGCCTTTACGATTCGAGAAATGATCTCATCTCCAGCCAGTCCACCGGAACTTATACAGCTGCCCAGGTAAACAAATTTACCTACCACGTCGATTGGCTCACCTGCAAGCATGAGGTGCGGGTTTGATCCCACCCAGTCTTGTAGCAGCACTTTACACTTTGCGGGTGTGAAGCGCATGCCAAACCGTGCGGCAGAGTTAGTTAGGTTATTTAAGATCATTTGCATTTCGGAAGGGTCTGAACCAAGGAGAGCAATATCGTCCGCATACTCAATGTCTGCGAGGGAACGTCCCGGGAGCATTTCGACTCCCGAGGTTTCAGAGGCAGGCAGAGAAATTTCAAGCAGCATGTCAATAACAAAGTTGAAAAGGAAAGGGGAAAGAGGACAGCCTTGTCTTACACCACTGGACGTGGTGAACTCAGGCGAGAGCTTCCCGTATACTCGTACGCGCCCACAGGAGTCCGCATACAGTGCCTTGATAAGAGATAGAAATTTGGAAGGGACACCTTTGATCGCCAGACACTGCCAAAGTTGCTGACGATCGACAGAATCAAAGGCAGCTTTCAAATCCAGAAAAACGACCAACGTGGGACGTCTGAAGGAGTGGCGCTGTTCAAGAATTTGTCTCAAGGTGAAGATATGGTCGATGCATCCTCGACCGGGGCGAAACCCAGCTTGATTCTCACGAGTCTGTCTCTCGCGATAATCCATCAACCTGCGCAAAATAATGCCAGAGAGTACCTTAGATGCGACGGATACCAGACTGATACCACGATGGTTTTCACATGACGTTCTTGCTCCCTTTTTGAAAACTGGGATGACGGTCGAGGAGCTCCATTCGGCTGGTATTCTGTTTTCGTTCCAAATCTTCTGCAGTATGGTTGTCAGACTGTTCACCAGGACCTCGCCACCTTCTTTGAAGAGCGCGGGGTGTAGACCATCCGGGCCAGGTGCCTTGTCGCGCTTCAGAATTGAAATCTCACGCTGGATTTCGGTTGCTGATGGTGGGTTGGTGTCAATGTTCCATTCGGGCCTGCTTGGTTCTTCCAGTGGTTGTGTTGAAGGGGACCAGGTGAACTGTTCTTGGAAGTGCTCAGCCCACCGCTCAAGACGGCGATTGAGGGAGTGAATTGTTGTTCCGTCTTTTTCGCATATTGTCTCACTGACACCTGCCTTCTTTTGACCCGTTGATCGAATCAGTTGAAACAGGGCGCGGCTGTTGCCTGCAGCAAAGGCCTTCTCCATTTCCTGGGCCTTCGAAATCCACCAGCGTTCTCTGTCATTCTTCAAGCTCCTGATTATCCGGCGTTTGAGGGATCTGCGTGCGCCATCATAGTCGCTAGTTGCTGGTATGGACTTTCTGGCAGCAATAAGATCTGCTGATCTCGAAGATATCCAGTGTTCATTGAGTCGAATCAGATGGGCTGGACAAGCAGTTCTGAAAGCTGAGAGCATTGCTTCTTTAACTCGCCTCCATCCATCCTCCAAGCAATCTTCATCGTCCACATGACTGTGCGTTTCCAGCAGCTTTCTAGCCAGATCAGCTCGATACTCTTCAGCTACTGAAACTTGTCGGAGTTGATGAACGGAGCTGCCCTCTTTCGGCACGCGTAGTGCTGGCGGGAAACGAAGTGATAAGCGGGCTCGCACGATGGCGTGATCAGAGTCAAGTTGCGTACCCCAGAAGGAACGACAGTCCTTAACTGAGGCTCTCCATCGGTAACTGATAGCCATATGGTCCAATTGAGTCCACGGCTGTCTTGTGGTAGGTGGCCTCCAAGTAACTCGGTGTGAGCGTTTGTGTTGGAAGTTCGTACTGGCCAGGAACAGACGATGATCTGCACACAACTGAAGAAGCCGCTCTCCATTATCCGTACGCACAGCATCGACTCCAAATCTACCACCCAACTGTGCTTCTTCCGGACTTAGCCGTCCAACTTGGGCATTCATATCACCCGCCAGGATTACTATATCCGTCCTTCTTGCCGACCGAAGCAGTCGTGACAGATCTTGATAAAACTCGTCCTTCTCATTCTCAGAACTGCTGTCTGTTGGGGCGTATGCTGATACGACAAACAAACACCGTTTACCGCATCGACCTGCGTTAATCTTAATTGAGCCAGACAGCCGCACAGCGCAAAGGCGACTGTTTACTGGGATCCAGTCCAGTAAGGCGCTTTCAGCCTTGGGGCTGAGTGCAACTCCCACACCGTAGATACCACGAGCCATTGCGTCAGGATCACCGGATGTCCGAAGAGTGAAATGTGGGACATCTGGGTTCGCCCTAAGCGGCTTGAGAAGCACGACCGAAGTGGAGTCTTGTATTCGTGTTTCGGAGACACAACATACATCGATAGAGAGGGAAAGTAAGGTTTCAGCAAGGGATGCCTGTTGCCTAATTTGACATAGAGTACGGACATTAAAGGCTGCAACGTGGATCAGATCATTTGGAGTTAGTAAGTGATTATTTTGGTTTATTTCTCTGAGCGATGGTTGAGACTCACAACAGTGGCACCTTGCGTCACTGTTTGCTGAAACACCCATATATCGCGCAGCAATCCGTCTTTGAACCCGAGCTCCGGTTTACCTGGCTGTATTTATACCTCGAAGGACGTCAAACAGTAAACTATCCCCACCTCTAAGATATACTCTCCCAATGATGTGTGCCATCTTTCCAAATGAAAATCTACGTGCCAGTACTTCGACTGTGCACCTCTGGTGATAAACAGGCCACTGCGATTGGCTATACAGAGGTCGGTAGCGTTTTAAGTCACTGAACGGGAGGATGTCTGCATGTCTGAAGACTCGTCACTAGTTGTTCCTGGAAGGTTCGTTTGGCTCTGGTTGATCAACTTCATCCCTGCTACCCGAAAACATCTACTATACTTTTGATGCATTCCCACAGACGATTGCACATATTACTGTGGCCGCCACATACGCGAATGTGCGAATGTCTTCAGCAATTCTGAGGTCTAGCCTTGTAGCTGTCTTGGACTGGATTAGGTACGAGCAGACAAAGATAGCTTAGCAACTATGTGTTGATCGCGGGCCGTTTCCGTGAGCAGTACTAAGTTTATAGTCAACTGAAATGATTGGCTACATGTCCACCACACATCAGCCGGCTCACACCTCAAGTCAACCACATCGTTATTGGCGGTGTGGGTCAGTCACTTAGTGCCGCTCGTTTTGAACCACACCCCAGACTCACATCAAGCACTTGGTCGCTACGGTTTTCCTTTGCACCTAGCGCGGCACGCAAAATTCGCACATCTTGCCTCACAGATGAGAGAAATCAAGGATTTGAAGGTTAAAAAATCTACTAAAACTGCATTCCGCGACACCTTTTGCATACATATAACGTAATTACCCCAACCATGTGAGAGGTTGAACATTCCGCTTGCGAAACACTGGAGGCAACTTTATCGACGCCCTGGATACCCGACAACGCATTGATCTTGCCTGATATTCTGGAGCACACTCAAGCTGGTCGCGAATAGAGCCCATCGGTACCATCAGGCAACAAGTGTCGTGACAGAGAGGCTTATGGATTCAGAGAGTTGAAGAAGGGCGAAAATCTGAAAACGTTCGGAAACTGTTCTGGATAATCCGCAAAAAAAACCCTCTCCGAAGAACAGTGCCTAAACCCCCGGGGTCAAGATTTTGAGCAACGATTCGACCGCTGTTTATGTGGAAATGTGACCACAAACAGGACAGCGAACAATGCAGGTGGGACCTCAGACTGCTCCGGAAATATACGAATGCATTTCAACCTCAAACGTCGCCCCAATGCTGAACAGATGACTTAATGTCACCTCTGATTGTGGATGGAAACGAAGTCGTCAGTCGGTTGGTGTTTTACTGATTGATTGATTGATTGATTGATTGATTGATTGATTGATTGATTGATTGATTGATTGATTGATTGATTGATTGATTGATTGATTGATTGATTGATTGATTGATTGATTGATTGATTGATTGATTGATTGATTGATTGATTGATTGATTGATTGATTGATTGATTGATTGATTGATTGATTGATTGATTGATTGATTGATTGATTGATTGATTGATTGATTGATTGATTGATTGATTGATTGATTGATTGATTGATTGATTGATTGATTGATTGATTGATTGATTGATTGATTGATTGATTGATTGATTGATTGATTGATTGATTGATTGATTGATTGATTGATTGATTGATTGATTGATTGATTGATTGATTGATTGATTGATTGATTGATTGATTGATTGATTGATTGATTGATTGATTGATTGATTGATTGATTGATTGATTGATTGATTGATTGATTGATTGATTGATTGATTGATTGATTGATTGATTGATTGATTGATTGATTGATTGATTGATTGATTGATTGATTGATTGATTGATTGATTGATTGATTGATTGATTGATTGATTGATTGATTGATTGATTGATTGATTGATTGATTGATTGATTGATTGATTGATTGATTGATTGATTGATTGATTGATTGATTGATTGATTGATTGATTGATTGATTGATTGATTGATTGATTGATTGATTGATTGATTGATTGATTGATTGATTGATTGATTGATTGATTGATTGATTGATTGATTGATTGATTGATTGATTGATTGATTGATTGATTGATTGATTGATTGATTGATTGATTGATTGATTGATTGATTGATTGATTGATTGATTGATTGATTGATTGATTGATTGATTGATTGATTGATTGATTGATTGATTGATTGATTGATTGATTGATTGATTGATTGATTGATTGATTGATTGATTGATTGATTGATTGATTGATTGATTGATTGATTGATTGATTGATTGATTGATTGATTGATTGATTGATTGATTGATTGATTGATTGATTGATTGATTGATTGATTGATTGATTGATTGATTGATTGATTGATTGATTGATTGATTGATTGATTGATTGATTGATTGATTGATTGATTGATTGATTGATTGATTGATTGATTGATTGATTGATTGATTGATTGATTGATTGATTGATTGATTGATTGATTGATTGATTGATTGATTGATTGATTGATTGATTGATTGATTGATTGATTGATTGATTGATTGATTGATTGATTGATTGATTGATTGATTGATTGATTGATTGATTGATTGATTGATTGATTGATTGATTGATTGATTGATTGATTGATTGATTGATTGATTGATTGATTGATTGATTGATTGATTGATTGATTGATTGATTGATTGATTGATTGATTGATTGATTGATTGACTCGCATGCCTCTATCCAAGATCATAGAGGCAATCCACCGAGAGGAGTGAGACGATGTGTTTGTTTTCAAACAAGACGCTAATAATAAATGTAGCTATCACACTGACCAGCAGTCTAGACTTTGTTGTAGTAAGACTCCAACCGTTAATTATTTGTCGTGGCACTGCGACCCACAAACAGCAAGCAATATTCCAGTCAGGAAGTTGTGTTGACCCAATACTGAAGTATTCATAAAACAGCGTGCGCATTTGTGACCCGGACTAACCGTGTCCCGTCAAACAGGAAACCAAAGACCGTTCTTCTAGATACATTGGTAAAACAAGACATGCAAGAGGAGTCCGTTTTTCCACGCCGAATTCAGAGCAGTGTAAACTGAGCGACAGACAACAGACGAATTGATAGAAAGGAATGAATGTAACGTGAGTGAAAGGTAAGGTGGTTGCGACCCATCTTAGGGTTACATGTAACCTGTGTTAAGATGTATACTGGAAGGTATGCCGGCAAACCGAAGTCGGTGGTGCTCGTGTTGCCAGTTTCTTCCCAGGATGCTTGATCGTACTGGATTATGTATACACCAGCACTGGGCTTTCTACAACTCTAATTTTGGTCTTCTGTGGGTACTCTTAAATAATTTGTCGTGTTACACGACAACTAGCGTTGCTGGTGGCTGATTTGTCTACCGATCGCGGCGGGTTTGTCTCAAACATCTCACCATCGACCAACGTCACATCCGGGCGTATTGGAGTGAATGAGTTCAGCTGTGTTGCGCCTGCGTATGTACAGGTTTTGTTAACGAAGAATCCAGCCATGGACTACATCATCATCACCATCATCAAAGACACCAACATCAGTGTTGACACTGATGCTTCACTGCCGTACAACCATAAAGCTCGTCTAATTTCATATACATATATATATATATACATTAAAGGTTCTAGAGTGAAAAGAAGAGAAAAGGAGTGGATGAGGGAGGCCTATGTCAAGCATTCTGAGGTGCCTACACCTCCAACCGCTCAATCAGACAATCTGGAAAGAAACTGACAGCATGAACGCCACTGACATCGATTAGCCGCCATTTCTTGCAACGTCTCCAGCCAAGCACAGGCGGGGTCACGGGGACCCCATCCTGGAAGGCGTACAGCACCAACAACACCCAAACTCTTCGTGATCTCTTTCACGCCTTTCTGCCAAGTCATGCGCTGTCCACCTCGCGGTTTGCGCCAGTCTGAAGGAGGCACGGAGAACAACACTCGCCTCGGTAGACGGTGTTTCGGCATGCGTAGCACATGACCGAGCCATCGTAGTCGGTGGTGCTGGATGATTTCCCCAATTGATGTACCTGCAGCACAACCAAATACCCGTTTTCTAATCACCTCGTGACTAACACGCTGACGCCATCCAAAACCAGCCACGCTTCTGAGGCATCGGTGGTCGAAAACCTGGAGACGCCTCACATCATCTGTCCGTAGAGGCCATGTCTCGCACCCATACAACAATACAGCCCTTACTGTAGCCTGGTACACACGACCCTTAAGATCTAGTGAGATGCCTTTTTGACGCCACAAGTGACGCAAATTAGCAAACGTGATTCGAGCCTTTGAGATTCTTGCACTGACTTCACCAGACACACTTCCGTCAGAGCTAATACAACTACCGAGGTATGTAAAGTTTTCCACAATCTCCAGTGATTCTCCTTGAATTTTAAGGGATATGTCCGGAGACTGCACGTTCTGAAGCATGACTTTGCACTTTGAAGGTGCAAGGCGCATGCCAAAAGATGGTATGATGGTGGTCAGTCTGTTCAACAGGGCTTGTGCTTCACTTTCGTCTTCAAAGATGAGGGCGATATCATCTGCGTACTCCAGATCGACAAGGCTCTCACCAGCAACGATTTGAACACCGGGGTTTTGAAGACCTTCCAGCGTTCGCCTCATTATTTCATCAATGACGAAGTTGAACAAGAATGGAGAGAGTGGACATCCTTGTCTGACACCACTTTTTGTAGGGAAGCTTTTGGAGAGCTCACCATACACTCTCACCCGCCCAGAAGTATGTGAATATAGGGATCGGATTATGTTTACAAACTTCTGGGGCATACCCTGTTGAGCAAGTATATTTAACAGCACTGACCGATCGACAGAATCAAACGCACCCTTGAAGTCAAGGAACACCAAGATTGTGGGTCGTCTGTACATGTGGCGTTGCTCTAACACCTGACGGAGTGTGAAGATGTGGTCAATGCAGCCTCTACCCGGTCGAAATCCCGCTTGATTCTCACGAGTCAAGGTTTCGCGTGCCATCGTAAGACGACGAAGAATCAATGACGCCAGAAGCCTTGTCACAACAGGAGTCAAACTAACACCTCTGTGGTTGCTACATTCACTGCGAGTACCCTTTTTGAAAATGGGCACTACTATCGATTCACCCCAGTTGTCTGGGACGGTCTCTTTCTCCCAGATAGACCCAAATAGTCTAGACAGGCACTGGCTGAGGAGCCCACCGCCATCCTTGAAAAGAGCAGGTGGAAGGTCGTCAGGACCAGCAGCACGATGACGCTTGAGTAGAGAAATACACTCGGACACTTCTGAGACCGAAGGCGACTCCATATTTACGGTCCAGCTTTCTGTTGAAGGCCAGGATTCTGGATTGGAGGTAGCAGGTGGCCAGCTGAATTGCTGTTCAAAGTACTGTGCCCAGCGGTCCAGACGTTCTGCTTTATTGCATATCAGGGAGCCATTTTGGTCTCTGATTGTTTCGCTGACAAGAGGTTTTCGAGGACCAGTCGAACGAATCAAATGGAACAGCCTGCGCACATTTCCAGCATTCTTTGCATCTTCCATTTCTTCGGCCTTTCGGGTCCACCAAGCTTCTCGGTCTGCACGGACACTCAGTTTCACTTGGCGTCGGATGATGCGTCGGGTGGAGTTGTGGTGGCGGCCAGGGGGAATCTGTCGCCGGGTCTCCAGCAAAGACACGGTCCTATCAGAGATCCAGTGTTTGAAAGAGGTTGGCTGGGTTGTACCGCAAACAGACGTTCCAACCTTGAGTAGCGCTTTGGATATCTTTTCCCAGTGGCCGTTTATATCCGACACCGTACCGTCCGGCAGGCATTCGACGAGTTGGTTTTGATAGTTTCGTTTGACTTCTGGATCCACTAGCTTCTCAATGGCTAAGCGAGGTGTGCGCGTTTTGCGTACACCTGAAAAGCGCAATGAAAAGCAGCAGCGTACAAGTGCATGGTCGGAGTCCACGCTGGTGTTCCAGAAGGAGCGGCAAGCGGTGATCGACCCTCGCCACCGATAACTCACGGCGATGTGGTCTATTTGGGTTCGTCGCTGGTTTGTTGGTGGGCACCACGTTGTCAAGCGATTTCCGCTGTTCCGGAAATTCGTACTGCAAAGGAACAGTCTGTGATCGGCACACATCTGAAGTAAGCGGTCTCCGTTGTCCGTGCGTCTCGTGTCCAAACCAAGACGACCACCCAATCGGGCCTCAGCAGCGCTCAGTCTACCTACCTGGGCGTTCATATCACCAGCAACCACAACGATATCTGAGGTTTTAACCTGCTGTAGAAGGGCACCTAGAGCGTCATAGAAACTGTCCTTGGCAGATTCAGAGCTACAGTCAGTTGGGGCGTAAGCAGACACAATAAACAAGGTGCGATGGACCTCACTTCCTCTAGATTCTCTCACAGATGTTGCCAAACGAACCGCACAGAGGCGACTATCAACGGGTATCCAATCAAGCAGAGACGCTTCCGCTCGTTCACTCAGTACAATACCCACCCCAGCATATCCAGCTGCAGCGGCCTCTGCATCACCAGAGGTGCGCAGCCGGAACCTGGAAGAGAGCGAGGGGGCAGTCAGTTCGATCACGGTACTTGCGTCCTGCGTCCTTGTTTCTGACAGACAACATACATCAATGCTGAGGGAATCCAGCGTACGAGCAAGAGCCACCTGTTGACCTGCTTGCTTCAGTGAACGAACATTAAAGGTGGCTAAGTAGACAGGCTTTCGGGGTTTGAAAACAGACTTCGAAGTGTTTAGGGATGTAACTGAACTCGGACGTACACAATCTGCAGCTAAGTGTGATGCAGGGCGGGGAAACCGATCAGTCCTAGAGCTGATACCTGCGGAGAAAGTATTAAAATTTGGGCGGGGGAGGGTGGAAGACGGAAAACGTGAAAGTGTAAGAAGGGAGGCGTTAGCAGTAGCATGTTTTCGCTTACCCGCCCTGCTGTATGCAGCAAGTAAGGCGACCCGGCTGATGGCACCACGCGACGGCCGATGTGGCATGTTATTTGTGAATGTCATGGTTGTACGAGGGCTGGGATACTGCCAGGGCGCCCACACCTAGACAGGAGGACGATTAGGGTCCTCAACCAAAGCCTTTGGCTCAAAAGCCTAACCGCAAGGCAGCGGTGTTGGGCTGGAAATGCAAGTACATTACCATTTTTACGGAACACGTCGCCACACATGTTCCAACCCCCAACCTGGAGGGCCAGGAGACTGTGTTCGTCAGACCTCTACTCATGGACCAACCTGGTATGAGAGACTTTGTGAGGGTCACGCGGGCACCCCCCCCCCCAGTATAGCTCAATGGGTCGCCGAGGTACACAAACCGCCACACCACGGTAAGGTCCAGTCTCTTCGTGACGGATTGTGGTAGCGCCTTGATCACGTGATTGGTCCTATTCAAAAGTATGGTTTCAGAGTGCGCCGAGAAAAATGCGGTCAATAAAGTACTTCGGCTTCATTATTGACGAAAATGGCCGCCTACCAGACCCGAAGAACATCGATGCCAGCAAACGTATGTCAGCACCCATAGACGTGACATCCCTCAGGCCTTTCCCCGGTCTCGACACACGTTACAGTTCGTCTCTGCCTGCCGTGCATCGCCTCCGAGGTCCACTAAACCAGCTACTCACCAAGGAGAAGTGGACATGGTCAGACGAACGCCAACGCCATGCTGAGTTCTGATTTTCTACTCACCCACTCCGATCCATCGGTGGAAACCGTTGTGGCGTCGAGTGCTTCGAATATAGTAAACAATTAATAACTTCAGCTGTAGCACGCTTTCGGAGCCTAGCTGACATACCACCCGAAGGAAGCACGACGGATGGGATACTGCCCAAGCCCAGAAGGAACTCAAGATGCAGAGGCCGAGTTCGAACCACGGACCTTCCAATCAGTAAATCCGCGCTCTAACTGCCGAGCCATTTCGTCCCTTACTTTGAAATATGGAATTAACGCAGTGACTTTGCATGTAGTTCCCGACCGCGGCCAGAAAGCTATTGCACATGCGGCCAGATCCCTGACACCAACCGAGCGCAACTACAGTCAGATACAGGAAGCTTTGGCGATCGTGTTTGCCATCAAAAAGTCTCGTAAAATGTTCTACGGCCATCATTTCGCCTTACCGACCGATCAGACTCCGCTCCTCACTGTTTGGCTCGAATAAGGGAATCCAGGTATGTACCGCCGACCATTTATAGCGATGGGCCACTCTACATCTGGAATACGACTTCAAGGTTAGTACCAATCCACCAACAGCCTTTGACAGGTCGACAAACTGTTCCGACTCATCCATTCAAGCAGGCCAGAGCCAGAGGATACTGTAGTCGTAACAATTGCATTGGAATTGGAGGTTAACCGCGTATTACCCGAAGCGGTTCGCATCCTCCCAGTGACTGTCGACACGGTCCACCAGGCTATCCACCAAGACCCTGTGCTACAGCGGGTCATCAAATACCACCGCAATCAGTGGCTGCGTGCTTGCCCAAAAGACTAACTGAGACCTTACTGCAACCACCGTGACGCGCTATCACCAGTCGACGGATACCTTTTATTTTCAGAACGCGTCATCACCTCAAAGGAGTTACAACCGGCCGTCCTGAATCAGTTTCATAGAGTTCGCCTGGGAACAAACAGGATGAAGGGCCTTCCTCGGAGTTTCGTCTAACAGCCTTTGATGGATTCCCAGATTGAGCAAGTCTCCAAATATTGCATGTGCTGTGGTGAAGCATCCGAGCATCCGTGAAAACTTACCTACGGTCGTGATGGAGACCGACCGAACCCTGGTCTCGTCTTCACATCGACTATGCAGGTCCAGTTGGTGGCCAACACTGGTCTTGGTCGATGCCTACAGCAAAGGGCCGGAAATTTTTTCCAGTGAACAGTCCCACAACTGCCACCAATCCTGGAACTCCGAGGATTGTTCAGTCGTTTTGGAACACCAGAGTATACTATCCGACAACGGCAGGCAGTTCACATCATAGGCGTTCGCAGATTTTTGTCTGGAGTATGGTGTAATTCATGTCCGCTCGCCACCGTTTCATCCACAGTCGAACGGCGGAATGCTTTGTTGAAACGTGCACATCAGAAGTCCAGAGGGGAAGGACCAACGGCTCCGTCTAGCATATCGAACGACGCCAAAACCAACTCGCCTGATTGAGTGTCACCAGCAGAGGCACTGCTCCGGCGTAAGCTTAGAACACCGCATGACAATATCCAGCCAAAGAAAAGGCAGGTTAGTCACCGCAACTCAACCGGCATCATGGAGCAAACGCGCTCCTTCAGCGAAGGCTGGTGTTGGCTCGCGGCTGCAGCGGAAGACACCCCACATGGATTCCAGCACAAATCCTTCGCTAGCGCAACAACTTGCTCTACGAGACTCACGTTGGCCCAGCCAGGTGGACACGCCACACAAACCAAATCTGGTCTGCCCAGATCGTGCCCACAGGACCACAGTACCAGTGACGCCACTGCAAGTGCAGTTTACGACGTCTGCCAGTTTGATTGGTTTATATACAAACATTGATGTACAACCTTGTTTACTGGGTTTCGTTTCATAAGCTTTGTTTCTGTTTTCCATCCGCAGAAACTGCCGTGAACACTTGCTTTGGAGACTCACTGTCCTCTGGTGCATCCATAGCGTGCATACTACAGCAGGTAAACTCCAAGCTTCAAAGCTATGTCAACAAACTTAAAAGGGGAATTCAGACAGAGTTTCACACCGATACCGCTCTACAGCTCGAGGTTAGGTGCTGATACGGCCGGGAAGCGTATCCCGCATGAGATTGGCCAAACGTTCGGGCCGCTTGCTTGCAAGCTCCGATTGGTCGAAAGCCTTAACACACAGCCAATGACGACCTAGTATCGGCCGGATGGCGTTTGACAATAGCGCGTCCAGAAGACGTGAGAACTTTCAGGTTATCACCGCATGCACTGTTCCAGGATTATTCACCTGGTTTTACGTGTTAATATACGTTATGCACCTTCGGTGGTTGTTTGGATGGGAACGCTAGATTGGGAGGTTCAGACCGAGAACCAAGCTGAGGAAAATACCGTTATTACATCTGCATATTCCATATAGATAAGGTTTCTGTCAGCTGCTATTTGAACAAGGTTCTGAAGATCTTACAGTGTTCGTTTTATTATATAATCAATCACGAAAATAACTAGGAATGGAGAGACTGGGCACCTCTGATGGACACCGGTTCACGTACCGAAGCTTTTGGACAGTTCTCCGTATACTATCAGAGGCTCGAAAGGTTTGTGAGCTTCGCATCAGTGATGACTTTAGGTAAGGTAAACACCTTTTGTAGGTAGCTCCACCATGGAAACTGAAAAACTAATACATAGCAGTGCTCCACATTCCACTCTCGAGGTGTGCCAACAAGCCTTCAAAGTAACGCGCTGTGCAGTAACAGGTCCACCGCACAAAATCAACTGAGTCCTTGAGAACAACTCTAACCTTACTGGACTTTCTGTAGGCATGCCCGTGTTAGAAGATATTTGACTTCACTGAACGGCTGGTGATAACAAAAGACCACCAGCTGAGTCCAAACATTGAGGTGAAATTCTGAGTGGGTGTTTTTCCAACTTAGTAATCACCGTCTCGATCCAACAAAATGGATTGAATCGATTGTTGAGCCCATTCTCAAAAACTATGCTCGAAAACAAGGAGGACTTGGCTTGATCCCCATTGTCACCAGACATCGCGTCATTTAATCTACGCCATTGTACGAAGGCGTTTTAAAACAACCCGAAAACAGCAGGCAGGATTCCGCCCGCGAAGTGACCGTGTGCAGATCTTCACACCTTGTCGAGTGTTTTAGTGCAGCTGTATGCGTATAGCCACCTACGATATTGGTGTTCCCTTACTTCAGCGCGACTTCTGATTCTGTCTACAGTTTAGTACTTTTTAGAACAATTGAGCAACAAGGTATGTCCCAGAAGTCCGTCAATTCCATACGACCCATGTATTCACATACTTGTGAACGCGCGATAGTATACTGAACTCACAGACACTTTTCTACAGGCAGTGGCGTCCGACAACTTTGTCCACTCTATATTTTTCTTAAACTGCGTTATTGATGAGGCTGTGAGCTGAACAAAAGGTCTCAAAAGCCCTGGTGGTCAGATCTTTTCGAGTAAGAACCTCATGGGCCCAGAATATACTGACGAAATTCTTTTCATTTCTGAAAAGGAGCAGGAAGCCTAAGCATTACTTGAAAAGTTGACAAAGGTCATATAGTCTTTCGATATGTGCTTATCGGCCACAAAATGCAAAGTTATGCTGCAAGAGGTACAGTTTTGAACACACCCCCAAGGATTCATAATTGTGTTATACTGGCGTCAAAGAATATAGTGTCTGGCCAATCGTGCTGAAATAATTGTAGCACTTAAATAAACCGTTGGACCTCCCTCGTCCGGATAGCCAAAAGGGTCTGAGTTGTCGTTTGTCCTTCGAATCTCAGACGCCCTGTAGCTCGTTTAGAAGCAAGTCAGTGAACCGTCCCAGTCGTCTAAAGCGTACCCCTATGAGGAACTTATAACCGCTCAACGTCGACCCTTAAAGAAGCAGCAGGCGCCTTACAGTGTATTTTCAATAAGGAACATACCACTCACAAAGTTGCTGAGAAACCTACCACTGCCAATCGCCGGTTTCATTCAATGAGCTCGCTAGGTGGGCTCAATCCCGAAGTTTTCGTCAAACTTAGGTTCCGTCTGAACAAGGAATTTTACGCAATTGACAAAATATAATCACCTAAACTTAACTTGGGGACTCAGTCCCTCCCCAGCTCAACCTCTCGATTACGATGTCCTTCAACTGAGTGGGCTATACAAGGACTACCTTTTATTGCATTTGAGTTTCTCGTGAACACAAGCTGGTTTACCACTGAGCATATTCCACCAATCGCCTACAGTTCGATGTTCGGGTAGAGCGTAAGATCAAAACTGGGAGAGTACGCTCACCTGGTGAACCTCAAGTACAACAACATGGGTTGGGGGGTCTCGAAGAGTTTACGGAAACCTTATGAGTAATGTGACCCATGTGAATTTTCAAAGCCGCAGACAGTCAACCGCAGAGATCTCGAATATCTTCCGCTTGCTGACGCAACGTCCGTGATCCACAAAGTAGGAAAGGCCCGAAAGTGACATTGCGCACTCCACCCGTGATGATGCTAGTAGAGTATAACTGAAAGCCTCGCTTTAAGTCAACAGCTAGAAGCTCTGATTTCTCCGGCTGAAAGGGCCAGCTTAACCCAAATAATCAGAAAACAGGGCATAATGACGTCACCCACAGTGTTCCAACACGCAGCTAATGAGCCTAAAGCATCGTCGGGGAGTACCCGACACCACACGGTGTTTCATTATTCGCGAATGCTACCAGATATTTTCTCCGACCGTGAGGAAAGCCAGGCCAGTAAAACAACTCAGTCGTTTCGGAAGAGCAACCAGGAGGAGGGCACTGGTGAAGTCCGGTCGCGGAGGTGACCAGTGAAATAAGAGCTACCAATGGGGCAATGCGAATGAAATGATAATATTCAGAGCTAGGGCGCCATGGTCAAATGGCGACTGAGAATTGGTGTCAGCTTCCATGGCAAGCAGAGGCGTACCGCGGTGTTGTACGTGTGTATTTATTGAACTGTGGAGCATATCATCAGATGAACTATATATTGGCATACAACATGCTCTATTAAGGGAAAAAGCTGACTTTGTTTTGCTTTGTGTAAGTTACGGCTGGACCTAATAGAGGCAGAGATGATAGATTAATCCAGCGTATGGGCTTGGCTAGAAGGAGGTATAAGTTGTCTGGAAAAAAACGACCAGGCCAGTAACAAAACGTATTCAGATCAAGCAGGTATTCGACAGAATACAGTGGCTTAAAGCAAGTCAAGGTGATAGTAATATATAACCACGGGATCTTTAACGTGCCCACTAACTGCATCGTTGCCAAATTCAAATGTGAATTAGACCTGATTCGTGGAGGAGGAGGAGGAGGAGGGGTATCTTAGTGTTGGGTAAGGCCACAGCAGTAGCACACCTAAGAAATTTATCTACAGACTTCACAGCTGCTCAGGAAGACTGTTCCAGATGCGACCATAGCATATTAGAAAGAACTCGTGCCGTGTGTTAATACAAGCTGGAGGGCACATTGCGAGGTTGCTGGAATTACGGAATCTATGTTAAGGACGCAAATAAACGTTTGGCCCAGCCTTTTTGTACAAATGCACTTTTGTACAGCCGACTGTCGAGGGAGTTAGATTTAGCTTTATCCGTCCGTGCCATAGTAGTTTAAGGACGGACGTTCAACAGCGGGAGTGGTGGGAGTGTGGTCGACTGTGGGTAGAAAGTTTTCGTGAATGACCGTTGGACGCTTTTAAGTGCTGCTATACATCGTTGGGTATATAGGAGGGAGAATGCGAAACGAATTTCAATTATTCGTCACAGGCATAGCATAAAAATTGTGACAATTGTGTCTTAAAATGAAAGGTGCGCAACATTAAAAAACTTAACCTACGTGTCCGGACAACCTGGAACAGAACATTGCGGGAAAAGCTGAACGCACAAGAGTATCCGAGACCAGGAGCTTGATCTATGAGGAACCAGTGACAGGATTTTTACTAATCATGAGCGTATCGGCCGAGAGGAACAGCGGCAGGAAATTATTCCGGATTTTGCGGAAAACTTAAGCCAGAGCCATTTGACCAGCGAGTCAGTTAGTATAAGTCTTGTTGAATCTGGTAAAAGGTAAGCGCTTGTGCATCGGGAGAAAATATGTACGCGATATTTATATCGGCTGCAAGGAACAAGGCCCTACCATGGGGCACGGCGTCGAAGATGTCGTTGATATACTGGAGGAAGAGGATAAGACCTAGCAGGCCTCTTTGAATGACTCTAATAGTGCTCTAGAATGGAGCTGACTATTTTTCCCGATTCATGTTATTTGTATACCCAGGTAACCTAGTGCAGTGGAATGTCCAGCGTCGTGGGCTTTTGTGATGGCCTCAAAAAAGTGAGACTGGTAGCCACTGACGGACCTCTGAGACAGGAATCCGTACTGCTGGTCATATGTGGCATTTGTTTTCAGGGGGAACTAGCTACGCACACCATCGCAACACCTCCCTGCTTACCTAAACCGATTTGTTCGCTATCCCTGATATTACAATAGCATAAATTGGCAGACTTGGGGTCTTTGATCGCTAGGCTACAAATTAGAAATCCACAGCTATCTTGTCTCTTTTATTTAGATGTTGTCAACACCTCAGTTGTGGTGAACGTTCAGTTTTTTCTATTTATGAACTATATCCTATCTGACACCACCCAAAATTAACCAGGCTTTACTAATCCCATTCCATTCCCCCATCTTCCCTAACTTTGACCTGCCGACGCGCAAGTTGACTGTTATACACTCCATCTGATCTTTGTTTTACCCCCGAAGGGATCTCCATCCGTTGTCAGTAACCAAAGCAGTTAGTACACCTTCAGAGCCGAATACTTTCCTCCGTGCCTGCTGTGTGAATTCACCACTTGGAAAAGTGGTTAGAAAAACTTCAGGCCAACTTGAATATACGTCAATAAAAATTAAAGCATAGTATTCACCAGAGAAGGACCGCAGCAGTCGACATGAACTCGTTGAAATGTTTCAAAAGCAACTGACAACGAATATTAGCGTGAGAACTTGTTATGAATCTTATATGCGCATTTAACACAATTCTTAGCAGTAAACTTGATGTCAGCATCTTGTTCAGGCCACCAACATCACGGGCGTGCAAAATATTCCATTTTAACAATACCCGGATGGCCAGAGTGAAAATCTGAAACAAAGGCCGGTCGCTGATTCGGTGGAATGATAACATTCTCCAAAACGTACAACAAAACGTCCGATGTAATTGAAAAACTTTCGCGGCGACAGCAAAATGCAGGAAATCGACGTCGCTCTTGATGTGTCCAGATAAGACACAGTACAGAAAAATGGGGGCAAAATATCTTTTAGTATCAGCACCAAGCTCATCCGCTTGACTGGTAATGGTTGAACCAATAAACAATCTGAATTGTTTGAATCGGCGTCGCATGACGGAATTCTCGACAAGAAATCGGTATGGGGAATCATGTTCGCGCTACGATGAACAATCGTATAGGCATACGAACTCAGTGCAATAATCCACCGTTGCACCATAATGGCAGATGGCTTCGCCAGGGATTTTGTGGAATGATACAAGAGCTTCAAAGCTTGGTGATTAGTAGCAAGATAAAGTTTTGATCCAAAAAGATACCTATGGAGCCCTTTGAGAGCCCAATATAACGCAAGCGCTTCTCGTTGAGTCTGAGAATACCCTCGTTTGGCCTTTGAGAGGCGACGAGGAATGCAGATCACCGGCCTGCCATACTGTTCAAGGACTGCTCCTATTCCGGTGGGTGAAGCATTAGAACTGATGGTCGGATGATGTTTTGTTGGAAAATGGTTTCAAAACAACTGAAGTTTGAAGATTACCAAGCAATGCACGCAACGTCTCTTCATGGTTGGAAGACCCACAAAATAATTGGCAGATATAACATCAAACAGGCAACTTGCATGTTTGGCAAAATTAGGAATAAAACGAGAATGCTACTGAAGTGCTTCTAGAACAGAACGCAGTTTTTGTAGATTGGTTGGTGATGGCACATTTACTAAAGGTTTAAGACCATTACCATCCACAATGTAGCCCGAGCATGAAAATGATGGAACGCCAAAGTGCATTTATAAAGGTGAATGACTACAGTGAACCCATAAAGTCGATTTACCAAAGACAACAGAAGCATATCATAGGTAGCTTTATCAGCAGCGTGCAATGTGACATCATCTTGGTACGTCTCAACACCCTCCAAGTCTTTTGTAATGCTATTTATGACTTGTTGAAATACAGATGGCGAAACTTTCAGACTAAAGGGTAGGAAACTGTATCGGAATAACCCAAAAGGTGTATTGATCACGGTAAGTGGTATTTGAAGATGGGCATCGTTTAGATCAATTTCTGAAAACATACTTGTGTTGAATCCAATTCAACCTCAAGATAATTCCCCCATTCATTTGCTTACTCCGTCTATTTACTTTTGATCTCCGGTTGCTTTGCTTATTCGTACCCGCCACTTACCTTGCCGCAGAGGCCGCCTTGTTCGACCCTTGTGTATGGCCATGTGTGTCTGTGTGTGAATGTGCGCAGCTGACCTACTTACCAATGCGTGTTCATTTTCCATTTGCTGGGCCTGCCTTGACTTGTTTTCTCATGAGTTCCGTGGGATCGCACGTCCAATGAGAATCATGAGACTATTGTCGGAAGGGACGACCGCAACCCACGCTACTGAGCCATCATTCCGCTCGCGGTTGTTTGGTGTGCGGACGTTGACATTGCACTGTGCCGGTCAGTGACAGACCCGTGAACTTGATGGTACTAACGTAAACAACTGAGGTTCATTGTAAACATTTGTTTACCCTTATGTAAATAGTACCGTAGAATTACGAACCCAATTTCACTTTTTGATATTGGGGATTGTCGAATCTACGCGCCACCCAAAGTTCTGTGTCGGGAACCTCAACACCTTGAACGTGATAAACCATACAGTACATCTTCGGGCTCCTTCGTGGTGCATGTACGTTGTAGTAACCGCATATTTAGCGTTAGCCGGTAGTCTCCTCAAATTCTCGGAGTAATACCAATAACCTTCAGTGTGATATCTACCGGAGTTCCCCAATTCAGTGATTCGACAGGAGTCATTATTCCTTTCTTACACATTGAATTTAATGCTTGACGATCAGTTTCCCGTAAGCCAAATGGAATATTTCGTCCCTTAAGAAATATAGGATCTCCCGTAGCTTCAAGTTTCACCTTGGGTATTTGCATGCCACCTGTAGCCTTAAAACATTCAAGAATCAGATGTTTGAGGCCGTTTTCATTCACAGAAATTAGTAAGGTGATACTAGTTTGCAGTGAGCGCAGAACTTTGAGTCCGATAGTCGATGGTCCCAAGATTGAAACTAGAAATTTACAGTCGGCACGGGTACCTTGGGACAATCTCACAAGAATCGTGCAGCTACCAACTAGAGGTACAGAATGTCCAGTGATACCGCGGATATTAACATCTGTAGGCACTATCACAACACTGGGGTAAAATGCAGTTAGATCTGACTCTGATAATGGATTCAACACTACCAGTGTCAACAATGAAACCACGTTTTTGTGCGGAAGTGGATGCCGAAGTTTTAAAAATCATGCGAGGAATTTTGGGGCAAAATAGATAAAGGGTAGAAATGTCTTAAGATATTTCTTTCACGCAAATGTCTGGATCAGAAGTTATGTGACGCGCTTTTTGGACTCACAGGCACGTTGAATGTGTCCCGTTTTCCCGCAGAGAAAACACTTCGCTTGCCTGTGAGGGCACGAATGTCCAGAATGATTTCGTCCACAAGATTCACATTTCCCAGATTTTTGAACCGCTGAATTAGACTTACGATCTGTGAAGCGACGTATTGGTGGACATGGGGCACGAGAATTTGTTCGAGATTTAAATTTGTTTTCTATCTGCATCCTTGTATTATTTTCAGTATAGTTTAACAACACCGCTTCATCAGTCTTTGCCGAATAGTTTGAAATTTTCGATCTAGACGGGGCAGCAGCTTGTTTTGTAATTCGGGCAATTAAATACCAGCAATGAGTCTATCACACAGTTGGTCTTCTAATTAGGCACCGTAGTCACATTTGGCTACCCGTTTCTGTAACTGTAATACAAAATCACGAACCGACTAAGAATGGGAACGGGTCAACATATTGAACCCGGCCCTTTTGGCTGCTACGAAGTTCATTGGTTTGAAGTGTTGCAGGTTTTTTTTCAATGCATTGTAAGAAATATCGACTGAAGACTCAGGACATACCAAATTCTTGATCAATCTATACACCTCCTTGCCAAAAATTTTTGGAAAATATGCCGGGAGTCCCATATCGTCCATATCGGATTTTGTAAGACACCATTTCAAACAGTTCCAAATAATCCTCCACGTCTCGCGCAGTTCAATTAACATTTAATGGTTCTATTTTGGCTGGCATTATGAATTGTTCCAATCGCGACTCCGAAATGCAATAATTAGGTTGAGCACGTATATCGGTATAACCAGACGAACTAGAAGTACATAATTCAGCACGGCGTAACAGGTAGCACGTATGTATTCTAATGGCGTATGTATTCAGTTGTTGGAATATTAAAACAAGAGAATAATGAATAGAGCAATGAATAGAGCAGCAGCCATATTCATCACAGGTTAGCCACAGAATTGTGTAGAATCGAAGCCAAAACGAGACAAAGCTGTTCTTGGGTCGACTTAAAATGCATCCTGATGGCTGAGCCGTGGTATTTTCACCCGGAAGAAGCACTGATACAGCCAAGGCTAAACTGGTAGCCTCAGAGGTGTAAATGAGTAAGGAACATTTTCGAGAAAGCACTAGACTTGACAGGTGAGGCACGGCCTGAAATAGTAGACCTTTAAGATTGATTATATTTATTAACTACTGCGGCGGCTTGCTAATGCATCTGCTCTGCACCTTTAAATGCAACGTCATGGCTGTTGAAGTTTTCGCTCATAAACTGTTTCCGTTTTTCAACATTTATTCTGATAATCGTACCTCAGTTCACCTGAAACGACCTTCCATAAATGCATATCTTGCGGTGGAGCTGACTAAAGTCGTGCAATATAGTGCTCTGATGCAGAATAGCGAACAGCCAACCAGAGGCCGCCTAGGCCGTTCAGATTGGATCTGGTTATCACCACCGCTTCAGTTTTTCAGAGAGTTTGCGCATGTGCCTGTCCGTTCGTCAATCCCTTACCGACTTGGAGTGTGACTGTAGCAGCTGATTGGATGCTTGTCCGATTGGTTTGCGCGCGTGCGACTATTTTCCAGTGCACCAGAAACTGTTTGTGGGATGACGAGACATGCGGCTCAGATGTTTGCCTACCCGATACAGGGCGGGCCTGTTTGGCTGCATGTACGTGATACGTCCGTGTCCTTACCTATATGTATTCTGATTTTATTTGGACTTACAATACCAATGTAAAGCCCACTGTAGACAAATTGATAACTAATGCTCCCCTGGGACATGATGACCTTTGCATCTTGACATTCGACTCCGTCCTTTACTGGGCCAGGAGACGCAAATCTCAGAAATAGATTCAGAAATTCCCCAGAACAGCTTCCTAAAGAATGCGTATCTTCCTTGACCAAATTAAACAAGGATACGGTACAGCACAGCGGACCATATGGGAAATTCGCAAAGCCGATGCGGCGCGCAAAGTCGAATGAAACAGTGGGCAGCCAAGGAAATTACCAGTCTTCATGCAGCATGTGCATCTTCCCCAAACTCATCATGTTTAGAAAGGAAGCTTCGCGCTAAATTAACGCACTTCTCTGCATGTAGGTTCGAGTTGGAAAGGAGAAAATACACCTTACAGAGAGCGACAAAAGAATGTGCGGTATTTGGTCACTGCCGCTAAGAAATATTTTATAATGACCATGAAAACCGTCATCATGAAATCGTGGTAACCTGTCTTGTTGCGAAACGCTATAGTGAGTTTGAGAATGAAAAAAATCGCATCCAGAAAGGAATATTAAACCCGATCTGCCCCTTAGGCTACTGAAACACAATAAATACTTCATGTACAATTTATTCGATACTTCAATGGCATTAGCAATCGTCCGGACTGTGACTAACGTCCCCGGGGTTTCTCGTTTTCTCGGCGTTATTTTGGAATCTTCGAGACGCGTTTCCTTCGCTCCTGAACGAAAATGCAGCCCAAGTAACTGTACTGGGAACAAGCGAATTCCGATACGGAACGCTACATTTGTTACAAGCAATGATAGTTATCCAACGTGCGCGATATAATTACTTGCATCTCGGCGTAAAATGACAAAAAAGCTAGATGTTCGTTGAACAAACGTCAACTCAAGTTCCAAGAATCTTATAAAGATAGCATAGCAACAAATACAGATTTAGTGTGGCGAATGAAAAAATATGGAATTCAGCGCACGGAAAATTAGTTTTTAGGTAAAATAAGTCAGAATATTGAATAGACATTTTGGAGCCCTTGGAAATGGACATCCAACGGTCCACTGTTTGGCAGCCGTGGCTGAAAGGTCCCTGGCTTGAATTACGCGCGAAGCAAAAAGTCTAAAAAAACGTTCATCAAAATGGCGATATAGCTGAATAGTCTAGGGTTTCCTCAATGCTCCGAAGAATTTATCCTTTTCCACTTATAATTTATTTAGAACATCCCCATGTTTTTGGAATGGTTTGGCATACGTCTAATAATTAGCAGATGAAACGCTCAAATAAAGACACCTTTTGAAGCAGTGCAAGACTATGAAACAACATCGGAATGTGTCGGTTAGGTTTTCGTCTAGCGTCAGTCTGTGTGGGACAGAATACCGTGCAACGTTAGGCCTACGAGTAAACGGATTTTTTAGTCCCTATTTTGACGGTTTCATCAGAAAATAGACCAGCGAAAGGAAACTTCCATGTGGTTCGGTGGTACCTTGGTGGAACCGTGGGGCTGCCTGCTGTCGTACAAAAGTCGCAGTATCCCTCGTGAAATGAAGGAGAGCCATTTCACCTACGCTCCTAACTCGACTGAGCGGAACATGAACTGACCTTAAAAGCGCGCGGTATAACGCTGTTGTATGGGTGGAAATTTCAATGAAATTGACAAACGAAGCAGTGGAGGATATTAGATCGACTTCATTGATCTGCGTAGAAATACGGGGCAAAAGTCAACTGGAAATTGTAATAGCAACATTATTGCAATGCGAGCGTGGCTAAAACAACTTTATTTTATTTGGGCTTTGTAAAGTTTTGGGACAAATCCGAGACTTGCAAGTGCAATGTGTAATTAGGGGTTGTTTACCCTAGGGTTCCTTCCACTTTCACTATATGGTCTGATGTGAACACACCTTTGCGTCTTCCGTTGTCGCCACTCTTAATGTGAACCTGTTCACGGCGAATTGTACCGTCAATTGAGGATATTTTTGTCTCCAATTTCCTGTAATACAGGTTCCCCTGAAACAAATGACGGGTATCTGAGTGATTCCCTCAATCTTGGCCCTGTTCCTGTCCCATAATGATGTGTGGAGATCGGTTTGCTGTCCTTGCGTCCTAGCCCACACAGAAAAGAGAACTAGTCTGTCGGGGTGGACGGTGCGCCATAAGTGGAATCAGCTGCTCAATCCCAAACACGCTTACATGTAGGCAGATGTCGACTTTCTACACAGTTTCATATCCAGACCGTTTACTTCCAGTGTGCCATGTCTTCATCGTTCCAGCATTTCATCTTAGTGGAAAAGGTTCCAACCGGTTAAAATACGGTCACGCACTGAAAGCGGTTTTTTATCTGCGGATGGTTGTAAGAGTGCTTTCTCGCTCGTTTGACTCACTGGAGTAGTCTCAGGATTTGAGCCCCAAAGACGCAAAGAATTAATGCAACCGCGGATTTAAAATCACAAGATCTCGCCGGGGAAATGGGGCTACATTCTGCGGATTTGTAGGTTATTCAAAAAGTATCTCATACAAGATGGAGCTCGTTGTCGCCGCTAACACGGCCAGTACTTCTATGGATAATGCACGTAGTCTGTGAAACTTACTTGAACGATTTAAAATGAGGATATGTACCCGTACATTACCGGACTCGCTGAAGCCTGGATATCAAATGACTTTCGTGACTTCCGGATCAATAGCTGACTGCCGGTCGTTTTCGAACACATTTGTGGATTCCGACCACGCACTCGTTCGTAGTCACTTCTCCCTACGTTTTCTGTGGCCGCGTAAGGTGCGGGCAAATCGCTGGGCAACTGAGAGACTGGCAGATCCGGATGTTAGACGAACTTACCGGAATCGTCTTCTAGAGTCTCCTCCAAATGCTTCACCATCAGGTATAAACTTACACTGGGACGGGATTGCCACCTCTTTGCATAGTGCTGTGAATTTTGCCTCTGGCACGGCAAATCCAGGCGCCCTCAAGCACTAGGTATCAGACCGAACGATGCCACTGCTTAAATCTCGGAGAAGTATCCCAGCCGGCTCGGAACATAACTTCATGCGACGAATTACCAGACGTCAAGTGAAGATGAGCGTGCAAGCTGACCGTGATGTGTGGTGGATACAGAAAGCCAAAGAGATGGAAGAGGCCCGGAAAGTCGGTAATGCCCGAAGATTATTTCAGTTGGTCCATGGGACCGGCCCCCGGAAACCACTTGTCGGCGAAACTATGAAGGGCCGGAATGGAGTGAACACCTCGAATAAAGAAGAACGCCTCGACCAGTGGGCCGAATACTTCGAACAACAATTGTCATGGCGACCATCCGGCACCCATCTGGAGCCCACAGGTGACGTAGAACCCTGGACAGTAAACGTGGAGACCATACGGCCTCGGAGACTTATTACCGCACACGTTCTCTCAAGCGCCACCCAACTTCTGGTCCGGATGACCGCCCACCCGCATTGTTCAAGACGTCGGTGAAATCCTCAGTCAGCGCTTATCTGATCTGTTTTACTGCATTTGGGAAAAGGAGACTCTTTCCGACAACTGCGGGCAGTCGGTGATTGTGCCCATTTTCAAAAAACGGGCTCGTAGTGAGTGTGATAACTGCAGGGGGGTCAGCTTGACCCCTATTGTGACGAGACTGTTGATGTTACCTGTGCTTCTTCGCCTTATGTTGGCTCGTGAAACATTGATTGGAGAGCAGCAAGCAGGATTCCGGCCTGGTGAGGGCCGCGTTGACCAAATTTTAGCAATCCATCAAGTGCTAGAACCACACCGTGCGTACAAACGACACGGAGTTATAGTGCTCCTGGATTTCCAAGGCGCATTTGACTCGGTTGACCGGTCTGTTCTGGTTGACACTCTTGCCCATCAAGGAATGTCCCGGAAATTTGTGAACATAGTAAGTCCTCTCTATTTTCAGACTTCAGGACATGAAAGAGTATACGGTGAGCTCTTCAAGAGCTTCTGTACACACAGCGGTTTCCGTCAGTGATGTACACTCCGTTCCTCTTTTGTTTCATGATCGGCCAGACGCGAGATGAGACGAACATTGGGAGTTCTTCAAAACACCTGTTTTCGAATAGCCTGTGACGAAAACCTTGTCGATCTGGAATATGCGACGATATCGTTCTCGCCTTCGAAGCGGAAGAGAAGGCGCAAGTGCTTTTGGATGAACTGACCAAATTCCTCCCGTTCTTTGGTATGCGCTTTGCACCCGCAAAGTGTGAGGTCATGCTGTGGACATGCAGTGACTGAACACGTCACTTACAATTCTGGGAAAAGCACTGGAAGTTGTGGGGCATTTTACGTATCTTGGAAGTTGTATTAGCTATGATTTTAATGTGACAGATGAGGTCAATGCACGAATCTGCAAGACTCGGATCGCGTTTGCTAATGTGACGACACTTATGGCGTCAAAGGGGTGTGTCCCTGAATCTCAAGCGACGTGTGTATCAAGCTACAGTGCGGGCTGTTTTGTTGTATGGCTGTGAGACCTGACCTGTTCAAGCAGTGGAACTGAGACGTCTTCAGGTGTTCGACAATCGTTTTCTCAGAATCATAGTTCGTGTGGGTTGGTATCGGCGTATGCGTAACGAGGCAATTAGAAAGTGAGTTTTTGGTTGTGCGACGGGTACTTCCATTGAAGAATGTGTCTAGCACCAGAGGCTGCGTTGGTTGGGACATGTGTTGCGGATGCCTAACTACCGGTTGCCGAAGAGAGTGCTGTTTTCCGTGCGCAATTCAGAGTGGTGGAAGCATAGAGGTGGCAACTCATTGACCTGGTAGGGGAGTATGAAGGAGATTACGAAACGTTTGGGTGCTGTCGGTGCTCTTCGCCTTCCAGGATGGGTACCGCGTATCCTCACTGCGCCTGGTTGGAGACACTACAAGATATGGCTGCCAACCGATGTCAGTGTTGTCAATTGCCCGAGAGAGTGTCTGGAGGTGTAGGAACCTCAGAATGATTGTAGTAAGCTAGCACTAAGTTCCTTCCCCGTCCATCTTCATTCTTTCCTTCACAATAAGACTTTCAAATAAATCATGGTTGTACGGCAACGAAGCATCGGTGTCGAGCACTGATCTCATTCTGACGATGATGATGTTGATAATGATGATGAGGATATTTGCTTTGGCTGCGTTACTCTCTTCCTCCAATACCGCACAAGCAGGACATTTTAACGTCAGTGAACTGGTTTGGCCGTGGGGCTCAAGGTATGGCTCAGATTTACTTCATCTCTGGTAAACTCAGCTTGAGGAGTTGAAGCTTCTTGCTTTGTCCTCTTTTAGCGTGGACGACCTGGCAGTGGTACATTCCCGGTTTTTCCTTCGGGTTGCACAACAACTATCTACCCAAAAGGTAGCTAAGCATCTTACATTATTATTATTGTTACTACTTAGTAACAACTCTCTTGAGCCGTTTGAAAGTGGAGTGGTTCCACGTCGAGATAAGAATGAGGACATTATAGAAGGGCGTGATGTACGCTTTGATTGCCTAATAACGGTATCACATGAGCTGATACTATAGAGTGAGAATCACGAGTTAGTTTTTGAAGGATGTGTTTTACATAGTCATGATACGACCGTTACCGGATTTGATTACAGTAAACCAGGTTTTTAACTGGCCTTGGGAAAGACGGCGCCAATCCAGGCGAGTGACATGACAGGAAACCTTCACTAGCTCGCTTACTGCAAAGGACGTTTTCAAACCAGTTCACGCTGTCTAAGGTGCAGCACCAGCTGTGTCACTCCGAAATGGAGCTGACGAACATCGCGGGCAGACAATCAGTCATTCTAGAATGCTTGGAGGTGATTTTCAACCACCGCATCGAATGTCTGCTATTCGCAAGAGACAAGTTTCTTACTCGTAAAGCGGGACAGACTGAAAAGCAATTTAATAGACCCGGACCTTGGTGGAATAAGGGGTCAAGGCATTTGAATTGCTCAGCAGTTTCGATTGTATTGTCCTAGTATAATTGGTACATGCCATTAGTTTGAACCGGTGGTAAATTTACCCGTTTTCACACCTAATCCCCAGACGAACCGTGGCAACATGATGACTAAAGCCATTCAATCTAGGTTTAAGACTGTTGAAGCTGGTGCCTAGAATGAAAATACCGTCAGCTTAGTCTACGTCGGAGATCCTCGGATTGTGGCTTGTCTCCTGTGCTTTCAAGGGAGATCCGCATTGAACAACTTTTCATGGTTTCTGGAATCCGTCATAAATAACATAATACAAATCAGTCACCCTTTTTGTGCCTAGCTACCCTGCCGCTCGAAGGATAGCCAACGCGGAGCACTGAACCCTGGAACTGGACTCTGGAAGTAGACTCGCGTTGCCAACTGCGATGGGAATATGATGCAAGTTAGTTGTATCTCCATGGCATTGGCGGTGGAAGTAAGAGTTATCATAGGTCCTCACGTACCCTGCTCATCTAATGTTTGACCGTGGCTTTCCTTGGATTATTAAGTTTATCCATAATATCTTCGTGAGGTTTGAAGCTCACTCTCTATGTGAAGGTTTTCATGCCAAGTTCTTTGTCCTTGGACTAAGTGGATGTCGCTGACAAGCTAGCCGTACCATTTTAGCATCGGTTTCGAGAGGGGCCTCCTCAGAAAACCTGTGACTCCACCTCCTTTACGGTTCATATTTTTTAGGCAGCCCACGGCATGTTTTCCCAAGAAACGCCCCTCAGGCTCGGATGCAACTTATCTTTACTCTAGGCACTCAGAAATTATCGCATGCTCTCACGGCTCCTTGCTTAATATTTTCCCCTTAACTGCACTCCACAAATATACTTTGTTTGATCATATGTCTGAACATTGGTCGCTTAGGGTTTAGTGCACTGGCTTAGTGCACTGGTTTAGTGCATTGGCGCAACTAATGATTCGTTTGTTCTTCTAGGAACTGCTCTAACCGTATGTTGAATAAGAAAATGCATCTTACGCTCGGAATTCATTTTATGTTATTATTGCCCTATATTGGGTATTCGAAAGACGTTTACAAGATTTGCACCTATTCTCCCATCGTACATTATCCTAAGTAAATCCAGATTTATCACATTTCACCCTCTGCGCCTCTGGTGATCCTAAAAATGTGGCTCGTTATACATGTGGTATGTAAGGGCTGACCTCAACCCTCTGACACTAGTTGCTTCACCGGATTGGATTGTTGTAACAAATTCTCTGAATCGTCCAACTATCCAACCTAATCAAGGCCAGTGCCACTCGATGTGATAAAGCTGTTAGTGCTCCATCAGCTTTGCCATAGAGGTAAATATCTCATCCTTAAATCCGTTTGATTTATTTCGGCTTGCGGGAAGCACTAGCGCAGCGATCCTTGCAGGTAGTGTGACCGTCATAGCCCCGTGAAATCGCTTCTTAGTAGACGATCCGGAATGCGACTATCCTAACTTATTTATTCCCTGACCGTCATTTCTGTCCTCAACACAAATGCTCGTCTGATATAATCTGATGTCCAAGTGGACCCAGGTGATATGCAAGACGATCATCCACTAGCCCCCAGAATTTCTGCACTGGTTTCTACCAGGGAAACACTTAAATCTCGGATAGCCCGAAATGTCATTTGAAATTCTGCTATGAACCACTTCGCTTCAAACTTTCCTTTCTTTTCAGGATATATTGCTTGGGCACGCAGAAGACCTTCCCATATGAATACGTGATAGTTACAATGAGAAAGTTCGTAAATGTTCTTTTATAGATTCATGCCTCATAGAAAACAGTTTGCGTACCGGATAACTCTTGACGAAGATGTAGCTGAGTCGACGCCCCAACGGAGGGAGGAAGATGAAACTAGGCCTGCTGAAATGGATTTGGATCTCAAAGAGAACAGTCCCATCCCTCCTGAGTATCAGTTTGATGCCGAGGGACGAGCCAGTCTGCCGGATGGTAATTTTTAAAGTGCTTTACGTTCTCATCTTCAGGAACGCCCGTGGTCGAACCGGTTTCAGTAGATGGTAAAGGAGAATTGCCTCATAAGAAAACCAAGCTTCAGCGTACACTACGGTCATCAAGGCTTTCCAACGCTGGTGTACTGGATGTTGTCAGATGTACGGCATGTGCAACCGTTTTGCAAATCGCTTTCATGCCTTTGAAAGTTCACCCGGTACTCAGGGTTATCACTTGCAAGGTACCTTGTTATGTAACTACTCCAACTATTCATGTTCAATTTTAGCGCTGTGCCAAGTTCTACGCGCGCCAAAGTTTTAAACAGGATGGCGCGGGGAATGATGAGAATTGTCGTTGGTGTGGGGACGGTGGTGATTTGATCTGTTGTGACACATGTTCGAATGCATTTTGCAAACGTTGCATCAAACGCAACCTCGGACGCTCAGCCTTAAGCGACCTTGAAGCACTTGGAGACGACGATGTATGGAAGTGCGTGGTTTGTGATCCCAGTCCGATTCGTCGACTCCAAAATCAGTGTTCCGAGGTAGTTTAGTTTGAGTCCTCATTTGCTAACCCTTTATACGCCGCCTCATCATGTACATACTATCAAATCCTTCAGTCACCCATCTCAGGATGACCACTCACAATGCATTACTTTGCTTTCCCTTAGCATTCTCAAAACCACGCCGCACCTCTGCAGAGATATTTCTCACTTTGTGCGAAGTATGCTGTCCAAAATACGTGCCATTTAGGGATTTACTATATAACGCATAGCAAGTTTGGAACCCTTAAGTGTATTTGCTGATAATTGTTCGCCCATGGTTGTTTTTTATGGATTCAGGCCACACTAGATGACACACTTGCTGAGGACATCTCACATGACCCCTACTTTCCGTCAATAAACTTTTCTGCTAACTTCACGGTATCGAGCCAATATAATCTTCAGAGTCTGTTAAAACTCTGTCGCAGCAGTCAAATTAACACCTCTGTGATTACTACATTCACTTCGAGTACCCTTTTTGAAAATGGGCGCTATTATCGATTCACTTCAGTTGTCTGGGACGGTCTCTTTCTTCCAGGCGAACCAAATAGGCTAGACAGGTACTGGCTGAGGAGGCCACCGCCACCCTTGAACAGAGCAAATGGAAGGTCGTCAGGACCGGTAGCACGAGGACACTCGAGCAAACATATACACTCGGACACTTCTGAGGTTGAATGCGGCTCCATATTCACAGTCCATCTTTCTGCTGAGGGTCAGGATTCCTGATTGTAAGTATCAGGGGGCAACTGAATTACTGTTCGAAGTACTGTGCCCAGTGGTCCAAATCTTCTGCTTTGCCGGATATCAGGTAGCCATTCTGATCCCTGATAACTTCACTGACAAGAGGTTTCCGAGGACCATTCAAGCAGATCAAGTGGAACAGCTTACGGATGTCCGGCGTTTTTCGCATCTTCCATTCCTTCGGTCATTCAAGTCCACCAAGCTTATCGGTCTGCATGGAAACTCAGTTTCACCTGAGTTCGGACGATGCGTCAGGTTGAGTTGAGGTTGCGTCTTGAAGGAATCTACCGCCGGGCCTCCAGAAAAGTCATATTCCTACCAGAAATCTAATGTTTCAGTGGAGTCAGCTGGGTTGTACCACCATTAGGATTTGCCGCTTTGAGTAGCCATGACGATGATGACCATGTAACCTGTGAGCCTGGCCTTCCCTGCTCTTGCACTCTGACCGATGCTGGAGTGACCTCTATCCTTGACTCTTCTGGGTTCCGGCTTGTGACCTTCGAGGGATTCTTTTTTCTTGTTTTGTTAGTCCGGTATTCGACTGTCCTTGAGTATTCCGGTTGAAATGTTGGTCCTTTGCAGGTAGTCGTGCGTAAATTGCATCTAGTTCAATGCATCGTTTGGTCGAATCCACTATGGAGTACCATGCTTCTAGGAATTCCCTTCCATGTCTCATGTCTCCGTGTGCCAAAATTTATGCGTTTTCCAGATTGAATTCTTAGCCTTCTTGATCCTCGTTTATGGATATCAAGGATAGGGATCATGTCTCCTTATAGATGCGTTATGTTCCTTTATTCGTATGCATAATTTCCTCCCAGTGTATCTAATGTAGACTTTGTTGCAGTTGCTTTGGTAAATCACATTGTTCCCCGGTCTTGATATCATCTTCCTTAAAATGGCATTAGGTTTGTGGGCTACAAGGGTTCCTTTTTGAGCTAATAATCTGGTTGTGAGTTCAGGTATATTCTTGATGTAAGGTATAACTACCCGTCTGGTCGTTTGTTCTTGCTGTTTCCCTTGATAAAGTCCCTTGGATCTTCATTGTTCTGGAATATTCTGAACAGATAGTTTTCTTCCTTAGTTCTATGGTGTTGCAGTGTCTGCCCTCTTGAACAGGGTTTGGACTCAGCTCTTCTGGTGGTTCATTGGATGATTACTGTTGAAGTTCAGTATTCGATCCGTTTTTGTCTCTTCCCGGTCCACCTGAGTTTCTACAGTCCCGTCCATCTTTCTGTTCACTAAAACGTCCAAGAATGGTAGTCGATTGTTCCTCTCCAATTCAATGGTAAACTCGGTGTCGCCAGACGTGTTGTTGAGCAGTCCATGCGCATTGTGTACTGAGTATCGTTTCATGATGACAAAGGTGTCGTCTGCATGGCGGATTTATTGCTCTGGATTGAGGATTGGTAGTACCGCGCTCTCTGATCTTTGCAATACCGTCTCAGGAATGCAGCCTGATATTGGACATCCCATTGGAGTCCCTTTCGGCTATTGATATATTTGCCCACTAAAGCTAAAGTATGTATCCATGCAAAATTCCCACACCTTGCATAGACTTTCAGGTTTCATGGTTCTTGTTGTGTTTGGATTATACCGAAGCAGTCCTGCCATTGTTTCTCTGACGAGTTTTTGGTTGACTGGAGTGAACAGTGATGTGACGTCAAATGAAAGCATGATTTCGTCGTCTTCTATGTTGAAGTTCTGTAGTTTGCGTAGAAATTGACAAGCATTGTTGACTGTATGTTCCCGGAAGCGAAACGATTGGTCGAAGTGGAGTTCCTTCTTTGTGCACCTTCGGTAGTCCTAGTACTGTGTAATGATGGTGTCATCGAACTTCATTCTCTATCGTTCCTGGCTATTTACCTCATGTGCTGCTTGCAGTTTCCTGAGCTTTGTATTGATGCGAATGATGAGGTTTGAAGTTGTATCATGATTGATTCACTTGTAGATCATCGTGTCATTTTGCAGCTGTTTGTCTTTTTCAATATAATCTGGTGTGTCCACTATAACCGTGTGGCGTCCTTTGTCTGCCGGTAGTATTATGATTATTTCATCTTCTTGTAGATTTCTGATTGCGTCTCGTTCTTGTCTGGAAATCATTTGCTTGCTTCTATTCCGTGTGATTTCCGGTATGATTGTCTGTCGGATCTGTTGTTGAACCTCCTCAGACATTGCGTTTGATATCAAGGCGTGTTCCAAGCTGGCTAAGTAACCTTTGTAGGATGCGTCCCCGATTTTGAAGTTGAGTTCTTTCATTAGAAGTTTTTGTTCAGCCGTGCTAACTTGGTGGCCAGGTAAGTTATATATTTTTCGTTTGTGAGGTGATATATTTTCGTTTCCACTTGCGCCGATATCCATTGACCACATATTTCATGCTGTGCTCGTAGCGATAGGTTTTATCAATAGAAAGCTGCCTCAAAGTTTTTATCAAACTACTATTTTCCCAGATAAAATATCAGGCCGCTGAAGTATCTCGAGCGCTGCCACTGATTTCGACGTTACTAGTCACCACAAATGCTCACATGACAATCGGTTTTGTTGGCAGAATGAATAAAGTTGACTTCCCGGGCTCGAACCCCTCATAACGCCTTCACATCGGCTGCTTGCCACCATTCCGATATTCAGTTCACATGCTTTTTTTTGGGAAATTATGACGCATAAAAAGACTTCTGCACTTAAAACTCAAACCTCTGTGAATTAAAAATGGTTAATGGGGCAACAGTATGCAGTTTGCCACTTTAAATGTCGTGCCTGGGTTGTACGGCTTTCGTTCAAAAGCGGTAAAACTACAAAGACCATTCTTCGACATCAGGACAACCTCATATGGCTGGACTTTGTTTTTATCAGAAATCTTTGGCAATCGACCTACTCATCCCATGTCCACCGCTTCGCCTATACTACAAAATGAGTTCACCTTTGTGCGCCTAACCTGAGTTGGTGGCTTTTGAAAAAGAGGTGCTCGGGACGTGACTTTGGTCCCCAACAGCAGTTCCGTTAGTTTTGTTAAGTGAGTCTCTGAATGAAAGGTAATCGTTCACCTATGTCACCCGTTCGGCAAATTGGTACCAAACAGACGGGAGGAAATCAGAGGGTTTGAAATCCCCTAGACCGTTCAGGCCGTGATGCTATAGTTTTCGATGTTTGACCTAACGACTACGACTCTGGACTGTTTCGCACTGCTGATTAGTTCCAACTAGGTTTGCTTCCCGGTCTTATCAGTGGATTTGTCTACTGAATGCTTACCTTGCTTGCTTGATGCTAATTTCTCAATGCCCGATCACGAAGCTAAAGTCACTGGTGAGCCAAATGACAATGAGTGTAGATCGTTCCAGTTCGTCACTGCTGTTCAGAGCCGCCATTCATCGATTAACTCGCGTCCACATAACTGTGCAACCTGGATCACATGAATTTCAGCGTGGATGTACTTGTTTCTTATTGTGTTGTCCATGTTGAGGATTGTTATATCGATGGTCTTTACGGTCTCCTTAGAAAGTGTAATTTGTTTGCCTTGGTATACATATAAATCCCAGTGTACCTTTGTAGGTTATGAAGGAGGTGAAGGAATTTCGTGCATTTCAAAGACTACGTAACGAGAAGCGTCAAGAAGACAACAGACTTCGAGTTTTGACTACAGAACAGAAGCCTATCAAACCCAATGAGGGCGTAGAATCATCCTCAACAGCATCCACGCTGGATCAATGCTCCTCACAATGTGCTTCGCAATCAACCCCACTGGACACGCTTTCAAGTAAGTTCCACCGAGTTTACCCGCTTATTGGCACAGTAGCTGTTTTATGGTTCATAATTTTGTCATGCTATTCGATCCTTACAGTCCGTTGATTTATAAGTACCACAGTAAATGTTCCAGTGGTTTTAACGGAATTCCTGGATCCCATTTCAACTTTCACATTATTGTTCGTTGTTTGCTGACGCCAAGATGGAGAAAAAACCCAGCTAGTCATTGTATGGTTTGATACTAGCGGTGCTCAACCCTCAGTGAGAGGCAAATACCTGTTGGTCCCTCCCACCTTCCATGTTGTCGACTATGCATTGGATTGAAGTCCCAGTTTTTTTGTCAGAATGCTTTGTTTCTCTAATTGTCACTACACCGAATACTTTCGGCCTGGCTTCTCCTTTTTCGGTCAGATATGATGCAATTGCATTTGAGCCTGGTCTCTTCCAACTACCACACACAGACACGGGATTGTGTTCTCGCATTCTGTCTGACAAGCGCCTTGTCGTGCGACCAACATCTGATACTGGGCACGAGCACACATGTGATTACACACAGGAGCTGGTGATAGAACGTGGCTATTAGTCCTTCAGTCGGAACCTGATAGTGGGCCTGAAACGGAAAATTAAACACAGATTAGTGACCCTGTATGTCGTATCAATAGAATTTCTAGTTCAGCAACTGAGTCACCGTTAAACGGGAGTCGGATGTAGATGAGCTTTTTCCAAACTGAACGCTGTTTTGGTTTGCGCTTTACAGATTCTAGTGTTCTGCGTACAAACCGTTTAGTGTATCCATTCTGCAAGAATGTGCTTCTCGAAAACTTTAGTTCCTTTTGTAATCAGCCGTGGAGGAGCATAACTTTGTCGAACTCTCAGTTAGGCATCTGACTAGATCAAGTTTGTATTGTGGCAAATGAAAGCTATCAAAGTGAATAAACTGGCTCTTCCAGGTTTGTTTTCTGGAAACTTTGCGCTCTATGGTCCCATTGGTCTTTTTCCGAATACTGACAAGTAAACTATCCGTTCTGTTGGAGCTCGCCAGTAAGGTTGATATTAATATCGAACTGAATAGAAACTGCTCGGCGTTTCTGTTGTGCTGATAGTTTTGTCAGTAAGTACGAAGATGTCACTAACTTAACGACAATACAGTGTGAACTGCGCAATGAGTGCGTTCAAGCTTGGTCATTGAAAAGATCTTCCCCTTTTTTGCTTAACTACTACACCAAATATAAGTAATAGATTGAATCCCCCAAAGAATACCCACAGCCCCAGGTCTGCCGTCAACTGTGTGGATTTCATTCGGTTGTTCGCTGGATAATTTTTCCACCTTATCCGTCCTGCTGGGACTCTCACTGATTCGCCAACTAACTCATTCAGCCAGTTTGGAGAATCTTTATCTGCGTTTGGATAAACTGAACATAAACTGTACATTATTTAATTCTTTTCCGGCACCTGATGATCTCAACTCAAATGACCTGTTCAGCTAAATTACTGCTGTGTAGTGAGATATCCGTGATAACGATATTTGCCGAGCTAATCCCGGATGCAGTCTGGTGAACGTGGATGAGTTGCCTTGAAACTGACATCTTCAGGCAGTGTATGAATCGCTGTTTCCGGTCCTAGTCCACTTGCCAGAGTCGTTTGTTCGTATGCCTCCATCGTCAGTGCAACCTATCCAGTTGGTTGTTTTGTTTAAGTACGCCACGAAGGCAGTCTACTTGAATCTGGGGTTGATTTTATAATTTCTGCAAAGTGCCTCGTAATAAGCTCGCTCTGACACAGGTAAGTCTGACATGACTTTACAAACTAAGTGCTACCTCACTACTGAAGTTTTGATTCACGTCACACGCTCACATGCATACTGTGTGCGCTGCCCTGAAACTCTGCTAGTTAATATGGCCGAAACTGCTTACGCATCAACTTCCCTTTTGACGCAAAAATGTCTTCACGACAGTTGTGTATCATTCAGCCCTCGACTGCATTATTTTTAGTTGAATGGATAACTTCCGTAATTTATTCCACAACTTTTACTTCTGCATTATTTGTAATCCACGTGTGCCTTTTCATAATGTCCTCCACTTTCAGATTTGTTTGCTCAACTGAGCCAATCAGCTTTGCAACAGAGTGCGTCAGAACCAATACCACCTTCCACCCTGACAAATTTTCTGCAGTGTCTCGGACAAACTATAAATCCCCCTACTGACCCACCTGTCGCACAATCACGATGGTCAGGTATTCGTCCTCATATCGGAAGAGTGTCCCCCAAGGTCCGCCATTGCAATTTGGGTTATCTACCCGTGGCGTCCACTCCCATCCATTCGGTGACACAAACAACAAGCGTACAGCCAAAACCAGTGACCTGTGTTCCCGTTACGCCTACAGAAGTGACACCTGCACCAACAGCCAGTTTTGATGTTTTGTCCATTTTAACTCAAATCAATAATGTGAACGTCGATAATATTCGCGTTGCTCTCAGGGCCACCAGGCGTTGTATCGAGACGTTCTCATCAGATATACGCCAGTTGGAAACTAGGTCGGCGAAAGCCTCTCACCCTGGCGAGCTACCACCGATTGTTCGAGCTTTTCAGAGCTCATATCGGTTTCATTTATTTGCTCGTTTAGCCAATCTGGAAGCTCGGATGCGTGAAGAAGTTCCTCGGCCACTGAACACATCGACGGTCACCTTGAAAATGGGACCGAATATTGGCTCATCTTCATTTGGTAGAACGACTGTGACATCATCTCGATACAAACGTGTGACTATTGACCTGACTCATGATAATCCGGCACCTCCTGCAAAGAATCCGAATTCCGCCACACCAACTAGCTCTGCTTCCGCTGTTGCTACAGCTACCGCAGAATCCAAAGTCAGTACTCTTCCAGTCATTCCAGATGCTACCACTGAAACTATACCTCGGTGTCAGGAAATTTTGGATTTGTCTTCAAACGAATCCGATACGTCAACCACAAATCCCATGTCCGTGAAGATCTACGAACCAGCTTTAAAGCGAATCCGGACTGATAGGGATGAATCGCTCGCCACTTCTAGCACTAAGAGAATTGATCCGAACCTCAACTCCGGAGAAAACAGGCCAATCACCCTCAAAACCGAGGCAGACAATCGACCGCCTGACGCCCACCCTTCTCTGGTTGTTGTGAATGAGCCACAGCCGAACAAGGACTCGCTTACAGCAACAGAAAAAAGTCAAATTAAAACAGAACTAGCTGAAGAGGCTCCTCAGAGAGTTGAAACGATACATGACCCGAATGAACAGGAAAATTTAACGAACTCCGATTTCGTTACAGGAACAGAAACAGTCAAAAATGGTGGGTATTCTTTTCAGTGAATTTCAGCTCTCCTTATTATATCAACATTTCAATGGGCCAATGATGTCTCTCTTGTCCTAACAGTTATGCCTTCCCCAATAGAGTCGGGATGGTTTTGTTCCATTTAATTTTGAAACCTAAAGTGATGATAATTTCCACCTGTCTTTGCAGAGGGTGCGTTTTTGCGTGTCCTTTCCTATAGGGAATTTAGGCGTGTCGATAGGTACTTCAAGCTGTTTCAGTAGGTGTCACTATGGTGTGATGTTTTGAAGTATGTGATATTGTCAGTGATTCGCCTGCACATTCATTGGGACATATTTATACTCATGCAGGGATCTTTGAACGTGAAAGTTGAATGGATTGCGGGTGCCATTTTTTCGATGCGCAACTGGATCGTTGCACTCCTGTATTTAATTTGATGTAAGATCAGTTCGCTGTATGTAGCCTAGTACAGTCTTTCTCCGTTAGAAACCGATCAGCCGATTCATAGGCTCAAGTGTACATGAATATGTGGGTAATCTTTTGCTCCATGATATGTCCGAATTTTAGCTGTCCAGCCCTTCTGTCAACATCCCATAACATGCTTCGCTAAGGCGTCCAAGGTTCCCGGTGTGACACCCGCACTGTATCCCTCAGTTTAAGCTATCGATCTGAAAATAGGAGAGTTCTTTTTGTTGTTGTCTGGAATGTCATTTTCTCATTTCAACTTTGACCGCTTCATATCAGGTAGTGTGCTCTGTCTACCACAAATGAGCGCGGAAACAAATGGGTTTTTGTACGATCTGCTTACTCGAATTTTTGTCTAGTCTACCGTGTGAAGAATTAATGCAAGGAAAGGATGGAGTGTTCCATTGACGTGATACACCACGTGATACTACACTGCTGAGAACTCTTCGAAGTCCTACCACTGTTTTCGTCCTTCTTAGAACTTATTAGGTAGGGTAGACCCCGACTTTCCATCAGCATTAAACTCCACTTGGACATCAGATTGCACGTAAGTGAGGAAATGTACTCAGTTGCAAATACATCGGTCTTAACGAGAGACTCAGATGAATCTTTAATGATATTCCCCAACCGAAGGTATTTTATCACGGCCACTTCATGTTTCACTTTGCACTTATTCGGAATATCGCTGTATATTTTCGATAGAACACACTACTCACGAGGTTGCTGAAATCCTTTTGACGCCTCACATCTGGTTTCGTCCTTCGTGGAGCTAATCAGGTAGACGCACTCTGCGAGTTCGTAGCAACTCTGTGTTCCACTTGATCACCAAGTTGTACGCAATTGGCGAGACATTTACATCGAGATATCAAGATGAAAATACCATGGAAAAAAATCGTTCAGCTGTAGCACCCTTTCGGTGCCTAACTGCCATGCCACCCGAAGGTTGCACGAGGGCTGGGCCGCTGCCAGGTTGCCCAAGCCTAGACAGGAGAAGTCGAGTGGCACAGGTCGGGTTCGAACCAGTGACCTTCCGGACAGTAACTTCGCGCTCTAACCACTTGAACTATCTCGCCCCATTTGACTCTCTCGTTAACACCAATACAATAATCTGCAAATGAGGGTATTCCGTCAGTGAACGGAATCCTTCGATTTAGTACCTGTTGGGCGACGAAAATTGACGGTGCCACCCTCTCTGTTAATGTGCTAAGGTGAGATCATTGTAGTGGCATGGATTGGTTGACCCAGAGGCTTCTTTATTGATCAAATAACATGTATCCATCATTTCGAGACGGGTTCCGACAGTTATTTTGAAAGCCTCCGTGCATTGGACCTAAACGGAAGTTCATGTTGTTAGCCCTGGGCTGCCTAAGGCCTTTGGTTGGTCCATCCAAGTGGCTCCTTCGGAGAGGGGACAGACATTTGTGCCCCTCAGTGACCCCTCTTTTTGACGATTATGCATATTTCTGTCCATCAAAGTATGCTGCAACACTACGTCTGCCGTCACTATCGCTTTTACTCAGACCGGTAACCGTTCTCTTCAGGTCTTTTCAAATTTTTTTGGCTAAAGTTTGTCCCTAGGGAGCCCACTATTAGCGTACGTAGCTTAATTCTTGGAGTGTTGTGTTATTATTGTTTGTCACAGTCATGTGTCCAGAATGCTAACCTGTGTAGCTGGATTTTCAACGACTTACAGTAGTCTGTAACAAACGATTTTACAATCATGTGTCGTCAGTTGGCTGTTTTTCGCTCATAGATGTACATAGCTCTGACGGTTTACCCTTTACTCCTTCAGGCAATTCCTCCGCACTTCAGCCACCTATACAAGAAAGCTCCGTTCGTCTTGAAGGTGAGAACGTCCGTTGTTGTTGTGGGTTCTTTTTCATCTGTGCATTTCGTTATGTTAATATGGACATACGGCGTCTTACTACCTGTTTTTGTTACTTGCAGATATCAGGCACTGCATTGGCGATACGTCCGTGGTTGACTTGAGAGAAGCATCGAGACACGGTTTGCCACCAGATCTAGTTGCTTCTGTGTCGCATGAAGTAAGTAATTCTGGTCTGGTTTCGTACATGTAACTGAGCCTGCAGATGACTGTCGAGTCCACTGATTTTCGAGAGATGTGGGTCATATTGCGTGATGAATCGGTGGGTAACGGTAACCGGTGACGGATTCGCACTGACTTTTTGGATACATTTCCAATGACATTGTCTCCTTTGATTTCGTCCGCATAGCATAACAGACATGCCTGTTATTAAGGAAACAACCATGGCTCACATAACATAAAGTGCAGTCCTGCGCGAAATGATTCTGCTATGCCTACTGTGCGCATGCGGCTACTGGACGAACCATTGTCATTTCATAATGACCATGAGTTAGTCTGCGAACACACCCGTGATTAGACAACCAATATCCAGCTGTTCGGTTTCCTAATTTGTCCTGACTCGAGAAGTAAATTGCCGCCACACTTTCATCTAGTTATTCTGGTGCTGGATGAGACTGCCCCTAATTCAAAAGAATGCTTAATTGACTTTGCCGTTCTCCACGCTCCTGATTTGGGGATGTGAGTAAGCACCTATCAACCCAATGGAGAATCTCGTCATTCGGGGTTCACTTGATCCATCTGGCAAAACCTTCACCAAAACCTTTACCATACAGTGCACCCTACAGTTTACACGCGTGCGATGGCTCCCTTCGATACTGACCGCTTTTAGTCACTCCCGTTAAGTTAACTTTCTGATCTCTAGAGAATGAGTTGTTAGTAATACATTGAAATATCGATATCTGGGGTGCATTTATTGGTTGGCTGTTGACCTGTGCGCGAATCCCAACTTATTCTTAACTACTCTGAATTCAGCGGAGTATAATACAAATGACTCCAAGAATTACCAATGGGGTCCTCCGTTTCAGGATTTACCGGAGAAGTTGCAATGTGAAAGCGAATTTTACTGCCTCATAGAAATCCTAAAATATGGATCAGCTATATGCTGGCTACTTTCATCGTCGTTGGTAGAAATGAACTACATCGAACAAACCAGTAAATGTTTTTCTGGTCTCCAATTCGCAACGGAAGAAAAAATGTTGGGGAACTGGTTTTCTGGCGCATAAAGAACACATTCTGAGCTACCACAGCGTCCATCCAAACTGTCACAAGCAAAGCTACATCTGGGCACTGTTCAGCCGGATGGCTCAAATGGTTAGAGCGCAAATTTACTAACTGGAATGTCCGTGGTTCGAACCCGACCTCTGCCTCTCGACATCCCCTGTCTAGGCTTGGGCAACCTGACAGTATCCCAGCCCTCGTGCTTCCTCCAGGTGGCATGGCAGCTAGGCACCGGAAGGGTGTTACAGCCGGATTAAAACACATAATGGACTCCAGCACTGAAGAATAGAAATCCATACGGTCTCTCAATGAAAGAAATTCCCGGGGAATTACATTTGTTGGTCTCCAAAAAGGTCAACCACGTCTGTCTGAACAAACAAATCGCACTTTCCTACACCAAGAAAATTCCTCAAGTGGCTACAAGACTTTCACAACACCGTTGTGCAGCGGTAGCCGATGAACCTGCCCACATTTTTTGGTGAGTACCGTCAAACCCGAAGAAAAATTAGCACTCATAATGAAGACCAATGTTTTATACAAGATTCAATGTAGCCATTGCGAGAAACACTACACTGGACTAACGAGAAGGAAGCTTTCTACCACTGTTTCGATTCATATTTGTCATTCACCTCAGACAAAGCATGAAGACTCAGGTATTGCCGGTTTGACCAGCATTCGAAAAGTCATCATTGTCATCATCATTTGCAGCTGTAAAAACAGCTTGCAATAGTTATGGATGCCACAGTTTCGTTCACCGATGAATTGGGGCGTGGGCAAATAGCTACGCATTAGAGGCGGTAATCGATATAATTGATGTGTCACTACAGTGCTGTCGTTGGACTTCATCGAGGAGATAAGTAGGAGAAGCTGTGCATTGAAGCCAAAAGCGTGGATGCATGCGTGCCATTCGACGCGCGAATGAGCCATGTCTATCAATGTCTTTAACCACTAGTGTGTACTGTCTCGGTGTTACTATCCAGCGAGACGTAAACCGCCAATGCAGCTGAGTGTGTTGACACTTGCTTTCATACTTCGCTACTAAGTTATTGCTTGGTCTTTCCTGGCCCGTTCCCACTCTTTGTGAGGTTGTCGAAAAAAGGGCTCTTCGCGGAAGGTCACCAACTGGCATACCGGACACGTGACCAAACCAACACAATCAACCTAGTGTCGACGAGTTCTTTCTTCCAAAAAACATTCGATATACCTCAGCATTCCTGATCCGGTGTTCCCACCAGGCTTGGGCAATACTCCGAGGACACCAGTGTTCAAACAGTGAAAGCTATTTCATCAGCGCGCAGCGGTCAGGTTTCGGACCCATATGACAATATAGAGCGCACCACGTATTATAAACTCGACCCTTGACGGATAAGCTGATGTCATGTCTACGACACAGGGGATGCAAGTTCACAAAAGCTGCTCTAGCCTACTTAATCGGGGTGGAAATATCGTCTTTGGCTAGACCTCCAAGATTTATACAACCATCCAGGTAGACAAATTTGTCCATTACCACAATTGTCTCATCCAAAAGCATGAGGTTACAGTCTTGGATCAGCACGCTACACTTTGCAGGTGTGAAGCGCATGTCGAGTTGGAATTATTTGGATTATTAAACATTGTTTGCACTGCACTTTCGTCAGATCCAAGAAGAGCTATATCATCTGCGTATTCGATAGCTGTGTGCGAACGCCCTGGGATGATTTCGTCCCTGTTGGCATTAGAGCTTGGAAGTGAGTCCTCCGTGATCATATCATTAATGAAGTTGTAGAGGGAGAGTGAAAGTGGACAGCCTTGTCTGATATTACTTGATATAGTGAACTCAGGCGACTGCTTACCGTAGACCTTCACACGCCCGTGAGAAGTGACGTATGGTGTCCTAAAGAGGGTCGTGAATTTATGGGTACACCTTGGCTCCACAGACACTGTCATGGTCCGCAGAATCAAAGGCAGCTTCCAGATCAAGGAAGGCAACCGTTGTTGGTTGCTGGAGGCGGCGTAGAATCTGACGGAAGGTGACAATGTGGTGCGACCTCTTGTAGAACGAAACTCAACTTCGTTTTCACGGGTCTGCCTCTCTCTGAGTACAGTCAGCATTCGAAGACTGAGACCATCGAGCACCTTTGGCGTCGCAGCTACCAGTGTAATGCCACCATAACCTTTGCCTAGTATTTGCGTTTCCTTTTGAAGACAGGAATAACCGTTGACTTGCCTTATTATGTAGACACTTCCTCTTCACCCCATATCGCACCAATTAGTTTTGTTAGAGTGGTCATCGGTCAGATGACCCATCGAAGTTTGTTTGTGTGGTGGGAAGGGGTTGGGGAGGGACATCGGTGGACACAGTAGTGTGCGAGTAAATAATACTTCGCAGTTGTTCAGACCGAGGAAGGGGGCTTGACTGAGGTACCCCACCCTGATCCTTTGACTCAAAAGCCTGACCTGCGAGGCAGCGGGCTGTAGGGTTTTCTTTGAGGATCCTTCCAGGCGCCGGTGACTGAATAGTCTGACCTGCTTGGCTGTAGGGTGTTGGCTTAACCCGGTGGCACAGGGAGTAAGACATTACTGACTCCCTCCTGAGGCTGCTGCGCTAAGCGGGTGCTTTTTAAGTAGTATCGGACTCTTTGGTTTTAAAAGTATTTTAACTGATTTAAATAAGGCGCCGGCGATCACATTCAACTGTTGGGCGATCGTAGTTTTTAGAGCTAGCCTTTTCTAAACCGTCCTTCCTCGGATGAAAGCAGCATCGCTGCTTCCGTGATTATGGATATGCTGGTCGCCTAGAGGAAACACCTTATTGTCTTCACACTCCCATCGCAGGGAACAGTACGACTTTACCTCCAGATCAACTTGTAGCACGGTTATTCGTACTACGAGGTCTTGCTGTTCTTAGTCTGACTGCCCCTTTTGGCTTTCCTGGCATGGTTGCATCTTATGGAACGAAGTCCCGGCCAGTATAGCCGGTGGGATCATTGCTGCATTCAAGCCCGACCACCACGTCAATGTGGCATCTTTACGTTGGGAATCGATGTGTCAGAACTGTGTTCGAACTACGGACTTTCGCGCCCCAACCAGCGAGCTGTTTTGAGCTCTCGGACATGGATTATAAATGCAACCAGTATATCAAGCGGCCATATCGAACAAAGAATGAAAAACCTTTATACCCATTCGATTTACCGAGCAAACAAGTAATGTGTAGAATAAAACATGAAAGCACGACCAATAACTCTAACTAGGGAACACCAGACGACAACACAATTCAAATGCGGAACGGTCCTAGCAAAGACCAGGACAAAAATATATTGGAATGAGCACTTAACTTTAAGGAACCCACATCACAAGGAAATTCGAATTTCGAAGTGACCCATTAAAACAGGTAAATAATTCATCTGATGAACCCATCGAATGCAAGGCATACGGACCACGAATCGCTAACAGACCTACGAGAACGCTGTCTCTTAGCCATTCACATCGTTTCATCTCGAGCTCGTTATTATTTATCATTATTATCATTAATTAGTCGTTATTTATATTATTCACACCAAGTGACAGATACTTTTTAAGAGCTACAATCGGAAGCAGATAAGGAAGAGCTGCAACTGTGCACTGATGATATCCCCTGCACCGTTGACAAAGGTTTTGTAAAATGCTTGTCGATGAACAGGTCGACAGTGGATGCAGGGAAAGCGGTTTTGCTCCACTCTGCTAAATTAACTGCGTTTTTTCTATAATTGTGTAACCGCTCTGCCAAACTGCATTCCAGTTCAAATAACGGGCACCAAATTACACTGACACCTGCGGCACCCGGCCTCGGAAGCGACCGTTTAGGGCTGAACGTTAAGCCTTATAATGTCTAAGTTGGAGGATAAAGAACAAGGTGCAAGGCAGATTAGCCATCAAGCTCAGTATTTAGACATGATGTCCCGTCAGACAGCCCAACTTTATGCACAGAATACATTCTTTTCATAGCTGAATCTATGTCTGATTAGTGCAAGTCGTAGTATCAGATTTATTGGAGAAGTTCAGTGTCAGTGGTGAACTGATGGACTCATGAAACCGATGCTACCGCCCATTATAACCCTCACCTTACATCAGCTGTACTATTTGTGATAGGATTGTTCCGATGTTTACATTTTTTTTTCTTTTCAGAATGCTTCGTCCTCTGAACCTGGTTCTGACGCCGACTTAGACGCCAGTGTCTTGGCCCTTGAAAGAGCTTGCGCAAAGCTCACCAAAAGCCCTGGCGCGAAATCAAGTGACAGGAATGGATCAGGTTTGTACAGTTAACAGATTTTCTGTCCTAGTTCGGCTGGTTGGGGCCACAGTTCATTTACAATGTGGACGGCAGGAATACCCTAGTGGCAAACAGGTTGGGTATAACAACCCTCCTGACTCACTGAGCAGTTTTTTTCAGACTCTGAATAAGAAATATCCGGAATCTCTCGTTTTGGTTCTTAGTTAGATCTGATTACCCTGTTTTCTTCACTGTCTTTTGGGATGGATTCAATTTGACGACGATCACAACCCCATATCTGGGCCGTATTTTTGTCATTTCCGCCGTTCGGGCCCAATTTTATAGCCAGGGAATTTGGCAATTTTCTCATCACTGATATTTTTGGGAAGCATGGTAAACGGCTTTTGAAACACCATCCTCGCGGGACCAGTCAACAAATCTCCGCTCAAGTTAAGGAACGTCATCTATCCATGGTAACTGATACTGACCAACATAGTTCGGCATGGCTTCACTTCACAGCGGCGTTTGGCACTTTACGTTTCTCGCCTGCGTTATTTCCTAATCCCTCCATTGCACTTTGGCCTACTGGCTGCCAAATTCCATCGTAGTCCCACCGTTTTTACCCGAAGTGTGATTTTCAGGTATTTTGGTCCTCCGTTTTCCCGAGGTGGCTCAGTAGTCCGTGGTTCGAATCCGGCCTCTGCATCTCAGCTTCCCCCGTGTAGGCTTGGGCAACCTGGCAGTATCCCCGCCCTTGTGCTTCCTTCGGGTGGCACGGCAGCCAGGCACCGAAAGGGTGTTACGATTTTTTCCCCTCGAAAATGTACCCAAGCCTATCCATTGAACCCCCAGAGTACAACGGATTCCACTCCTTATCCGTGACGTCAGCTTTTGAAAGGGACCACTTTACTCTCTTATGGACATTCTACTATTCTGTTGGTACTTGCAATTTTTCTAATGTGGATTATATCTATAAGTAGAAATGCCCCAAAAAAACACAGAACCTTGCACAGTTCTTCCGGCCTTGTTGGAAATCGGAAACCGTACATATTTCGCGAGTCTCTAGAAGGCTTCAAACCAACCAGCTTCTGAATACGAGTTTGAGTATCCTTGATTCCGAGACGGCATTGTAGGATATAGCATTCACGCGGTTCACGTCGCGCAATCTCATGTTAACCGGCTCCCCAACTGTCGGCTCAGATAGAGGATCAATGTGACCTGTGGGATTTCCCCTTTCTGAGGAGAGTCCGTACGTTGCGAAGATACCCTGTGGTTATATACGTGGATTCTATCCTTTAAATGAACTCAGTCTATTTTGAAAAGCTGAGAAGCACTGTACTGCTATTTCTCTTCCTTTGAGAATCGTGGACAGTGAATGTCCCGCATATCTTCGCAACAATTCGAACTTGCTTCTAAGCTTTTCTGTTTATGTTGGTTTCATTTGCATGATCAAATCCAGATTTGAAACATGAAAGTCTCCTCACTGTATTACCGCACATTTTATTTTTCATCCGCTGGTTCCCGCACCTCAGTATTTCTAATGTCATTTCATTCTTCATCCACTTACCATAGAGAGCAGTGAATCTACGGTGAGTTGCCCATGCTTTCGTATATCGCTTTCATTTCTATTACTGTCTCTACCTACAATCACTGTAGACATTTGTCAACGTTTTGTTTGATGTTTTTCATCGCTTGAACATTTTGTGGTGCGGACCCTGGAATATCTAGTGGAAAGCCGTGGTACTCCCTCGGAGGGGACTGTCTCTGCGCATGCGTCAGTTTACTGCCATCTAGTGGACCGCCGAATTAATCAGCGAAACATTCGGAATTTGTTCATTTCGACCCGCTAACTCACGATTTAGGAACGCGCGAGTTATGGCGCCAGTGAAGTGACTTCTTGGAAGTCAGTACTGATAACCTGTCGTGTATATCCTGGCAGTTCAATCCGCAATAGGCGACTCTGGTATCTAATCGACCTGAAAACTCATGCTGAAACTCAGTCCTATACTCCTCCCATGTATGCCCTTGCACCGGTGTGAGCAGAGAGCTCGCGGATAATTATATTAGAAACCGTTCCGGTAATGAATTTTAGTACCATGTAAGTCAAAAGTTGGTCATCTGGACCATATGCACGAAAAACGGCACAAACACCAGCCCATCGCTAGGCACCATTACGTTTCCGAATAACACACTGATGATGTCACCTCGACTGGTGATGAAACGTTTGCAATCAAATTGCCCAGCTCAACGAACAAGCCAACGACCGACCAACGTGGGAATGGGTCAGATACGCAATCGGCACTGAGATACTGTGCTGGATTCTTCGCAGACCATCAGTAGTATGTTTCCACTTCCCTTTTTACCGACCCTGGAATTTACTATTTGACCAAATCTTCATATTCGTGAATGTGTAGGCAATATAAGCTGCACGTAGCGTTCAGCGATTAAACATTTTTCTGCTGACAACTCCGTGTGAATGTAATTTCCTCCATCTTTTCACCCACATACCTCTGTGTTACTCTCACCAGTTGTGAGTCATAACCACGTTGTCAGTGCTTCGATACCTGCGGACTTACAATCCTTCACTCACTCTCAACTTTTTTTTCTGTTTGATCTATTGTTTTTGTGTTTTTTCTCTGGCTTTTAGAATACTGAGACCCATAGGCCACGAAAATTAGCCAAAAGAAAACGAAAGCGCATTCTTGAAACTGTGGATGGTGATTGGTCGATCGAAGAAGAACTTCAAGATCAGGTGTCTGATGGGGAGGCTTCTTCAATCAAAGACTTGATACCGGCCGATGAAACACCTGTGGACCAACAAGAACTCCGATCTGCTCTTCTGGATCAGGCCGAGTCAGATTATCGATCAGATATGAACTATCGGGCTCGTTTACTGCAAAGCAGTTCCGATGACGAAGACGAACAAGATAAAAATGAAGATTCTGAAATTGAGGGTTCGGCCGGGACCGAGGAAGCTTTAGAGGAACACGAGGAAGATGTGATTGGGCTGAAAAACACGCAAAAGAGCTCCAAGCCAGCAACTGCGTCGAGGTATACTGGTGCACTTCGTCAGCTAATGCAACCTTTGTCTAGTATGGATAAATCCGAAAAATCTTCGTACGTCCCTTTTATCTATAATAACCGTTTTTGATGGTGTCCTTGTTTTTTTGGAACCAGCCTTAGAAACATGATGCAAAAGGGCATTACAGGTAACTGGCCCGATTTGCTACCATCAATATTGTCAGTATTATTACCATCAGTAGTGTTAGCGTTAGCATCAGTTTTTTTAGCTGGCGCCTTCATTTTCCAGACTGTCCTTGTTGTGGTGACTAACATGTACTTCTGCATTAGCTGCCATTATCCAGTGTAATTTCGGAAAGGATTTTCAGATATTGAAAGACAAAATTTTGTCTTTGCTATAATCAATCTCACCACTGCCGCAACAGTTTCAGTTAGCAGATTTTTATCTTGTCGGGCAGATAACGTCAAATCATGTATTTGTCGGAACATGTAAATTAACCGTATAAGCAGCTTCCTATATTCGAGTAACCTCTCTCAGAGCGAGTAAGTCTCGTTTCTACTATTTTTTTCACGACTGAAACACTGTGGATGCTACTGTTAAGCAAATACTTGTACCTCAGGTTCTGTCTGTGGGGCCAACGACCCACCCCTTCTGAAAAACCTGCTGGGTTTGTGAACATCAGGATTTATTGGTAACACATCAATATGCGGTCTTCCGTGCACAAATCTTGTTACCAGGTTGACGCCAGAAAATGCTGACACGTAGTTCCTCAAATCATGACGTATCAGTAGATGCCAGCGCATGTCGAGTGTCTTGCATACCTATGTGGACAAGGTAATGACTTATGGGGTGATTATTGGAGTGAGTGTTGTGCTGGGTCACCACGACACAGCAATCGATTGCCAACACATCGGCAGTCAGTTGGATCCAACTCCACCGGATAATGATACATTTGCATCCGACGGGACTACAAAGTAGCTGGTCTTTTCCAAGTGATGCAATCACTTTCGGACTGGAGCTTACTTTTGAAGGTGACCACCATAAGAAGGTTGAATTTTTCGAAAAATGCGTCCTGCGTCAAGCTCTTTGGGAAACTTCAAAAGTTTGACCAGGTTACCTCAAGTAGAATACTGATTTTTTTCAAAATACGTCAAATTAAAGGCCTTATTTTTTGGAGGTACCTCTTTTGTAATCCGCCCAGGTTAGGTTACCATTCACATCCTAACCCACGTCTGTCTATTAGTGACCGTCCTAGAACTTTCTACTTCAGTTGATGTTTGCGTTTTTCACATCAAACATGTTTTTACCGACACGAATCGCCCACTCATGAATTTCACTTCCATGATTGTCTTGCGTTGCATCCGTCAAGGTCGAAAAATTCTGAACAGTCGATACAGTCGGACAAAGAAGAAACGCCTGCCGAATCCGAAAAGCGGGAGGATAAGGCAACATGTGCCAAACCCCATCAGCGTACTAAAACTACTGACACGAATCCTGATAGGTGGTTTTCCAGCGATGATTCTGATTCGGAGCCTTCTTCATCCTCATCTTCGGACAGGCAATTTTTCGATACCAGCAAACGACAGTTTCGACGGACAAACGGAAAGTTCAAGAAAATATCAGCTCTCGACAGTGAGGATTCGGACAGCAGCAGCGGCAAAAGTATCAAACCCCGCAAAGCTCCTCGGAAGTTGGCTGCTGCTAAGCCTAACGAGGTTGGTTCATCCGACGAAGGGATGCGTAGAAAGTACCACGATAAATCTGGCAAAAAGCCAACTGGTCCAAGGCGTTCACGCCTCAAGCGCCAATCTGATGGTGAAAGCGCTGACGAGCAAGTGTCCGACGCGAGCGTAGTGGAAGTAAAAGTAACGTCAGCACCAGACTCCGATGAGAGCGATCCCGAACGAAAAGGTAGGAAGAAAATACGGAAGATATACACAAAGTCTCATCTATCTCAATCAACCAAAACTGCTGAGGCAGAGGAGCGAGAACGCCGTCGCCGGATTGGGGATAGGCAGAAAATGGTATGTCCTGACCGGTTTGAGTCACTCTCCAAGGTGCCCATTTTTCCAGTGATTTAGTCGCTTCTGAATTGTATTTACTTGCCCCATTCCTCCCTAAGTTTGATGTTACTTCTCGAATTCGTAATTTTGAACCTTAGTTTAATAAGCTTATATGCGCCGTTTGGCAAATTCTTTTACATACTCTCACTCGCGTACATCGCTCCCATTTTTTGTTCCTTCTACGCAGTATAATGATTGGGTTATCCAGGAGGGTGAAGGTATTGATGTGGTGACGAAGAAACTTATCTTGGAAAAGCCGACCGACGAATCCTCCTCGTCCTCAGCCACCGTGATTCGTGTGCATTCCGATATTTTGAAGCATTTGAAACCACATCAAGTCGAAGGTGAGTCCCAAATGTTCGTGTCTGCGTGATGCATCTGTCGTAACGGTATGCCGTGATGGTAGGCAGCTGTCGCTGTCGTCTGGAAAGACTTTGGTTTGAGTTGCCAGTTCGCCTGTTTGTCCATCTGCCTATTTCGTTTCCTGCGAGATACCCTCTTCCGTAACACCGTCGATGTGGATTGACCTTAATCAAGCATGAAACGCTCCAGTTGTTTGTGACAAGCTCAAAGAATTTGCTAAGTCGTAGGTACTCAGGCGCGTGATGTAAATAAGTAAACGAAGTAAACTAAGTGAGGATTCAGATACGTCCAGCGTGTGTTGGTGAAGTATTGCTAACACGCTCGCCTGGCATGTCAAATGTCCGGAGTTGAAACCCCGGCACTGCCTAGGATATGCACTGCTAATGAACCCTTAGAAGACCGAAACTTGAGTCCAGTGCCTCCACTCTTTAGTGTGAACTCACCGGAATAAATTAACCAGGGCTTGAGGACGACTGTTCAGATGAGAGCGACGTGACCGTGAATTCTACAAATCCAGCAAACGCCCACACATAAACAACTGTCCCCTACAGACAGGTTACCTAACTTTGGTACCTAGCCGTATGCATTGTAGGCTGCCGACGAGGTCAATTGTGCTCCTAATGAGAACACAACAAATTTTGCTAGGAACCCTCATCTCATGTTGCATGGTTGTGTTCCATCTCAAGAGCTGGTGACACCTATCTTTAGTTTGCCTGTCTATTCTGCTTTTGGAATATGACGTTAGGTAGTCTGCTGTCATTGTCCGACTGCGACCAACGTTCCCAAATATACCCAAACCAGAGTGTCGTGCGCACTCGGTTATTCAGGTAGGTGCTGTTTTAATCATCCGCCTTAACACAGGACTCTCTAGAATACTAAGAGCACAACTGTGCTGGAACATAATTTGTTTGATCACCGCTGTACGGATCAAAATGAGTATTGGCTAGCAAGATGTGTGCGCCTTGGGTACATGTCATATATTGGGTTTCAGCTATCGTAAATGATATGAGAATCCTAGACTGTCAGTTTTAAATATCGGTGATTTTAGAATTGTCCCTTTTTCACCTTTTGATCTTGTTTCCTTAAGGTTACACCGCATAAATGGCGCTCAGCTAGGTACACACCTGGCTCAGCTCAAAACCGACGTAACACTATATATCTTGTATGGGGAGGGCATCCGTGTAGTTTTGTGTAGCAGGAAAGCTATTGGAAATATGCCAGCCCACTTTCTCAGACAAGAAGACTGCTGCACAAAGCGTTTACTGTCCCAGCTGGATGCACCAGAGTACCATTTGCGTCTTTCAACCTCGTACTTGGCTATCTTATTCGGTTACATCTTGTTCACTTGGAATAAGTCATACCCGCTAAATAGCACTTGTATCCGTGTGACTTCCTAATCCATCCCCATCCCTATGGGGATTCTTAGTCGTGATAGCTGCTCAGCCTAGTTAGTATTAACATTTTGTTCTCCAACGTGAATTCCAATCAGGTATCTAGTTTTTGCTACTCATCATGATTCCGGCCAAAATAGCCGTCTCCGTCCGTTATACGTGCACGCATATTCTATCTCTTGCAAGCACGGCTTTTTAGCAGCTGCTCGCCGAACCGAAAATTGGGCCTTAACTCTATGTGGGCAAACACCTAAGCGACAAATCTGGGACACTCCACTCACCTTTGTTGTCATTATGTTCATCTCACTCTTCAGACTGCGAGACGATCTGGTGACACAGTTCGTAGTCTGGCATTAGCTGGTGCTTTAATGCTTTGGCTCTTTAGTTACCTCATGGCCCTAACAAAACAGACCAGCGCTCTCTCTCTCTCTCTTTGCCCTCACTGTGAAACAGAGGGCACAAATAAATCAACATGATCGTTATTACTATCGTGAGAAATCCTGTGTAGACCGCATCTGAGACTACGCGTCAATCGTTTTTTGTATCATCAACAGCGGTTTTACGTATTACCACTATACTTCGAGTCAAACGTCTCCCTAAGCAAGGTGAGTCAGAATAATATAAGTATGCTTCAAGTAATAAGCTGACGTACCCATTCCAAACATGGACGTATGAAATTTTAATTCAATTAATTAATCGCTCAGCGTTATGCCCTTCTGTGACTAGCTGCTCTGCCACCCGAAGAAATCACGAGGGCTGAAACACTTCCAAATTGCCCAAGCCTAGACGGGAGCAGCCAAGATGCAGAGGCTGGGTTCGAACCACGGACCTTCCGGCCAGTGAGTCTGCACCTTAACCACTGAGTTACCTCGAGCTCCTGTAAACCCTGCGAAAATCTAATAGTAAACGACGTACATATGGGGCACTACCAATGGGCAGATGAGGTTTTGTAAGCCGTTTGCCTGTGGAAGCCAGCCGGATGTTTGACTACCTGTAAAACTGTATCACAAATTTCCTCCAGCCTTTGAAACCGCTAAATGGTATTTACCCTCCTCCTTCCCTTCCTCTTATACAGCGGTTCGCTTTCTGTGGGACTGCGTGATCGAATCCGTTGAACGTCAACAGAAATCACCCAATGACTATTCCGGTGGGGCCATACTAGCTCACTGTATGGGTCTGGGAAAGTCCTTGTCCATAATAGCCTTTATTCACACGTTATTCTCCTATGTTGACGTGCTGAACCTTAAGAGTTGCTTGATCATTTGCCCGGTAAATACATTGCTTAACTGGAAGCACGAATGGGAGCACTGGTTGCCTGAGGAAGAACCCATCGATATCTTCGAGTTGGCATCGAAACCCGACAAGAAGCTTCGTGTGGATGTGCTCAAGCATTGGTTCCGAAAGGTGAGTATGCTAATTTCAACGTGTGAACAACGCTTTGGTTACTTAGGGTAGCCGTAAGACAACAATGCCGCCCATCCAACAACAGTTTTCTCACTCCCTATTTCAGTAGCTGCGGATACTTTCACAGTACAAACTGCGGACCTGCTTGCAGAGATCAGTACTGTTTATATCTTGCCTTATGTAAATTGATTCATGCAAGTTCTTTTAGGGAAAATAGTTCGATGATTGTGGTGTTCCACAGTTATGTTGAGGTGATCCTTCGAATGGGATTAGTCATTCGAAGCGCAAATAGGGAATAGTGAGTATCTTTAGAGTGCACATTTGTTTCTCTAAAATGTGTCGTTTCATTCCAGTACCGTGTTGTCAACTTTTCTCCAAGAAACATCCGTTAATAAACTTGGATACGTTATTTCTTAACTGAGATCGGAGAGTGGAAAAGTTTGAGGGCTGCGAATTTCTTCAATGAAAGTCACTCTTCGCATTTGAAACTGTGAACTTCATCATCCACCCGTGCCCCAATGTTTCCACAACCCTGTTCGGACGTGGATTGTGAAGATTGCATATCTTTGACCGATGTTCCACAGCTTTTATTGAGCTGTGTGCTACAGTAATGCTGGTTTTTTCATAATGTTTGGGCGCCAGTGCTGGTCATCTCTTGTGCGCATTACTCGTAATGACTGACGGAAATGGTGACTGAAATTACTACACAACTGAGTAGTACCGTGGCTGCTGTGTACGGCTGACAACCAGATCCGCTCGTTGCCACAGGCTTCCTAAACTGATTGATTGATCCCATCTCAACTACTCCAAAATCTGGCCTTGAAAACCAGTCCCCTATGGATTGTAAACGTAATCTCGTTGGCTTAGGCCCTTGTCTTCCCATTCTTTGGAGTTTGCTGTCTTTTTGTTTGCACAACTGGTGCATGTGTTCCGTCGACCATGGTTTTCAGTGTAACAACTTTCCAACCTTCCGTTTCAGGGTGGAGTGCTACTTATAGGGTACGATATGTTCCGGAATTTCGTCAATGGGAGGAAGGCAACCCGGAGTAAGGCCAATCGGGAGGCAGTCAAACAAGCTCTCGTCGATCCTGGGCCCGATATTGTGATTTGTGATGAAGGCCATATGCTGAAAAACGACAAGTCCGGGCTTTCCAAGGCTGTATCACAAATTCGAACCTTGAAGCGAGTTGTTCTGACTGGTACTCCGCTGCAAAACAATCTCAATGAATGTAGGTTTCACTTGACCTTCCTGCACTTCAGATAGAGTAATCGCCCATGTTCATCTCTCTGAAATTGCCGTTTCCATCACCCTTGGTTTACCTGAACGATACATGGCAAACACATGCTTCCTGTATTTCACCTTTTCTGTAAATTTAGGTAAAAGTTGTGGTGAGTTAACCGGAGGAACGCCCAGCGTTGATTTCCACTCCATTACAGGTCACTGGCATCTGGCTGTCACCCCACTTGACAGTCGCTAAAATACAGCAGTCTACGTCCTTCTCACCGATAAACTCAATTGGTTGTCTGTGAATGGTGGCGCCCCCATCTGTTCGGATCAAGGGCCAAAATGTGGTCAGCAAGCAAAATAGACCACAATGGAACACATTATCAGTTGAAGCTTGCAAGAAATGGCTTTATGGGACCCTATTGCTCCCCCTCCGAGATATTACCCTTACGAACTTCACACGACCATTTATTCTATAAACGTGAAACAGGTTGCTGTTCACGGATGTTGTGTGCTACTTAAGTTCATCTACTTCTGTTCGCTTCGGCGGAACCGGCTGGGTTATGATTTGTCTAAAATCGATGGAAAACCTTTGATACTCTCCCGCATTTCAGCAATTTCAAGCACGGTTGATGGAGGTTCTGTTTTCCTCTGTCTCCGAATCATTTAATGCCTTTTCGCACTACCCGTTACTCATTAAATTGATTCCATCAGTACCAAGAACATTTCCCTCTTTCCGCTCAATGTTGTTGAGCTTGATAAACCTACAACTGGTTAAGTCCCATTATTCTTGAACTTCAGAATGACTTTCGTGATGGAATTTAAAAGTAACGTCCCAACTGTTCCTGCATCGTGTCGGGGACAACGAAATACTGCATTCGTTCAGTGGCCTGGTGGAACTTTCTACCAGTTTCCCATAGGACAAGGAGAGTAAAGCGGGTACTGTGGCAATGACCATTATAACACGCCAAGAAATGGCCAATAGTTCTTAGTTAGTAGCTAAAGGGAGATTTGTTTATCACAATATGCACATCACTCTGAAGGGGTCCCGGGAACTGTTCTTCGCTCCAATGTTGCTTGTACAGAAGATTCAAGGCAAAGTACAAAAAGCGTTTCTCACCTTAGTGTATCGCCTGCGTAAAAAGCGCAATGAATCGGCAACTTAGTCGTAATTTGATGGCAACAAATTTTCTCTTATATGCGTGTGAACAGAAGTGCGATTTATACTCAAATCTCTGGATTTCATCTCTATCAATTTAGTCCCTTCCTCATAAGATTCGAGGTCATTGCACACAAGCCTATGGTTTGTAAGCTACCTGTTTAAATGTTCGATTATACATTGACCCATTTTGTACGCGAATCGTTAATGTACAGCCGCCTTCTTTGCCAGGTAAATGTTTGTTTTGCATATCTTCAGTATCTCCCCACCACACCTCTTGAAGAAGAACAGAATCTTGTCCGACCCAAAGACTGTGCTCTCCTGCCAAGACGGGCACTATGCATGTCATATTATTAGGTAAAGTGGTTTAGAGAGATTTAGTGGGTTCTACTCACGAGTCGACTCCTTTTTGTCCCAGCTGAATCACTAGAGAAGAGCACTTGTTAGAAACGTGCTTACATTGGATTGTTCTGGTTACCCGAGTTGTCCAAACGTGGCCAATTCACAGCTGACCATATTGCAAGGTCTGAGTAGGGTCTCACTCAGCAGCGAACGCCAAATTTACATACTATCCTTATCTGACCCGGTAAAGCCAAACTAGCACCGATCACTCCACTGAACCATACTCGAAGAACCTAAGGAGACTCATAACTTCAATTTTTGTCATTTGAATGATAATAGCGGGCGAACGCTTTTATCTCCAGTCGTCTTCCACTTTGCTGAGCTCTGATTACCCACACATGCCAAATTTTCCCTATCATATGGTGTCTTGCGACTGGTACACTACCTTTCAGTCAGCTCTCAGGGTATTGTCCGCAAGACGGCAGTGAAGCACCAGTGTTGCTTTCAATGATAGTGATACTGATGATCCGTAAGACAATGGTTCCCTACTCATTACCAATAAGCTGGAAACAATTCTAGTTCTTCGTTCACACAAGTTTCTCGCAATAAACCCAATTACTCCATCCCCTATCGTTCTTTCCAAGACCATGCAATGGTGAACTTTGTCAAGCCTAACCTACTCGGCACCGCTCGTGAATTCAATAATCGATTCGGCAACCCGATACGCAACGGGCAACATTCCAATTCAACTGAGAGAGATGTGAAGCTGATGAAACGACGTGCTCATGTGCTCTACAAAATGTTGGACGGTTGTGTCCAGGTACGTCAGTCAGTTTTTTATCCGTCACCGCCCTTCCGGATAGTTTCTGTATTCTTATTTGTCCAGTTCACTGGGCTCCAATGCTTCGAGGTCATGTCAACTGATTGCGTCGAATATCTTTATCCGTGCATCAGAATGTGGATTCCGTCCACTCTTGTGCGCATGCTGACTGCCTCCTCCTAGTCCGCCTTCTTTCGGGATCTGTGCATTGTTGTTGATTCCGAACAACACTGAAATACTGAAGAAGATTATCCACATAACCCATGTGATACATCCCTCAGGAACTCAGCCGCAGTCACTCTCCAAACGAGGTCTTTTCTGAGAGGAGGGTATCTCCTTCCATAAGGGTAGTTCGCACACTGTATCGTGTACAACACGATTTTCTCGGAAAAGGGATTTTTTGAGTGATATCTCTTGGGTTGCCACTACACTTGGAATGTTTGGAGTCATATTCCGGTCTCCTACATCGAGCAAGTCCAATTCACATACGTCATGCGCTAATATGTCGTGCTACTACCAGCAGCGGTGACCAATAACCAAACTCATGTTGCTCATCGCGTGAGGTACAATACAGCATTAGAATCTTTTTTTCAAAACTGATCACACTGTCTCCATAAAAGTTCAAATATTTTTACTGTATGCGTTGACCTAATTTATTCGATCATCTATCCATAGAAGAGCTGGGACTTTTCAACTCATTTATCTGGGTTTTCACGTAGATATTTCTCGTCAACTGTTTTGTTTGTCGTTCTCAGCGAGCTCGTCCGCGAGTTTGACTCCTAGGTCCTGATTTCATTGTCCTCAGCGGCTGTGTTTGGGGGCACATTATAATGTTCCTGTGGATTTCCATAGCATTAGGCCTGCAACAACAAGCTGATACTTTGGCCGAGGATTTCTGCCGTCGCTTTATTCAAAAATGGTGGCGATAGTGCGAGTTTTTCGGTTCTTTTCAATGCCTTTAAACCTCATTCCGATGACGTGGTAGCCGAGTGTTTCCGTCGTTAGATTGCCTACCACAAGTACACAGCAGCCACCTGCGTAGGCTGGCTCGTTACTTTTCACTGCTCCTGTTTGGGAAGAAGGGTATGCCCTGTCAAGTATCCATGTGTGGCACCAGTTTATTTCCCAGTCGTCTTAGTCTCAGTACGCAGCTTACGAAAGAGTACCGTTAATTCGCTATTTTCTCCCCGGTTGGTCTGTGGTATGGAACGTTTCTTCATCAGCTGAAAATCGGCAGTTTCGACTCTTTGGGGAAATGCTTGTCCGCGACCTTCAGGTTCATATTGGAGCACTGCGCCATCCGAACACGATTGGCTGACCAACAGTATGATTGAGCTGTATTCATCCAGGATGTAGAACCACTCATCCTTCGGTCAGAAAGATCAAATCAGATCACGTAATCCGAAGATGACCGGTTGCTCGAGTGACAGCTGTCTACCCATGCGAATTACGGTTTTCCTTTCTGATCAGACTACTTAAAGGGAATTTTTACGTTTCGACATAGGTTCTGTCATTCCAGTAAAGTCAATGGTGCTGAATTGCCAGGAAGCTGTTCCCTACTGTGAAAGAATGGGCTCCCGACCGAAGAATATACGATCAGAATACACTCTCAACATTCAAGCTCAAAAGTCTTGTCAGTATCTCAGCCCTTCCGCTTCCATTGCGGATATCCACTGAAAGGAATGTCTCGGTTGACCGATTTTATTTGTTCACGCACCTGACTCTGATGTTTTTGACGAATTCTTGGCTCTTTATTATCGTCAACTTCGTCATTGTTGACAGCAACACCAGATGAGAACACTGTACAATTATTGTATATTATATTATATTATTCGAGTGAGGCCTTATAATGGAAAGAAGTGGGAAATGGGACAGGGAAAGGGACCCAGAGCTAGTCTATGACAAACATTCGAGATGCCTACACCTCAAACCGTCAGTCACATTCTGAATAGAAACTGACAGCATGAACGCCACTTACATCGCTTGCTTGCTCTTCCTTCCCTTTACGTGTAGAATCCATCCACTCTTTTTCTATATTACTCGGCGTCATCTACCATTCTGCACCCTTCTTTTACTGATATTTGCTTACAGCGCAAGGACTACAATGCACTCACGAAGTATTTGCCTCCTCGTTATGAATATGTGGTTATGTGTCGTTTGAGCGAAGCTCAGCGTGAACTGTATCAGACCTACCTCAGAGTGCGCGCTGATCGTCTTCCCCTTAACACCAATTACCGCGGTGAGGAAACCCGCCAAACGTTGTTCCGTGATCAACAAACTCTGTACCGTGTGTGGACACATCCGTTCCTCCTCCGAAGTCATGAGACTCGAGAGGCCCGTCGGGTATGTCTGTTTTTCTATTGTTGTCTACATTTTTCTTAACCTGAGCTGGGATTCACTTCAGTCTTTTGTTAACAGTTAAACTAAGGGAATTTTGACATCTGCCTGGGTTCCAGCCTTCTTGTACGCGTGGCTAGTCTTAGGAGTTCCTGGTTTTCATCGTTACTCCGCTATCATCCTTTCATTTTCGTCGTCCTCGTTCACCCATTCCAGATCTTACTAGAAGATAATGACGAAGAATCCACCGACCTCACGGATGCCTCCGATACGACTGAAGAGACAATTAACTCTGGAAGTTCCTGTAGTGACACAGATTTCCGATCCGGGAAGTTGAAGACTGATGAGATATCGGCCACCACCCATAAGCGCCGCACACGATCGAATAAAAACAACTCTGAGGCTGACGACAATGTCATCTGTTTGGATAGCTCGGAAGACACACAGCAAGCATTAGGAGATGACGTGAATTCCAAAGATCCCTGGTGGTACAAACCGTACAAAGATGAGTACGACTGGTGTTTGGAAGTTGGTGGAAAGTTGGAGGTATTGTTTCACATTCTCAAGAAGTGTACCGATATTGGCGACAAGGTGATCGTCTTCACACAGAGCCTTCTCTCACTCGATCTACTTGAACGGTTTCTTGGAGAGATCCATCGACAGTGGCTTGTACATCAGGTAATTCACCTTAACTTTTTCATTTATTTTTGGTCTCAAAAACGGTCATCTTTGGGGCAACGTCTACTCGTAGAAGTTCATCAGCATGAATTGATAGGTTTACTATTTCTGGACTCTTCCCAAAATGGTATAGCTGGTATTGATAATCCTGGAGTGCACCACTCAACACCCAAGTATGGAAACATCTGAGTTTTAACCTATCTCGATCTAGGTCTCGTAGTAATTGTGTAGCGAATGGACTAATTCATCTCTGAGCATGGAGCTAGTTTCAAATCGATTAGTGTTAAAATTCTCACTGTAAAGAATCAATAGAGATGCCCATGTACACCACCGTCGGATGGTTCAGTAACCGAAGAATGGGATACATCCCTGCTCTCCATCTTAGTTCCGGCCAAACACATAGTGAATCAAGATACCTTATTATCGCTATTGTCATTTCTTACACTATACTCTCGAATTCTAGTTGTGTCACCTGATGTTGTTTGACCTCTTTCTTCCAGGGTGAATTAGCTGATGTTAGACCCGATGGAGAGTCTACTCCACGACCGGATTTATCTCGCTATTTCTCCGACGTTAACGTGAATACATGGGTTAGGGGGCATGATTACGAACGAATGGATGGAAGTATGAATGCCGTGGTCCGAAAGAACTTGCAACATCGTTTCAATCGCGTTTCGAACACGCGTCTACGACTCTTCCTCATCTCTACGCGAGCGGGTGGTTTGGGTATCAATTTGACCGCAGCAAACCGTCTGATTTTGTTCGATGCTTGTTGGAACCCTAGTCATGACATTCAGTCCATCTTTCGCTGCTATCGCTTTGGACAGACGAAGCCCGTCTACATTTATCGCCTGATCGCTCAAGGCACTATGGAGGAAAAGATCTACGATCGCCAAGTAAGTGCCATTGCATTCGATTTCCAGGTTGGCTTATCGTGTTGTTTCCCGTCTCCCTGTCTCGCAATCTTCAGGTCCCCGTTTTCGAACACTCACCGGTTAACATTTGGTGCCTTTGCTTTGTCTGTATTAATGCTGGTTTTGGAGTTACGTACTGATTTTCCTCTGACAATCTACTTGTCGCCAGTTATTTCACTTATTCGGGTTGGGATGGGTTTCGAGTTTTCACCAGGTTACAAAAATGACGGTCAGTCTCACTCATTTGCCCACCTTTCGCATACACATGTGGTATTGGTTTCAAACAACCGTTTTATCCTCCGATAAGATAACGGTTGACGCCTGTAATCTTCTTAGGCTAAAAGCTCGTAGACTCAAGCAATCAAAATGTAGGTTACACACTAAGTTACTGGATATAGTAGGTGGGGGTGAAAATAACAATTAAAACTGTCTCCCACAACAATGAGAATTTGGAACCTAAAATTGAGTGAACCTTGTTCTCTGATAGTGTGCTAAAGTCCAGGCCATGCAACGGATTATATCGCATGTTTCCTGAGGTCAGAGACCAGGTGGGCTGTGATTCGAACCCATTCCTGGCTTCCCAATTGCTGGCATCTAATGCGGGAAAACCTGGCGTGGCACCTTACCGTGGTGTGATGGTTAGTGTACCTCAACGACCCACTGGGAGGTGTCCGCGCGACACTCAGTCTCTCATATCAGATTGGTCACTGGTTAGAGGTCTGACGAACACAGCCCCCCAGTCATCCAGGTTTGGGGTTGGAACATTTATGGTAGCTTGTTCTGTAGAAATCGAAATGTGCTTGCATTTCTTGCCAAACATCGCTGCCTTGCGGTCTGACTTTTGAGCCAGACCGAGGACCCTAATCGTCCTCCTGTCTAGGCGTTGGCGCCATGGCAGTATCCCAGCCCACGTACAACCATTGCAGCAGCGAATCACCAATTTTGAACACATGTCACGTTCTCATGTCTTTACTTTGATCCTTAAAATAAACGATTTGTTTTAGAAGCAAGCGACCCGGAAAAGCATTATAGGTACCCATACTTTTCATTTTCGAGCGCCACTCGTGTCGCCGGCACATGTATTCACATTCTTATTCCGAATGTTCCATTAGGGAGCGTGTACTCAGTACGTCACGATTTCCCGTATCTTTCTGTAGGTCACCAAGCAATCCTTATCGCTTCGTGTCATCGATGAACAACAGATTGATCGACACTTCACAATGGCAGATCTCCTCGCCTTATATTCTTTTGACCCAGATATTTGGGTTGCCAGTGAAGCGGATAAGCGGCCCACACCTAAGCTGCCAAAAGACCGTTTATTGGCCGATATGTTATCGGAATTTCCCCATCTCATCGTCAATTATCACGAGCATGACTCACTTTTGGCGCATAGAGAAGACGAGGGGCTAACAGAAACCGAAAGACAGGAAGCTTGGCGCGAGTATGAGGAAGAAAAAGCACTAGGTATGTCTTTGGCTCAGCATCAGCGTTTGCTACAGCAGCAAGAGATCATGGCCCAAAATCAGCAGCATCTTCAGTACTTTAGGACAACGTATCAGCCGCCAACGCAACAGCTACCTCCGCTGGAGCCGAGAGCTTTCCCACCATCTATCAATCCCTATTATCAATACGGATCTAGTAACTTCATGCGAAACATCAACCCTACCGCGTACCCACCACCCATCCCGAGGCATCCTGTGGAGCCACCGCCAATTCCCCCGCCCACGGTGACGAGGATTCCCAATAGTAAGTGACTGTTTCTTGTGGCATCTTTCAGACCTAAAATTCGGTTTATTGAATCTAACTCTCAGAAGAGTCATAACTTGCTCCATTTTCCTCCTTGAGGTGGCAACGAGTCGGTAGCTTTCGTCGCCATTGCCTCACATGGGGAATTCGGAAGCATCTGTCAAAACTGACGTTGTACCTCAGAAGCAGAATAGATGCGTTTGTACATATTGATAGTCCCCCGGGCAAACGAAATGGGTGTGCTATCTATACGTAGTATGCTCTTGTTATAAACGTAATCTCATCTTCCGCCACTTGTGAACCTCTACAAAAGTGCCTCCCATTGCGATTGCACCAATGTCTTCTAGCTATCCGTCATGAAAACATACACCCATCGAGTCCCCCCAGCCCGTGTGTCATTGTTTTATGGGGGATGTACGCATATTCTGCCGTATTAATCGATGAACCTTTAGTGCGTTTACCCATAATTTGATAAACGGAGAAAATCGCCGAGCTTATGGATGCTTTGGCGGTACGCGCTCGTTACTGCAGCGCGTACAGTGATGAACGCGATCATGACGTGGAAAATTATTTTCTTTCTCTGAGCTTCCTGTAGATTGATGGTTGGTTTAGTTGGGGTAACCACTTTTGGATCACGCCATTCGTTACCACATGGAATATGATACCTGAGCTTTGGATATTCTAACGAGAAGTCGAAAGTAACTTGGGTTAATATAAGATTCATGCACTCACAGTAGGGACTGAGTGTTCAGTAACGTAATACAATGTGAAAATCAGTTAGTGCAGACTTCGCCAGGACATCTGTCCTGGAGCTGACTGTTTCCCTTTGAGAACAGACCCAATTCCTAGTGGATTGACACCCCAGTGGGACGAAACAATTTTTGCCAGAAAAAACATGTTTTCCTCACTGTAATGTTTAGTTACAGATTTTCCTTCAATCCTATTGAGTGTCTGGTGCAAATGTGATTCATCATTGATGCACACAGCGTTTCTCTGACAGGAATATCTACTTCGTGGGAAATCCCTAGTCTGTTACCCGCATTTCAGCGTGATTTTGTGTTCTTTGAACATTCTGCCTCTTACGAAGGAGAAGATCCCACAGGAAAAATAGCAGGGCTTATGATTTGTTATCAATGATAGTCCGATTTCCGGAACTAACAAATGCAACGGAAAGTGCTGGTGGGGTCAATCATCCTTTCATTTCGATCTGCGAACCGTGCGGTGTTCAAAAATGAGCCCTGATGTAGTCATCGCAAGTTGTGATTGTAAGACGACGCCCATGGTGATTTTATTTGTGTCCATAAACAGACATCAACCGGAAATACCCGCCTGGTTCTAACGGGATGCTGAAATAGTCAGAAATGTTTGACTTTTTGTGAATATTCAAATTGTTTATGTGGCTAGCCGTTGATCTTTCCGGAGGACTGATGCTTATCGGGCTGTGAATTTGAAGCTAAACACGTGAATCGGGCGCCGTAAAGCTCAGCCTCACAAGGCATTTCGCCTTTATTTGAACCTAGTTGGTAATTCCAGATGGGTATTTCTCATGTAGCTGTGAGACTAACAGTTGTAAGCTACTGATCGCAGTATTACGCGGTCGCCGATTACTTTTCGATAGCTAATGATTTGATTGGAAAAATGAGCTTGGCAAATGGACCAGCTGTGCGGCTTGTGTATTCGCTGGAACAGTATAGGCTGTCTTTTCAGTCTTTTCTCTGGAAGTACGTCTATACCGGAGCTTCTAGGCGTGAGACTTTCGCAGTAAACTTAAGGGAACTTTTAAAGGTCTCGTGGTACTAAAGGTGACAAGCGGTAATGTAACTGGCTCCATATTTTAATGTCCTCTAAAGTTTGGTGCCACATAACAATGGAATCGAACACTTTCGAGGTAGTTCTTAGCGCAGTAAGTGCTGTGAAAATGGCGTGGCAGAATAAATCTGGTGACAGTTAGAGACTCGGGCCCAGTTGCAGTAAATGTCGCTGATAAGTACATTGTGTTTTGGGCAATACAAAAGACAATCGTCTTTCGGATCTTACTGGCTACTTCCAGGCACAGCTCTTTTTTCAGGGTATAGTATCATTCAATGGAGGAAACTGGGTTCCTTTTAAAACGTCTTTTCTTTGTGCCGTCTCTGCTCTATATACCGTCCTATTTCGTCTGAAGTTCCCACCTGGTTTGTTGAGCACCGAGCAATTACTTTAGTTCCTGTAACGAATGCATTGAACGTTGTTTATGGCCGCACACTTCGGCTTATCTAACTTCCTGTTCACAGGTGGTATGCCCTACATGGAACTTTTTGATAAATACCGTTCGTACGTGCTCAAGAATCGACCTAGCCTTGCGGCTGACCCAATACAACTGGAGAACACTGTCCTATCCTATATCATGGACTCACTTTCAAAACAAGCACGAGTCGGGCAGTCTTCAACCTCCGCAGCAACTTTCGGTTCTGGCCAACCTGGACGTTCACTTTGATCAAAAAGTAGCTTGAAAAGCTACGTTTTTATCAAGACACTCCCACTTGGGAGATAATTTGCAACATAGAAAGCCGTGTTCCTTTTATTCCCCCCGAATGTGCATTTAATATGGCTCAAGACTGGAGTAAATCATGCGCATTAGGCATGATGTGCTCGATTGCTCGTGAACTCTTAGGGTTCGTGTAAAGTTGTCCGAGATTCTTCACCGTTTATCCTGAACGGAAACCAAACTACACTCTCCTTTCTTCCACTCCTCATTATCATGTATTTTTCACCATTCGTAATCGATTTGTATTTAAACCATTGCGCCAAAGGGGCAACTCATCACCAGTTGTTATGTTTTTACCTACCACTACGATGACCACTCCATTTTCGGTATTTTGCCTCCGTGATCTCCTATCGTTTATGCTTTGGTCCGTGTTGAGTATGATTTCCTGAATGTGGAATGCTTTGCTGCACTGTCCAACCAATTGGTCATTGCATTAAGTTTCTGTATATTGAGCAAGACATCATCTGCGTGTTTTATTGAAATGTTGGAGTATTTTTCTTTTATGTTGCGGTAGATTGCGTAGTCGCGCAAATAAATCTGGCTACTTCAAGTTAAGGGCTCGCTCGCTGTTCTTAGGAAATCTTGTTAGAATCTTAGCGCCTCAGCATGTGCTTCCGATCGCTTACCGTTTCTGAGTGGTCCTCCGCGCACCCAGGACGAAAGTATGTCAAACCTCGTTTCAGAAGAGCTTGGTAAACAATCGGTAGTTTTTATTTGGGCAACGTTTCGCTTTTGACACAAAAGCTTCATCAGGCCAAGTAAACAGGTCATCAAGTTGGCCAGGTTATAAGGCAGACGGGGCACCAATCAGGAAGTCCTCTTCAGATTATCACAATCGGTCAGTGATGAGTGTCAATTAATGGCTCTTGTCGGCTATTGTGGTTGCCGAAATCTTGTCAATCTTGTCAAACCTCATCGAAAATCCCCTTGATAGTCGTGAGCAACCTAAGGTGAACTGCTAAACTGTCCATACTAGTTTGGCATCGATCTATACAAAGTAAACTATCGATTCTGCTGTCGTTCATTTGATTCTCCCGTTAATTTCAAGTTAATTGCAAACGAGTGCGTAAATTCATTTGCTCACCATCTCGTGTTCAATTTAGAAATAAAGCCCATAGATACTTGAGGTCTACGCCTACCTAATGGGTCCAAAAAAAGACGAATCCGGTTTCGAGTTGTCCAGTAGTTTTCTTCAACTCTATAGAAAAATATTGTGTCAACAATAAACACTGGCCTGTTTAAAAATGATAGACCCGCCGAACGACAGAGTCAAGCGTCGAAATGGTTGGTGCAGCATTTAGCCTCAGCGCGCAATCAAATCCTATTGTCAAACGCACATTATTCGGCGTTTCAGAAGATCAGAGTACAGGGATTCCTCTTCCTACGAGGCATTCACAAGACTGACAGAACTCATCCTCTCTAGGGAGTATGTAGTATGAAACAAAGAGTTGTTTCATTCACCATCCGGTCATCTCAGCAGTAGTCGTTATTCCATTTGTTTCACACAAAATGGATTCGCATATGCACATAGATTGATTCCTGCTCGGTCGTAACGTTCTGATTGGCTGGATGCATCAGATGTCTACTGTTGACTTTCTCAAACGTTTAGTTGTAATTTGCAAGTTTTTCTTGTTCTACCGTTTCCAATGTGAACAATTCTGAAGGGAACTCACTGTCTACCGGCTCTTCTTTGGCACGATCCGGTAAAGTTAGACCAGATATGGATTTCCTTTTCACTCAACGCTCTTTCCTGCGTCGAGCGCCGCAACCCCTTGAGGTTTCATTTCCATCTGGCCAATTAACTCAAAACCGTTGCAGTCAACTCCCCACACCTGGCCCGCTTGTGTATGCGCGCATCTTTGTTTCAGGTGATATCTTGTTCTTGGTCTGTCCGGTGATAGTCGCATTGACGTCGAGTGTTGCTCCGTCAAATTATAGTAGAATTTTCGTATGCTTATATCAAATTCTTCGGTTAAAATTCAGCAGTTATAGCAGCTGTGTCCACTCCAATGGTCTACAAACTACTGCCCGCAAGTAAGACTGCTGTCGAACCGTTTTACACTGCCAAACAGTGTCGTAATCATCAGGAGGATGTTAGAGTTGCCGAGGGAAGCAGCCGAGTTCTCACAAAGGAAACTACTAATCAGGTTGCTGAAAACTCTTTGCCAGCCCACCACCGGTTTCTCTCATAAACGAGAGATTCAGTTGAGTCTCCCGTAGAAACCTAGTTGGTAGGCACATGAGTGTATTTGTAGCCGAGTACTCCTTATTCACCCTGTCGCATGCAGAAAATAGGATGCCCGAATCGATTCAGTAGTTTTAGTAGTTTGTGTGGGAGCTAATGTACTACCAGTGTGCCTAGCCGCGATTCAGCAGCCGTCGACGTGTGATTACCAGTTTCACGGGCAAGGCATTAAACATTTTTTACGCCTTACCTAAAAGACCAAGAGACAGTGTTTATCTGAGAATGCGACCACTGGAGAGGGCTTGAATTCCTCGTCTCCCCTTTGCTAGGTGAAGGGCAAGCAATAGTATCAGCGACCTTATGTTTTGCTTTGTTATTAAAATCGTTTACCCAAGTCCCAATACTCCAGCCTTAATTTCGTGTTATCTCTGAGGGTTACATCTGTCAACGTCGTCTTTCGAGGTTTTCTCCAAGTTGCATATATTCATTTGTGTAGGACTTTATTTTTGGCATATGTAGCTGTTCAAAAAAACGTACGCTCAATTTATCCCAAACAGTCAGATGAGGTTGACAGTAGCAAAATTTCGGTAACAAATGTCATATCTGATGTCCCCTGTATAAGAACGATTGTTAAATTTAATCTCGCTTAAATTAACTATGTAAATTTAAACCAGAGTACCGCCCGAAGGGAGGGTGAAAAACTGATGGACGCGGCAAAATTTGTTATGGCTGTTTTGCAGTTTCAATCGTGTAAACGTAGTCGGCAAAACTGTTACTTATTTGCTCGAACTACCCCAAGATATAAATTGTCTGTCCAGCCCTTTCATCGATTTAATCAAATGGTGGCTTCTGTTAGATAACCTTTCATGGAACCTGAATAGTAAATACTGATCCAGTTCAATAAATGTGGGTTATGTATATTTTTTCATTCCGGGATCGTCATCGCCGTCCCTCAGTTAGAAAGGTTTCGCAGACAATTTTAGTTTCCTCGACTTTGAAATGAAGCTTTCGTACTTTATATTAGATATTTACACTGGTTTGGAAAGACTCTGGTAATTTTCACTTGAGACTTCATCGGTGAGGCAAATCTGTGCTGAAAGGCCGAGAAACATTATAGGTGCTTAATCCTTATTGCGAATTATCAGCAGTACACATCCCACGAAACTGAACTTCGAACCCGAGACCTACCAGTCAGTGGTTGAACAGTTAACCGTTCTGCCTCGACAAGCTGAACAGCTGTGTAATTAGCTCTCACTTAGACGGGACCTGACGCCGCTCATCTTTTAGTCACAGAAGCCACACCAGATGGTCGCGTACGGACTGACTTCTCGAGTGATGACTTGTCAGTCGTAGTTTCACTTATCTTCTTGGTCGTAGTATGAGGTGATTTAGTGATTTTGAATTGATATTCCGTTTTGATTGAACGGCGATTGGCGATATATCCCCTCTAAGTGAGAGGTAATCACAGCTGTTTAGCCTATCGAGGCCGAACGGTCAAGTGCAATCAGTGGTCGGTAGGCCTCGAGTTCGAAACTCTCTGGGTTTCGTGAGCTTTGCCCTGTTGATGATTCCCGACGGGAATGAAACAGCTGTACAGTGCTTCTTGGTCTTTCAGCATAGATTGGCCTCACCGTCAGGACGAAATATCAGTTCATAATTACCAGATGCCACCTCCATCAAGACTTCGATAACCAGTTACCGGTCATTGTTACCTCGAGATTTGAGGTCCCACAGTTTCAGACTGGAATGAGCTCGGTGTCACAGTAGACAATACGGGTGATCGGAAAAATTCGAAATGACTGTGCCCAACTAACAGATGTACATATTGTGATGTGGTCATTGAAGTGTGGTCTGCCTTTGGAATCTGTGAGTTATCCATCCGATTATTTAGCTCACGACGTAGGCCGAACGCACGACAGAGCCAACTCAAGGTTAGCGTATTGGAAAATCCGCGAAGTCTTACTACTGAGCTTGTCATCAGGTGGATTAAAGCCCAAAATAATGCGACACCTCTCGGAACAGCAAAGCAACCGAGTAGCGAGTTAGCTAGTTGCTGAATATAATCGGAAGCTTTCGTGTTGACCCGGACAGAATGTGATCGCGACACGGAGAACTTTTGAAACACCGTCCCAAAGCGCCCTTAGTGAATGTGCCTGAAGATCACCAGGTGTGCCACTCCATTCATGCGGTCTCGTTTGTTGCGCCACAGGTTCATGTTTATCTGCAAATACATCTACGTGCCTGTCAGGCTTTCCAATATTCTTAAGGAGCTCTATTACATGTGGGTCGCCGTAATCCAACGAACTTGTACAATGGGTTGGAATTCACCAGACCAGATACTTCGATTTTAACTATATATGCTCTCACTATTCCCTCGTGCTGTGTAGCATCCAGTTATTTATCATGCCAAGTCCCACCCGACAGTGCATAAAAAAGGCAGTTGAGCCACTAGAATTCGAAATTGACCGTTTTCCGTATGAATACCGGGCGGTCAGTTCCCCGATCCGGTTACCATCAAACTACCCGACATCAATCATTTCATTTGCTTACTTTTTGAAATTGTTGTTGTTCTGAATCTCAGAAGGACCCTCCCACTATTGAGAAAGTAAGGCCACATCAGGGTTAGTTATAGGATATGGCTGTCAATACGGCAGGAAATAGCTGGTTACTTGGGTCAGATTCTTCCAGATCCCTTGGGGTCCATAATTAACGGATAGACACCTTAAAGATTATGACCCTGATTTCTGTCGTTCTCCCGATCACATATTCCCCGGTTCCTCGGTTACATAAGTTTCAAAGCGAAATTCATGTGACACGATTATCGCGAAAAAAGGGCTATTGTAGGCAGAGTCTTAAGTTTAATTTGCCATATCGTTTCTAAAGTCTTTCACTCTACAGAGGTGAACGCTGTGAATCTACATACATCCAAGCACTCCACTCGCTCGCCATTTAGTTCAAGAAGGGAATCAAGGTACGTGGTAAGGACCGATTTGTATTAGGTAAACTCACCTGGAGTGTCGCCGATCACTTGGTGCAATATCCTCGAAGCTATGACGTTTTTGGTACCGAGAGTCCTGGGAATGTACATCTGTTCCGACCGCGCATTGTAGAGACTTTTTTCTGGCAGTGGTTTGTTTAAACAGGAGAATTAGGAGGTCAACAACTACCTTGGAATGGAAAGTACCTTGATATACCGGCGTCAACTTCGTTCAACATGCGAAAACACGAATCTATAACTAAACAACGTATTTTTGAATGTATTTCTTGAAGATATGTTTCGCTGTTATTAGGAACAAACGTACATACCGTTTTGCTTTTCTGGGCTGACACAAGATGGCATACACTGTTCGGTCCACCCAATGTGGTAACACTCGGAGCATCGATAGAATGCGTTAATAGCCTGAAACCACAGTTTTTGTGCCCATAAAACTGAGCGTCCACGTGTACCAAGACAGAAAAATTCTTTAGAACCCCCCGAGTCAATGTAAGCAACACAAACTTGGGCGTCCTGTTGCTTCCCTTCAACTGTACGAAGAGGAGATCACTTTATATTCCGTGTAAACGACGGACAACCAAAATTCGAACAAAGGTATCTTACAATGAAGAGCGGTGGATTTTCGCGGCTCACTCTCGAGAGGTTCGATATTTGGTCGCTGCAACTTGGAAACTTTAGGTGCCAAGCAAATAGCCTCTCGCTGTACCATCGTGGGACCCTAACTGGCTGCAAAAGCTAGTGGAAAAATGTGGAAACGTCAACGTCACACCGGCAGGGAATTTGCTGACTCACTCGTTTAACTACTCGAATGCCACAAGTAGCACCACTAATCGGTAGAAGTTTCGATATCAGTGGCAGTCTCCGAAGCAGCGCATCAAAATGGGAGATTTCGATTTTCTCCAGTGTTTTTGGGCACGTTTGATATGCGTTTCCTCAGGCCCTTAAGAACGTGATACTTTGTCTAGTTTTTCTGGGAACCATCAGAATACAAAAAAAGATTATTGCTACCTCGGTGCATCCCAAAACGTAATACTTACGCTTGCTGCACGACAAATGAATATGAGTAAACTGATAGGCAAGCACCAGGAAAATCGCTAAATGCGTTGCATAGTAAAATTTAAGATGCCTAATAGGGGACTAATTGAAAAAAATCATTAAAGTGATGATATTTTAAGGTAAACTGTGGTTGCGTGAACATGCAGAGTTCAAGAGATTGCGTTCGGTGCCGAATGGCGTGTACGTCTAAGAAGTAGCCAATGTATCTAAATCGGTGTTACAAAAATTATAGCAGACATTTGGGCGACCGACCCTGAAGGACAATGATCGTAGACGAATTTCACCATATAATGTGGAACATCGAAATGGTAGGCCAACAGGCACGTGGAAGTGTTTGGGGATTTCCAGTAAACTTAGACGACCTCAGCTGATCTATTGTAAGCATTGGATGCAAAAGTTGTTTTGTAACCAAACCTCCTGTCATATAAAGTTTTCTCTCCAAGCAAGGTTCAGTAGTGAAAATGAATGGAAGGGAAGAAGATCCCTCCTTACGAAGAGATAGGAGAGATAGAAGAGCTAAGAGTAGGTAAGTAGAAACAGAAGACGAAAGTTTATGTGATGCAAGACTAACGTCATGATATCAGGTAAGCGAAGGTGCATACGTCCAAATGATACCCAGCAATGGCTGTCTTCAAGACATGCCGGACGTTTTTTGCTGGTCTCCTCAGCCGGCTCGCCTTATTTGGTGGGTGGGTAAGCGCAAACAAGCTACTTATAACACCTCCCTTCTTTCTGTTTCACATTCTTCTTCTTCTGCCCCCTCTTCCCACCCGATTTTGACTCTTTCCTTGTAGGCCCAGCACTTAGGATTGATGACGCCGTTCGTCTTGCATCGGATTTTCAGGCAGCATCTGCTCGTCACATGGCGCCGACATCCTCAGGTATCTCGAAACGAATCTTCAAGCTCCGACTCCCAATCTAACTGGCCGCCTTCAATGTCCGCACTCTGAAGCAAGCAGGACGAGAAGCTGCTCTTGCTCTCACAGTGGACTCGCTTGACATTGATGTGTGCTGTGTTTCAGAAACAAGAATTCAAGATGCAAGCACAGTGGTTGAGCTAAACCATCGCTCTCCACTCGCTGTCGGCTGCGCACCTCTGGTGGTGCAGAGGCTGCTGCGGCGGGACGTGCAGAAGTTGGCATCGTCCCAAGTCCCTGGGCGGAAGGATCCTTGGTTGACCGGATTACCGTTGATAGTCGCCTGTGTGTGGTTCGCCTGACAACTTCTGTGGAGGAGACTGACAAGGGAGAAGTTGATCGATGCCTCTCGTGGCTGCTGGCGCCCCAAATGACTGTAGCTCTGATACCACTGAAGACAAATTTTATGACTAAATGCCCTCTTGTGGAGAGCTAAAAATTATTGTGGTTGCCTGAGATCTGAATGCACAAGTGGACATGCGTAGCATCTGGGACTCAATTAGGTGGTCGACATGAACTGGACTAGGTACCTACAGATAATGGTGAATGACTCCTTCAGCTGTATGCTAACCGAAGGCTTTTATGCAGTGCTAAATTCCAAGATAGCCGAAATTGTCTGGCCACATGGTGTCCTCCAAAGGCCAACCGGCCACGAACTAAAATCGATCACATTGCCACCAGTTACCGAAGGCGCGGATAAATAACTGACTGTCGATCGTTTTAAAACATATTTGTGGATTCCGAATGGCCTGGCAACTGAGAGACTGGCAGATCCGGATATTAGACGAACTTACAAGAATTGTTTTGTAGAGTCTCCTCCAAATGCCCCACCATCAGATGTGAGATCATACCGGAACGAGATCAACATCTGTTTGCACAATGCCGGGAATTTTGCCTGTGGCACGGCACTATCAGGCATACGCATACACCGAACAGTGGCACTACATAAATCTCTGAGAAATATCCCAGACAGTCCCTAACATAAACTGACTCGACGAATTATAAAACGTCAAGTGAAAGTGAGCGTGTGAGCGAATCGTAATATCTGGTGGCCATGTAAATCTGAGGAAATAGAAGAGGTCCAGGTAGAACGTAATGTCCAAAGCTTACTTCAGTTGATCCGCGCGACCGGTCCCCGGAAACCTCCTGTGAGCAAGACCATCAAGGATCAGAATGGAGTGTCAATCTTGAATAAATACGAACACCCTGAACGGTGGGCCGAATAGTTCGAACAACAGTTATCGGGGCCACCATCTGCCATTCACATGGAGCCTACGGTTGACGTAGTCCCCTGGAGAGTGAACGTGGAGCCCTAACGGTATCGGAGATTTACGACTAATTTACGACTCTCAAGCGCTACCGAGCTTTTGGTCCGGATGTCCTCCCACCGGCAGAGATGAGAGTAAAATCCTCAGTCAGCGCTTGCCTGATCTGTTTGCCTGCATTTGGGAGAAGGAGACTATTTCAGACAACTGCGGGCAGTCGGTGATTGTGCCGATTTTCAAAAAATGGGCTTGTATAAGAGTGTGATATTTACAAAGGGGTCAGCCTAACCCCGGCCTTAACGAGACTGCAGGCGTCACTTGATCATCGTCAACTTATGGTGACTCGTGAAAAAGTGACTCCAGATCAGCAAGCTGGATTCCGGCCAGGTAGATGAAGCGTTGACAAAGTCTTCACAGTCCGTCAGGTGCTAGAAAAACATCATATGTACAAACGACTCATACTTTTAGTATTCTTGGATTTTAAGGCACATTCGACTCAGCTGACCGATTTGTTCTGCTTAACACGCTTGCCCATCATAGAATGCCACGGAAGTTTTTGGACATATTAAGCTCTTTGTATTCTCAGACTTCAGGACATGTGAGAGTATACCGAGAGTTGTCCAATATGCTTCCGTATACAAACCGGTTTCCGCAACTCCTTCCATTTCTATTTTGTTTCATGATTGAGGAAATAATGGGATGAACGCTGGAAGGTCTCCAAAACCCCGCAGTTCAAACAGCCTCTGACGAAAACCTTGTCGATCATCAATGTACAGACGACATCGTTCTCATCTTCGAAGAGGAATAGGAAGCAAAGTGCTTTTGGATTAACTGACCAACGTTATACCGTCCTTTGGTCTACACGTTGCGCCCACAAAGTGTAAGGTCATGCTCGTGGACATGCAGTCACTGAACACGCCACTTACGATCCAGGGAGAGGCACTGGAAGTTGTGGAGCATTTTACGTATCTTGGAAGTTGTACTAGTTTTGGTTGTAGTGTGACAGATGAGGTCAATGCACGAATCTGCAAGGCTCGGGTCGCGTTTGCTGGCGTGAAAACTGTTGAGTCTCAGGGGACGTGTGTACCAGGCTACAGTACGGATTATTTTCTTGTATGACTGTGACAATTGGCCTGCTCGAGCAGCGGAACTGAGACGTCTTCAGGTGTTCGACAGTCGTTGTTTCAGGACCAGAGCTGGTATGGGTTGGTGTCGGAGAATCCGTAACGAGGCAATTAGAAAGTGAGTTCCCTGTTGTACAATGAGAAATTCCATTGAAGAATGTGTTCATGCGCCAGAAGCAGCGTTGGTTATACCATGTATTGCATACGCCGAACCATCGTTTTCCGAAGAGAATGCTGTTTTCCGTGCCCAACTCAGAGCGGCGGAAGCAGGGAAGTGGCCAATCCTTGACGTGGCATAGGGGTATGAAGTAGATTACAAAACGCTTGGATGTTGTCGGTGCTACTCGCCTTCCAGGATGAGGACCCCGTGATCCCTACTGCGCATGGTTGGATACGCTGCAAGATATGTCTGTTAATCTATGTCAATGGCGTTCTTGTTGTCGGTTTCTACCCAGATTGCCCGAATGAGTGTCTGGAAGTGTAGGCACCTCGGAATGATTGTAGTAAGCTAACACTAAGCCCCTTTCCTGTCCACCTTCATCCTTTTCTTCACAATAAGGCCTTCAAATAAATCGTGGTTGTACGGCAGCGAAGCATCGGTATTGAGCGCTTGTGTCATGCTGTCCATGATGATGCTGATGATGACCGGTCTGTGTTGGTCACCAACTGATGTAGATGCAACTGCTTACTTATACCATTTGCACTATAGCAGCACTTTAGTCTCTCTAGTGACCCACCTTGTTTCTTACCACCCTATTCTTTCTTCTATGGCTTTATCACCCACTTGGTACGACAGAATTTTCTCCGCATTTTTAAAGTCATGTTTGAGGAGGAATGTTGTGCCAGACAATGCTTTTCCATCAAATATCTTTTGGTATATGAACACACAATGGACACGTTTCACTTATTTTTCACCTATTTGTACCGCCCGAACTATCCGGGCTTATGAGTTGACACCGAGAAGAATACTGAGAGTCGGAATGCGAAATTTCCTACGAACGGCTAAAAAGCTTCAAGAAAACAGATGGCAATGAAGAAGAAATTAGGAAGATAAAACTCAATTAATAGGCGAGTTTGCGAAAGTCAGAGCCCGCTGAATCAGTCTACTAGTGAGCTGTTCAGGGTGTATAGATCTCGCTGACCTGATAGTGGACAAACGAAGCGACCACAATAAGCGGCACAGATGCATCCAACCGCATACGAACTCCCCACTTACCTGCACATGTGTATCAGTTATTGGTCTACTTTGGCACCGTTTTTCGGAGAAAAGCTCACTTATGCTAGCAGCACCGGGTGTTTCGAGCCTGTTCAATGCACCACAGCCGCAGGTGACAACAATGTGAACTAGGAACAATGTTACAGAGGATTGTCGAGGCTTCACGAATCTACGGCCTGAACCACGTTTTATACCAGCCACGATGTCGAAAGGTGCTTTGATATTCTCGCTGGCTTCCAATCCCACGAAAATCTATCTCGCCACGCAGCTGTAAATAAAAAGCATTTAAGCAAACGACTGGAAAGTTTGTGATTTGTTCCAATCACGACTTGTGTTGTCTGGTGCTGCGTTTTCTTTCGTCTGTATTGCATAGACAGTCTGTAGCAACTGATCGATTTCCCCCAAATGATACATGTTTCATTGGCATCAAACGCACACATAATAACAGTGCTCCTAAAGTGCTTGAACAGTGGCAGCATAGAAACAAGGATAGTTGGGATTTGGGCAGGTTCGCCAGTTCAGACGCGAAAAAGCAGATGAGTCCAGCGTGCACTGGTAGAGTGGCGATAGAACGCTCGCCTCGCACGGAGTTCAACTCCCGTTGCGATCAGGGATGCGCGTTGCTGATGAGTTCTAATAGGAGGGGAAATCTAGTCCAATCGTTCCCATATATGGTGTGAACTCACTAGACTGCTTGCCACGATACGAAACGGTATTTTATTATGGCCTTCTCCAACCTTATTTGCCAAAAAAATGAAGTTACTCTGGTCACAAGGGGGTTACATATTGATTGGGGGACGTTCGTGCGGGGACCTAAGCCACTATCTTTCTGTCTGTGTCCGCTTCACTGAAGGCTTGCTACTACCCACGCCAAAGTGGATCCAAAGTATGCACCAACCTATCGTTCACTCTCGGGTTACCGTGTGCTTCTTCATCACACCGCATAAATGCACCACACTATTGCAAAAAAGTATACAGTAGAGCTAAACCACTGTAGTGCTTGATTTTCCAAGCGAGAAAACGAAGCTTATTGACCTGTGCTGTCAGTGACAAGGCACAAAGATGAGCAGGTCAGATTGATCGGTCATTAGTTATGAGCACGTGTGTGAAATTCAAAGTGGCTTATTCCTGCTCCCGTAGCGGGTTTGGAATCTATTGACAGCATCAATTTCCGCGATCCAAAACACGTACTTACACTTAGGAATACGAAAATACTAAGAGGTAGGAGGACAGTCCCCACGTCTTCTTCGTGTTTATACCTGTCCTTTGTAATTTAAAGCTTCCAGTTTAGATTATGCTTTATCCTGTCCCCCTATTCCCATTTTACAACATTCCTGTTTTCTTTTTATCGTAATGCGCCTATGCCCACAACTAATAACCGATCGATATGGCTCTACATGACCTATGCTCACTGACTTCCCACATAAATAAGCCTTCCCCACCTGATGTGACCTACCTGACCTTTGCAGTAAAGTTTTCTCACATAATGTTCCTAGTATCGTAGGAGTAGCCCCCAAAGTACGCAAGCTATCTTAAAACTTGGACATTTTTCAACCATATTCATTGGAAGGGATCTTTACATTTATTTCTCCGCGTCTCCGAAAAACGCGTGCGTCGATTTCTAGATGGTCTTGGATACATGTGTAGCCGGTTGTTACAACATTGCATTATCGTGTGTGTTGAAAGCATGTCTGACTGGATTATGCAGAATAATTGTTTGAATTGTGCATCCCATGACTGATCTTTAGAATTTGCAATTTTGAGCTTTGAGGAATACAAGACGCCAGCTAGTACGCCAGACAAGAGAAGTCGAGGAACATTTGGTCCCTTTGAACGTGGACATACAAATTTTACTTCAAGACTAGTCCTTGATCCGGGCAGCAACGTGGCCCCTCCAGAGTTCCAAGTTGTAATCGCAGTTTCGGGGGATAGTCACGAGGTTGTCTTACCATACGTGGTAACTCCACGGCTTAGGTTTAGTTAAGAAGGTCATCGAGACGGTAACTAAGAGACGTTCAATAGGACGATCTTTCAGTTGCAAACGTGGGGAACGCAAGGTCAAGGTAACAAATGCTTACAGGTAATACTCAAAACAAGCTCAAGTTAGTACAGAACTTAGTTCTTTCCGCTAATCGGTGCATCAACGAACAGCAGTAGTGCTCAAACATTTGAAAAATGTTTGGGTAGTCATCGTTTCAAAGAGGTTTGGTAAACAATCGGTGGGCGTCGACACAAAAGCTCCCTCAGGCCAAGTTAGTAACAAGGTTGATCGGGTTTTAAGACAGTTATGGAACCAATCCGCGAGATTTCTGACGACTAGCCGACTTGATCAGCGCTGGGTGCTTTTGACTCAGTCAAAAGAAGGGTGTCGAATGCAGTTGACATTAGAGTAGTATTCTAGAAGACTTTACGCTCAGTATTGGGGCAGTTGAAGGATCGCCTTCCAGTTGATAGGACCAAGGACCATGTATACAGAATAAAATGCAACAGCTGTACGAAGGCTCATACAGGTCAGACAAACAGGGAATTGCACACCAGAATCGGTGAGCATAAGCGGTGCAATAACAGACCACTGAGAAACGTAGATGAATATCAGGCAATGGTCAAAAATTCGGCAATGGCTAGGGATGCAATAGACACTGGGAACACATAGATTTGGAAACTCTAGACATTCTGAGACGGGGACAAAGATTCACACCACAGAGCTGGTGGCCGAGGCAGTGGAGAACGCCAAGCATCCCAGCGAGAATAAAAATAGAACAGAATAGAGGGCGTAGAACTGACAGGCGTGTGGAGAGCGGTTTTAGATCAGTCGAGATGACGCAGGCGGTGTACAGTTATCGGCAAAATGGTCTGGGTCTAAAACTACAAAATCCAAGCAGAGTACGACGTCAGTCATCCTCACCAACCAACTAACAGGAACTTCAGACCGGCACCCAGCACTGATCAAATCCGCTAGTTGTAAGAAATCTCAGGCATTGGTTTCCTGACTGACTTAAACCCGATCAACCTGGTTACTTACTCAATTGGCCTGACGAAGTGAAACGTCGCCCAGCACTAAATCCACCGATTGTTTGCCAAACATTTCCAAAACAATACAGCTTATTGTGATAGTGATAACATTGTCTCAAACCACGTGAATCCTCCAATTCATTGCCGTACGCAAAAACGCGACAGCTAAACAGGATATGGTATAATTTTGATCTATTCTGTTGTGCTGCAAAAACAATATTCCAAAAATGAAAATGGAGCTGTGTGAAAACATACCTGTTAGGAGTAGGGAAAATATAATTCGGAGTACGAAGCCAGCTAGAGTCCCAGATCACCCTGCAAATATTCGATGCATCGCCGTAAACGTACCGACGGATAATGTTCCATGTATATTCATAACACAAACACATTTTGCGCTTCACTTAAAAAGTTTTCGACCTAAATGTTAAGTTCCATTTGTCCCAGTTTGAAATCTCAAATGAAACCCCAAAGTCTATCCATAATATCAGGACTTCACTGTAATGGGGATTTAACACTCGCGATCCATTCTCCCGACGGATCGCACCATCCTGTAAGCACAAGATGCGAGTCACTCAGCCAATCCTTTGACTATAACTCCAGATTATGCACAAGAGACAGGTGTGATAAACAAACTCACGTATGTGCCAGCGTCACGGTAAAAGGACGGGAACTACGGCAGTCGCTTTACCATGACGCGCAAAACACCGCATGGTTTTGTATTAACAGCCGAACACCCACAGGCAACTCTACAAGTTGTCTCACCAGAGCCCAGTTTGAGACACTTACTTATGAATGTACCAGACTGTCAAACCGCCGTCCGAATCGCACCCTAGAGTTTTTTCATGTGATGCATTTCTCCAATGGAATACAGACAGGCGCTGACAATTTACCTAGCATCCTCGTTCACGTGCTCTATTCCCCTACCTCCGTGACATTTCGAGAATGTAACTAGTTCGGCTTATCGGTCTTCCCACCACTGCGTGAGTGGAGTGGACATGGATTGCAGTTTGTCATAGTTTTGGACTCTAATTCCATTGGTGTGTGCATTAGCCATTGGACTACCCGAAAGGCTTGTGCAAACTGGGACAAGTAAAACTTGGAGTTTAGGTTTAAATGATTCGGGGTTCAGAAAATATTCTTCGAAAACTAACATAAAGCATACAATTGTTTCTAATTTCTTTCATCCTGAGATTGTTCCTTAACTGAAGTTTTCGTTTGGATAAACTACTTTTTGGACTTGTGTGGTTGTAATGGCAAATGGGTGACTGAAAACAAGTATTATTTTTAGATTTGGACATTCGAATCCGTCTAGTAGCCACGGTAAACCTCGCACATGCTAACAACAGATCTCCCTTCAAACTGTCTTGGTGAGTGGCCAGCATTTTTCAAAACAACTCAAAGGAAAACTGGGTTGGTAAACAGATCAACAGTAGCTGTCAGGAGATACAGAGTTCTCGAATTTTATCAGTATATCAGACTTTTGGATAGGAAAACTCAGAATAAGGAATTTGCTAAGACCTGATCCTAAGTCCATCTTTCATCATGTCTGTGAATTCCGTCTGAATGAAGCGAGCTTGGTAAGCGACATCAAGCGGCGACTATACGAATCCACAACCCACACCTGAGCCTACTATGCTGTATGAGAAGACCGAATTTCTGGTTTATTGGGACTAGTTGAACAGGTGAGCGCCAAATCGGTTCAACTATGGGTTGACTTCGGGTTAACGTAACAATCGTTGCCGTATTGTTTATGGTGTGCATTTACCGCCGGGTGTTGCTACTCACTGGAGCATCGGTTTGCGGTGCGTCCCTAACGCTCGACTGCTCTTGACACCGCCCATCTGCTTAGCTGCAGTATGAGACCGTATCCTGTTTCACTCTAGCGGCAGAACGCCAGAACTAGTGTTCGTTCGATTACTACGCCGCTTTTGGGATACTCTTCTTTCGAGGTACGCTGATTTACCTGCAACCGACGAACTCCATTTGCTTCTTCTGTAGTGTTTCGTTCATATACCACACAGTGACAAATACCAATTAACCTCACTTCGACTACCCAAACCTGTTGGCAATTACATGTACCTGAGAGCAACTCCGGTCACTGGTTTGTGCCATTGTTCTTGGAGTTTGGGGACTTACATGCTTATGAGTATGGAGTAATCAGAAGTGTAGGCGCCGAGTCATTAAATTAGGAGACCTAAAAACATACTTTTATCAAGTGATCTGTGTGATCATATACCGTAGTATGACTTTGATCTCGCAGGATATATGGTATCACCCTTTTCAATACTGAGTGAGGAGTGATGTTCCATTGGTCCATTAGGTCTGATAAGCACAGGCATCTGCGTGTTGGCCTAAACCAGTCATTCTGTCACGCGACCAAGCAGATCACGGCTTTGGCAGGAATAATAGTCAACGTTGAAGTGCATAACCTGACACATACAAACTGGTAAGATGTAGTGATTTCTTTACAAGAGTTCGTAGAACTTGGGTGACAGTAATCGCTGATTGCGGGAATAATGAGTGATAAGTGTAACATTGATGACGAGTGGAGATCAGAATCTAAGACTATCTTTAGAAGGACAAATTGACAGGCATCTCCACAGGGTGAGCTGAACCAGCACGTCTTACAATGAATGATGGATTACTAAGACCTGGCAGGAAGTCACGTATGTTACGAATGACGCACGTTTATATCGTTGTGAAACCGAAATAATAGCACGCTCGAAGTGGCAGATAAAGTAACTGATGAGATCTCCAAGTTGTCTTATCACAAGTGTACGCCCGGATAGGTGAACTAGGAGACAACTTTGGCTGATAAATTGCTGATACTTACACCACGCGCAGAGAGGATCCACAAAACCACCCTGAAAAGTATCAAACCAAGTAATTTGAGCCTTTCAGCAAGTGTTTTCATTCACAATAACTAACAGACACAGCGCCTTGCTGAGGGACGGGAACCCATCACAATACTACGAACTTTACAGCTTAAAAGTAAAAAACACCGTAACCGTACTTCATCCCATAATTTACCTGAGTAAACATTTTTTGTTCATATCCTTACAGCTCATCTTTGCTATCGTATTTTGATTGCCTTGTTCATGTTTCGTGTTCCACTTGAACCTCTCACAAATGACGTCTCTTATGATAGTATCTACGGGAAAGTTATCGGGGTTATCTTTCTCGTACGTGCATCCGATTCGCCTGTTTGCGTGGCGCATGGTGATGATGAGTGTGTACGATCCCAAGCCTTCGATCAAGAAATCTTGTCAAAGTCTTTTTGAGCATCAACGGTGATCTGCAAACTCTTCAGTGTCCAATGTCCTGCTCGTTACAGTGCGTTCACCCCAACAGATCCTTCCTAGAAGTCTGGAAAAAGATCTCCAAGTTCGACAGGAATTTGGTTTTGTCAGGAGACTCAATTGAATTCAGCTGAATGTACCGTTTTTGGTGGTCCACTTCAACTGAGTGAGTTACACCAGGCCGCCTGGAGGTTCACTTGGTACGATACTAGAGAGAGTACAATACGTTGTCTAAATGTAACACACTGTTCGCAAGGTTGCTGAAAACTCAACAGCTCACGACCGGTTTCACACTTCTTGCGGCTCATCACGTGGGCGCAACCCCTCCGTTTCCTACAGTCTTATGTTCCACTTGAACCCCATTCGATTGAAGTGAGCCATCAGAAACTAATTAATCTGGATTCAGTTAAGCCTCCTACAAAAAGACAACTTCGTGTGTAAATAAGACTACCTGTCAAGACCCGTCAATTTGGGTTCAAGTAGAACATAAGGTTGACGGAAACTCGGGGACCGCGCCTACCTGATGAGTCCCAAGAATGGCGAAACCGGTCGTAGACTGTCGAAGAGTTCTCAGCAACCTTGTGAGTAGTGGGTTACGTCTAGAGGAGGTTTCGGAATCTATCCACAAACCTCGCTACTTGAAGTAGAACAATAGCATTATTTAGTGTCTTTCCATAAATTCATGCTGATCTTTGGACCATGGAGGAACGGTAAATCATTTGCAGTCAGCGACCCGTTTGTCCCACCATATAAATGCCCAACGAAGATTAATCTCCCATCGCAACATACAAGACAAGAAAACAACCATTACATGCAACCGGAAAAAAATCGTTTCACTGTTTTGAAAGGTGGGATCGCTCGAAGGCTCCTAAATGGTTCCGAGCAGTAGCTCGATGCTAAATAACAGCAACCTAACGAAGTCCTCATCTGTATTATTAGGGTGCACAACAAGTAATGTGTTAGAACATCTCTGAGGGGAAGCTAGTAATTGCCCGATGCTGTAATAAACATAAACGCAAGACCGACCTTGTGAAAAACTTGGTGCCTGTGTACAGTCACAGTTTGTTGTTAAAAGAATAGAACACATCAGTATCGGTAGACCTCAAGAAGTCGTAGCCAGCACCACGTGAGAGCGCTGTAGTGGTTACCGGTAGAACAGTAGTATGGGCCTCTACTAAGCTAGAGGCTCGAAGCAATGCACAGTCGAATACACTGCGTTGAAACATGTAGACGTATGTGTAATAAGATTGTTTTATAGAACCACCTAAGCATAACCACAACGAAGAGTTTACTGCACCCAAGCACCCGGTCATGTTCTTCCCATCCCCTTTTATGTTAGTAAGCACTGTAGTAGGGTTTTCGATAAGAATTCCTGAGTGCGGAAAGTAAGTGAACCAGCTGGTCAAAAAGGTGAAACCTCAGCTCCGTATACGCAAATAAGTAGCATGTTGACAACCATAAAATTCCAATCGTTACCTCCCAGTGGTTTGGCCGAACTACCTAGAACAGGTCATTTTTCGGCGAGGGTTGAGACATTATAAATGGCACAGAGGAGCAAGAGATCGATTGCATGCATCAATACCAAACAAAACTTTGACAGTGTTAACCGTTTGTTTTGCTTGTGTATACAACTGGACATATCGCACAGCACTCGATGAACTAGTTGAAAAATTTAGAAGTCAATTTCAAATGCAAGTCAGAAGTGGTGTTCAAACCACATAAGTCAGTGAGGTGCCGCGTGCTTATCTCTCTGCGAGTCACCTATTGCCCAACTTCGTTCAATTTCGAGGCCAGTCTTGGAAATGATCGACTGCATGCCAAACCAACGAACTGGGCGACTACCCCTTCCTAGCAGTCCAATGCCAAGTGCACAAAATTTCGTCATTTGCTGGAATTTATGGAGAAACTTGTGGATGTTCTTCTTAAAAAGTACGCCGAAGGTGACGATTATTGTTTGTCAAAATCGTGAATTTGCAATGCGAAGTCTGTGTAAAGCGTGTCATTCAGTCATAATTCTCCAAACAGTCTAGTTCTGCAAAGTTCTGTGGTTGTCGGAGGCCCGTGTATTCTCATCATCATCATCAGCAGCAGCAGCAGCATCAACAGCATGACATCAGTGTTTAATACAGACGATTCGCTGCCGTACAACCCTGATTTATTTGAAGACCTTATTGTGAAGAAAAGATTAAAGATGGAACGGAAAGAGACTTGGTGCTACCTTACTACAATCATTCTGAGGTACCTATACCCCCAGACACTCATTCGGGCAATCTGGATAGAAACCGACAACAAGAATGCCATTGACATAGAATGGCAGATATATCTTGCAACGTCTCCAACCAGACGCAGTAGGGATCAAGCGGTCTTCATTCTGGAAGACGAGTAGCACCGATGCACCCAAACATTTCGTGAGCTCCTCCATATCCCCATGCTACGTCAACGACTGGCCACTTCTCTGCTTCCACCACTCTGAGTTGGGCACGGAAAACAGCACGCTCTTCGGAAAACGATGGTTCGGTGTATGCAATACATAGTATAACCAAGGCAGCTTCTGGTGTGTGGACGCATTCTTCAATGGAATTCCTCATTAAACAACAGGAAACTCGCTTCCCAATTGCCTCGTTACGGATTCTCCGACACCAACCCATACCAGCTCTGGTCCTGAAACAACGATTGTCGAACACCTGAAGATGTCTCAGTTCCGCTGTTCGAGCAGGCCAATTGTCACAGTCATACAACAAAGCAGTCCGAACTGTAGCCTGGCACACCAGTCCCTTGAGATCCAATGATGTATCGCTTTCATGCCATAGGTGCCTCAGATTGGCAAACGCGACCCGGGCCTTGCAGATTCATTTATTTACCTCACCTATCTCAGTACAATCAGAAGTAATACAACTTTCAAGATACGCAAAATGCTCCGCAACTTCTAGTACCTCCCCCTGGATTGTAAGTGACGTGTTCAGTGACTGCATGTCCACGAGCATGACATTACACTTCGTGGGCGCAAAGTGTATACCAAAGGATGGTATAACGTTGGTCAGTTAATCCAAAAGCACCTGTGCTTTCTCTTCCTCTCTGAAGATGAGAACGATGTCGTTTGCACACTGATGATCGACAAGGTTTTCGTCAGAGGCTATTTGAATGGCGGGGTTTTGAAACCTTCCAGCATTCGTCCTATAATTCGTGTATTCTCAGTCCAACGCGAATTTCGTGGAAAATGGAGATTCGGGACAAAATCTCAGCAAATGAAATTCTGTGGACAGAAACACGGACCATCCACTTTTTCAGTGCAAACTGCGGAAAATCTCAACTATTCATTGCGGTTTTTAGTCAAGGTTTACTACCTTACATTGCATGTAACAAGGCGAAGAGAACCCAAATAGTCATTCACCTCTGAAGAAAGGGTGATATGACATAGATCGAGGTCCCATTTTAGTTGCCTACGTATCTAACCGGCCTCTTACATGTAAGGATTTGGGCACCCGCTTACTACAAAACAGTGGTGCAGTCTCGTTTAATATATAAATGAATAATCAACTTCCCTGAAATGTGTTGTTGCTCTCATTCTCAGCTCCTGCCCTTGAAGGCTTCACATCACGTCACAAAACGAATGTGCTCATATATTACCCATTCAGTCCACCAACAATGGAATTCGCCGCCAAGTAAATACATAGTTATATTTCATATGGTATGCTGAAGTCATTGTGCAGCAATTCTAAGGGTCATTGAATACAAGAAAGAGATACTAAAGGAGACAGTGTTCATGTACAATAAAGACAATTTTACTCAGTTCTGAGAACTAGAAGGATTTGACAGGGACCGTAATAACGCAGGGTTGATCACTGCCACCCAGTAGGATAGATTGTTCCTATTCAAATCCATTTTTGACATACCACACAGGTTTAGACAGTCGGATAAAAGGGTTCAGTAATGAACAAGAAAATGGATCAATCCACTCCGGATGCATTTTTGATTGACTGATGGAAGATGCACCTCACGCGTATCCATGTGAACAATAGGTCGAATAACGTTGGTGAAAACCCTAAAGGGTTCTTGCTATAGGGGGGGGGGAATAGCGTATTTAACGAAATGCTCCGTGGGTCAGTTTTCGACTCAGTTCGACGAAGGAACACTTTTTTAAACAACCTACTTCGCCTGTTTTCCCACCGATCCAAAACAGACCTTCACTTAATACAGAAAACGAAATGCTGGGTTCATCATACCATTTACCAAAGAATGCTGACAATAGCTCATCGTCGCTACGGAAGAATAAGCAATTCATAATAAATTTAGCACAAGCACAAGTAGCATAGACTCGGATTAGGGACATCGACATCTGCTTCTCAGTAAGCCATCGTGAGCTTCCATGGTACACAGGAGTTAGTCGGATGCAGATAATCAATACATTTTTTCCACTTTGACGGTTTTGGAAGGAACTCCAAATTTGCTTCAAGATGTGATGTGCTACATAGGAGAAACTCACTTGCTTGCAGAGTAGGTAACCAGGCTTAAGGTAACTACATAGTCGTTGGGCTGCACTAGGTTTATCGGGTTTTAAAATGCCAACCAACTGCTCCGACCCTCATGCCGTTGTCCAGATGAAGTAAGACATGTACACTATCGCTGTCACCAAGGAGAACGCCTACGCCGTCCCGCTCTCCATTGAACTTCAATCGCAACAGGCCTCTTATAAATGTTGTTTTTGTTATTGGGTGAGAAACAGGTCTTTGGAGTAAGATCATCAGCAGGATACCAGGCTGCTCAGGGGATAAAAGAACCTTATTGAAAATCAACTTGATAGGATATGCGAAATTAGACAGGTATAAAAAATACTGCAGAATCAGACTTCTGTAGTGTCTTACCTCACAGCAATTGCTAAAAACTGTGGGCACCTGGCGAGGAACATAAATTCACATAAATGTTTCCTCAAAGTTCAACATTACCTCTTCTCCAGCTGCGTCAGTTGCTCGTGAAATCCAATCTCTTCAGCAGCTACCTCTGTCCTATACGACTACAACAACGGGTGGTACGCTGCATAACCAATCGCCCAGCCTCGCACGTCATGCGCCACCACACATGATTCTGTGCTCACCGCAAGCTGAGTTGTTGCCTTAGGCGCCTTTGACAACCACAAGCACCGACTTTTTGTCCACTTAATTTCCATATTCAACACAACCAACCCAACCTGCAGTCGGATGCGACATAACGATAAGGCGAATCAGTAAATCCATGGCAGACGAAAACAGCATCTGGCAGCGCGACACAGTCATACATTTTGCTTCAGCCTACATTAGATGAAACAAAGTGTTGATGTCCGCAGGAAGAGTGTTCTAAGGGCACAAGTGCCACAGATGAATCCTACAGGCCAAAAGCTGTGCCAATACCAGGATAGGTGGTCAGTGAATGAGTCCGTAAGTTTGTCCAGCCTACATCTCGCCCAGATCGAAATGTCCATCAAGAGCCTAAAAGCCCCAACCGCAGATGCTATAACATTCACCGGATGACTATTCTAAATATTTACCTCACTAAAATCAGACATAGTAGTGTTTCTACTCCAAGGATGATTAAGAGGGTGGTAAAATGTTGTGCGACTCTGAAATTCGTCTAAGCACTAGTGGTACTGAAGTAGAAAATAGCAACTGTGTTGACTACTGACACCTGAAACATGCCAGAAGGGGTACGTTCGCATTACCGCGCACAGATATACCTGACACAATTGCAGGAGACTGGCGCCTAACCGGTTAGTGGCAGGCTTCTGGACATTTTATAGGTAAACGGCGTTTATATGTCATATCACATGCGCCCCGACAGACTGCAGTTCTGAATTTGAGGACGGATTTTGGCGAGAACTGTCACAACTGCCTCCATCAGCAACGATCGGTATGGTCATCCTGACAATATGGACGACTGAGTCCGGAATGGCCACTGTCATGTGATAGATTTAGTCAATGCTCAACGTACAGATAAGGGGGAGAAACTTCTGCAGTTGTGCTGAACATCGTCTGTTCCTGACCAGTATGAACTTTCAGCACAAGCATTCACACCGTGCTAAACACAACCGAGTCATTGATTCATTCGGATCGTGTAGTTTTCAGCTACCGATGGAGAGATTGAATCGAAGACTTCCCTTCATTCTGTGATATGCGACTTGACTCAGATTATTTTATCGTGCGATCTCCGTTATTACTTCGTCTTTCGTCGGCATTACGCGTGCTGAAAAATCGCAATTCCGTTCATCAATTTAGATGGATTTCAATTGTTCATCAGTATAGGACTGGTTTGGATCCAGAGCTACTGAAAACGCTGCCGACGAATACTAGCTAGAGCTGAACGGAAGCAAGCGAAAATAACATGCTCTCGACTTTCGAAAAGTCTGTCCAAGCCATCCAGCCCGACCAAATCAATATAGAGATATCGTCGAGTTCATAGGATTTTGTTGGTGTCAGAAAAAAACATACCAGAAACTAATGACTATGGTAATGCACACAGATTCTTTAAAGGCCGGATAAAGTGATAAAGAACGCTGGTGGATTGCGAAGGCTCAGGATATGAAGACGGCTTACGCTACAGGAAATAGTACCTCGACCGTATTCTCAATCTTCAAAAAGGGGGCAAGGACGATGCCAAGATGTCATCGTGCCATCAGCATGGTAGCCATGGCATACAGGGTGCTCTCCAGAATTGTTTTGCGCGGGTTGATAGATTATCGAGAGAGAGAACCTCGTGAGAATCAAATCGGGTTTCACCATGGCCGACGACACATCACCCATTGCTTTATCGTGAGACAAGCTCTTGAACAGCGTCACACATTGATCTGTCCAGCGTCAGAAACGCACCCTTGAAGTCAAGGAACACCAGTTCGATCACAGTACTTGCGTCCTGCGTAATCCAACGTACAAGCAAGAGCCATCAGTTGACTTACTTGTTCCAGTGTGCGAACATTAAAGGTAGCAAGGTAGACAGGCTTTCGGGGTACGAAAACAGACACTTAAGTGTTTAGGGTTATGACTGAACCCGAGCGTACAGAAGCTGCAGCTGAGTGTGATGCAGGGCGAGCAAAACGGCGTCCTAGAGCCGGGACCTGCGGAGAAAGTATTCAAAGTTGGGCGGGGGGACCTCAGGATTCAAATCACCAGTGGTTAATGACACTGACGGAAATGGCCCAATCGCGCAGTCAGTGGCGCTCGTGCATCAAAGTTATCGCCTTCACTGCGTAGCTACCCAATTTCCGAACAAACTGAACATGCCTTCGCCTCCAAGGCTTGGCTGTAAGTTCCACATTCCCGTTTTCCGGTGATCGAAACTTTAGCAACTGGAACCAATGTGCATATGGTACACGGTTTACAGCTGATAAATGGATTGATTGAATTGGGGGGTGGAAGAAGTAAAACGTGAAAGTGTAATAAAGGTGACGTCAGCAGTAGCATATTTTCGCTTACCCGCCCTGCTGTATGCAGCAGGTAAGGCGACCCGGCTGATGACACCACGCGACAACCAATGTGGCATGAGAGTATTGTTAGTTGTAAGTTCATGGTTGTACGAGGGCTGGGATACTGCCAGAGCGCCCAAACCTAGACAGGAGGACGGTTAGGGTCATCATCCAAAGTCTTTAGTTCAAAAGCCTAACCGCAAGGCAGCGGTGTTGGGCTGGAAATGCAAGTACATTACCATTTTTACAGAACACGTCGCCACATGTTCCAACCCACAACCTGAAAGGCCAGGAGAATGTGTTCATCAGATGTCTACCCATGGACCAACCTGGTATGAGAGACTCCGTGGGTGTCACTCGGACGCTCCCCAGTATAGCTTAATGGGTCGCCGAGGCACACAAACCGCCGCACCACGGTAAGGTCCAGTCTGTTCGTGAAGGTAGTATACGCTATCTGTCATTTTGTTGATTTATGTGTAAGTATTGGTGCTGTACAACCTTGCTTACTGGTCTTCGACTCATGGGCTTTCTTTCTGTTTTCCATCCACAGAAATTGTCGTGAACACCTGCCTTCGGAAAATTACTGTCCCAACTTCCATAGCGTGCATGCTACACCGTTACTCACTGGCCAAATATCAAAGACCTGGATAAACTTAACAAACGTGACTACTTCGACAATATTTCCTCTACTCTGGGTAAAGGCATTTTCGACAGAGGTAACAGAGAGAATCTCTCCGTAATTTGCATCCGTTCTGCAACCTACAATGCTCGACAACTACCAATATAGACGGAATCTCAACGTTGAAGGACACAAAAGCAACACTTACTTACTCCGTACCAAACCGCGAGATCCGCAGACAGTATAACCGTGATATGACAGTGATAACGAACCGTAAACTGGCAGCCACCATCTGATGGATTCAAAGACCGGAGCTTTGTCTCCGATATCGACTTCACTGTCTTCCAGGTCCTCCTCAAACCAGTCATGCAGCGGTGATTTCACATCTAATTAGTCTGATAGCTCGACACTGCGAAAGAACTGATGCCAACGCTGGAGGAGCACTCAGCAGATGGTGAGGTCCATATCAATGACTACTGTGTTTATGACGCGCCGGGATTTAAGAGGCAGCCAAATGACCCTTACCTACCTTCCCATTGCATACTCTTCTCACTATTCACAAATATTGTGAGGAAGTACGACTTAACTCTGTTCAACCGCAACAGGGTTCCACAATCCAGGAATATAATAGCATCATTAAAAGGCACTCGCCGCTCCGTCGACGAACCTTAAGCGCAAACACCAAAGCCACGCAAAAAGGCGTACACACATTTAGGAGACGATTGTATATCAGATGACTAGTCCAAGTCTACAAGGCGAAGGAAAGTGCAATACAACCAATGGAGATACATTGCAAAAACCTCCGCCATCTAGGACCATGGACGACCGCGCAAACAGAACGATCAGCGGACAAACTGAAGTGGATCATTGAAACAAACAAGCGGTACTGATTAATCCATATTTGCAGGTCTCAGAGATTTTTGATTCCTTGAGCGAGGTCCAGAGGGATACGGAGTCCCCTAGTCATGGTAATTCTATATTTCAGGTGCTGGTGGTTGGGGAATTTTGCTGCCTCACAGACGAAATATATAGGAGATATGGTTGAATGTTGGCAAATTGTATGGCGGTCGCGGAATAATTCCCAATTTCACTGCTTTCATTACTTTTGTCCTCATCATCAGCAGATCATGTGAATTTTGGCGTAAGTTGCCAGCCGAGTTGTTGCCTACCTCGCGGCCTTAGACTCTAAGGTGCTTCTTCTGGATACTGAAAAAATACCCTAATAGGATCTCCATCCGGAAGGATAGAGGATTCATGAATATCCCGAATTCGACAGCATTATTTATTCTTACGTAGGATGTAAGTGTGCTACAAAGGGTCAGCGCTGATGAACAATACAGCGGGAAACGGGAATCTAATGCCTCCGCCTCACTTTATTTTAAGTTGTTCTTTTTTTCGTCAAACATCTTTTCCTGTCCTGTCACTTGTTCTCTCTCTTTCTCTTCTCTTTGCACTGACCCCCTTGCACTACCCGTCTTTCCTTGTTTGTAGCAAATTTGAGGAAAGGCGAACGTAAAGTGTGAAGTGGAAGAGAGGCACCCGATATATTGGATCTGGCACCTGGTAGAATACAGGCCCACTATTGCTCTAGTGAGTGTTGCTTTTGTGGTTTTCAGGACGAAATATTTGTCCGGGTTTTGTTTTAAAGCCCCAATGCGTTAACCTTGCGTGCATTCCAGCTGGTAAAATGCGAACTGGTAAAAATTCCCCACCTGGCGCCAGCAAACCGCGAAACTCTATTATGATACTCCAAAGCGCATTCCGTATATCTTCCCTATTGAGGCATCCGCGCCGAAGATTCTCCACCAGAACTATGATTCAACGGTTACACGCAATTAAGGATCGTTCAGCCCAGTCTGAGACGTCATGATGCAAGAAATAATGGAAATTTGCTTTTTTTCGTATAGAAAGCACATAGACGTGATTTTCCTCTTCGTCAGGGTGTATTCGCTTCTTCACGATCGCGGCCCGCTTCTTCTTTTGAATCTGCAAGGAAGGGAAAATGCGAGAGTAATTTATGTGGACCACAATGCACTTACTACTTCAGCAGCTGCTGCTGCTGCAAAAATTGCGTAATTGTCGCACAGTGATTATAGCTGTCATAGTTTCTTTCATCAATGATTTGGAGAGGTGAGGGGAGGTAAATGCGCATTGGACGCGGTAGCTAATATAAGTGATGCGTAAATACAGGAATGGCTACGGACTTTTCACTGGGAGGACTGGGAGGAGAGTTATGCATTGAAGGCAGACTGGATGCATGAGTGCCATTGAGGACACAAATGAGCCGTGTCTGACTGTCTCTAACCATTGATGTGTTCCGTCTCGGGGTCCCCATCAAGGGAGACGGCGATGACGCAGTTGCGTTTGCCGGTAATGGCTTCCACACTTCGCTGCCAAGTCATCGTTTGACCTCCCCTGAAAGATGGTATGATGACAGTCAATTTACTCAACGGAGATTGTGTTGCTTTTTCGTCTTTAAACATGAGGGCGATATCGTCTGCGTCGTTCAGCTGTAGCACCTTTTCGGTGCCTAACTGCCATGCCACCCGAAGGAAGCACGAGGGTTGAGATACTGCCAGGTTGCGCAGGTCTAGACAGGGGAAATTGAGAGGCAGAGGTCGGGTTCGAACCACGGTCAGTGAATTCGCGCGTTAACCACTGAGCCATCCCGACCTGATACCAATTAATCCGTAGGAAAGCAGCGGTTAGTAAGAGGATAAGTGAAAAAGGCGGCTCACTAACTGACTAGCAAAAACGTCCACTACAAAGATGGGCCACTTCGAAGGATAATTTAGCTGGCCTCCTTCAACACAGCCTGTAGGGGTAGTGAATACGGGCGAATGGAATGTAAACCCTAATTGCCCGTCAGTCGAAATTAACTGCCGACGTCCCACCTGCCTCGGAGCTCTAAGCCCTCGATATCTCAATACCACAGACGATACGTCCGTCGTCGCTTAAAATAAAGTGTATAAACGGATATAAAGCGCAATATCTGTTTCCTAAGAGCATAATTGCTGGTGACATGCGTTTCATACCCACACGTCAACCACTCACTGGGCTGGAGGGCGTCCAAACGGCGCACTTCAGGCTATCGGAATGATAAATGTGTTTTGCACGCCGCAATTTTCCGAGTGGTCATTCATGTTGTCAAAGTAAATGATCCCCGACTGTGCGTGCATGTCAGATTTAGGGGTGACATGCGGCCAATGTGCGAAAATCAGGGTACAAGCCTTGCAATCCTGTGACCTAAGCAGTACACCCGGTCATGGATCTTGCACGATGGAGTTCCAAGCCAAGTAGGCGCGTGGCGTTTCATTGTTTAGCAAAGGCCACTGAATGAAAGAGTCTTCTCCTGAGCTACAATTTTTCCTCGCTTTGTAGTCTTCTTCACATTAAAAAACATGGGAAAACATCAAAATCAGAAACAACGCAGGGTGCGACAACGGCAGTAAGTAGTCCACCCATTACATTCTTGGAACTATATTCCTTCAATGCTGTCCAACGTCTAGCCTCCTTGCTCACTACCACGGCGGCTAAGTCCTCACATTTCCAAAATTACGCAAATACTCTTGCCCTGGCCTTGCGTCTTCTGATCGACTGACGCTCAATGCGAACACGAGACACAACTCATACCAACACCGATTGTCTCCTTCATCGGGACCTGAATGTAAGGCATACTCCCCGAGTACACACCCACTAATGATGATTTGTTGTGTTCTCATACTACATCGGCAATCTCAGCAAGTCCAGCCAACAAAAATGCACCCACTCACAAGTTCATTTAACTTGCTGTCATCCACTTTAAACTGTTTTTTTTGTTGAACACCGTTTCACCCGATGCCTCCCGACACTCACCAGGCGCTAATCCTCTCATCCTATTCCTTCCTCATTCCCCCTCTTCCCAAGATTCGAACTTCGTCAGTCAGCTGCAAACACCCGCGTGGCCGTCATTCATTCACTCTGGCTAGTCCCCGGTTCACACCCACCTGGTCTTCCAAATGAATCCCAAAATACCCGTGTAGTGGTTAACGACCCTAAGGAGTCTCTAGTGAACAGAATAAATTAACAATGTAAGCCAGATACAAAGTTACAAGGAGAAAAATCCAAGTAAATCTTGACTCACAGTTCAAAATAGGAGATTCCGTAGTTCCGTATTCCGTTGAACCACTACACCAAGAGAAGTTCCACCTTCCAGGTATTCCAGATCTCCGGTGATCGCAATATTAATCCACAGGTGTGAATAGATTAGTCCAGCGCTTGTAGCTAAAATTTTTGTTCACGTTTAGAGTTAGCAGCAGCTAATTATAGCCAACCGGCAGTCACAACAACAGTCACTCAGCAAAAGTCTCAAAGTCACGTTGGACCCCAAAAGCGGGCGGTAGCGGTCGTATTGTAGTAAAACAAACTTTTGTACAGTGATGTGATTGATGTTGATGGGGAAAAGGAAGATGATACTGAGCATGAAAAATAGCAGTTTACAAGTGCTACACCCGTGACTATACATCAGCCTGACTCTACCTTTGTCAATCCCCGTCCGACACAAGAATGCGCATCTCCTGTCCGATTGTCGCAACCTGGACGTCCATTACGGGGCTGTTCAGCAAACCAAGTATGTCAGTGCAATGATGGTATGGCACTGTAATACTCAGTCTGATGACACTCCCGCAGCTATTTTCTATTTACCCTCGACCTTCATCCCCGAACAAATAGCTCAACCAGCCCCAACCGACTCTGGGGCGAGTTCGTCCTAACCGACTGAACCTAGCTGTCCTGGCTGTCTGCTCCTTCCACAAGTTCAATTTCACTTACAGTGTTCGTTCGGCCCAATGCATGTGCACAATCTACCCATCGAAATTATCCTTTTCAACTGACTTCTCTACAACAGCGGAACCAGTGAGTCCATTTAGTTGCAATGTGAACCATATTTTTGTCACGAAACTTGCTATCCGCCTCCATTTCGAATTCCTCAATCTCCGTCTTCATCTTTGAGTTCTGTGACCCGGCGATTCACTCAACGGTCCAAGGTCACTCATGGTTCAGTTTGCACGCATTCACCGACTGAGACACAGGATCGAGGCTTTCACCCAAGGTTCCCGGCTTGGTTTCGTTCTTGGCTTTCGGCGGCTGTCATTCATCTGAAAGGCATATGTGAAAAAAGGTATACCACTGCTCTTTAATTTATCAGCGCGGGGTAATATGCTTGCAAGCGCGGAGGCCCGCGTAAATACGTGTCTAATAATGCTTTGGACTGGGCTCTAGAAGGAGCGTGGACAACCGTCCGAGAAAGGTTATTCCACACAGCTACTACCCGAAAGGAGAAAAAATTTTGCCTAATGAAAGTGTGCGATCTGAACTTGAAAACCTTCCTACCATGTCCCCGCCGTGTGTTTGCTGGGTCAACGGTGAAAAACCTGTTGGCCAAGCCTTGTTCAAACAGGGCGTAAGTAAGAATTAAGTCCCCTCGGAGGCGACGATACTCCAAGGGAAAGAGGTCGAGCACCACGAGACGCGTTTCGTAGTCCATGGACTTGAGACCGGCAACCATTTTCGTAGCAGCTCGCTGGACACGCTCAATGAGGATTACGTCTTTCGTGCGTCCTGAGTAGACAACCGGGTTGGCATATTCAAGGAGCGGTCTGACATAGGCCCCATAGAGTATTTGGAAGTCCGTGCGAGTAATACGAGAGAAGGTACGCCGAATCATCCGTAGAACAGCGAATGCCTTCTGAGCCGATTTCTCAAGGTGCAGTGAGAAGGACAGGTTTGGAGAGAGCCAGATACCCAAATCTTTTTTGGCATCTATCCTCGTGATGTCTTCTGGTCCTTTCTCACCATGCATGACAAAGGAGTTCGCTGAGTCTCCTCCAAATGACATATGGACGCACTTTTCGTCATTCAGAGGAAGGTGCCAGTCCAACGACCACTGCTTTGCGGCGTCTACATCCATTTGGAGGGCACTGGCATTGGAACTCCACGATTTCAAGTGTTCCACAAAAAGTAGACATGGACTTGCAAGAACAGCTGGAAGGTCGTTGACGTATATCAGAAACGGCAGTGGTCCCAAAACGGAGCCTTAATGAACTCCAATGGAGACTGGCGCTGGAGAAGAGTCGGTCGTGCCCACATTCACTCGGAATGATCCGTCTGATAGGAATGCCTTGATCCGGTGTAGGATTTTCCCTTGAATCCCGTAAGACTCGAGTTTGTGGAGCAGCAACACGTGTGGGACTCGATCAAATGCTTTTGAGAGGTCGAAAAATATGGCATCCGGTATGAGTCCGTCGTCCTTGGCTTGGGTTGCGCTGTCCATAAATACGAACATGTTTGTCACTCAGGAACGGTTTGGGAGAAATCCGTGTTGAACTGGAGATATCAAGTTGTTGGAAGTAAGGTGATCTAGGATGGCTCGATTCGGAATGCGTTTCATCACCCTACACGGCACGCTGGTGAGGCCTATAGGCCTGTAGTTGCCAGACGATAGTCGGTCACCAGTTTTGTAGATTGACGTGACAATCGCCTCCTTCCAAGCAGAGGGAAGGCGGCCTTCCTCAAGCCCAAACATTTCTCACAGACACACCGCTCAGCTAGAGCCGTATTTTCCCCAAGGAAGAACGTCCCTCCTTGTATACTCTCTGCGAACTCTGGCACGTTTGCCGGATTTATACGACGGATTGGTCTACGCTGCCAACTTGAATCTGAGAGCCGAAGATGCCTGATGCATTGCGACCCCTCGCTCGTTCAAGTCCGTGTAACAAGACTGAATTTGCCATCTCAGCGACTGCCAGAGCTGACGGAGTAGCCCGCAGAGCTTTTGTTCGTAGACTGCTCTATTCCATGACCGATGGAGTCGTAAGCCATGGGTTTTGTTGGTGTCAAACTTCAACATCCACCCCAACGTCGGCCAATAGTAAGCCCGCGGTCTTCCACACATCAGTTGGTCATCAGTTTCCTCATCAGGGTGCTCGGCTGAGCCGACTGTCCTCCTTTTGGAAGACGTTCACGCAAGATGTACTCCATCCAACCAACCAAATAAGCACGCCCTACTGTTTCTTCCTGAGTTAGTTGAACTCGGTGAAGAACTTCACTTGGAACCTAATACACGTCCGGACGTCCGACTCACAATCCATAAATCACACAGGGTCCTATTGTCACCCTTTATCCAAACATCCGATTTTCTCGCGGTTATGACCGTCTACTTTGCAACCATCTTCCAGTGTTTTTGCGACCGTCACATCTGGGGATTCAGTGGAGGAGAGAATCCGAAATCTCATAGGCACGTTTCACACAAGATCAAGGATCAAACATCTTTTAACTCATATGAATGCAGTCCCCTACACGTGGGGGAAAAGTACAGCTACCGCGGACTCATCCAACCAGCACGGCTGACTCCTGACCGTTCCACCACCAGTGGACTGCCGGCGGATACCAAGACATTCCCCTTACAGATGTCGGCCGTGCTTCCTATGTCTACGGTCATATGAGTTCCAACACCGATTCCTGCTGTAAACGTGCTTGTATCCTGCTCACATGCCACAACATAGGTTTTACGAGCGGGAATATGCTGACCGGAGTACATGAGCTAGTACCGCTCTTGTAATCAAGCATTCATGTCCGAAATGTGTCTTCGCCCACATCACACCATGGCGACCTCCAAATATTATCACATATGAAGGCAACTGACTAAATGACGCCTCCCAAGGTAGGTCTGAAGGCGTATGCATTTGTGTTCGGCTTTTGGTTTACCTGTATCTAGTGCCAACCCCCTCACAACATTGCCGTTCAACGTCTTTCATCAAGCGACTCATTCAAATGGGAGTGGCCGACATGCAACCAACAGCAAGGCAGTGACTTAAACTGGTTAACGGTAATTTCCTGACACCCCAGTGAAGCAGTACGCTGCTCTCTCACGAACAGTTAGATGCTGTCACTGGTTATTGCGGAGCTATGACTATCCTCCTCAGAACTGTGGTTAACCGGTTCACCGCCATCCAAGTTCAACACTAGCAACACATTTTTCTTCACATCAAGTATCTACGCAAACTCCCAGATCGGCTGTCACACCAATAAAAAACACTTGGAAATTTCCCATTGCATCTAAAGGGATCCACTAACTTGGCCTTTTTGTAGAATCATTACTCTAAATGTATAGAACGACATTACACTATATATTAACACCACACTGCGTCGAAAAAACTTTGTAGTTGCTCACCGGTCAAGTAGTCCCAGCTAGCATTTTGGGTCTCGTACACGGAAATTATCAAATGAAAATGATTCCCTCTGGCAGCAATAAAATGGCAGCATACTTGTTCTTGCTCCGTTTTATACCCGCTCACACCCGTCTCCATCGAATCTTCGAGGGTTTCAAACATAGTAGGGTAGATAGCTATTGCCTTAATAATCCTATCGGAATTTATGTAATAATATGAAACAAATCACTGTTTCTTGAAACAAAGCATCAAGGTATTTACTTGGAAATCGCAAATAGGTGTTCAAAGTACTGGTGGTGTCCCCGTTCACCGGAGCTCCGGCCCAGCCCGCCAAGGTCTACCATGAATATCCACCCGTTTCCAGCATTTCCTCTAAATTCATAAAGCTGGCCAACCGCAAGTCTAAAGACATCCCCGTAAGCGATTAATGGAGGATTCTGCTGATGGATTCACTAGAAGAGGTTTAAGTCAGGCCAATTCCTCTAATTTCTCGATGACTTGACCACGCAAAACCATTCTGTCAATCGACTGCATTCTTGCCCAGGGACCCAGGATGCTTGGCGATGTTAGAGGTCAGTTGGCCGGAGATTCTTGCTGCCGTGCGAAGTGTCATTAGCGCGCATTTATGAAGCCATATTTCGCAGTTCCATGTGTATTTATACAGCTTATAGACAGGTGTCTATCACCCTAAATTTTGGTTGTAACAAGTTCAGCTCGCATATAACGTGATTAGACAATTTGGAAATTGAATTGGAATTCGATCCCATTTACTCGCGCTTGGCCGGTAAGTTGATAATCTTCATTCAAACCTTGTTGTTTTTGTGGTTTCGCCGACTCATTGGGGTTACTTCTGTGTTGCATCTGGATCCGTCTCTCTAGTATTCTAGTCATCATTCCAAATCCACCAGATATTGGGAGCTTTTCTTTTTGGATACGATTGGTATCCTGCCAGTGTCCACTGTATTCTGTTCCAATTTATTGGCCCTTGGCCTGCTCACCATTTAATTCTTCTTCCTTGCACTTCATGATTGTTATGAGGCCTTGTTGTGAGATAAGCTGGTTCTCGTTTGAATGGTTGTATATTCCAGCTGTAAGGCATATATGTACACTATGTCTCAATTCCCCATGGGTGTCTGGAGTACATCTTTTTTAACTTCAACATTCGGCGGTAGCTGTTACAAACGCTCCGCACGGCCGTCATCCATTCAATCTGGGTGGCCTCTGGTTTAAACGCACATGTTCCTCCAACTAAATTGAAATTCTGCGTGACCATACATGGGCCCATTATTGATAGTGTTGTAAACCGTCAGTTGGTAATAGAAATCAAGTGAATACGAGAAAGTCATTCCAAACACTGAAAATGTACACTAACAAGGCCTTCCAACACGCAAATTTCTTCCATGGACAAGGAAACCCGTTTTTCTCCTGTTCCGGTTTATCACTGACGTCCCCAACTCTGGCTGACAATAACGGAGCTATCTGCGCATCCTTCGCAGCGAATAGATCCACGACGCTGGTTGAATTAGGCTAAAAAAGTTCGTCAATTAGTTTTATCTGTGTAATCGGATGAATTCTCACCTCACCGCAGGTGCCTGTGTCAACAAAAGACGGTGAGTTTTTTTCAGTAAAATACGACATGGACGAAGTAGCAGTTGTTGGCGTAAGAAGACGCACACTCTTTGAGTGACATGTTGTGAAGACTCGCAAAATGTTCAATATTGATACCCCCGTCTTCTGAGTTCCGCTTTTTTGAAAACCCTGCCACCTAATTTGTAGTAGCTCGCTTGAAAATGTCAGAGTAACGAACATTCTGTAACCCGCTTGTCCTTTACCTGTAACACCCTTGAACTGAAGCAACAGACAAGTACGATCGGAGCGTACGGACTATATGAATTGCGCCTAAACATTCCGAAGTCTACTGCGCTACAGCAAAGCGCAAAACGTGTGCGTCGGTTCAAAGATCAAATTTGTAAACATCTGCGCCATCAATCGCTCAGGTACGTTTACCCTTCCTCTGCCTGAAGGCACTTTGTCCTCCCGGTAAAACGTGTTGCTCAATAAGTGCACGCCAAGACGCCGCAGAAGATGAGGCCAAACCTGCACCGCACCAAAGTTCATTCTGTTAATAAAAAATGACACACATCCCTCTCTCCCGCTCCCATGAGTGGTGACGTACAATAAATGAATATATAATATAATGTAATATCATGAAACCCTTATTCCCCCCACTACTAGCCTTCAAGGCTAGCGCTTATGGACCTTCTTCTCCATGGACCACTCGTTGGTTAAAGCTGATTGCAGTGCTCCGAGGTTAGTGACACTTTCTCTTACACTTACTTTCCCTCATAAATTATGGAATTGTCCAACTCACTACCATTCTTCAAGTGTTTGCTGTCCCTTATCACACCACCCATCTGCATGTTTGTACTAATCCTTATACTGGCGCCTATACTAGTGCACCACAATATTATTATATCGGCAAACTTGGTCAGTCCTTGATTGCTGGGCTACCAAGCATAAATACATCCCTGTCCTTTTTCACCTGGTCAGTTGTTGTCACTGCCCCATCTGAAACAAATATCAAACTATTACGTTTTCTAATAATGGATTCCATCTTACCTGGTACCTCATCAAACTCACAAAGCTTTGCTGATCTCATCCCACTCCCTCCTCTTCCTAAGCTTAAAATGCTCTGAATGGTCGGTACCTACTCAACGTGGTCTATGATCTACACCTAACAAGATTTTCAAGTTAAACATAACTATCTGTTGTCCCGCATTAACTTTGGTCCACCTCTGTGGATTTCCCTGGCCAACAAGAAATCCTGCTCTCCACAGAACTGCATACCCCTAGTCCGATCATTTCAAAGATGACTCCCCTTACGAGGCTGTCCGGAAACATAAACATGTCACTGCGGTGATAGCAAGGCACTGCCATACCCAGTTTGATAGCACGCCTGCAACTCCTCCATTCCTAATCTTGAATGTACCCTCTCACCCACTCGTTCCATTACCTGCAACTACAAGCAAACTCTTCGTCTGGCCCTAGCCGCCTCCAAGACACAATCATTCTAATCTGCTGAACCTTTTGTTCAGATTTAATCATTTCGGTGGAATCTCAGTGTACGCTCCCACAAGGACAATAATTGTCCATACAGTTTGCGTTCCGTCTTGTTTGTCACCACCAAACTACTGTTCGAGGGAACCTTTACACCCGAATCCACTACAACAGCGAGACCAGCGAGTCTCTAAAGTTTCACTGTACACCGTGATTCTGAGATCGCCGCTACTGTTTATCCGCATTGCTAATCCCTCCACTTCATCATCCCCACTTGGGCTTTTCGTGACCCTTGCCGTAAGCCCAAAAGTTCGAGAACGCGAGTCCTCAGAGAGGATTTTAGCTTTTAATTTCTATTGACCGGCTAGATTGCGCCAATTTCGCTGCTTCACCAGATCCGTTGTTCCGGTTTTTTCATTTTCCGCGATTTGCAGTTTCCTTATCATGTGTCAGGCAGGATGCTTCCTATTTCCCTACTTCGTTTTTCGCCCACCGCCCTCAAATCATAACGATTCAGTCTTGATTCAGTTTGATATCTTCCTTAAAAGAAAAATCACTAGTAACTGTGCTTCCCTGTTCGTGCCGGTTTAGGAGTGATCACGTCTGCATAGGATAATTTCCACTGTTTGTGAGACCGTCCCTTTTCCGCGAAACTCCAGATACCCGCACATCAAGCCAGTCATGGTTTATTCTTACCGTAACAGTATGATCATGCCTTACGGTATGCCACCTACCGGTTGAGAATAAACATCATCACTAATTAACTGAACTCATCGATTGGGTCGAATCATTTCGGTGTTTCTCATCCGCGCTTTATCCCGTAAGTTAAAAATAACTCACTCTTCGAGGGAAGTTTTGCACCCGATTCCTCTCCAACAGCAGCCCGTGGGTCTGCATAGCTTCGATGTACACCGTGATTGTGATGTGCAAGCTAGCATATACTCGTATTGCAAAGGCCTCTGCTTCATCATTCATACTTAGGCATTTTGTTATTTTGGCCATAAACTCAACCGCCCAAGGCCACGCAACCGCAGCAATGGTTGAAGTTTTATTGCAAATTCACCGACCGGAGCACGTCAACCCTGCCGCTTCACGAGATCTGTGATTCTGGTTCCTCACTTTCCACAATTTGCGTTTATTGTCTTGTACCGGTCCAGCTCCCATAATTTTGCCTTTCGTCGGTGCGTTTTTGCACGCCGTCTCTAAATTGTAACGGTCTGATCTTGGTATGTTTCTTAAAAGCGGAAAGAGCAATAATAACTGCCTTTTTCCGCCCTCAATATCCGCCGCATTCTGATCACACCATTTAATGCGTGACCGTATGTGCGTCGGATAATAACCAATATCTGTGTGACTGCTCCGTTTACGGGCAATTCTGAGTACAAAAAACCCATCGATCATGCTTTTATTCCGTCTATACCATTAGGATCATGCCTGACGGTACGCCACCCGTCATCTGGGAATAAATATTATTATCATTATTATGTACTAGTTTTTTCATGCACTCAAAAGCGCGATAAATTGTTATCCATGCCGCACCTTTGACGCCCACGCAAGCTTGCCTTCAACGCAAGGCCCACACGAACCTTGCGCTGTGAGGAACTGTGAAGGGAATGTTTCAAAACATATAATTTTAGTAATATCACTTTCAACAAAAGTATATAGGCACGGAATCTACATCCAACGGCCGCATCTGATGAGAAGAAGTAGTAATTTTCAACGAAAGTTGTTTACCCGAGCCACGTCCACCCAGCTTTCACACAATGGTTTATACTGTCACGCCACCTTGATGTGGTTGGATTTTAAAGAGAAAACTCAACCGCAAAAAGTCATGAAAGTTGGCATATATGGATGGGAGTGAGGCAAAACTAAATTTTGTTCCCCTAGTTGAACGCACCTGGGGAACTAACCCAGAAATTCGGTTGTGCTGATTGCTCACGCAATAAAAGTACGTCGGGAAGCCGAATAAGCAGTCGGTGCAACTCCAGTGCAGCCACTTTTACCATTTTTCGCCTTGTATCTAGTCTAATGTCAGAGCTTCGCAGGTGCCTTTGGACCAATTGCACATTCCAAAGACCTCAGCGTCAATGTGTGATGCTCATGATTTCTTCTTACGGTGAAATGCTGTATGGTGTACTTGGCGAACATTTGCGCATTGTGATTGCGCAATTTGATATACTGCAGGAAATTGTTACTACCCAGCAAATCAACTACTTCGTTGAGCCCAGCGATCTTTTCCCCCTTTACCGAGATGTGTTGTTTTTGGAGGTGTTACGCTGGTTCTTGTACTTCGCGGGTCATTCGGTGGTTTGTTTAAAAATCCAGTTTTCAGAAGCAGCGAAATATGGGGGCCGCGTTCTACATTTCGACCGTAGAAGCGCCTGCGACACAGTGACAACAACGCCTAGCTTGTTCCACGATCTGCGCAAACCAGATCGGCAAATATTCACCAGAAGCGACAGCGCGCAGCAAGGTCAGACGAATCCAAAGTGACAATTGACTGGCAACTGACCGAGAAGATTGTTTAAACAGAATTCAGTTCAGACGGTGCGTCCATTTTGGCAGCCTATGTCGACACTCTAGGTGAAAACGAACCGGATTGAACCGGCTAATATAATAACGAAGGGTTTATTTCATAACTTGTAGGTGAAATGCCAGCTGACGCATGAGCGGGTAGGCACAGCCTGAACGCGGCAGAAAACAACACAACGGAGCGGAAGGTACAACTAGCGGGACCTGCTTATCACGTGAAAAATTAGCGCGTTCGTGGGAACCAATAGAAGTAAGGACAATGGGCATGTGATACGAATTCTTAGGTAATGAAGCCGGACGGGGAGAAACCTCGTCCGCCAAAGGTAAAAGGCCCGCGCAACCCGGGCTCCAACGGACCGAAAAAACCTGCAAATGAAAAGCAACCCTCGAAACCACCAAGACAATAAATAGAAAGATATGCCCTGTCCATCCCGATTGTCTTCTGTGAGACCACTCCTGCGCCTTTTGGATTCAAGTTCCGCTGCGCGGGTCGCATAATCTCATTCTCGGCGTGGTCGACCGTTGCCCTTCGAGTCCTCCGGAAGATGGCTAATGCCTCAAACGAACCCATGAGCAACCCTCCTGCAGCTATCACTTCACTCATCTCCCGCCGGTAGGTGAATTCAATGCTCTAAACGCCTCCCGGGTGGGGATCCAGTGCGTCAGATCAAGTGGACTTTTTGCAGCGGCACTGACCAAATTTGTTCAACAGAGCGCTTGTACACAAAATTTCGTTGCACCCACCAGATACCGCGCAGGCGAACAACTATCCCCATGGATTTCGTCATCACTAACTAAAGACACTTCGTTGATCAGGTGCTACTTAAAGCTCCAATCAGAGGCGGCCACTTTTGTGTGCTGACCCTTGATTTCATCTGCTTTTGGGCCAGAAATCACAAACCTCAAACATGGATAAGAAACTTCTGCCGTGCAGACTTTTCAGGAGAGCACATCTTTCTTGAGCAAGCAAAAGTGGGACCAGCTTCAGTGGAGTATTTATATGGGACCGTTGTCCAGAAAGTTCATTAGGATGACACGATGTTCGTTCCAAGAAAATCAGCATGCATTCGGATGAGCCGTAAGCCACCTAAAACGATTCAGCGTCTTCTCAAAAGAGGTCTCAACTGTTTTCCAAAAGCTTGACCACAAGAGACACAGAAGATGAGCTGACATTTAGTAAAATGCGGAGCCGTGGCAAATCGGAAATCCGCCAATAAAACATAAGAAAACAAGCCACGATTCTGGAGCGCTCCCGGAAAAACAGAAACGTGCTGTTCAAACACATAACACAGCGCTGCAGAAACAAGGCATCAGCGTTCTCAATGAGGGACAGGAAGTGGTAGTGGCGGTCTACAGAGAACACCATGCAGGTTTACGTTCAGCCCCGTCGTACACGCCAGATCCAGGTTTGTCAAGGCGTATCTACGAACGGCCTATAACGGACGTGGTTTTCACAGTGGAGAAAATCCGTCAACCCATGCATAAGCTCAACAAAATCTACGCGTTGGGGGCGGACGAAGTCCATTCAACAATCCTGAAGGAAACGTCATTCACATTTGTGAATAATTTCTACCCGACCTTTCGTCAGTCGCTTGACGAAGACCGACTTTCCTCTGCTTGGAAGGAGGCGATTGTCACGTCAATCTACAAAACTGGTGACCGACTATCGTTTGGCAACTACAGGCCTATAGGCCTCACCAGCGTGCCGTGTAGGGTGATGAAACGCATTCCGAATCGAGCCATCCTAGATCACCTTACTTCCAACAACTTGATATCTCCAGTTCAACACGGATTTCTCCCAAACCGTTCCTGAGTGACAAACATGTTCGTATTTATGGACAGCGCAACCCAAGCCAAGGACGACGGACTCATACCGGATGCCATATTTTTCGACCTCTCAAAAGCATTTGATCGAGTCCCACACGTGTTGCTGCTCCACAAACTCGAGTCTTACGGGATTCAAGGGAAAATCCTACACCGGATCAAGGCATTCCTATCAGACGGATCATTCCGAGTGAATGTGGGCACGACCGACTCTTCTCCAGCGCCAGTCTCCATTGGAGTTCATTAAGGCTCCGTTTTGGGACCACTGCCGTTTCTGATATACGTCAACGACCTTCCAGCTGTTCTTGCAAGTCCATGTCTACTTTTTGTGGAACACTTTAAATCGTGGAGTTCCAATGCCAGTGCCCTCCAAATGGATGTAGACGCCGCAAAGCAGTGGTCGTTGGACTGGCACCTTCCTCTGAATGACGAAAAGTGCGTCCATATGTCATTTGGAGGAGACTCTGCGAACTCCTTTGTCATGCATGGTGAGAAAGGACCAGAAGACATCACGAGGATAGATGCCAAAAAAGATTTGGGTATCTGGCTCTCTCCAAACCTGTCCTTCTCACTGCACCTTGAGAAATCGGCTCAGAAGGCACTCGCTGTTCTCGAATGATTCGGCGTACCTTCTCTCGTATTACTCGCACGGACTTCCAAATACTCTATGGGGCCTATGTCAGACCGCTCCTTGAATATGCCAACCCGGTTTCTACTCAGGACGCACGAAAGACGTAATCCTCATTGGGCGTGTCCAGCGAGCTGCTACGAAAATGGTTGCCGGTCTCAAGTCCATGGACTACGAAACGCGTCTCGCGGCGCTCGACCTCTTTCCCTTGGAGTATCGTCGCCTCCGAGGGGACTTAATTCTACTTACGCCCTGTTTGAACAAGGCTTGGCCAACAGGGTTTTCACCGTTGAACCAGCAAACACACGGCGGGGACATGGTAGGAAGGTTTTCAAGTTCAGAGCGCACACCTTCATTAGGCAAACTTTTTCTCATTTCGGGTAGTTGCTGCGTGGAATAACCTTCCTGAGACGGTTGTCCACGCCCCTCTAGAACTCGGTTCAGAACACCATTAGACACTTATTTACGCGAGTCCTCGCGCTGGCAAACATACTGCCCCGCGCTGAGAACTTAAAGGGCAGTGCTAAACCGGCCGATCATAGCCGTCGTGCTTCAGGTTGATGAGGCGTTGACATTCGTTGGTGAGGCTCTGCAACGTCATTTCGGCATCCTGTTCAATTCTGTTAAGCAGCCGGGTTCCGATGTCAGCATCCTGGGACGACTGGAGACCGGATACAAAAATGAGGCACTTAAACTGATTCTCTGTCAATGAGGTGAGCTTGAAGCGCTCGCATTCCCGATTGACCACACCGGCAAACGTGATGAAATCATCACCATCTTTCTTGACCAACTTTAGGCATTGGTAACGGATATTGAACAGTGATGTTTGATCGCCGAATATCCGAGACAGTGTTCCGACCGTTTCATCAAAGCTGAGGTCGCGGGGCAGCTTGGGGAGAATGAAATTTGTGCACCGTTCATGCTCCGGTGTGCCGAGTTTTCGCAGCAATAGTCTGACTTTCCAACCGTCATCAAACTTGGAAAAATCAGTCTTGAACATGTCTTCATACCGCTTGAACCAGGAGTCAAAAGTGTGACCAGAAAGAGGGTCGAATGTGAACTCCGTGATTGAGGCCGCGGCTGCATCAGTTGAGGAAACAGAAGACTCACCAGTGCTGGCTGCTGCTGTCTGGATATGCAGTCTCTGAGTCAGTGATTCAATGAGCTTCAGTTGCGCTTCTCAAACTGCTTTTGTTGCTGCTGCAAAAGTTCTCGGAGCTGATTAAATTCGATTGACATCGTGGGTTCCCGTTCTCCAATTGTAGTAACGGTACTTTCTCAGCTTAGTTCTCGGTCTGAGCCTCCCAAGCTAGCGTGCGTACCAAAACAACCGCCAAAGGTGTACAAGATATATTAACGCCCCAAACGAAGTCAATAGCATTTGTACAGCGCTTCATATATATAGCGTAGCGGTAATAACTTTCTGGAAATTCTGACGCGTTCTGGATGCACCATTGGCAACCGGCAATTGGCCAATACTGGGTCATGATTGGCTGTTGGGTCCAGATTTTCGACCAATCAGATCTGGGCTTGATGCCGGACCGGCAAGCGTCTCGAATTCCTGGCCAATCTTGTGTGGGATAGGCTTTTTGGCCGAAGCAGCACCCGACTGCGGGCGGTAATGCGGGATCTGTGTGGAATTCCGCCTAACAGACACGAAACCTCCTTCGACCAGTGCCACCACCACTACCACACACACACCATCACTCACAAGATCTGGTCGACACTTCAAACTTCCTTTTCGTTTCAAAGACTAACTATAATGTCCAGGTAGACTGTTACAATGGAGTATCCAGCGTCGTAGGCTGCTGTGATGGTCTTGTAGCACTTGTAAACTGCTATTTTTCATGCTCAGTATCATCTTCCTTTTCCCCATCAACATCAGTCACATCACTGTACAAAAGTTTGTTTTACTACAATACAACCGCTACCGCCCGCTTCTTGGGTCCAACGTGACTTTGAGACTTTTGCTGAGTGACTGTTGTTGTGACTGCCGGTTGGCTATAATTAGCTGCTGCTAACTCTAAACGTGAACAAAAATTTTAGCTACAAACGCTGGACTAATCTATTCACACCTGTGGATTAATGTTGCGATCACCGGAGATCTGGAATACCTGGAAGGTGGAACTTCTCTTGGTGTGGTGGTTCAACGGAATACGGAACTACGGAATCTCCTATTTTGAACTGTGAGTCAAGATTTACTTGGATTTTTCTCCTTGTAACTTTGTATCTGGCTTACATTGTTAATTTATTCTGTTCACTAGAGACTCCTTAGGGTCGTTAACCACTACACGGGTATTTTGGGATTCATTTGGAAGACCAGGTGGGTGTGAACCGGGGACTAGCCAGAGTGAATGAATGACGGCCACGCGGGTGTTTGCAGCTGACTGACGAAGTTCGAATCTTGGGAAGAGGGGGAATGAGGAAGGAATAGGATGAGAGGATTAGCGCCTGGTGAGTGTCGGGAGGCATCGGGTGAAACGGTGTTCAACAAAAAAAACAGTTTAAAGTGGATGACAGCAAGTTAAATGAACTTGTGAGTGGGTGCATTTTTGTTGGCTGGACTTGCTGAGATTGCCGATGTAGTATGAGAACACAACAAATCATCATTAGTGGGTGTGTACTCGGGGAGTATGCCTTACATTCAGGTCCCGATGAAGGAGACAATCGGTGTTGGTATGAGTTGTGTCTCGTGTTCGCATTGAGCGTCAGTCGATCAGAAGACGCAAGGCCAGGGCAAGAGTATTTGCGTAATTTTGGAAATGTGAGGACTTAGCCGCCGTGGTAGTGAGCAAGGAGGCTAGACGTTGGACAGCATTGAAGGAATATAGTTCCAAGAATGTAATGGGTGGACTACTTACTGCCGTTGTCGCACCCTGCGTTGTTTCTGATTTTGATGTTTTCCCATGTTTTTTAATGTGAAGAAGACTACAAAGCGAGGAAAAATTGTAGCTCAGGAGAAGACTCTTTCATTCAGTGGCCTTTGCTAAACAATGAAACGCCACGCGCCTACTTGGCTTGGAACTCCATCGTGCAAGATCCATGACCGGGTGTACTGCTTAGGTCACAGGATTGCAAGGCTTGTACCCTGATTTTCGCACATTGGCCGCATGTCACCCCTAAATCTGACATGCACGCACAGTCGGGGATCATTTACTTTGACAACATGAATGACCACTCGGAAAATTGCGGCGTGCAAAACACATTTATCATTCCGATAGCCTGAAGTGCGCCGTTTGGACGCCCTCCAGCCCAGTGAGTGGTTGACGTGTGGGTATGAAACGCATGTCACCAGCAATTATGCTCTTAGGAAACAGATATTGCGCTTTATATCCGTTTATACACTTTATTTTAAGCGACGACGGACGTATCGTCTGTGGTATTGAGATATCGAGGGCTTAGAGCTCCGAGGCAGGTGGGACGTCGGCAGTTAATTTCGACTGACGGGCAATTAGGGTTTACATTCCATTCGCCCGTATTCACTACCCCTACAGGCTGTGTTGAAGGAGGCCAGCTAAATTATCCTTCGAAGTGGCCCATCTTTGTAGTGGACGTTTTTGCTAGTCAGTTAGTGAGCCGCCTTTTTCACTTATCCTCTTACTAACCGCTGCTTTCCTACGGATTAATTGGTATCAGGTCGGGATGGCTCAGTGGTTAACGCGCGAATTCACTGACCGTGGTTCGAACCCGACCTCTGCCTCTCAATTTCCCCTGTCTAGACCTGCGCAACCTGGCAGTATCTCAACCCTCGTGCTTCCTTCGGGTGGCATGGCAGTTAGGCACCGAAAAGGTGCTACAGCTGAACGACGCAGACGATATCGCCCTCATGTTTAAAGACGAAAAAGCAACACAATCTCCGTTGAGTAAATTGACTGTCATCATACCATCTTTCAGGGGAGGTCAAACGATGACTTGGCAGCGAAGTGTGGAAGCCATTACCGGCAAACGCAACTGCGTCATCGCCGTCTCCCTTGATGGGGACCCCGAGACGGAACACATCAATGGTTAGAGACAGTCAGACACGGCTCATTTGTGTCCTCAATGGCACTCATGCATCCAGTCTGCCTTCAATGCATAACTCTCCTCCCAGTCCTCCCAGTGAAAAGTCCGTAGCCATTCCTGTATTTACGCATCACTTATATTAGCTACCGCGTCCAATGCGCATTTACCTCCCCTCACCTCTCCAAATCATTGATGAAAGAAACTATGACAGCTATAATCACTGTGCGACAATTACGCAATTTTTGCAGCAGCAGCAGCTGCTGAAGTAGTAAGTGCATTGTGGTCCACATAAATTACTCTCGCATTTTCCCTTCCTTGCAGATTCAAAAGAAGAAGCGGGCCGCGATCGTGAAGAAGCGAATACACCCTGACGAAGAGGAAAATCACGTCTATGTGCTTTCTATACGAAAAAAAGCAAATTTCCATTATTTCTTGCATCATGACGTCTCAGACTGGGCTGAACGATCCTTAATTGCGTGTAACCGTTGAATCATAGTTCTGGTGGAGAATCTTCGGCGCGGATGCCTCAATAGGGAAGATATACGGAATGCGCTTTGGAGTATCATAATAGAGTTTCGCGGTTTGCCGGCGCCAGGTGGCTTGTCGCGTTGGAGGATCGATATCTAACGCCGGATTTCCGCTGTTGATGATGGGCGGGTGTCGATGTTCCATGACTGATACCCACATGGTCCAAGTGAGTCCATGTCTGGCTTGCAATCAGTAGCCTCCAAATAACTCGACGTGAGCGCTCCTCCTTAAGGCCCCTAATGGCCAGGAACAAATGATCTTCAGCAGATAACTGAAGAAGTCGCCTCCATTATCCGTATGCTGAGTGAGCACGGACTCCAAACTACCATCTAACTATGTTCCTTCCGGGCTTACTTGTGCTTTCACATGACCTTCCGGGATGAGTATATCCATTCCTGTTGACCGGAGCAGTCGCAACATATCTCGATAAAAACCACTCAGACTCATAATTGTGGTCGCTTGGGGCGTATGCTGATGCGACAAAAAACAGTTGCTGAATTGATCTGCAGTGATCCTAACAGAACCATACTAGCTTACATTTTACCGGAATCCAGTCCAGTAAAGCGCTTTTGGTCTTGGGGCTGGTTGCAACCTTAGGTACCACGAGCCATTGTGTCAGGATCCCCAGACACCCGATGAGCGAGATGTGGGATATCGTATGCTTGTTTCCGAGACACAACATACTTCGTCAGAAAATGAAAACAAAGTTTCAGCAAGAGGTGTCTGTCACTCAGCTTGATAATGAGTATAGACATTGAAGGCTGCAAAATGGATCAGCTCTTTTGAGTTCGGTAAGGAAATGATTTACTTTATTATTCTGGGCGATAGTTTAGACACAGAACAATGGCTAAGGGACTGGCATATGGCTTCATTACAGCGCATCATTCCGTGGGTGGGGAGGAGGTGTGGGGAACAACCGATGAGCGAAGGGCTGGGAAGGCGAATTATACTTCCCAGTTATTCAGGCCAACTAAGGAAGCTCGGTTGAGTACCCCACCTTGAGCCTTTGACTCAAAAACCTGACCCACATGGCAGTGGGTGGGTGCAGTGTTTTGTTCGGGGACCTTGCTTCTGGCCTGGGATAAGGTTTTACTCACTCCTACAGCAGCTGCACACAGTACGTGCATTCTGAGCAGCACCAGGTTCTTTGGTTTTAAAGTTATTCCGACAGTATTGAATGGTGAGCAGGCTGTGAGAGTCAACTGTTGGTCAATCGGAATGTGCGGTTTTTAGGACCGACCTTTTCTAACCCGTCATTTTTAGGCAGAAGGCAGCATTGGTGCTTCCATGAATATAGGCATACTGGGGGAAACGCCTCACTGCTTTCACACTCCTATGGAAGAGGATAGTATGACTTTACCTTCAGACCGCCTCGTAATATGATTAGTCGCTGTTCTTCGTCGGGTTGCTCACCTTTGGCCTTCCTGGCATGGTTGAACATATAGGAACCGGGTTTCAAATAGTACAGCCCGCAGGACCATTACAGCACAGATGCGCGACTACCACAACAAGGTGACAGCTTTGGGTCGGACGTTTAATTATGGATTTCATGGTTGCATGTAGGCTAGGTAAGTAGGTACTACGCGGTGCATATCCCCATCATCATCATCGACAGCATGACATCAGTGTTCAACACTGATGCTTCGCTGCCGTACAACCATGATTTACTTGAAAGCCTTATTGTGAAGAAAAGAGTAAAGATGGACGGGGAGGGGAACTACTGCTGCCTTACTACAATCATTCCGAGGTGCCTACACCTCCAACCACTCATTCAGGCAATCTTGATAGAAACTGACAACAAGATGGCCACTGACATCCGTTGGCAGTTATATCTTGCGGCGTCTCGAACCAGGCGCAGTGAGAATCACGCGGTTCCCATTCTCGAAGGCGAGTAGCACCGACAGCACCCAAACTTTCCGTCATTTCTTTCATAACCCTCAGCCAGGTCAGTGGTTTGCCACCTCTGCCTCCGCCACTCTGAATTGGGCATGGAAAACAGCACTCTCTTCGGCAAACAATGGTTAGGCATACGCAACACATGGCCAAACCAACGCAGCTTCTGATACTCGACATATTCTCCAATGGAATTCCCCGCTGCGCAACCAAAAACGCCTTTTAATTGCCTCCTCACGGATACGCCAACACCAACGCACACGAGCTATGGTCCTGAGACAACGATTGTCGAACACCTGAAGACATCTTGGTTCCGCTGCTAGAACAGGCCAAATCTCACAGCCATACAACAGAACAGCTTGATAAACACGCCACTTGAGATTCAATGATGTACCGCTTTCACGCCATAGGTGTCTCAAGTTAGCAAACCCGAGCGTTGCAGATTCGTGCATTGACCAGGTTCGTGCATTCACCTCATCTGTCACACCACAATCAGAACTAATACAACTTCCAAGATATGTAAAACGTTCCACAACTTCCAGTGCCTCTCCCTGGATTGTAAGTGGCGTGTTCAGTGACTGCATGTCCAGGAGCATGACCTTACACTTTTTGGGTGTAAAGTGCATACCAAAGGACGGGATGACTTTAGTCAGTTCATTCGAAAACACCTGCGCCTTCTCCTCTTCTTCAAAGATAAGAACGATGTCATCTGCATATTCCAGATCGACAAGGTTTTCGTCAGAGGCTATTTGAACACCGGGGTTTTGGAGACCTTCCGGTGTTCGTCTCATTATTTCATCGATCACGAAGTTGAACAGGAATGGGGAGAGTGGGCATCCTTGACGGACGCCACTTTGTGTACGGAAGCTTTTGGAGAGCTCGCCGTATACTCTCACACGTCCGGAAGTCTTGGAATACAAAGAGCTTATTATGTTCACGAACTTCTGGGGCATTCCTTGGTGGGCAAGCGTGTCAAGCAGAACAGACCGGTCAACCGAGTCAAATGCGCCTTGGAAATCCAGGAATACTAGAATTGTGGGTCGCTTATACGTATGGCGTTGTTCTAGCACCTGGTCAACGCAACCCCTACCAGGCCGGAATCTCGCTTGCTGCTCTCGAGTCAGGGTCTCACGAGCCACCGTAAGGCGACGAAGCACAAGTGACGCCAATAGTCTCGTCCCCAAGGATTGCTAAGCATATGCCATCATGCAAGCGTCCTGATAACCGGGACCAAGTAACTAATGCGATTGCTGTCCATTTGATCGACACTAATCACCGGTTAAATCGCTGAGTGTCACCAAATCGCTCCATGGTTTAAGCAATTGCACTTCGGCTATGGTAACTGACTCTGTCATCAGAAACTTCATGTGGAAACGGTGGCCCTGCGACGATCCCTGGTCAAATCACCTTCAACACAGTTATTACTGGCTCCTATTCGTACCACAACTTTGTTCATTGGCGTTATTGACCACTTTCGTTTCAACCTGCTCTTCCTTTAAACTCTCGTATTACTTACATGTGTTTTCTTTGGCTAGACCATATCGGAATCACTTGGTTGCAATTTGCATGATGTACGTGCATACATAGCACATGCACAATCGTCTATCGCAGATGGTGTGATGATGCAACATATATGTTCATGCCACAGCGACCGGTTTGCATACACCAATCGTCCGCTAATTTTTTTCATTTTGAAACTGTGGACTCCACCAGACATTTTTAAAATGGTTAAATTTAACTCCCCTTGTGTTCTCAAGGTTCATTTCATGGACAGAACTCCATTTTGATTGATTACATTCAAGAGATCTAAGCCTGCAATATGCGTGTGTCATAAATAATGGAGGACATTATTTTTTTTGGTAAAAAGGCTTCGTTGCACTATCAAGTGCAGTAAAGCTCAACGTAACCCTCTCTCCTTATTAAAGAAAGGAGCTGTTGGCAATATGAACTTCAGCTGGTCTTTAGAATTCCGTGCAGTAGAGGGGTCTTCAGGACGAATTTCTGGCTATATATATATATATATATATACTTTTATAGACACGGTGGCCTCTCGTACGTGTCAGTTTCTAACCTCGCATTGGTCTTTGGTACACAATGGGCAGTGTGGGTGAATCTAACTCAGGAACATTGCAGTGCACTTGCTTGCCTCGTGAGAAACACTCGGGTTTTAGAGCGGAATTCAGGCCAAAAACACTTGAGCACAACTTACTCTGTGGGTACGAATAGTAAATGGCGTCAACGAACACGACAATTTGTGCTGCTGTATACATATGATACTGAAGAGTTAGATGTGGCCCACATTTATGCGGTTGAGTGCTGGATGCTCGTAAGCATAGAGCTCCAACTGAGACTGCAATAAACAGAATTTCCATTTGTGGTCAAAACAGACAGGAAACATTACACATCAATCGGTAGTGCAACGCCTTCATTTTATCTTCGCATTTTTTAAAGATAACATGAATACCCCAGAGGACAAAAGGAACTCTGATGGAATTCTAGACCTCAGAGCTGATCTACAGTTATTCCCATAGGATTTCTTGATGAGTTTATTCAAATCAAGTGGAGAATACGTGCAAGTCCTTGGCTGAAATGTGATCCTTTCGTGTATATTGACGATATTCACCTTCTCCTGAGGCATTCCTGTTTTCAAGAAATTTTCAGTTGAATTGGTCAGTGAATCCAGTCAACTGACGGACATATCACCGGTGACATGACGTTGCATGTTTTCTCAAGCTGAGAAAACTGCAGTACTTGCTCCCGAAAGTCGGTCCTTTAGGATGCTTATCGCTTGATTTGGGGGTGCAGGTGAGAAATCACTGGACAGATTGCCTATTAAAAAATTAAGACCGGATCAGTTTTTCATTCAGGAGGGACGGAAATCTGACACTAGATCTTACGATAGGAACGTAGTCTCATTTGAGAACAATTGCCGAAAAACGACTTTCCTAGGCAAATGCTCCAAGTCAGGTGTGATGCCTTCAGTGGGTTTGTCGAAAGGCGAACTGTCTTTAACTGCACCGATGATTTCTGCACGCACGTTTTGTACAGCTGGTCGCTCTCAGTAATCACCTGAAAGAAATGACCAAAACCAGTCACTTGAGAAATGAGCTTCTGAGACGTAGGCAAGTGTATGGACGGAGCTGATGCACTGCCCAACTATAACGACTAAAATGGACCGAACTAAAATAGTCCGTACATTCAGTTGAAACGAGAGATTCATTTGAGTGTCCCGTGAAAAGCAGATTGATTTGCAAAACAGTGTATTTGTCAGAACCTGAATATCTGTACTAAGTTATTGTTCGACAGCCTGACCACGTGCAGCTGAACGCTGTAATCACTGAAGACTTAGAATTATCGAACTACACTTATTCGCAAACAAATTCGGTTTTGAGAGAGACTCACCTGGGACTCAGCTGAATCTCCCGTTTGTGAGGTGTCCAGGCAACTGAATGTGCTGCACCAGGCCGCCTTATGAGTAGTGCGTTACGTATATACATGTATAGCGATATCTCGAATATCGTAGCAACTGAAACATGAGGCGGCCTGGTACAGCACATTCAGTTGCCTGAAAACAGCAAAAACGGGAGATTCAGCTGGGTTCCAGGTGAGTCCCTCGCAAAACCAAATTGATTTGCAAATTAGTGTATTTCTCGAAAGCCGCTCTTCCCTCGTTCTGTTTATGTCATCATGAAGGCTGGGTTATTAATTTGCTCCTCAGATTTTCGCAGACTGAAGCAGAATAGTTTGGTTCATCAACTGCACAGGGTTTTAGTAGCTCAGCAGTATTCAGTGATGCTTGTGGAATCACATGCTAATGTATTCACCACTGTCTAGAGACATGGCGTGATAATGAGCAGCTTTTCTTGTCGGTTTGAGGCTACCAACCACAAACGGGAGATTCAGCTGGGTTCCAGGTGAGTCTCTCGCAAAACCAAATTGATTTGCAAATTAGTGTATTTCTCGAAAGCCGCTCTTCCCTCGTTCTGTTTATGTCATCATGAAGGCTGGGTTATTAATTTGCTCCTCAGATTTTCGCAGACTGAAGCAGAATAGTTTGGTTCATCAACTGCACAGGGTTTTAGTAGCTCAGCAGTATTCAGTGATGCTTGTGGAATCACATGCTAATGTATTCACCACTGTCTAGAGACATGGCGTGATAATGAGCAGCTTTTCTTGTCGGTTTGAGGCTACCAACCACAAACGGGAGATTCAGCTGGGTTCCAGGTGAGTCTCTCGCAAAACCAAATTGATTTGCAAATGAGTGTATTTATCGAAATAGTTTGTCATAGTTTTTGATGAAGATATCTTCCAATACGCTGACAGAACGTCTTAGCTAGAATGTAAGAAAATCGGACCCATGGTAATCCTCTTAGGGAATTACTGGAATAGAGTGAGCCCACAAAAACAGTGCTTGGTTTCACCATTGACAGGCGGTTTCGGAGGCCATACGTAGAGCGCCTAATCGAAGAGAATCCAACTTCCGTCACCAGTTTAAATTTGACAGTCTACCTAGCCCTCTATCAGAGTAAAGGAAGAGAAAATCACCCAGCATTTCTCAGAAATTTTATCCATCTGCCAAAAGTTACCTTTGGGTGCACAAAGGTCTTCCAAAAACAATTGTGGAATTGGTGGCATACTCAAGAATGAAAAGTTAATTAAAAAACAATCCAGACTTAGGGAACTCTCAAATAAGAAAATGAGGGAAGCACTGGGACTTTCATGTCAAACAGGAAACAGAAGTCGAAGATGAGGAAACGAATGCGAAAAACTTATCAACGCCAAGGTATCCTTTTAACACAACCTCGGTCGTTCTCGTTCGACCGAACTCTCGTTCTGTTAGGCTTGTCATAAACAGCATTTAATGATTCTGATGCGTTCGTAATACGTATGCGTGGACTGCACCGGTCAACTCCAAGAAACGGGCGGATAGTGGTTGTAACTTGGATGCCATGCCAGTGAGCGGATCGGTGTGACTTAGGTCGTGGAGGTAGATGTTTTGCGGGCTACATTTATGAGGAACACAAAAGAGAACAGTGAAGCTAAGAGAATGTTTTGGAAGAACAGGGATGTCACATAGCTCACTGCCGTCTAAATATGAGATAGGAGGGGCAGATTGCACTCGGCTTTACATTCTCATAATTTACACGAACTCGCTGTATGGCTCCGGTTCGTTGTAGGCCTAGGTAAAACCTGTCCTCAGTATGCACAACTGGGCACATCTGAACGATATTTTAATACGTTTGTCCTAGATAGCGTAAGCAAGTCATCCGTAGACCACCTTGAGATTAAGACTCGTGGTAGGGACTCTAATAAAAAAAACTATCAACAAACGTTTGCTGTTGAGGACAACTGGTAGCTCAGGTAGCGTAGATGGTCGTTGGTTTACTCGCTGAGCTGGGCAATTTGATCACAACAGTTTCATCACCAGTCGACGTCATCAGTGCGTTGTTAGGGAGTGGAATGGAGCGTACCGATGGGTCAGTGGTTGTGCGTTGAGTAATGGTGCGTGTTATATGCGTGCTGTTAGCCGGGGCTCATCTTCGACCACAAATGGTTGTTTGGTCCGGCGGTTCCTTTGGTCGGTCTGTCATCCTGTGTCTTGATTGGCCGGTGACTACATGAACTTTGAGCACGGCCTTCCCTGCTCTCGTCTGCTGGTTGATGCTGGGTATCACTTTATCGCCTTTATTGATATGACCTCAGGAGTTTCTTGTTTCTTGGTTTCTCAATCCGATAGTGGGCTCTCTGGGTATCCCGGTTGAGACATTGGTCCTGTGTACTTAGTGGTGTGTGAATTGGATCTAGTTCAATGCGTCGGTTGATCAAATCAGTTGTGGACTACCGTGTTTCCAGAAATCCCACTGTCTCCTATCCGCGTGCAAAGATTTTCACGCTTTCCAGATTAAAATTGCCATACTCCCTGTACATGTCAAGGATAGAGAATCATCTTTCCTGATGGCCGCATTGTGCTCCTTTATTGGTGTGCATAATTTCCTCCGATCCTGTCTAACGTAGAAATTGTTGCAGTTGATTTGGTACATCACATCGGTCAGCTTGGTTTTATCAATGTTGCCCTTCGGTCTTGAAATCAGCTTCCGTAAAATGGCACTCGGTTTTTGAGCTACGATTATTCCTTTTTGAGTTGATAATCTGACTGTCAGTTCGGAAGTATTCTTGATGTAAGGTCTGGTCGCCTGTTCTTGCTGTTGTTGATTTATCTTCTTAAAGCTTCCCTTGACAAGATCAATTGGATATTCATTGTTCTGGAATACTCAGAATAGATAGTTTTCTTTCTTCCTTAGCTCCTTGGTAATATAATCTGTCTTCACCATCTTGAACAGGGTTTAAATGCAGCTCTTTTTATGGTTGATTGGGTGGTTGCCGTTGTAGTTCAGTGTTTGATCCGTATGTGCCTCTTTCCAGTTTGTGCAGGTTCCAAGAGTCCCATCTATCTTTCCGTTCACTAAAACGTCCAAGAATGTCATTCGGTTGTCTCTTTCCAGTTTGATTGGGAATTGATAACCAGTTCATGGGCATTACATACGGAGCCTCACTTCGTGATTATAGAATTGTCGTCTACGTAGCGGATAAATCCTGATATTGAAGAAATCATTGGAACGATAGAGAATGAAGTCCGATGACACCATCATTGCACAATTCTACGACTAACAAAGGAGGATGAGATTGCACTTCCAGAATTCGTTTAACTTCCTGAAACTACATCTTATTATCAAAAGAAAGACTGCAACACTTGATTCTTTGTCAGCAATGCTGGCCGATTTCTAAGCAAACTACAGAACATCAACATAGAATATGATGAAATCATGCTTTCGTCTGGTGCCACATCACCATTCACCTCATTCTCGCCACAGAAACGAAAATGGTATTGCTTCGGAATCATCCAAACACGATAGGAACAATGAAATCCGAAAGTCCATGCGAGCTGTTGGAAGTTCGCATGAACACATACTTTAACTTTGAAGGACACGTATATCAACAGCTGGAGGGGTCTCCAATAGAACCTTCAATATCAGGGTTTATCGGCGAGGTTGTAATGCAGGCAACAGAGTGCGTGGTACTACTGATCATGAATCCAAAGTTACGAATCCGCTACGTGGACGACACCCTTACCGTCACGGGTTCTGACCACGCACCCATATCTACGCTCCACTCCGCTCCCTAACAACGCGCTGACGATGTCACCTCGACTGGTGAATTGTCCAGCTCAGCGAGCAGACCAAAGACCATCAACCAAAATGTAGTCAATATCGAAAAGTATCTGTTTTCTACACAGCCTTTAAAGTCATTCCTGTTTGTACGAGATAGAAAAGTGATTCGTACTAGCATCAGTTTCGAAAAGAAATATCGAACACGTTTATACTTACAGGGAGCATTTGTCATTTGGTTCTCTTGACAGAACACACCACTCATGATATAGCTAAGAAATCTCTGATAGCCCACTCCTGATGCTGCATTCTTGAGGATCATCAAGTTCCGTCAGCCTTATTAATAGTATGTTATGGTGAGGTAACTGCAGGAGCGTTCATTAACTTAATTCTAGAGTGCTGGCAAGCGACGCACTAAGTAAGGGATGGTCTGTCGTGAAAGTAACGCAGTCCGTTGAATGAGTCATCATGAACCGGAATCAACAGCAACCCTTGGGTTACAGGGTCAAGGGAAATTCTTCGACAAGAACGGCTGTTCAAGTTACGAGTGGAAAAAAGTAAAAATATGGCGGGACTGACCAAAAGTTGCCCCCAGGGAGAGAGATGGCTTTGGAGGAGTCTTATTGTAAAAAAAGCTGAAGTAGCTCCACAAATGTATCTGTGAGATAGGTGCGGGTAAACATAATAGAGCTTTAGTTGGGAACGTACTGGTTTTTGAGGTTCTTTTGATGAAACCTTCCTAACACTGCTCACGTGGTTAGGTCGTGTCGATGTATTGACTTCTTCACAAAGACAGAACTGATCCACTGGAACATATGCTACGAAGTCGGGTGATGTGGGTCTCTCGGCACGGTGAACTGTCGGTTTGTTGTCGGAAAACAGTCCTGCAGGTGGAATGGACTCTTTGGTCCTTTCACAAGGCTCGGATAGACGAACTTTGGGTTGTTCGGCTTCGACAAAAGGCCGTGAGGGTGATTCGAAATTCGGATTAGGGCGTATATACGTATGCTTTGAAATCCGGTCGTCATTGGGTGTGGTATATGACGGTTGCGTACTGTCCAGTAAGTGCTGAAGTCTTACAACAAGCTGCTCTAGCCATTTGCGAGAAACTACCCCACTGGCTTCTTTAGTAAAAGTCACATCCTCGTTATTTTCTCTGAGGAAAAAGGGAGTGGGAAGGAGTTGAAAAATAGATGGCTGCTTACTGACTCAAACGAAGTCACACAAAACAGGATAACATACAAAAATGCACACAAAGGTCTGATTAATGCAATCCAAGAAGGTTGGGGATCGAACTGCTCTGTACTGTACCCGTCTTTGTGCGTTGCACACAACCTGGTGAGGGGAATGCAATAAAATACGCCCAACCGATTGTCTGAACATCAAACATCTGTCCCTAACGCCCACAAAGCAGAAAAAGGTGCCAATCAGTACGCCATTGGTCCTCGGCTGTTACTGGTAACTTAGAGGTCTGATTGAGTTTCATAAACTACATGTGGACAGTCGTACTTCAGTGGTGGATCATGACTACTCTATTCCTCCTCAGTTCACATTTCAGTAGGATGGTTTAATTCTATACTTACTGGTGCCCGTTTACTCAAGAAATCCGTAAAAAGGTAAGGTAAGGTAAGTTCTAAGAGTCCCATCGAACTGCATATTAATAAACTAGAAATATTACCATCGTAGAAAACTATTTTTAACCCGTTTGAAAAAACTCTTTTCTGTAGGAATGAGGTCCGATCAAGAAAAGTGAGGGGGAGTCGTGTTAAAGTGGTAAAATACATTAAATTACCTAAGAATTCACTAGAACGTTCTTTGCCATTCTTTGACGTATACAGAAAAACCAGCAAAGGATCGGCATTGCGGTACAATAAGAAGAACTAAGGTGTACCACCCGATTATACTTCGACTTAACAATTATTGGATATGAGTATGTGAAATGTGGGGCCGAACTGCTGAAAAGTATTGTGGAGACGGTCGTCAGACGCCATGGCCGATCGCGTACACGTCAGCGGTAAAGATGGCGAACGGGACTGGTGCAAAGAAGCCGAAGGCAGGATCCTCACATGTCCAACAATGACTATGACATGCCCCATCTCAAAGTCATGAGCGATAGAGAGGATCCTACGGTTTTGTGTATCTGTCGACGCCATTCCAAATAGAGAAAAACCGATTCAGCTCATGTGCGTAGGCTGTTACGAAGTGCTAACAGCCCAAAAGATGACGGATGATAAATGACAAATACAGAAGGCGTGGTTGAAAACGTAATGAAAATGTTGACAGACCTATTTAAAGCCCTTTATGGGGATGATGTGCTCCACACATGGCATTGTCAACCTATCGTAAGGTTTGCATCTGGTTGGTTATGTGAGAGAAGGTCGGTTCCGCTTCTGACCCAAGCAGCCTTTCTCTATTCTATGCTTGATGTCCAAGTCAAAAGTTCAATCAGCTCAAGAGTGACCAACAGAAGCCTCAGGAGAAGGTTCATGACCCACACCGTTTAGCCACAGAAATCGAGTTGTATTACCTTGTCTTTCATGACGTATTTCAACTAGTCATTTTTCGCGTCCCGTTATGCGCAAGTCAAATCCAAGTCCTCAATATCTCTGAAAGCGTGGACACCTGCTAACATTATCAGTAAGCAGGAAATCTAAATTTCCTGGAGAGTATATGTATTCATTGAAGCTTAATGACGAATTCCAGTCCATATTCCAACACACTATCATCATGGCCTTGATGTGCTTCCTCAAAACACATTTTGGGCATAGTTTAACAGAAGGGATTATGGAACGTGAGAATTCTACCCCCCTTGAACGAAAAAATAGAATATGCCACATAAATGAACCTGAGGGTTATTTGGGATAAGTGGACCTGCACTCTTGTCAACAGGGGATAAAACGTCAACTCATTGTAGGCTCAGAATGTGATAACAATTTTGGATAGCTGAGTTACATTACATATAGCCTCGTTATATTTGTAGCATAGAGAGCTGCCAAATCAACATCAAAAGAATTTCTGTATGACCCCATGAACGTTACCCTCATTTCTAAACACAAAGATAGTTCCAATAACCAGATATATTTAGGTGAGGCCAAACTCTTCTTCAGCAACAGCACCTTGCCTCAGCGGCGCGCGCGTACATGATCAATCCTGATGTTCTGGGACATCGTGAAAAACTTAACCACGTCCCTTTGAAGAGAGAAAGAGCACTCTTCCGAAGAGTCCAGGTAAAGCAAGCTTCACCTATTTTTGTTTTCGGTCTCTGAGGTTCCAACTCTACCTCCTCAGGGAATTCACCATTTCCTCGTTTGGGGGTGATTTTCCTCACTACAAGGGTTACGATCCTAGGCATCTGTTGAAAAGTATAAGTTGAGTTCGAGTGAAATATGAGGTTGGTGACAGTCAGGGACTGCGGCTACCTGAAAAACCCCAGGAAGGGCGAAACCGATAATGGCTGTCGAAGAGTTTTAAGTGAGCTTATGAGTGGTGTTCTTTACAACGTACACACTCTAAGAGCTACAGGCCAATTCTGCACAGGAAAACAGCACAGGCTAGTAGAATATTCGAAAACTGAACGACTACCTCAAATTCAACGTTAGAAACATATTAATGCTGGAAAAGTATCGATCGTACTGTCAATCTGTAATGGCCAACATCGATTCGTCTTCCTAGTTCCGCTCCGATGTGGTCGTTGGTCGTAGAACATTGCGCAACCACTTTCCGATTTTTATGAACGACTTGTTGGAAGTCAGGTGTACTGGGATACAGGTGGATAACTCTGTAACCTAAGTACATTTCAGAGATAGTGTTGGCCTACCAGGTATGCCATAGTCTACCCAGAATGAGTTCCTAGAGAGGTGAATAGGCCTTGTGTTGCTAAAGAAGTTATGACCTCGGAATCCGAGGAAGTTGATGGACAAGTGAGAAGTAGAGATGTCGACAGGAATCCTTCGGAAAACAAAATGGGGAAAGTAGTTAACGTACTGGAAACGTGAGAAATTTGTTTTGCACCAAATGTCGTGCGAAGACAGAGAAATTCAGATATATATATAAGGCTATGAAAGCCATCTCCACGAGCATTTAAATTTCTCGTGCAATTTCTCGTAATCCGACGTGCCACCCTAGAATCATGAGAAAAAAGGCACATGAGAGGTAGAAAGGCTCGTTTTCACAGAGTGGCCCACCTTCTGGAGGTATTCCATTTTAGAATCCAAAAGAATTCATCCATAACACCGGTTACTTGATAAAATGCTGATTAATTGAGACCCTCGAGTGGCTGACTAAGGCTGATACCTTAGACTGAATCAAGAAAGCGAACTGCAATTAACTTACTTCTTTGCATCGCTATCATGTCTGAAGACCCTGGCAGTTCCGGCAAAAGCTGTATGGAGCCTGCTTTCAACAACCTTGCATTGAACAGACTTCTGGTGATCAGAGTGCGGTATTACCGCGTTGGACACGGGGTATGTGGGAGTTGAAGTGCTAACAGTCTCAAAAATGGGATATTGTATGTTCATGTTCTGTAGAGAGGCTGGACATGGAGTAGCCTGCTTGGATGGAGCCTTGGAAGAGATAAAAACCGTCGAGATGGTGAGAAATTGGACGAAAAGAATACCTGAACTGTGATAGCATAAAAATGAGTTACTTTTTCAGAAAGAAATTTGTAACGGTTTGTTAGCAAATGTCGCCAAACTGGAGGAACCTTCGGAGGCGCAATCATCATCTAGTATGGCGACAAACTTTTTTTCACCAAAACTTTGATGAGGATGATGTAACGGTACAAAAAACAGTCCCAAAGCACAGCGCGGTCCTGTTGGTGTACCACATCCCAGTGGTAATTGGTCCTTTCCAACGTTTGAGCGTACTACGTTGATATTAACACAATGGTCGACTCATTCAATCTGCTGGATTGTGAGGCTCTATCCTTATGATGACACTACCTTAGCTGTTCATTCATAGGCCGACGCACCTCCGTCCGAAACCTGTATCCTTAACCAGGATGGCTTTCGGCGGAACAGCAAACACACCAATTTCCAAGGTAGCATTCATCCAAACCGGGGACAGAGCACTGAATCTGAGTAAGAATAGTTTCTTGCTCATTCTGAGAACTCTGTTTCGAGGGTTCAGGCTTCCAGCTATGAAGAACGATGACGCTTGTCAAGCTCTACAATTTCAGACATAAAAACTCAAGGTAGCATCACAGTGAACTTAGTATGACGCTTGCTAAGAACAGGATCATATCTCCTAAAAACTATACACAGCTCACAGTCGCTGGTGTGACAACGGGTTTGATATCCTAGGATGTCATTACGGCTTTTCCGCGCCGTACAAATTTGATCAGGACAGTCTGAATTTTCCGTGTTGAAAAGCCGACATGCGCTGTTAAGCCATTTTAGTGCGGTTAATAATCATCATTAGTGCCTACCTCACAAACCTCGATGGATATTGGAAGCTCAAATCTAACTATCGTCAAATTGCGTTTATACGGGACAAAACATCACGCATTCGTCAACCTTGCAGTTCACATCGCATGAACTGGCGGTGGCCTGTTTTTTGAGTGATTTACGGGAATCAGTTTCTCAGCCGATTATTCAGCAAGTGGTGATGTCTACTCGTCATTCTTGGATTAAACACGCAAGACAAAGTCGAACATGGATGAAAGAGCAAGAAGCATTATGAAAACCAGTTTGATTCTAAATATCTTTTAGGATACTACTTATTAGGATAACTAACAAGCAGAACCATGCACACTTTATACCTGCCACTTGTGACATGGGTCTACTCCACACAATAAGATAATGCAAGTAAGACGTGCGTCCTGAGTTAGGTCAGTCTAAAATAGTACTTAAAGATTACTGTGTTAGTTTTAATCGAAATCCCGTTGGAGACACCCACGAGATATATTTACATCAAGCTCACGAAAGATTTAATTTTGGAGTTAGTTGATATGAATACGACACCCGAAATCAGGCAGTTCATAAACAGACAAAGTTAGATCATTAAAAATGCAAAAACGCTATGAACTCTGAAAGAATATAGGTATTGAACAGCTTCTGGTGATGTACCATACCATACCTTACTGTAACGCTGTTTCAGATCAGCTGTTCAACTTAACGGATTGGACTGGAACTCAGGCTGATTAGCAGCTTGTAAAGGCTCGATGTCTCAATCGCGCACATTAATCTTATCAATGTTTGGGGGTCAACCACGTCCACTCCTATTCAGTGATTCAAAAACAACACTGGTTAGGGTATTCAGGGCCAAATATCCATCCCAAAATCCCCTATTAGAGATAAAGATTAGTACACTAATGCCAACAGTAATTCAGAGAATGGAATCTTGGATTCAAAGTTCCCAAAACCATTCAAACTGACATTCGACCAAAGACCCTCAGCCACAAAGAAACATCAAGACAATACAAATGAGTTTTCAAGACCACACCTCGAAATGGGATAAGTATTCGGGGAGAAACAAAGCTGGCTCATTTTGAGGGCTCCGTTATTGCGGTACTAACAGTAACCAACGTGGCCAAAAAGAGCTAGCAGAAACCTGGCCAGTGTACCAGCACCTTTAAACCTGTGTGTAGTTCAAAGAAACAGATCATCAGCAAATTTCTTCATGGAAAAGTGCAAACGAGCTATGCATTTATTCCTGAAACAGCTGAAATGTTTGGAATTCGCGGAGGCCAATTGTGCTACTGGTTAAGACTTTAGACAGTGGGCGGCTACAATAGAGGGGCAAAATAAACAACTATCCTCAGAGATCTAGTTGCGTATGCTAATTCACGGTACCGGAGGAACGGGGGCGGCACGTTAAGATTGAAAAAAACATCGGGCAACTAGTTTTGAAGCAAAACAGTTCTCACGAAACAGCTTGCGCAGAAGCAAGACATACAGGCATTGATTTGTCATTTCCAGCAGCAATTCCGCAATCTCCCAAATACATGCCGGCACCCGGTGGGCATTTCAGCAGGGATGCGGTGGGTCGTTTTCTTGTCTGGATATTTTGCCCCTCAGTTTCAGAGTTTATCGTCATCTCCACCTGGGGTGTCATCAAAATGGGCAGCGAAGACCTGGTTAAAGGTACCTCTTCACCGAATGAATTTTCGAAGAATGGTCTCAGGCTTTTATGACTGCCGATGTTTCGTTTGGTATCCGATCTAGTTGACACCGGCGTTGCGTCGCCAGATTTCACACACTGTCGAAACAATATTTCGGCCTGCTTCGTAGTAGAAGTGGGGTCTTCGTCATTCGTAGTTGGATGAGAAAAAACGTTACTGTTAAATGTCCCGGGGAAGGTGCTGTTTGGAGGATCCGGTATTCTCTGAAGAATACAATAAATATGGTAATGAGCTTCATAAATTGTGTGAAATGGAACATAGCTATTACAGAAAACTCGGTGAAAAATCGTGAGCTGTAGATAACAGGAAAACAACCTTATCTCAGAAGATTTTAGTTGTTCAGTAAAATCATTCAGTACTATCGTCACAGACATATGAATACTTATAACATTGACCAAAAACCTGTTTTCGGTTGACAGCTGCTACTAATAAGCATGCGCTGGAGAACAATTGTCACGTTTTTGCCCGTAACCCCCATGTAGCCGTTCGGTTTGGGAATTTAAGGATACCTTCAGTCGGGAAAGGCTTCTATGTACAAAGAAGAAAACAGACACGTGAAATTTGATCGAAAAAAACTACTGCAAAGATCAATAAACGCAGCGCTGGCGTCATATCTAAAAGTTGCTGGAAGGTGCTATACTTAGAGTGGTCGTTCTCCTTGACAGGGTCAATCTCTGCTGGCGCAACAGCTTCATCCTGAATACGATTAATGTGGACTACTTTTAAACTTATGTGAAATATATTTTCATGCGGCGGCGCGTATCATGCCTGAGTTCCATCAGTAGAGTAAACAGATATCGCATACCCAACTTGGGTTCACGTCCAACGAGTGACCGCTCGGTTTCACGCACTTTTCCTTGCCTTGATGGGTATTTTGTAGATGCTTGGTGTATTCTGCTGAAAAGATTCCGCTATCGAGGGCCGTGATGTTATGAAAAGAAGTTTGGTTCCAACAGCCACCTGAGAATAAGAAAAAATGTCAGTAACAAGAAAGCTGACAAACAGAGAATCATGAAACCTAAGTGAGACATAAGTAAATCCAGTTCAATAGGGTACAATTAAAGTAAAAAGGGACTAACCAAGTAAGCAGATCAGTCTTACACAATTTTGTTCAGTTGGACGGTATAAGTACAGCAAGAGATCCCAGAAATTGTTATCTCAACCAAAAACTATGGTTAGCTTCAGAGCTCCCAGCTCAAGTTTCTGAGAAAGTTCGAAACTTAGGCGGATGGCTTAGCGGCCAAAGCGCGAATTTACCAACCGGAAGATCCATGGTTCGAATATTGTGTGTAGAGCTTAAGCGAGTGTATGAGCTCGAGGTAGCTCAATGATTAAGGCGTCTACTTACTGGTCGGACAGTCCGTGGTTCACACCCAACCTCAGCATCTCGACTGTTTCTGTTTAGGTTCTGGAATCCTGACAGCATCTGAGCTCTCGTGCTTCCTTCGAGCGGCGTGGCAGTTAGGCACCGAAAGGGTGTTACAACTGAACGATCATTGTTCATTATTATTAGGCGTAGCCACTCAATTTCCATCAATGGTGGCATTGTGTTCTATGGAGTTTACGTGTTATCCCAATAGGAGTCCCAAAGCTGAGGTTCATTGACCAAAGTATTTACCACAGGGAGAGATGGAAAGCACCCTTTTAGAAAGTTACCTTTGTGGTAGGCCGTAAGGGAGCTTTTCGAAAAGCTAACTGCACTGAAAATTGTCTTCACGGCTGCCAGTCATTTACAAAGGCGGGTATCAAAGATGAGTATGTTTTGCATCTCAGCACCATTTGGCATCATGATGAAGGATTCGGGCAGCACGTGCAAGATATCACAGTCATCTCGTCTAACATTTCAACATAGAAACAGTTTCTATAGGGAAAGAAAGATTACTTTAATAAGTTTTATTTTGCAATACACTACTCCAGGTTGCTAAAAATTCTTCGACAGCCAACGACCGGTTTCACTCTTCTTGGGGTTCATCAGGTAGGCGCAGTCCCCGAGTTTCCATCAACCTTATCTTCTAGTTGAACCCAAATTGCACGAAATTAGCGAAATACATCCATTTGCAAACAGATTTGGTTTTGCGAGAGACTCACCTAAAACCCAACTGAATCTCTTGTTTATAATGTTTTTAACCGACCTGGTGCAGCACATTCAGTTGCTTAAAAATATCATAAACAAGAGATTCTGCTGGGTTCCACGTGGGTCTCTCGCGAAACCGAATTGGTTTGCAAATGAGTGCATTTCGCTAAAGTCTTATTTTGCCTTGTTTGCCCCTGTGTGTATGATACCTTATTCATTTACTCTGCCACAGCTAAGTAAATAGACTGTCATCCATACGCAGTTATCAGATGGTTGTGCTCTTTTCCAGGCAGCTTACGAATAAATGTAGTCTCTCTACGTAGAAATGCCGCAACAAAAACTGCCGGATAATAGGGCTTCAAATACCTCAGTGCTATCAACTGTAAATTCAACAGAAAAGGGACTAATCGTAATCCGCCCTTGCAAATTCAGTCAGAATTAAAGAAAAGCTGTGAGGAAGTTGAGAAGCAGTGGTTCTCTATTATTTTTGTCAGAAAATGGGACTAATGGCATTTGCCCTTTTTACACCGTCTTTCCAGAAAAGAGTGACGGTGTCCTCTATCTTGGTGCAACGAACGCTCGTCTTCTACTACTTCTCCAAGTTCCCTTGTCCCTAACTAACTCAGTTATTTCATCATTTCGGTGACTCCGTCATTTTTGTAAGTGAAGCAAAAACATTGTTGTTTATTGCAAACTTCCGGATAATTGATCCCCAGTTATCAGCAATGCAAATTAACCACAAGCTTAAGGATGAATGGATGAGTTTCGCTCAATATAGTAACACGTATTCGAAAGGTCAGAGGGCTCAACTAGGACGAAAAGTTCATTCGTCCCGCAATTAATGATCCCGTCCCCATTACGAGCAAAAATCGTTGCAGTTCCGTGCCAAGTTTACAGTAACCCCTTATGAGAGAGAGAGTCAATGCGGGAGCAGGTAGCGACCGCTCAGTAGACTTACAAATGGGGCTTTAGCATGCGTAATGGCTGTTTATGTGAACACTGGGGGCGAGGTGCAGTCGGATTGCAACTAATTCAGATGTTCATGGATGTTCATAGTGAAGCGAAACCATCAACGTCATTTCTCAGTTTACTGATTTCCCGCTCTACCGAACACATGATCAGGTGTTAATTGTAACAATGTAGTCAGCGCATGTCGAAGGACAAGAAGGCATCTACCAACGCCTGCACACTACCATTCAGAAGGATGTGTGGTTAAATTAACTAGAAGATTAAGATTTTCCTGGTTTGGGAAAAGTAGGCAACACTTTTTTAGGAAAAGTTTGGTAACAATCGGTAGATTTATTGCTGGGTCTTAGATAAGCTGAGTTGACAAGGACTGCGTGGTTATCAATAAAAGTATAATATTACCAAAAAAGTGGGTGGAAATCCCAACCCGACCAAAGTTCACAGACTCTCTCTCGCTCTATCGTAGCACTAGATCCACAAGGACGGAAAAAAAGCAAACGACGTTCAAGGGGGATCATCATGTGAACCGAACCGGAAGAACTAGACCCTAAGCTGGACCCAAATCCTGTGAGTTCCCCACCAGCTTAACACTTGGTGACCCACTCTAACACACAAAATCCCTTGGCTGACACCTAACATAGATTTAGCTGGAATCAGCTGATTGGTTCTCCTTCCCTCTTAAATCTCGACCAACCTTGTAACCTAGTCACTTGGCCTGACGAAGCTTGTGTGTCAAAAACGAAACTTTGCCCAGCAATAAATCTAACGATGGTTACCGAAAACGATGACTACTCAATCAGTTCCAGGGGTATTTCAACTGACTGACTTATTCAAATTGCCAGAGGTAACAACGTCCAAGTCAGGAGGAGCGTATTGCCAAAAGACACAACGGGAGGAAAAAGTAGGTGTGTGGAGAAAGCAAGCAGGAAAGGCCGACAAGAAAATGACCTGAATCAATGGGGAACTACAGATGGATGGGCGCTTCAAGAGAAGTTCAGCAAAAACCCAAAATGTTTGGGAACGCAGGTTAGGAAGCAGATAAGCAGAGTGAGAAATTTCGTGGTAAACAGGAGCCCATTCTTGTGAGCTCTGTGTTGAAGCCGCTTCATTTTGGAGACGAAAAAGTCACCAAGAATGCAGGCTTCTGTGGCGAACTTGGACTGAAGGTATCGTTTAAAGGTAAATTGGATGCAGCATTATCGTCACCCAACGATAAAATCTCCAACTGAGTTGGGGTGACTTGGGTTGAAGTTAGGATATGTATCTTGGCTAGTTCATCAATGGAGATCAGATATTGGCAAAACTTAGGGATATCCGATCTCTTGCAAACCAATCGGCAAGCTCAAGTAACAAATCAAGAACCATCTGCGCAACAACAAAAAAGCTCCAAAGTTTGCGTTCAGGATCTGTGGAACCAAAAGAAATGTTGCCACCACGTAAATCATGTCTTATTGCTATTCTTACGAAATAGAATAAGGACATTAAGTGTTTTGAATGTAAAATTATGTGTAAGTAACTCCAATTTACATTTGGTACCTAACAGTTAAGCGCATAATTGACATACTATTAAAGTACACAGACGACTGGTAGTCCGGAATAACGCGCTTCAGTTGCCGCAAACACTGAACGGCTTCTCTAAGTCCTTCGTCTGCTCGGCGAATTCGCGCCTGGAAAGAGGGTCAAAAGAGGAAGATCCAAGAAAGGGGCGCCTCAAGAAGTGACTGTTGAACATCTATAAGTGAATATAAACGGCTTTCGGAAGGTAGCTGTCTTACAGAACAGGGAACAGACAAGATGGCTGGGAGGCTCGTACCCCGAATAATCTAGTTAACCATCGACATGAAATAGAATTAGGGCATAGGATCGGCAACAGAAGCTGTCGGATAGGTTAGTTTTTTTATTCCTCCTGAATTGAGTGCTCTATAACCACCAGACGTGGTTGTTTGTTATGGGAACGCATTCGGGGATAACAGCTAAAAAATGGCCATTTTCGCAAATTCAGCCACCATTTAGTTCCTGTTCCTTGTTGCAGCCGATCATCCCACTTTATTAACTTCAGTTAGTACAGCAAAAGGTTCTACGTGCGTATTCAAAATAAACTGTTCCTTAGGTGAATTCAGGTCGGACTTTGCTCGGACCTGATGAAACAACCTAAGAACGCATTAAGGTAGACTTTTTCCCGGTGTCATCTCCCTAAAAGACCGCGTTTAGCACGCGGTTTCTTCGAACCACAGGAAGCATGAAGTAACTCAGTCTTCGTATGTACAAACTTGTTTCACACTCCGGTGCCAACTAATGTGCCGTTCACGTGCTTTTCAGGTAGCTTCTAGTTTAGTAAAAAGTACATACTGATGCAAAAATAGCTGCGCAAGTGTAAAAAAAGGCTTAGCTATCTAAGCTTCTCTGGGAAAGGATAGTTCTCAAGGATTTGCCGGGCCTTCCTGAGTCACATATGAATCAGCAGATTTCGCCGTTGCTTCCTCGTCCTACCAGCAAACGCATGCAATAATTTGAGGGTGGCAAAGTACACAGATGGATTGCTGCTGAATGTCTTTGGTAGGTGAAAAGCAAGTTGTACTGCTGTACAGCTGTACAGGTCGAGTACGGGTGGTGTAGATTCGTCCGTTCGATCGACCACTGCAGCTGGTGTAGGTTTGATAGGAGTTGTGAACTGCAGTTACCCTAATCTTCAAACGGTCATTATAACTACCTGTCCTGAAAAGGCGTCCCAGGAGGGTATACTTCAATTCCACATCGGACTTTTCAAAGCGAGGTCAGAAATACTAGTTGCATCTCACCGCATCCGGCCGTAGTACTAAAGGCAGGGCAGTAATGACATGGCGGCGTAACAACATGATGCAGTGGCAATGTTGAGGAACATAGGTAACTTCAAAACAGAGTTCGGCTCGTTTCATTCAACATAACCGCTGGAAGAACCCAGTGGACCTACATCGTTCAGCTGTAGCACTCTTTCGGTGCCTAACTGTCGTACCACCAGAAGGAAGCACGAGGGCTGGGATACTGTTAGGTTGCCCAAGTCCAGAAAGGGGAAGTTGAGAGGCAGAGGTCAAATTCGAACCACGGACCTTCAGGTCAGTAAACTCGCGCTCTAACCACTGAGCCATCTCGACCTAACTGGAATATCGAGACCAGCCCGCCGCCGTCAACATTCATCCAGCGTGAGATATCAATCTCACGGCGACAAGACACCTGGTCCGCATGACCTGCACTCTTCAAAGGAAGTGATGTGGTCCTGGTAAACAGTCTGACGACCATACTTCAGAAGTTTTGGAGCCAAGCAAAACATTAGGTGAGTAGGGAGCCCCGACCGTCATCACAGTCTTCAAAAGTTTCGCAAGAACGTCACATGGGAACCGCCGTGGCATACGGCTGGTATCCATCGCATCCAAGTGACTCACTGACATTATTTTGCGCAGGTTGATCGACTATCGGGAGAGAAAGATTCGTAAGAATCAAACTGGGTTTCGCCATAGTCGAGGATGTATCAGCCATATTTTTACCTTGAGACAAGTTCTTGAGGAACGCCACTCTTTCAAACGTCACATGTTAGTAGATCTTGCTGATCTGAAAGCTGCCTGTGACTCTGTCTACCGTCAGAAGTTGTGGTGGTGTCTGGCCAATTCCAAATTTATGTCCTTGTGAGGGTACTGTATGCGAGCTCCTGTAGACGGGTACGAGTGTACGGCAAGCTTTCGCCTGAGTTCACCACGTTCAGTCGTGCATAACAAGGCCGCTCTCTCTCGTCTTTCCTCTTCAAGTTTGTTATCGATGCACTGCTTGAAATTTCTCTAGCTGTCTCTGAAACGTCAGGGATAGGAATACTTCTCGGACATTCGCTCACAGGCACTGTGTATGCGAACGATACTTCTCTTTTTGGTCTAGGTCCTCCAAAAATGCAAATCATTTTAAATAACCTAAATAATTATGCCGCATAGTTTGACATACGCCTTACACCTGCAAACTGTAAAGTGCCGCTAAAAGACTCAGTGAGGTCGAATTCAAACTTCATCCTTGTAGACTAGCCAGTCGACGTGGCAGATAAATATGTTCACCTGGGAAGTTGTACAAGTTCCGGTGGACTGGCTGGAGATGTGATTAATTCTCGAATCGGGAAGGCCAGGGTAGCTTATGTCAAACTCCAACACGTATGGCGCCGAAGTGACGTCAGGTTGTCCGTCGCACTGCGGCAGTTCGATGCATATTACTTTGCGAACCAGGAACATGGTTTCTACGTGCAGAGGACATACAAAAGTTGTCGGTGTCTGGTGAGAACATTGGATTAGCAATTTTGAGGTGTTCTAGATGGTTTGGGAAGAAGGATTTTTCCCAAGACATATGAATTACCCATACTTCAGGGTTTACGCTGGTTAGGACATGTAGTTCACATGCCAGAGGACCGTCTGCCTCACAGTCTTCTTTTCACCCAGCCCTGGACTGAGTCGAAGTGACCGAGAGGTGGAAGCTGTATAACCCGGCAAAGAAGTATGGAGAAAATAACCAGCCAACTCCTTCTCGTCGAAAAGTACCACCTATGTGGATGTGAACAACGTGACTCGAATCAGTAACGGTTAATGACACTAGCAGAAATGGCCCGATGGCGCAGTCGAATGCGTTCGTTGATCAAACCAGTTGCCTTCAATACATAGCTGTATAGTCTCCGAACTAACTGAATATGTCATCGCATCCAAGGCTTGGTTGCATCTCCCACACTCTCCACTTTACGATGATCGAAACTGTGGCGGCTTAAACCAATGTACCTTCGGTTTCATTGCTCATTGCCGATTAACTAAACTTGAACCGAACCATTACTTAATGAATCCAGAAACGAACCAATGGACTGAACCAACAGCTCAGCTTAGCCCAAATGCCTTGATTTTGGCCAAATATCATCTAGTTTCCCTCGCACGTAGGCTCTGAGGATTTTTCTGCGTTGCAAAAACACAGTATTCTGTGTGGCTTTGGCAAGAGACATCGTTTTTTGTGTGGGGTTGGATGTTGTTGGTCAGGCAACAAACTCATTCATGCTTTCGCAGTTAACCGATGCATTTTCACCATTCCCGTTGGGTCGACACGATATGCCGGACTAGTGGTTGTCCATCTGTGAACCAAGCAACCACCAGACGAGACAGAAGGTAGTGATATATCAGGAAAAGGAAACATCAGCATAGGAATTTTATTAGACAGCGGAGGAACTACGTAAATATAATGATGATTGAAGAGAAAAAGTATGCTATGCGAAAGCGCCACTGCTAATAATGAAAACGAAAAGAACCCTGATTTGCTTGGCAAATGCCAAGACCAGGACCTTTTACACTGAGAAGGGAAACAATATAAGTTTGCGCCTGAAGATGGTAACATTACTGGCCTGGCATCACCATCGTTATTATTATTATTGGCTGTAACAGCCAGCTACTTATCGTACAGTAGTTATAGCCAGCAAAGTTTCGTTTTTGGGAGGTGGGGTAGGTAGCTGCGCATTGGAAGCTGGAGCTGATACAATTGATACATAAATGCAGGGTCGTCAGTTGGCATGTGAGCGGGAGCGAGGAGATTGACAATGGAGCTATGCAATGAAGGCAATAGTTTGGATGCATGAACGCCACTGAGGGCGCGACTGGCCAATGTGTGACAATGCCTCTAAACATTGATATGTCCCGCCTCGGGGTCCTAATCCAGGGAGACGGCAATGACCAAAACAACCTAGTTTGTTGGTGATGGCTTTCATACTTCACTGCCAAGTCACTGTTTGACCTCCCCTGGCTCGTTTCACCTTTTGCGCACACTCATACCTTCGCGTGTACGAAGAGTACCCTTCGAGGAAGCCTGTCGACTGGCGTACGGAGCACGTGGCCGGGCCAGCGCAATCTACGCAGTGTGATCAGTTCATCTATCGTGGGTGAGTTATTTCTTCCGAAAACCATTTGAAGTACTTCAGCATTGATGATCCGGTGTTCCTATCAGACCCAGGCAATCCACCGAATACATCGCGATTGGGAAACGCTGAAAGTCTTCTGACGTCCTCGGCTCGCAGCGGCCATGATTCTGATCCGTATAGTAAAATGGAATGCACCGTAGCATTGTAAGCTCGACTGTTGAAGCATAAACCAATGTCACGCCTACGATACATGTGATGCAGGTTCGTAATGGCTATTGTGACCTTCCCAATCCGGATGGAAATAGCATCTTTCGCGAGATCACCGGAACTGATACAGCTACCCAGATAGACTAACAAGTCTACTATCTCAATCGCAAGTATAGGGTTAGGATTCGAGCCCACCCAACCTTGAAGTAGCACTTTACACTTTGCAGGTGTGAAGCGGATGCCAAACCATTAGGCCGAATTATTTGCATTATTTAATAGTGTTTGCATTACCATGACTCCAGACACAAGAGGAGCTGTCGTCTGCAGACTCGAGTTCTGTGAGCGGTTGCCCGAGAGCACTTAAGCCCTGCAAACATCAGAGGCCAGTAGTGAGACTTCCGTAATCGTGTCAAAGACAAAGTCGAAGAGGAAAGGTGAAAAAGGATAGACTTACTGATACCACTTGATGTGGTGAACTTAGGCGAGAGCTTTCCGTAGGCTTTCACACGCCCACGGGAGTTGGCGTACAGCGCCTTAAGGAGGAACAAAATTTCATGGGGGACACCTTTGCTCCATAGACACTGTCATAGTGTCTGACGGTCCACAGAGTCAAGGGGAACTTTCAAATCAAGGAACACAACCATTGTCAGTTGCTAAATGCTGTGTCGCTGTTCCAGAATCTGTCGGAGGGTGAAGATATGATCGATGAATCCTCTTGCAGAACGGAACCCAGCTTGGTTTTCACGGATGTCACTCCCTGTGTTCAGTCAACCTTCGAAGGATAAGACCGGAGAGCACCTTCGATGCAACAGCTAACAGGCTGACGCCACGGTGGATTTCACAAAGCGTCCGCGTGCTCTTTTTGAGTCACTTTTTTCCGCTCCATATCTCACCAATAAGCTTTGTTAGATGAGTCACGAGGGATTCTCCGCCCTCTTTGAAGAGGGCTGGATACAGATCGTCCGTTCCTTAGGTCTTCCCGATTTTCACTACGGATAGTTCGTACTCTAGTTCTTTTTCTGACGGGCGATTAAGGCCTATATTACATTGGCCCATATGAACTGTCTCCGGAGGCTGTGTTACAGTAGGCCAGTTAAATAGTTCATCGGTGTTCAACTCATATTTCCAGTCGACGCTTTTGCAAGTGAATTAATGAGTAACCTTCTTCACTTGACGTTTCACTGAGTGCTACTTCCATAGGGTCAGTCGATCGTATCAGTCGCTATAGAGCACGCTGTTCCCGGTAGCAAAATCCTTCTCCATCTTCCAAGCCTTCGATTTCCGCCAAAGTTCTCGGTCTTTCCTTAGGCTCTTCACTATTTAGCGTTTAAGGAATCTGCGTGCGCTGTCATGCTCTTTGACTGATGGAAGGGATTCCCAGGCATCAATCAGGATTGGCGTTTTCGACAATCTCCAATGGTCATTGGGCTGTATCGGAGAGGTCGGACAGACAGCATTGGGTGCCGCTAGCATAGACCCTTTCATATTTTGCTATGCTTCATCTGGGTGCCGACTACCAGTGCGGTATTGGTCTACTGTGGAGAGCTGCTGGGCTAGCTTAGATCGATACTGCTGAGCTATGGTGGTTCTTCGAAGATGGCTGATTGGCATGCTTCTTGTTGACTTGTGAGGGCCTGGTCTGTATTGCTTTCGAAGTGAGCATGTCGCAGTGATTAACTGCTCCATTGGTAAAGTAGCCGTACTCCGCTAGCAAACAAGCTGTCATCTAAATATATGATGGACGATAGAAATTCAAGTACTGAGCATTGGAATGTCTCCGTTTTTAATGACGTGTAAATGTTGCAGCGGTGGTATACAAATCTTTCGTATAAAGAAATGTAGGCCATTCGGCCCTAATGCTTCAGTGCTGAGATCGTAGTAAGTGTTCGATTCCCACGGAACTGCACTGAGTTTCTCCAGTTAACCATTTCTTCACCATGGCGATCGAGTGGCGGTCATCTACCCTTGGTTGCAATCGGTATCGCTTATTCACAAGGTCTCTCACACTGACCATGACGAGCGCTCATTCACGGTCATGGCCACCGCTGATTATTGCTCATCAGTGACCGGTCACAGGATCAGTGGCTGTAGGATCAGGAGGCACTTCTCTACCATCAAAAAATCGCAACACTCACGTCGTTTTCTCTATCATTACGAAGTTCATGTGGCTGTGATACGATAATCCCCACGCACTGTCTATTCCGTCGGCTAAGGTACTGCACACTGATACAGAGTAACATTTTCAGAGAGCGCACTTAATTGAATGTCATTTTCAAGAGTCTAGATCGGTATTGTTCTGGCATCGATACGACCCTAGAGAGGTGCCTTAATACCATTAGCAAAATCACCTTCCGCAGTAAAAAAACGCACAGAGGTTGTACAGGCATTATAACTGTCACAGACTTGTTCACTGATGATATGGGGAGGTAGGGGTGGGCAACCACGCATTAAAGGTGGTGCTGATATAGTTGAAACATGAATAAGGGGATGTCAGCGGACTGTCCAGTAAGAAAATGAAAGGCGAAGCCACGCATTGAAGGTGGTGGCTGCCGGATAAAAGCATTCCCTAGCAGTTGCGATTCCAGCTTGGTCATGTTTTCGTCAGGAGGCTGGCTGTGAAAGATCGGCCTCCACGTTTTTATAAAATTAGGCACCGTCTGCAAGCACTGACTAGCTGACTGTCTGTAACCCTTAAACCCTTACATGCGGTATAAACCTTGAAAACTTCTCCGAGTTCTTTACACGCCACTCTACATGTCCTTGGGAGGGCTTCATTCCATCAATTTGTGGATGAGTTACTGATGCCTTTGCCAAATTCTCCGTACCCATCTTTGGATTGCGTTTCGTCGACTTATTCTAGGAGCGCAACAGCTTCCGACGCATCAGTTGAAACACATCGTCCTTCCCAATGTGCTTCGTCCTATGATATTCGTCTTCTTTTCCGTTTGTTTTTGTTTCCTGGGCGGTTTAGCTCTACATTAGACCATCCCAAGGGCAGGAGTGGCCCATCGTTTCTCGCTACTTCTTGCGTTTGATTATGCCCGTTAACTATCGCGAAAATTCCATTTGGTACGTATCCCACGAGTACAAATCTGCGCGTTTGTGTTCAAAGATAATGTTGTGCGAGTCAAATACTGTATTTTCACCTGCATGCGGCGCGAATCCTGTCATCTTTAACCTAAAGCAGGCGAAAAAGGTGGGCAAAAAGATGTTGAGCGTTATTAGTAGCCTTTGTTGCTTGTTCCTTCAATGAACTAATAGTTTACTATTGAACTGCGCTCCATGTTCCTGACTTACATTCAAAGTCCATGAGATATTCAAAATACGACGCTCCTCAGGTGATAATGTTTCCATTTAGCGCCCTAGGTTTGACATTGCTTGCCAACCGCAGGTGGTGCTGCGCCCACGTCGAAGCTGTCGCACACGAAAACTGAAAGCAACTTCAAAACCTGCGCACCGGAAAAGGTCATTCGCAGTGGAAAACAGTCCCGCTCAATCCAATCCTGTCCATTTTCACTCCGCGGCTGAGGAAGTTCTTGAGATGTCACAGTCCCCCTGTGCGCTGAGTTCCGTCCGAAAGCAACCCGAAATCCTCCATCGTCAGTCACAGTCCGGGTCGTTTTTCTCAGATTTTCTTCCACCTCTGTTAGGCTCTCTCTAACTTACCTGTAAGTTACACAGTGCTTCATGTCCTCACATTGGTAAGAGCTGTAGCTGGTTCCATGAGGGCTGAACACAGCTACAATAACCTTTTAACGAAAGTGTATATCCAACAGAATCAAACGTTCTACAACCAACCGGCTTTCGTACATAAAAATTGTAGATTGTTGCTATTTCAGTTATGATGCGGCGCTTACAACCTGACTGGGAGTTTAATCCATCGGTTTTATACCCTGTAAGTGTGGGATTATTTCCTTACTTCGATTTTGCAACCAGCCATCTGTAGTTACTTGGGGTACTTTCTGACTAGTTCCCAATCTTCCCTTGGAAGGGCCGCCCTATCTGTACTCACTCGCACACTATCACCTCCTATCAGTGACATCTAGGCCTCTGGTTTTCCTTCTCGCACCAACCACTTAAGGGAGCCTAGGGGTTTATCCCAGGTATGTACATATGCTTGGAGGTATTCTGTAGAATGCTCAGACTCTAAACAGCTTCTCGTTAGTGAACTGGATGCTTTAGATGCTTGGACATACATTTAACGATCCTACTGTCTTCGCGTCATACGCAAACAGAACACGAGGGTGGTTTAGTTCAAGCACGATATCTTTGCCCCACACAAGATATGGCAGAGGACTCTATCACGATCTTAATCCCAAGTCCTCCTCTTTCAGGGAACTTCTCACCAAATAAAACGCCAGAATTTTTCAATTCGTGCTGCGGGGATAGGTGGCTGACAAATCAAATGTTCATATTCTCGTTGGTCCTTGTGGTTTGCGGTCAGTTCACTGAAAAACCTAAGGAATACCCTGATTTTGATATTTCCACGTGGATCCCGCAAAGCACAATGCTGCTTGCGTGTCCTCACCAGATCGGGACCCCTGTTAGATCTGACCCTAAAATAAGGAACAAGCGATTCCACAATGGATACGGTCAACAGGTGTCTGCTCGGGCTTTCCGGGACGGGTATGTTAGTGACCGTCCGCTAGCGCATTTGGCAGGCTTCATGTGAAGCAAACATGGTGAAGCAATAGTTCACAAGTGCGGAACTAATTCCTCTCATGTTCTTGAATTCGCAAACCTGTAGGTTGGCTCAATGAGCTCCCAGCTTTGTGCAATCCTTATTCTGGCCTCTGACGGGAACCTTTCGGAATGTCCGTTGTGTTCCTTGATTTGTGTCCTGGGCTGTTCCTCCCTCACCTACCCGCAGGCGACACCTATGGTTCTTTGCCTCCTAAAAATGTAAGAACCTATGTAGAAGGATGTGTGAGTGACAGTTGTGCAAACTCCGTCCTTCAGTTTCAGATGGAAGCATTGTCGGTCAGGAACACTGTGGCAGCTTCAGTTGCAGGAGACACATATAAGTGAGTGATGGTCAAGATTGGCTGTTTCTCCTTTGGCCCACTTGGCCACTTCATCTTTTCACTGGCCACTTTTTTCTACCTTTTCTTAAGCCTCCCAATTTAATTTGTTCCTTTCTTATCACTTCCTTCCTTTTTGCTTCTAGCCTGTTGGGTATGTATATAGTTGTGAAGATGGACTTGGGGAGTCAAAAGGAGTGGATCATTATTTAACCAGCGATGGTGAAATCCACCAATGAAATTGGTGAGGTGACGGTTGATACATTTTGTGGCTTGTGCCCTTCTACCGGAGCAAGTTCACTTGGGAGACACTCTCACTTTGAGAGAGATATTTTGGGTGGAATTCATCTGGGAGTGCGTGGTCGTTAATTTTCAGCCTATAGAGTCATTTTAACCTGCATTAACTAGCCTGCAAAATAACTCAGAGCCTTCTATTCGTTGGCTCAAAAGGGTTATGAACGGAGTGTTACTAACCTGGAGTTCATTCTATTCGCGGACGTCACGTCCAGTCGAATGAACACTTACTCGATTGTTTTTGCTTCTCTCTCTATGTTAGATGATCGACAGTCCTTTGTTGTGCTAACAGGTTTAAAATGCCGCCTATCTGTTTGAAGCAACACAGTGTTTCCCAAATCCAAGTTGGTGCATTGCTTTACTTTAAGAGTCCCCTTTATCAAAACTTGTTCCGAAATTCAAATATTATTTGGCGCTCGTCCGTTCGTATTATTTCTACTGTTTGAGACACATGGTTGTGAAACTTCGTGATGATATCATAATACCATAATCTCACATAAATTCTCTTTCCCGACTGGCGACTTTGGACTGCCGGTTTTGCAAGTAATTTGGACTGTAACCACATAACCCGTAGCTTGGTAGACTGGTTGGTTGTGATGTTAGGGTGCTTGTGAGGAAGCATTAGTCCACTACTCAGCATACCTTCGTCTGTGCATAGCAAGCTACGTTGACCCATCCTGTCCTGGCATGGTTGATGGCGTGGTAACCTGGACTGGTCCCCGTGGGCACTCTACATGGGCAGGCAGATAAATTGTAACGACATGTTCGGTGAGTTGAAGCCGATGCAGAATAGCTCATAATGAAATGCTGCTCTGCTTGTAGAAATAGAGCCCAATGTGCCAATGTTTTTGGGCGCTTGAAACGTAAATGCAACTGGCGGACCGGCCAGTATGTTTTGGAAAGGCCTCGTGATATTTGGTTAACTAGTCTCGCAGATGCAATGGTCGATGGTCCACCTGATCCTGTTAGCTTATTCGTATCGCAGGCGATCGGCCGATTCTAGATCGTCCCTAGAATGCATTTGTTTTTGTGAACGATCTTGGTTATGGCCAAGGGTCCAGCGACGAGTTTTAGAACCTACGGAGAATGAATAGGCAAATATTATGGATTGTTTCCAGCAGTCAGCTGGGCCACGTTGAGGTGCGTATAGAGCGTCAAAAGCCAAATATTTCAAACGGAGATTTATTAAACAAGGCGTATCACGGTACTGTGCATACAATAATGAAACAAGAAAACTACAAACCTCAAATCGCGGGACTACGCCGGCTTCTATACACCGGTTTTCAAGCAACTGACTCTAAACGGGATCTCAGAGTGCACACCCTCTTTAGGAAAGGTATCTGCAAGAAAACAAAACCTAGTTGTTGGCTTAAACAGGGCGTAGGATTACAAGACCAAAAGCGGTTTACGCTCAAGTCAAAATAAGAACGGAGGCATAGGTGCATAACGGAAGCGGCAGAACGGGAAACAACGTTTTACACATTAAGAGTAGAAAATACCCGACGGATCCGCCGACTGACACTTCTAGGGCCTTTGTGTAAAGTTGTTGCATAAAATATTTTGAATTTATCGGGCTGTTTGGAAGATGAAGTACCCAGAATACCTGCAGGCCTACCCCGGTCATTGACCCTGGCAATAAGTTTTACCTAGTCGGACTGGCCCAACGTACAGCCTTGAAAACGTTATTGATTCTCCTTTCTGTGAAGGCGTGGGAAATCCCATCAACTTTGCCTTCCATATGACAACTTTCATAGCCGCTCCTTGGACAAATTCATCACCATTTGGTTTACGAGCTTCAAGAGTATCAGCTGACTTACCCACCAGCTAAGTGCGCTTGCTCCGGCTACTGTCTCATTTACCGGGTTCCCTTTCCATAACTAACCAGAGGGCGGGTATCTCGGGCTGTCTGACACTTTTTGCCACATTGCCGACGCTTCACGGGTTTTTGATCACGGTACATGGGAAGAGGCGTTAAAGTATATAGACTGATCTCGGCTTTTACTATTTTTCGCTAAATAACGACTTTCAAGCCCTTTTAGCCGTAACTGACAAAAACCTTGTGTTTTTCTCCCGTTGGATGTTATTTAGCCAGTGTTTTAGCCAGTGTTATTTAGCCACCGTTTGTACTAACTAGAAGCCTAAAGGTTGAAACCAAAGCACAAAACTGCCCTGTTTGCGGATAAGCACCATACTTGCGGACGCTGGCTACGAGTCTGCGGTGTTCCGTGGTCGTGTAGGTGCCTTTGAGCATACTTGGCTCATAACAGTAATGCAAACGGAATTTCGCCACTATTTCTCCCAAACAGCTGTAAATTCTCTCATTGAAAAAATACAACTTTTTATACCAGTAGGAAAATACTCCATGTTCTAATTATTTGAATTTAGCAGACCGACTGTGGCGTCTAGCTGCATAGTTCAGACGCAGGATTATCCGTTGTAAAGGTTGCGTAATATCCATTTTACTTTTGTTGTTGTCGAGTGTGCTCAAAGCAACCCAGTTTAATGTCGCCGCACCAAACGCTTCGCGGGCGATAAGCACGCTTTTTCATCCGGTTTTGCATGATGGTTGACAGTGACCACTGGTTGTTTTTGGCCTATTATTAACTAATACCGCAGTATTGTAGTACTTCAGTTAAGGCACTGAAACCTGCGTAGGTCACTATATGTTTACTCCTCTGAGAAAGGGAGCACTCCATTCTACTATGCTCCTTTTCATGACTTAAATGCACGTGCATTTTTACGCTGAGTGGTTTTTCACCATGTCGTGTTTGCTGTTTAATCGCTTTCTGAAATGCCTGTTAATCAAGTGAAACTGAAGATGGTGACAGCCATGCAGAGTGTTCGGCAGCGTAGATCAGCATAGCCTGAAAATTTTAAAAGCGTTATGTGCACGTTGGAACATCCCAGGTGTTGTTCACAGTGCACCACATAGCCAGGGTGAGTGAGTTTGGTTTGTTTGATGCTTATTTGCAATGGTGTTGTGTGTCGCATGTGGAACTAGACAAAACAATCTACCACGGAGATAATAGACGGCTTGAAAGACGAATAACTTTACCATAACAAAGGTGCCACAACTTTGTCAAAATCCAGGGGACTTGTTTGGGTCCGGAGGGGCGTCCACTTTATGGATCAACTTTTTTGCGTCTATAACAGCTTGGTGACTGCAACAAATAATAAATTTGAGAGGTTTTGTGCCCGTTCTGTGGTCCATCTCCTGAGTATGGTCGATTAATCAGATAAACAAACTCAGGTTTCTTCTTGATTTAGCACCTTACCCACTGGCTCCTAGTTGCCTATTGAGTCGTAACATCCGTTTGACCGGCTGTTCCCTTACCATGCGTTTGCCCGGCCCCGCCATCAAGTCTCGCAGACGTTTGTTCTTACACACGTTCGCTTAGCTGTTTTTCATTGTTGGGTTACAGTGACTGCGCTCTGTTTATTATAGATTCATTTGTGCTGTGAAGTAATTATTATTACACTTTGTGTATGTTGGTCACAATCACTTTTGTCGTGATTGTCAGTGAATAAATTTGCTGACATATCTTGCACTGTTCACAAATCGTTCCACTATAGCGGCGAATGCTGTACTGCCAAAAGTATCCTTAACATTTGAACGAACTCTAATCCATCGCCCTTATGAGCTCGTTTGGGTGACGTATGTGAGACGGGCTCTCAGGCCATGCAAAGCTTTGCAACTTTATTTCGTGAGATTCGATCGAAACTAGAATTTTCTTCCTCTGCGAGGTGCAGGTCAACTACTGGATCTCTAGTAATTGCTGTTTATTGGTTTAAGCTGAATATCCTCGTCAATGATCTTTATCACGGGAACATTCGTTTGCAATCCACTTCTTCTGCGCTACTATGCTGATCTACTGCAGCGTACCCAACAGCCACTCCATTCTCGTCATCAAACCACATATTCTGCCCGTGTTGAAACTCGGTTTCCCCTTATGCATAAGAAAATGGCAACTGGACGCCGATTGCCTTTTTTATCCATCCATTTTTTTATTTGGGCATAACCTACTGTCAGCTCAGGGCAGCTGAGTATCAGCTTATATATCAATTAGGCAATATGATCAAATGGACAAGGGCAGTAGACGATGTACTGCGAACTGTCAGGAACTGGCTCTATAGACAAACGGGTTTAAAAACACTGTCAAGTAAGCAAAACGTACATTCAGTAATAGTGCAACCGACAAGAGCGGCAAAATGGTCAGTAAGGCAGCAGTGCTTCCTGGAAGCAACAGTAAGTAATTACAAAATGATGTACAGACGTACAGATACAGGCAGTCAGTCAGTCTAATTTGGTCGTATAGTGAGATAAAAACGCAGAAAACGGTCAGTGTATTTGAGCTACAAGGAACTGTCCTTGGCTGACGGCGCGATACCACAGTTCGTGTCACGTGGCAAATCGGAAGGCGCTTGGGTCTTCCTACAACAGGTCGCAACAAAAGCTATCGGACAGATTCGGTACATGGGTAAAACGAAAAATGCGGTCTCCCGAGGCACTACTTTCATTTTAACGTAGTGATCGGGGTGTCGTTATCAGTGCCATGTTTTGCGGTAACTAACTGTGTACCTTGTGACAGCCGTTCTGTTAAACAGATCTGGTATAACTGTGTCACGCTACTCCGAACAGCTCAATACACTACCTCTAAGGCAACCCGTAGTCACATTGATGATGACTTCAAAAACAACAATGCGGGTTCTACAAATCGAGTGAAAATTTCCGAGTTAAGTTTCCGGTCACTCCGTTTTTTTCGTCACAGCGGCTGCTCAAAAATGGTAGATCTGCCACGTATTTGCAGACAAAGACGGTGAGTCAACAAAATAGTTGCATCAGTTACTAGAGAATTAGCAGATCTCAACTAGGAGCACAATTGGGGAAATGAGCTGTATAAAAACAAAACGGCGTTATAATAACTAGGCATAAACCACGCTTCTCGTGAGTGCGCAGTAAACAAAAGAAAAATAACCTCCCGTCTCTGTTGGTTCGGAGGAAGAATCAACGTTCACTCTACGTTACCGATTTGTTTGAGTCTGAACAACATTGTTCTTTTGCGTGATAAAGTCCAGTTGAGTAGTCAGCCTGCGGAAAACATGATTTCAATGCAGCGTAGAGAACATTATCAAGTAGTCGGCATTACCGATACTGGAAATGCCTCATCATCCCTAGCAAACCTGCACTTACGACAAGCAGATGAGTTCCTAAGGCATGCAGGTACATAAGGATGATGTGGCGTGCAAAGTAAAAGATAGGAGTACGATATTGGGGACCTAGTAGCAGCAACAAGCTAATGGTTTCTTTGATTTTTACCAACGACCAAGGCGAGATAACACGGTTCCGTGTTGTACGAAAATGTGCATCCGGGATTCCATCATTACTCGCGGATGCGCACAACATCACGTAAGTGCGGAACTCTATTCGAGTGCCGTATGGCTGAAGCAGATTAACTTTTCAGGCAGAGTCCAAGAAATTATGCCAATCAGAGGAACGTGGTTTAAGGAAGGCCGTACCACAAATTTCCTATGCAAGCACGATAGAAATTGTAAACTGACGTCTGCCTTTACGCATTAGATGCTTCGGTTTGCGCAGTGCAATGAAATGTTTAAAAATATTATCAGCAAAGGCTTCAACAATCATTCAAGACGTGTCTTGTATTTCATATCCTCCTTCAAGTCTACATTTAGTGAATGCACCTTGCCGCAGTTCAGTGACCAAGCTAGGGTGAGGTGACAGCAGAAAAGCTCACTGAAAATTCACCACAAAATGAGCTGTTACACCTAAAGCGAAATGTTTTGGCACATGTCTACATAACTCGTGATAGACCATAACCGTTTTGTCCCCCCCTGTATGCACAAACCAGACTCGTATCAAGGACGCTTTTATTCCAGCAGTTCGCACCGTCGCAGCAGCGAGGTAGCGCGGACACGATCTTAGCAACAAACAAAGCAATCAGGCAGCCCTCAAAAAAGGAACTCTGCAGGTCCGGTCATTTTGTTTGGCTTGAATAGTCTAGCCAAAATGAGGAAGTGGTAGTACTCTTAGTGACGTGAGAAGATTTTTACACACGTTAAGGTTATTTTCGTGTAGAAAATTTGCGCAAATTTTTTTTAGAGATAGCTCCTTTCGGTAGTTAAAGTGACTTTATACCTGAGCAGCTCATTTGTATCCACAATTGGCGTCACGAGAAGGATTGCCTTCTGTAAGCAAACTTGAAAACGGCATCTCGTATAAAATTTAACGTACAGCTACGAACACTTTTGTTTCATGCTCGGCATTCACATTGAAAATTGAAGCACTAGCAGAACTACGTTTGACGCTTGCTAAAAACACTGACCTTACAGCTATTCGTAGAACTCTGTTAATAACTGCTAAGTACTCTGTTAAGGTAACTCATAAAAGAGCAGCGTTTCTGTTTGTCTGTGGCTGCTGGTCTGGAATTGTTTCGGTTGTCATTCATCTGGCAAAGCCACGAAACATAAACGAAGGACCACTGTATTTTCTTCCAATTGATAAAATCGCGTGAATTCGCCTGAAGCAACTCTGCGACACTGACGGCAAACATCGAACTGCAAAGCTGTTACCACCTTCGTCTCAGTTAGGGCTGCACCACCCCATGTCCATTTCATCAGCCAGACAGCATACAATCTCTTCTCTGTTGTCCCTTAAAGTGAGCGGATGCATATTAAATATAAAGCCTAATTATTCTCCTAATACTAGCAGTTACCGCTAGCGCCTGTTGGCAGTTTTAACCATGCATCGTTCATTGCTTGGATTTCACAGTGACTGACAAACCATACACCTCCGTTTTCGCTTAATTCACGTAGCAGCTTCCAGTTAATCCACAGCTCTTGCTCAAACATCCATGATCTCTCTCCTGTCCCTGCTCACATTAACCTCACTTTGCATAATAAAGACCCTCTGATTGAATTATCTTGCCAGGCTAAACGCCATGGAGTGCCGCCTGAATATCAAGGTCAGGTGTTGTTTAGGGCCCTAGCCGGCGGTAGTGCTTTACTTACTTCTAGTATAGCATTTACGTACCCATTTAGGACACTCAGCTTTAACCGCACTCAAGTATCCCTCAAACTCTTTCCCGCTTCAATTAACTACCTATTTGGGACGACTCATCTTTTACCGCACCCAAACATCCCTCCAAGTCTTTCCCGCTTGATTAGGCTCCCCTGAGTTACAAGCTTGCCAGGATTATTCCAACGAAGCTTGCTATCACCTAAATCGAATCAGATAACGCCACCACTCCCATCTCCCTCTAAGCGGTTGTTAGACCCTGGTTCCCCGTCATCCTTCCCCTCATCTTGTCCAAAGAAGCGCCTTGCGGGCAAAAGGCCTAACACTCAACGACATCACTCCTCAAGGCCGGTCGGTAGACTGCCCCAGTTAAATTTAGACTGCTCAGTTGTGTTAACCGACATTTCCCTTCCTGTCCCACTTAGCAGCTGCCTTCCCACCTCTTTACTAAAAGAATCTGAGCTCTACACTAACCTGACAAATCTCAGTGCTCGTGTTAATAAGATGGAGAGTGAACTAATATCCCACCGTATCATGCAACCCCTAGCCTGTCTTTTAGCCCCTGATTCAGTGTGTGATCCATCAGATCTTGCAAAAGCGTCGGCCCTTATTGACACACTCGCCTGCGAGGTTAGCCGGCATATGAAAAGCCTTAAACAGGTCTTAATATACAACGTTCCCAATCGCATCCCGGTTGAACGCCAAAAGCCGCCATCCTGACAGCATGTAACATGCATGACAGTCTGTACAGCTCAACGGCTGCGAAAGCCCAAACCTTCCCTGCGTTGCCCAATGCCAACGCAATTCAAAGATGAAAACGATGCAACGCGCCTGTTAACATCCCAGGCCCTTCTGTCATCCACCCAAACATTCCAGACTGCAAAGGTCAAAGTTGTCTGCACTCGAATACAAAGACAGCTCACACGGCATTCCCTCTCCAAACTGCTAGAGTCGACTACTGATAACTATCAAACGGATCCATCTTCCGTCCAACAATCTGTACCAACTTCCCATGCAACCAACATCTTGGAAAGCTGCGTAAGCCATATCACCGGTGAACATGTAACATGGCTGCCGAAAAACCCCCGATTCAAACCACGGCTTACCGAATGTGCAAACTTCGGCCACTTCTACAACACCCTTTAGTCCCATTGGGCATTCACCCGTCTCCGACATGAGTGTTGCTTGTTCTAAGCTGGTCGGACTTACAAGTGCCTCTCCAAATATTGGAGCTGACGTGGTATCCCCTACAGCTCGATGCTGCAGCACTGATCCTCTCCCCGACCTTCATTATCCTGGAATCGGTTCTCGTCAAAACTTGCCAGACTGCGATGCTGACTTGTGTCCTGGTGACACGCAGACCCGCTTGACGACCGCAGGCCCCCCATCTCCCGCTAGCGACCATGCGCCCTCCTTTTCTAATTTTGGACACCTACCTATGCAGCCTCTGACCTCAACCGCGTCAACAAAATTCGCCGCCGATAAGACAGGTGCGGTATCTCACCAGTCCTTAACTGACACTGCAATCGTAGGTGGAAGCACAGTCTCCTGCTCTAGTTCACCTGACCACTTCTTGAGCTCATTTAGCTTACTGTCATCCCCTTTTAAATCTTTTTCTATCATATGCCTCCTGACACTTACCAGACGTTATAGCTCTCATCCCATTTCTTCCTCATTCCCCCTCTTCTCAAGCTTCGAACTTCGGCTGTAGTCACGCAAACGCCCCGTGCAATTCATCCAATCTGGCTTGTTCCCGGTCCACTTTCACATGGTCCTCCTACTGATTGGAAATTTTTCGTGGCTCTGCATTGGCCCGACTCTGTCTCTGTCACTCTCCTCGTCTAACCCAGATCCAGCTGCCATGGGAATGCGTATCGCCTGCCCGATTGCGGCAACCCTGACGACCGCTACGGGGCTTTCCAGAAACCGAAGTACGTCAACGCAATGACGGCATGGCACTACCATACCCACTCCGACGGCGCTCCCGCAAATATTGTCGTCAGAATCTCGACCGCGACACCTCGCCCACTTGAGCCTGTAATCGCAACGACAAAAACAAATTGTTCGCCTGGCCCCAACCACCCCGTTCGAAACCGCTTAACCTATCGTCAGAAGTTAACCAACGTAGTCTCCTGCCGTAATTTTGGGTCTCCTCTTAGACTAATTCGGTGGGTTAGTATTGATTTTATGTCCAGACAGCTCCGGTTGAAAGTCCTTGCAAAGTTTACGAAGTTTCAGGAGATGCTGGAACAAACAAATACGTCAATCTTCTCAAGACTTTGCATTCGACGATGAAGGCTATTGTTGGAAATTGTGGAACCAGGTCCCCAAATTTCAACGTTGGGAATTTATGGCACCGAAATTCTCCAGCTGGCACAGAAAATGGCGTGGCTGCTCAAGGTCACTCATGGCCAGCAACGGTTTTCAGTTTTAGTTCATGTCAGCTGGCGTCACCTTTGAACTAGTCGTACGACATGCCCACTGTCCTCGTTCTTTTCCGTTCCCATAACAGCACTGACACTTTACATAAAAAGCATGCCTCTTTGGTCGTAACTTCCTCTCCATTGTGTATTTGCCTGCCTCGTTCACGTTGTAACGACCTGATGATGCCTCATTCGGCATGCTCCCTACAGGTTTGGAAATAACCCTATTATTATAAGCTCCTGGTAATTTTGTTCCATTTCCTATGCCGATTTAGGCGTGACCAAGTCTATTGCCCACTGTTTATGATTACCTTCTTTTTCGCGCAGTCCCCAGTCCCCGCCAATCCCATCCAGTCGCGTTTTATTCTGACTGTAATCGTGTGATCACGTCTCACGTTATGCAACTCACTAGTTGGGAATAAACATTACTATTACTATTATTATTACTGTCTCCGGTCGAACTCACCCTGTCATCTTCTATATCAACTAGTCTAACGGCTGGCATCCATACTCGCTACTTCATTGGCTAAGGCCTCAGCTTCCCAAAATTGTGCAATTGCTCTCCCCCTGGTCCCACGCTTTGTGATCGACTGACGTTCAGTGCAGAGCACGAGACAACTCTTACCACCGACGAAAGTCACTTACACCGCTATCTGAATGTACCACATACTCACCGGTCACAAGTCCGCTGTGTCCCCATAATACATTGGCAACCCCATCTAGCATTTGGTTGCTGGGTCAGCCAGCGAAAATCTAACTTTTCGTAGTTGCATTCAGCTTGCTTTTATCTCCTGTAAGATTATTTTTTCTAGCAGACACCGTTTTACTTGATACCTCCCGGCACTCATCAGATGCCACCAATCTCATCACATCTGTTCCTCATTTCCCCTCTTCCCAAGCTTCAAACTGCGGCAGTAGATGATCCAAGTACCCCTTGTGGCCGTCCTTCACTTATTCTGGCTGTTGGTCGGTTCACATCCACATGGACCACCAAATGAATCGAAATTACCCTTGACTCTATCGGTGTCAGTCTTCTCGTCTAGCCCAGCTCCAGCCGCTACACGAATGTGCACCCCGTGTCCAATTTTCGCAGCCTTGGTACCCTTTACGGGGCTGTCCAGAAACTGAAGTATCTCAGTGCAGTGATGATACGGCACATCCGTACCCAGTCTGGTGGCACTACCGCAACTATTTTTTCCTACTCTCAACTGTCACCGCTGGCTCACTAGGGCCTGTAATTGCAACAACGAACAAACAGTTTACCCGGCCCTGACCTCCTCTGGGAGAGTTTGTTCTGACCCGCTGAACCTTTCGTTTGGATTTAACCATCCCAGTTTTCCGCTGCAATTTCAGTTTGCCCTTTCAACAATTTCAACGATTCGTTTTACGACGTTCGTTCCGCCGCTACATTACCGCCATCTCCTCACCGAAAGTACTCTTTACAACTGACGTCCCTACATCAGCGATACCGGTAACTCCACTTAGTTTCAATGTAAAAAATATTTTGGAGACGAAACTTACCATTTGTCTCCATTTCAAATTCGTCCACCTCCATCTTCATTTTTGCTTTTTGTGGCCCCGGCCATTTGCTCAAACACCCAAGGTAACTCAGCCACGGCTATTCAGTTTTAATTCATGTCAGCTGGCTTCATCATGGCACTATTCGTACCTTATGCCCCATTGTTCTAGTCGTTTCATTTTCCGCAACTGCGATGAATTTTCACATGCTGAGCCTGTCTCGTGGGTTGTACCCTCCTCTCCGTTGTGTTTTTACCCACCGCGTACAGGCTGTAATGACCCGATCATACCCCGATTGGTCTGTTCCCTATAAAGTGGAAAATAAACCCATTATTAACCGTCACTTTTGGGTAACTTTCGGGCAAATGTACTGGTTGTAAAATACCTCTGAGACGGCGACGAATATGCACTAATCGTTTGGGGTATTCGTCTAAAAAACTACTTAGGCTACCACAACAGGCCAAACTGCCACTGACAGGTTGCTGACAATCCTCATGCATTTAGGCCCGGAAGGGTTGCGAGTATAAAACCAGTCTATTGGACCAGCCTATGATTTTAATTCTGCCGTTCTGAAAACAGTCGCAAATACATCAATTTCTTGTTTTAGGCCTCGATGAAGAACTTCACTACTTTACTTCAAGTATATAACGCTCAGTATTTTGATCTACTGCACGATATCGTAATATTTTGTACACGTTCAATCTTGAGTAACTTAGTGCACATATTTACAGCTCATAAGTTTTCTGCGTGAGAGCGGTTAGCGGAAAAAATCTACTTGAGGGATTAAATATAAAGGTTATCGTGAACTGGACAAAAGCAAATACCGGGGGACAATTAACGACGTCATTCTACTGGTCACAACCACCGAGGCAAGGATTTAGGACGGCAGATGGTTTCACTACCGTGGAGGACGGATTAAACTCCATATGGTTATCGATTTCTGCTTTTGAGAAAGCGGACAACCAGATGAAGAAATTTATTTGCCTGTCAAATACGGTATTAGAAAGCCAGGTGTATAATGCTGGTTGTTTTTCGGTATGGTATAAGAAAAATATATCTAGGTGTACTTCACCGATCGTTTGTTTACAGGCCATCAGAAATTGCGGCATCTTATTTAACTAAAAACCGCCTAAGATAAATTTAGTCATTCATGACATATATATGTCTACCAGAGTCCACTGGCTGAATAATGTAGATTACGCAACAGATACGCCGATGATATTGAGCAAGTGCAAGGCAGGACAACATCGAATCGAGCGATCTGATACGACTGGATGATGGAAAAAATCCTGAGGACGTCAGAGAATGGCACTTTGCAGGGCCCATGCGGAATGAAAGAAGGACGTTGAACAATATATCCTAGCAGGTGCCAAACTCAAGTTGCTAGGCAGCTGTATTCAAAGTGTAACCAACGCTCTCTTTGTCACTAGGCAGTTCAGCTGAACAAGAATTTTTCGCACACAAACGCAAGCCTAACATTGGAGAATTTTACGTGAGGCCAACTTCATGAGGTAAACAGACCGGAGAAATGGGGAGAGAAATTCCTAGAACGATCAACGAAAAACATTCCATGTAAACGTTAGCTGTACTTTTAGGCAACACCAAATTAAAAGACTTTAAATAGACGAACTTAATGCTCAATGAAAAAGGAAGGCTGGACTGGATCCGGATGTTTAACTACGAACTTCCACTAAACGTCACTACTGAACAGCGTAAATTCGTATGCCTTCGTAACCAAAAACACCGACCAATAGATAATTTTGTTTCCAAATCCACTCACTTTGATATGTGGTGAGGCTTGCTCCTGCGAGCGCGTGCCATAACGATTGATAAGTCCCTTATAAGGGCAGTCCGCTTCCTAGGAATCCAGCATAAGTCGGCATTTCGCCACGAATCTGCTGTTGTGACCGATGAGTAATTTCATCCAGCTCTTAAGCCACATAGTGTGTGTGTAGCGCATGCCATAGAGATCGTGATTCTGGGTTGCTAGTGAGAAAGTATGAGTTGTGTGTAGACAGAACGTTTGCACCCGCTGTTCCCATGAATCAAACTTAACAAAATCTTCCACTTGTTAGACCTGCAATATGACTTTTTTAGCAGTAGGGTGGGAAGGCATGGAGGCAAAATGTTGAAAGTAAAGCTATTCAATAATACGTAATTGGCGAAGAATCCTTGCAAAACATGAAGCAAGAGCCTTGGGAAATGTAAGGGGTTCCAATGCCATTCGCAGAGCTCGTGAGCGCGCGACAACAATGCGAGCCATACGGATATAGTCCATTTAAATTAATTACCAATATTCTACTGGCCATATGCTTGAAAAGGAACTCGAAGCATGACCTGGCTGAAAGCGCTCACACACATATGAACACATCAATGCATAAGCATATCGCCCCCAGTTACGTTGGCGTTTTTAACTCTTTTCACCAGGTAAGCCGATCGGATGAGCTGACAGTCAGTACCATTATGATGTGGAAAGAATGTTGTAAACGGGGTGTGTAGGAGAGGATATTTTGGCCTCATTCCCAAGAGCAATGCGGGAAAGCCAGAAGTAATTAAAGCGCACGCCATCGACTGGCTAGTTCCACCAAGCTTGGAGCGGAGAGGGCGTTCCGTTAGTAACTTACTTAACTCTAGAACAGATGGACTGGTCTTTCTGGTTAATTTATTGGAACTTAATTCAGTTCGCGATTGGTCCCATCGTCATGGGATACGACTAACATGTTCTGCTGAACATAGGTTGGGATTCAGAAAGTCTTACTGGGGGCTTTATTCCACAAGTGAAGCTACTGTGCGCTAGAAGTTTGATAAGAATTATACGACCGTCTAATTTTCACTGGGAATCGCCAGCATTGCGCGTCTCACGGAACTCCGGGGAGTTCCAGATTCTTAACATGCAGGCTTCCATGTAAAACACCTGAACGTTTGGTCACGAACAGTTGCTCAACACGGCGATTAGCCAGATGTAGAATCACTAGATAAAACTTACGCCAAGTAGTCACGTATTGATTGATGGGCTACTCGAATGACGGCTTTTCAGGTGAAAATTTGACTCACTGGGAGTCTTGTTCATCCATCGATCTAGTTGTAGATGGTTGATAGTTTGAGGAGGTTTGTCAACTTTCGAATGCGATTTCTTTCTATGAGAGTGAAGCCAACCTTGGTCAATTTCTTGCCTGTCCAAGCTAACGGTCTGCATGTTGCGGGCTTGAGACTTTTTGAAGTTTGGTGCAATGGATACCGACAATGATTCTAAACAAGAATGAAACAGCCGCAAGGTTCTTTCCAGCTTTTGATCATATATTGACGCTACTTACAAGAGGAAATGTGATCTGAAAGATGATACATTATAGCCCGCTGTGAATTCTGAATCAAGTACGGGCATCTGACGTTCAAAAGTGATAAAGCTGTTGTGCTTAGCTTCGAATCAAAGCCATTGCTGACGCTCATCGGAACTAGGCGCACGCGGAAGGTCACAAAATGCTTTGGCACCCAGAATCCCATTTCGACCTGATACTACCGTTAGCAAGCGCTTAAGAAGCTCTACGTTGTGTAGAATGGCGCAGAGAACTTTTGTATGCTATCGACAAATAATATAACACTGCCCCACTTCCATATTAGTTGGGCAACAGCGTTGGGTCGCCGGGAATTTTAAGAAACTCTGTCCACCAAATATTAGTTCATGGAGCATCTTGCCTTACTCTGGTCTGATATGGATAATACATGTGAATTAAGCTTGCATGTAATACGTCTGGTAACTGGTAAGCTAAAATTTTGTAATGAGATGTGGAAGATGCAAACAAGCAGGAAACGGAAAGGTATCAGTGGGTAGACCAACTCCCCCAGGGATATTGCTGACTCTGCAGCCTTCCTCTGGTCGTTCTTCAGTAAACTTTTATCATGCTTTATTTAGGAAGTCAGAAAAGTCTACAGTACGCCAAAAGGGAATTTATTAAAGAAAAATAGATTGCAATAAACGTATGTTATTCTGTAAAACGAAACGTTCGATGAAGCAAACTGACCTTTCTGACCGAACTTTCAAGGAATGATGATACAATAACGAGGAGAAATTCTCCGTATGGAAACACGTCCCGCAACCATAGAGTTAGACCACTCTTACAGTTGCTTTGTGTGCACGGCCTTTCAGCTTCAAAGCGACTCGGTCACAACGTCGCAAGTTCCCGAACAAGTTTGCGGAAGCTGCTGGCGTACCGATTATTCGAGCAAAGTCTTCACCCGTTACAGTACAAACACCTTTTGAGCAACCACCAAGATGCGCAAACAGATAAACAGCCGAAGATCGTTATTCTGAATCTTAAGGAAAGCGCAAGGTGACGAAAGACCTTGGCGTAAGACAATGCCAAAACAAGAATGGTGTCCGATATTCTGGTTAAATTAATTTTGTGGTAGAATTGCCCTCAAACAACCTAAGAATATGTCGATCGCATAATCCAGTTCCAATAACATCTCTCCAGACGTGTCTTTGATGTATACGTTGATAATTCCCCCGATGGTGTACTCCATAATGACATAAGCAGCTTAACCGAACATAAAGGAGTAAAGGAGACAACATTGAAGAAATTCTATGGTTGTCACGATACCGCTAAACATGTTCTTACACACCCGAACCCTGCCGAAACTATGAGAATATGTTGCAGGAAGAATGTTGCCAAAATTCACTGGCATCTGTATCAGGCGGTGAATAATTTGGAGAGCTTATTTGTCAACAGAGCCAAGGGCGCCCTAAAGGTCAAGGGAGACCGCGAATATTGGTCAGCGATACAGGTAACGTCATTTAAGCACTTGAGGTGCATCCGTTCCGAGTGGAAATTTTTCCTGATGATATCGGACTTGAGTTTCATATGCCAAGGAAAACCTCCGCAATATGGAGGAAACCAGTAACCATGTTGCGGCCGGCTTGAAACTCATTTTCCCACGGTAGAAGCAACCGGTGGGTGTGCCTTTCTTGAACACGGGTACGATCAATTATTTTCTCCAACACAGTGGAACACGTTTTTTCCCAAGCGAGCGCAGACAACCTAATCAAAGCAGAGCCAAAAGCTTCTTCGCCAAACTGAAAAACTCTAGAGGAAGTGCGCTCGTTTCAGCAGCTCGGTATCATTTTAAGGCAAAAATGCGTATTAGTATTTTACCGAGCGAAAAGGTCGAAACTGGCAGACCATGGAACGAACAAACCATATAGGTGAAAAAGTACGGAGACCAAATAAATTGCGTTTGGAAGCATTTTACCCAGTTATTTAGACACCGGCATTTGTTACACACCAGATTTTCAGTATCCCCTTCGAGTAACTCACGGAATACCGCTTAGGACTCGTTTTGCGTGTTAGGCAAAACAGCTTGTGTGAACTACCAGCTGCATTGTTTTTCCATTTTCCTGAAATCTCGGTCTCACCCCTCTGTCTGCATAAGGGTTAGGTTTGAACAGTCTTGTAGACGATCGTCCAACCGACCAAAGCGCTCCTACCAAGCTGTGACAACATGCCTTCCGAGATCTAGTACCATTAGCGCACGCTCGGCATCACCACAATGAGAGTTCTAGGTATGGCACACAGACATGGTAATTTCATTCCAGTTACGGTCATTTTTCCCTGAAGAAGCGTCTCCCGATTGCCTACTACCGCTCCAAGAGCAGTCCAGTTTGGTTTCCATGGATATACCTCCCTTCTCATAAAACTAACCGCTCTCTCGTTACGGGATGGGCGTTTTTGGTTACAGCCCCGACGCGAGCCCAGGGGATTGTTGTTGAGTTTCCGTCAGCAAGTTGTGTTGCGAGGAACCTTCTGCTCTATTTACGGTTTTTCTTCAAGCGTTTCCTTTTTTCTTACTGGAGTACTTTCATTGCCATGCAATCACACTATCAGCCATACCCTTGCTTCCTACAGGATTATGGAGATATTTACCGCCCTGTCCATTAATATAGCCACTGAGAATCCATGAGGTCCCGGAACGATGCTCCCCCCAACAGTAGTCTGCCCCCCAAAAGCCTACTTCAAAATTAGGTCCGCTTCATTTAGATGAGCTTCAAATCTAGCCACTCGACACCAGTTTGATGGGTACAGCGTCTGACAGTTGTTAAGCTTAATTATCACAAGATCTGCTTCCGCCAGCGCTTCAAAAGCTGCTTACGCTTCAACCCTTAGTAACACCCTCCTCAACGTCTCGTCTTCAACCAAGCCTACTGAAGTCCACGTGGTATCCTAGAGCAGGGAGTGCGGGTAGACTTGTGTCTACCTCCATCTTTAGTCAGCCAGGAAGGTAACACGTTGGAAAGGCTATTTTCGTTGGCCGTTGGTCAATCTCGGAAGAAGGAGCTCCCTGAAACTTTGCTCATTCTTTGCACACCTTTGTTTCTGACATTTAGTGCCTTTATAACACCACTGGCGGGAATAAAAAACAATCGCTTAATGCTGGACCAACTCATCGCTTCCCAAAGTCGTTTATCTTGCCGATCTCACCCTCCGTGTTCTGGCTTACTCTCACCTAATTTAGACGTCTTAAAGAATGTTTACTGCCTAAGTGTGGGCCGTAAACTCTGAAAAAAGGAACATGTAGCCAACTTAAGAAGCCAATACACCGAAGTTCTTCACCAGAGACTTGCAGGCTTCCGTGTAGTAGGTGATTGTTACTTCCTTTGCTGTGCCTTTTCGAAACTACCTGCCCGACTGCGCACTTGACTCCCCGCGCCCTCTTTGCTTAGTCGAGTCATCGATCCTGAATTGGTTCATCCGCCAATCCTTGACACAGTCCTAGACAGTTTCGGTCTTGTGCCTGCGTATTTTCCACAATGCACACTGCATCGCCGGTTATTGTCGCATGACTTACACATTTTAATCTAATCTTTAAATGGAGCATATATCCGCTAACCCGGTCAAGCCACCGACAAGTGAAGCGGTGTTTCCCCCCTCTATTCCCCCTTTCCAGATACTGGAACAAGTGCTCACGTGACACTGAGTTTGCGGCCTTGCCGCTAAACCCCATATTTCTCAGCCTATCCCCTGGGTCTGATTTCGTACGGTGGATCGATGGATCATTCGAAGTCTCCCCTCAGACATCCCTTAAAGCTTTGCGAATAATATATTCGAGGAATACAGAAGTTAGAATGTGGAAAAGACAGCTGAAACAATGATAAGAGGTAAAGGAATGATGAGTGCTTGGATATTTTAAAAACAAAAATGTTCAAAAGAGGTTGAAAACATTTCGCATGCACGGTCTACCTATGGTAAATGCCTGCTTTTATGCCGAATCTATCCAGTACCATCTAGGGGGAACTCCATTCCCCGAAAAGTATTTTAGATGAACCTTGGTCTAATCCCGAACATTGTTACATCTTCTGATTCCATTTCTGACACCCGAGCCCGACCGGCGTGCCAACTTATAGGACATATCGAACCTGATTTCGACCTACTCGTGTATGCCTAGTAGGCGAAGCCCAGACAGCCCAATACAGACAGTGAGGCGCCTAACAGTGTCGTGGTCTCTACAGCCCCTGAAGAATTTGGATTAGACTTTTGAACTACTTAAGCCTCCATGGTCCTCTACTCTGCCCTGTACTCTATCCGTGAAAATATTGACTAATCAGAACACGGGGACTGTAGCACCGCGCTAAACATGGTATGGGTGCTGGCCAGTGCTAGGGCGTCGTTGTGATGATGGCTATGGAAACGTTGTGAACCTTTTTTGAACCTTATTATGTGCCGATAGTGCTGAATCAAACCTGCACCTCTTTTTCACACCCGTATAGGGAATCGGGGGACTGTGCCGTGATGTCATTCTGCCAATTGTGGTGGATTAATTCCTATCGAATAACAATTGGTTTTGGCGGTTCATTGTCGTAACCTTCTGGATAATTTGTTATCGCACACCCGGTGTGAGTATACCACTTGCTGCTTCATCCTTCTTCTTGGATTATCGTGTCCGGTTGTAAGCAGTCGAGTGTTCGGAAAGACTCCGACTGTCAACGTCTGTAGTAATGGTACCATCTGATTCTTGTTTTAACAAAAAGTTTTAACAAAAAGTTGTCCCATCCGGGCTTTGGCCTTAAGAATTCAGGAATAATAATGCGTTCCCAAGCAGCAGAGGGGCTCCTAGGTCGCTTTCGTCGTGACCAGGCCAGACCACGACAGGTCCATAAGACCTGGACCAAGCGGCGCATCCGGCGCAGGAGAGTTTGAGGGATACCCATGCTACGACTTGATAATAAAGAGTATAAGTACATCGAGTTGTCATCTGACTTCAGTAAAGGAGGAACGTTCCGCTGCGACACATTATCAGATATCGTGGACCAGCATCCGGACTACTTATGGCTGCCCAAATGGTGATGCCAAAAACCAAGGTGTAATTTGGACCTTGATGAAGGAGGCGTGAAAGGCGATTAGGCCCTCCGTCACTCCATTTCAGAAGGAGAATTTTTAAATTCTGTAGGCCCTCTTGTGCTGTGAGCTGATTATTTGGTACTCACTTGGTTGAAAGGACTAGGGGTCCGTTTGAGCCCTTTCACTGCACTAGCCCGGAGCCGACGGTTACCAGGATCGACGCTGGTGCCATATTCACTCGAAGTGTTCATCCATTTCGTATTTGAAATGGTTTCCATTTTTCAACTCCACCATAACAACAGGCAGCGAGTGTCACAGGTTAATAACCCTGAGTTCGCGCGGGTGTCTTCGACAGCTTGCAGGCACTCTACTTGCAGTAGAGTAGGAGTCCATTTCTGCTGCGGCGATCCTTATAATGTGGAAAAAGGTCCAGTAGCAGCTCCGCATTTGCGCTGCCACGTAGCATACGTTAGAATGTGATCAGAAGTGCTCTGGGCATGCGGTAGCTTTGGGTAAATAAATTAAGTGACTCCAACCCGTCCTCATAACCATTGCCTCAGTCCATCCCTTAGACACATGGTTGGTCTCTGTACGCATTCAGTATGAGTCAATTCTCTAGGTATGAAAATAGACCACATAGCGGTCACTAAGTGTGTGTGTGTGAAGCGCAATGTTTTGAAAGCTGTTTGACTTAACTTCATAAGTAATCGTCGGATTAATCCAAACATGCTTCGGGTCGACGCGCAAACGTGCCCGGCACGGATTGGAGTTTGAGCCAATGAAGTCGTGGTCTTCTTTACAATCAGATGTTAGCGGTAAAGCCCCGTTCCAGTGAAACGTCGTAACTGCCTTATCACTGCCAACCTGCATCGTAGATATATTCATTGGCATTTGATGTCGGCTGCCAAACTCGACCGCCGTTAGACTGGATCATTCTATGAAGTATCATTGTTATTTCTTATTTGAGCGAAACTCCCTTTGGTTCCTTTATTCTCCTTCTTTCAACTCCTACAAAGATGGAAACCATTTTAAATCAGCTAGATAATTCTGCTGCATAATTTGGAATAACACGCCTTTGAAGTGTAAAATGCTCATCATCATCGACAGCATGACATCAGTGTTTAACACCGATGCTTCACTGCCGTACAAACATGATTTATCTGAAAAACTTATTGTGAAGAAAAGAACAAAGATGGACAGGTGAAGGGACTTAGTTCTAGCTAGCTCAGCGGTTAGGGCGCGAGCGTACTGACCGGAAGGTCCGTGGTTCGAACCCTGCCTCTGTCTCTCGACTTCCCCTGTCTAGGCTTGGGCAACCTGGCAGTATCCCAGCCCTCGTGCTTCCTTCGGGTTGCACGGCAGCTAGGCACCGAAAGGGTGCTACAGCTGAACGATTTATTTTTTTTATTTCTAGCTAACTACAGGTGCTCACACCTCCGGACAATCGTTCAGGCAATCTGGATAAAAACTGACAACAAGAACGCCATTGACATCAGTTGGCGGCCATATCTTGCAGCGTCTCCAACCAGGCACAGTGAGGAGCACACGGTCCACGTCCTGGAAGGCGAGTAACGCCTACAGCACCCAAGCGCTTCGTAATCTTTTTCATACCCCATCTTCCCATTCGAAGATTGGCTAACTCCCTGCTTTCGCCACTCTGAGTTGGGCGTGGAAAACAGCACTCTCTTCGGCAAATTGTGGTTCCACGTACACACAGGCTTTACCGAATTTGATGAATGTCACGTCAATACATGTTCGGCGGCTCTAGCAGAAACCTATCGTGCTCTTGCAATCAGGGGGTTGGTCACACGAGCGGTTATGGAGAAGTCCGTGCTAATTGGTACGCAACTTTTTCTTCCTGTCCGGATCGTATTGTAGCCACGTAGTAGTTTTGCGTAGGGCTTACTTGACGCTCACCGGCGCATTTCGGCACATTCTGCTAATTTTTTAATACTAGGCTAAGAGCCACACTCTTCCATTCACATGGAAACCTTCCGTTTCCCAGAGCAATTGTATACAGTTTCCAAGGGCCAAGCGATGGTGTCAACTGGTTCTTTCACATCTAAAGGTCGTTAAACGTCTGGTTCTCTTGAACTTGAAGTAGCTCAGTGGTTAAGTTGTGAGCTATTTAGGTAATTCAACGCCTTTACATCTTCCCCCAGAGCTGTCTCCCGACCATACCGGGCACAAGAATACTATTTTTGGCCATAGGTGTCTTAGTGGTGCTGCTGGTGTTGGATGTTGTGAATGAACGAGGCAATTAGATAACGGGTATATGTTTTTGAAGCAGGTGCTTCAGCCGCGGAAATGTCTATCAGAATCAACAACTGTGGTTTGGCCATATTCTACGCATGCGAAAACGCCTGCCGGGACGAGTGTTATTCTCTGTCCCTCCTTCAGAATTGCGTAAACTGCGAGATGGACAATGTGGAGCGTGGCAGAAGGGTGTGAAAGAGATTATGAAGGGTGTGGTTATTGTTGGTGCGGTCCACCTTCCAGGATACGGTCCCCGTGTTCCCGTGTGCTTGGTCGGAGACATTGCAAGAAATGTCTGGTAATCTATGTCCGTGGCGTGCTTTCGGTTTTTTTCCAGCTTATCTGACTGACCGCTCGGAGTTGCAGACACCTCGCGATGCTTTCGGTGGGCTAGCACCAGGTTTCCCCACCCACTTTTTTTCGCCTCTTTTAAGCACACTTCAGTATACTTAGACTTTGTGGTTGTACGGTAGTCAAGTATCAGTGTCAACTCTGATATTGCTCTCTGTGATGCTGATGATGACGATTATCAACCGTGTGTTTAGGAGATTTGTCACCAGCCCAATCACCCCTATATTTAGTAGCCCAAAGGACTGTGACTTCTTCGGGTCCTTATTCTGAGGAACAAGCATGAACCCATCCCACCTTATTTCTACTCGGTTGGTCCTCTTTGTATTCGTTGGAATCTGGGGATGGGGATCTAAATCAAACCCCATATGATCACAACGCTCTCTTGTCTGTGCACACGGATTTGGAACTAACAACTTGTTTTAGATTATTCAGACACCGGTTTTAATCATCGGCGACAGATTTCTACCGTTTTTCTGTCTAGTGCAATGGCGGAGGAGGTGAATTTCTGCCCACTCCTTTTGAGCAACTTCGCTCTTTTTCCACTGTGTGGGTGTTTTTTTTTGGGGGGGGGGGTTAGATCGGTTATCTTCAGAGATTCTCCAACAATCTGTTTATTGCGTATGTGACTCCTGTGTTTGACACTGGGGCAAAAGATACCAATTGATCGCATTTTGTTGTTTAGGTTGCGAGCCAGTACCACACTGGAGTAGTTTGCAGAGTTTGGGTTTGATGGACATGCTCTCTTCCGAAGGTGAATAGATATATTGTCTGTAGTATCACTGGTTAGTTTCGATTACTGAATAGTGGGGACGTTTTAGCTAATTTCGTGAGGTTTTTCGCGTCTACATTCTTTCTGTTCATTTGTGGCTGTCAAGCTTGTGGAAAATCCCGTTTGAGTCTTCTCCCAATATGTCAGTGAGCTATTCAACAGCAGCGAGCGCGAGTGAGTGAATGAATGAATGGTTCCATCAGCTCTGAGTAGACTTGGTCACAGACTATTCACGCAGTAGGCAGGTCAGGTCGACTGATTTAGTGCTATCCTCGTAGGTTCTTGATTGTGACCGTCTACCGAGTAGATAACATACACTAACATCTTGACGACCCGTGTTCGAATCTCACACATGCGCTTTGAAGTTGACTGTTAGCCTTCGTCCTTACAGTCTGTATGCATGTTTCAGGGTGAAGGTGTTTGAAAAGAAGTAAGAGAAATAGAAGTTTAAAACACATTTTCGATGAGATAAATGCTCCCGTGCGACTGTTCGGCATATTCACATATGTTGTTAAGATGCCTAACTGGGATGGCACAGTCCCTGGATTCAAGCAGCCTTCAAGAACAACCTTGAGTATATTTTCGCAAATAAAAATTCCCGGGTTCATGCCCAATTTTCCTCTGTGTTCTCCAAGTACAGATCTCGCAAGGCATTGGGACTAAATCTAGTCTCTGAAGGCGGCTCAGCTATTCCAGCTAATAGAAACCAGACATTATTTTCGTTGGTTGTTGAACCCATCCTAACAGTCAACCTCGTTTGGCAATGGCTCAGATCGAAGCAGCGAGTGAATGGACAAAATATACAACTCAGGATATGATTTAAATTGATCAAACGTCTTGGTTATCCGTACTATCATTCTGTTAGTGGCTCATTTAGCCTTGATCCCGAGAAAGGTATGTGCATAAAGTGCGAACTTACTGACCGGAAATTCTCTGGTTCGAACTCAACCTTGATATGTCGACTACTCCTATCTAGGCCTGCGTAACCTGGCAGTATCTCAGCCCTCGTGCTTCCTGCGGATGGCATGGGAGCTAAGAATCAAAAGGTTTTTGCGGCTGAACAGTCTTGACCGTTATCGTCACTTATTCAGCCTAGTGTGTTATGTAGATTTAAGGTCATCCTAGTTTTTTTGTGTCCTCAGAATAGATGTCCGATATTATATGCACCAAAAGACCGGATTTGTTCCACAGGAAGTCTGGAGCCTCCTGTACTAAGATCGTTTCTGAGGTTTCTCTAACTCAATTGTAGAAGATGGACGTTAATCTCTGGCCTTATCACCATCCGTGTCTTCCAGTCACTACCATCAAAGGTTCAGTTAGTGGATTTCTTAAGTGATCGTCAACGTATGTTAAGAACAAGTATGGACCAAGAAAATACTCTCGATACTCTATTTGTTTGAGGTCATCTCCAATTTTTGGCGATCCGCGTCTTCCTCGATAAATAATCCGTGGGTTTGCAAGATCACTGGTGAGAAATTCTACGAAGCGTTTTGTTAAGATCAATATAGATAACATCTATACCACCCTCAGCGTCCGATGCCTGGGCACCGCTTTATTAAGGCAAGGGGATCTGCAAACACGGACCTCTTAGGAAATCCTTGTTGTTTGGATGACCATAATTCTTCGGGGTCCATATGCCTATTCAATGTTTGGTTCTACGTTCAGGTATCTTACATAACACTTATGTCAGGCTTAACGGACGACAGTTTTTTTGGTGTGGATAACTCTTATCTCCCTACTACGTTGTTTCACAACCACTGGTAGTAATCTGCCGTCCATTGAACCGCGGAACCGGAGGTTGTTTGGATGCTCCATGTGGGAGTCATTGATGTAACTCCTGTTCCCGGTTTAATGGTAGACTGCTTATGGGGCTTTTTCTACTCCTCAAGTATAAGCGTTCGGGTGAAGGAGGCGGGCTTGCCGAGCAGCAACGCTCTAAAATTGCCAGTTGTTGCCGTAGTATAGAACGGAAATGACTGCAGTTGGTCAGGTGAAATATCATATCTTCCTTTTTGGCCATTTTCTGGGTGTGATGGCGCTACAAAAGCTTGCATAGAGGCTGAGGAGAGATTGTTCAGGTTTTCTTGACTCAAAAATCCCATTACAATAACCCTCGTATAATTCAATGAATTCAATCAATAATTGTTCAGATTTTGGCCGCAAAATTTAAGCAGGATGCACTTGAAGTTTTAGGGGAAACTTTCCTTTCTGCCATAGGGGAAGCGCGCAGTTCTCTACCATGTCATGATTGTGTCTGAAAGCCACCGGTAGCTATCGATAATCGTCTGATGGCCTTGTATCTGATGCCTGCCGGGGAACTGACGTTCTTCTCAGCTGTTTAACTTAGAAAGAATGCGCCTTGAGCTGATGCCGTTTTAGGTACAGTCTTCAAGGAAGTCTGGAAGAACTGCGCCAATCGCTGAGAGATGATTCTCACCTCGACTTTCTCGAAAATACCAGCTTCAACTCCCCATTGGTCATATCAGTACCATGAAAGCACATGAGAGGGGAAATCAGGCTTTTTGTCCGAACCAAACTTTTGGCTGAATTTTTAGAACATACATGCTTGCTAGCGCTTGACTGTTGTGATGTTCTAAGGTACGTGTGACCCTTGGCTCTATTGATGCAGCTAGGTTATGGGAACGCATGTCGAACTCTGATAGGCTCACAAGTTACTGACCATGCCCAAGGTTTTATGCAGTGACATGCCAGTTAAGGTCAAATGGAGCGAGATGGCTGTGGTTGGGGTACAAATTTACTGACCGGGAGGTCCGTGGTTCGAACCTGACCTCTGCCTCTCGACTTCTCCTGTGTAGGCTCGGGCGACCTGGCAGTATCCCGGCCCTCGTGCCTCTTTCGGGTAGCATGGCAGCTAGGCATCGAAAGGGTTTTACTGCTGAACGTTTGTCTCTTTTATCTTTTTATAAATTCACAGTCATTCTGTTTTCCGAGCGGAGTTTAACAGGGTTACCCCTGCCTCTTTATGTCTTCAAACTTGCTTTGGACAATATCCTGTGCAGGTCATTCGAAGGTTGTAATGCTGGAAATGAGGCACAACGTCTAAAAGGTTACCTAACGCTTGATGTGGAGTTTGCTGATAATATCGTCTTGGTGAGCAAACCTGAGTTGGCCATATAGAAATTGCTGAATCTTTTGACCGTCGAGGTGTTTTGGCGTGGGATGTTCTTCAAGTCATCTTGGTGCAGAGGTATTTTCCTAGGATGGCTGTTGCCTCTATCTAGAATCACACTGGGTAATGGTCACGTAAATGAAGTTGATAAACCCGTTTACCTTGTGAACCGCCTTGTTTATGGTGGATTTCGGAGAGCAGGTTATTACGGATTGCGAGGATGAAGCCGTCTCGGCTTCCGGACTGAAACTCGAAAGTAACTGAAACAGTATAACTTGAAACAGTAAAAGACATAGCTCAATGTCAAATCTATTGGAGAACGATGGACCAACAGCATCTTGTATATCCATGAGTTTCGCATGCAGCGAAACTCTAAAAGATATATTAACCACTGATCTAATTACCCATTACCAATTTCGTTTGCGTGTGTCCGTACTCAGCTCGACTTTAAAACGAAATTGGAGCCAATCAACTAAAAGAGTCTTTGGGGATTCTTAATTTGGAATAGTGCAGAAATGACAGCATGCCATCGGCGTTGTGTACTATATGTCGAATGGTGTACGTAATACTCTACGTGTTAGTTTGATATTTCCCCCCCCTATGTCTATCACACTGTGCGGAACAGGGTAGATAGTGTCAAGTGCGGTTTGCGCCAAACCGCATATAAAACCATTGTGCTACTCTATCCGATATGGTTATGAGGAAATAAGACTAGGGTGAACAGAAGGGTTCATCCCCAAACCCACTAGTGTTCCCAATCCCCTTGGAACCATTGAACATTAGATTCTCATCCGACTACCAAGGAAGGCAGTTACATTCAAGACAGTATCATATGGCTAAGATGTTATGCATTCCAGGTCAGTTTTTCAAGTTTCATCAAGGATAAGAAGAATAAGGAGATGACAAACGCGTTGGAAGCAATGGCCCAGTAAGTTGATTGACTTGATCACGTGGTCTCGCACCCATTTTTTTGAAATAGGGAACCACCCTACAAGTGCTCCATTCTGTCGGTATTCTTTATTTACCCCAGGCTACCCATAAAGGACTTACCAGCTTTGAAGAGTGTTCTGCTCGCCATGAAGAGGCGACCGTATCCCGGTGTGCCGGCTTGTGTGTTCCCGTAACTCCTTGAGCCATACTGGGGCGGTGTCGGTGAAACACTTGCTGTGGCGTCGAAGATGCTCTCTGGTCTTACCCTTCTTAGTTAACCAAACATAGGGATAGGCAGAACCGTAAAAACTAAGCTGGGTTCCGTCCCGCATCGATCATATTTTCACCCTCCGTCAGATTGTGGAACAGCGACACTGCTTCCAGCAACCAACAATGGTGGTCTTTGAAGGCTGCCTTTAACGCTGTGAACCGCTAGGCACTATGGCAGCGCACAAGTATCCCCCTAAATTCTCGACCTTCGTTATAGCACTGTACTTGAAGTCACGCGGACGTGTGATGATCTGTGTGGCGCTGTCGCCTGAGTCCACTACATCAAGTGGTGCCAGGCAAAGCTCTCTTTCATATTTCTTATTCAGCTTCGCGATTGATGTCATCATGGGAGACTCAACTACAGCCTTTAATGCGTCTGTGCTTCCAGGACATACGCTCGTAGATATCGAGTACGTAGATGATACAGGTCTTTTTTGGATCTGATCTCATTGTAACCAGACAACAAATAATCTAACTAATTCGGCCTCACGGTTTGGGATGCGCTTCACACCTGCAAATTGTAGAGTGCACGACTGGGCTGACTGAGGTAATGGACAAATTTTCCTACCTGGACAGTTGTATTAGTTCCGGTGGTCTAGCCAAAGGCTTGGAAAGAACGGAGCAGCTTTTGTGAAACTGCATCACCTGTTACGTAGGCATGATATCAGCTTATCTGTCAAGTGTCGAGTTTATGGTGTTGCTGTGCGCTCCTGGGTCAGAAACCTGGCAGCTGCGCGCTGAGGACGTCAAAGAACTTTCAATGTTTGACAATCGATGTCTTCGGAGCATTGCACGAGTCTAATGAAAACACGGAATGAGTAGTGCTGAAGTACGTCAATTGGGTTTCGAAAGAAATAAGTCATTCACAATAGGTGAGCTGATCGCACTCCATAGGCTGCGCTGGCTTGGTCACCGTTCCCCGAATTGCAGTTGACGGACTTCCTAGGAGAGCTCCTTTTGCACAACCGCGCAGTGGGTGGAGACGAGCCAGGTGAAGTCATGCGATGACCTGGAAGCGAATTATGAAAGCTATTACGAGCAAACTCAGCTGTGCTGGTCATTGCCCTCTCCCTGGATGGGGATCCCGAGACGTGACACTCCAATGGTTAGAGACATTATCAGACATGGTCTTTTTGCACGCTTACTGGCCCACATGCACCCAAGCTGTTGCCTTCAATGCATAACTGTCCCTCTCGATCTCCACAAAGAAAATTCCTTTGTAGTCACCCATCAATCATATCAGCTACCGCATCCACTGTGTGGCTATCTACCCGTTCCTCCTCAGATCATCGGCGGATAGAACTGTGGCAGCTATAGCCGCTAAACAAGATGTACGCGGTTTTTAAAGCTGGAAAATGTTGATGAGGGACATCGGAAGCCCCAATGTGGAACGGATCCTTTGAGTTTTATAAGGACTCATTTTAGTTTATTTTACTGTGAAAGAGGTTAGATACAGAACAACGGCTGGGTGATGAATCAGAAGGGCTTAACCGGGGGTGGGTTGGGAGTGATCGGTGAATAAGGAGCTGTAAGGGCGAATGGTATTTCCTGGTTGCCATGACCGAAGAAGGACTTTGAGTGACGCCCCATCGTGAGCCTCTAACTCGAAGTCTGACCCTCTGACTCAAAAGTCTGAACTACGAAATAGTGGTTGTTAGTGTTCTTTTGAGGTAACGTTCGCACAGCCAATGACTCAATAGTCTAACCTTCTTGGCAGAAGGGGCTGGCCTAACTCGATGGCGTATACGGTCAGACGTGGATAGCTGACTGTTGATGCTGGTACGCACAACAAGTGTGTTAGTATCCCCAATGGCCTCATGACAAGTTTACTATTCTGTTGTGGCCGTCAGAATAAACTTTTGGGCGCGCGAAGTGTGCTTTTTAGTGACGGCCTTTTATGACGGCTTTTTCCTTGGGATAAAACAGCACCAGTGCTTCTGTAGATTTGGAAATGGTGGTCGTTTGGGGGACACACCTTAATGTTCTAACAGTCCGGTGTCAGCTAACCGTACGACTTTACCACCAGATCGCTTTATGGTACGATTTCTCGCAATACGGGGACTCGCTGTTTTTCTTGTGATCTCTTTGGCCTTTCTGGCATGATTGAACCTTAAGGAACCGAATTCCAGCTAGTGTAGTTCGCAGGGTCGTTGTGGCGTTGAAGCCCCGCAATCACGACAAGGTGACAATTTTCGGTCAGGGTGAATTTTTGTAGCATACGGCTTAGTCTGTACGACGGCCGTATATTACCACTGCGAAGCGAACATTTTAATCACCTAAGATTGGTCGTCTTTAGATTCAAGTCGAAACTTCTGGGTAACTGAACACGGGGTCTAACGGCTGTGAAGGCAACCTTGTGCCTTACACGCCTCAGCTCTTCAGCCCGTATTTTCACCCGTTCGGTTGGCGACGGTGACTTCATTCTCGTCGATGTTATTATCCTTTCATACATCAGCATCCAAGCTAAAACGATCGATTTGTCAACCTAATGATAGTACTGAGGTTCATAATGTCGCAGCGGATTACTTTTCCTTCCAGCTTAGGCATTCCGAAGAATATTAAAGCGATTACCCAAAAGGTTTCAAAGTGTCAGCCACCTGACTGGTGCTCAACAGTGGTTAACTTCAAAGAAGATTTTGTAACCTGTGTTATTCATGATACCTAACTGTTCAGATTGAGAAGAAACCTATGGATGACTATTGTGAGATCCGGCAACAGATAAACAGCGTGGACTTTGTGGAACTCTAACCTCTATGCGTCCGTTTTTCACTCTTAAGAAACATACTCATAGAGAATATTCCTTTAGGGATCACAGCTGTCAAGAGGAGAACTATAGAGGGTTCAATGATTCTCCCTTATGCAGTAGACCTCACACTCGAGTAAGATTTTCTGTTTATTCGCATCCTGTGTTAGCCGACCAGTCCATACTGATCACTAGTCAGATGGCAAGAAGCGGAATAAGAAAACATTCGTTTCCAACCTGCCACACCTATGGCACCGACGTGACGTGAGTTTGTCTGTCAAGGGAAGAGTTTACACTGTGATGGTGCAATCCATACTGCTTTATGGGTGAGAGACGTGACCCCTACGCGCAGAGGACATACGGAAGATGTCAGTGTTTGATCATCAATGTCTCCGAAGCGTTGGTCAGGTCTGGTGAGAACATCGGATTAGTAATGCTGAGGTACGCCAGAAGGTCTCAGAAAGGAGGAACTCTCCCGCGATAGATGAATTACTCACGCTTCATAGGTAGCGCTTGTTGGGACATGTACTCCGCATGCCAGAAGAGCCTCACAGAGCTCTTTTTTCCCAGCCCTGTACTGAGTGGAAGCGACCGATAGGTGGACAATGTATGACCTGGCAACGAAGTACGAAAAAACTAACCAGTAAACTTAGTCGGGTGGGCAACTGCCCCTCCATGGATGGGGACTCCGGGACTCAAATCACCTGTAGTTAATGACACTGGCCCAACCAGTGGTGCTCATGTATCAAAGCTATCGCCTTTAATGCGTAGTTACCCAGTTTCCGAACAAACTGAACATGCCTTCACCTCCAAGGCTTGGTTGTACGTTCCACATTCCCGTTTTTCGTTGATCGAAACTGTAGAAGCTGGAACCAATTTGCCTATGGTACATGGTTTATAGCTGATAAATTGAGTTGATTGATTGTGTGCTCGGTTGGGAGTGTAATCTGCATACCTGACGTGTCTGAAGCACATCAACGTTTAGTGGCACGCTTTTTAGTACCTTATTCGAAATCGATTGCAAATTCATCACTATGGATTGAAGACGATAGTTACGTTCATTGAGAAAGCTGCCAGAAATTTGAAGAAAGGCGTTCAGAAAAGGCTACTTGGATTGGCCTGAACGGAATCACAACTGTTCAGCAGCATTCAGTGCGAACGTTCGCACTGAGTTCGTTCTTGCAAACCAAGTGTGATGGTAAAACAGTCCTTAGTAAAGCCGCTGCAGGTCAGGAATCACCTAAAGATGATCAAGTTCACTTTGGATGGGGTTGTGAGAATTCTTTACTCCTATTCTTGATCAAGACTGGCTTTGGTATAAACAACACGGGACGGTTGCATAAAATCCACTCGCTGTCCCTTTGGCCCTGCTGGAGCTTATCTGGTGGGCACAATCTTTTGGATCACTCCAATAACAATCCGCTTGTAAGTTGGTTTTTGATCCTATTATCGTCTGAGGAGCGCTGGATCTAAACACTCAGTGGTGTTCTTTGTATTTATTACCATATCGCTTCCTGTGCACAGTGTGCATCACACGGGCTACCGTATATGAATGGACCAGCCAAAATTACTGGTTTGAGGCATCTTAGTGGTCAGGGTGCAAACTTACTGACCGGAAACTCCTTGGTTCGAGCCCAACCTCGACATCTCAGCTGTTCTTGTCTAGGCTTGGGCGACCTCGCTCTTTTTTCGGTTGGCATGGGAGCATTGTACCGAAAAGGCATTACAACTTGATGACTCTTATTGCTATTGTTGTTACAAACTTATGTTAAATTAAAACGGTTTTTGTGAAGATAGATGCCCATTTGGACGGTGTTGACGCCTGCGGAATATCTTGTTTATGGTATCCTTCAAGTAAGTGTGTTGCGCAAAAGCTGATTTCGGTCTCATAAGTAATGTTTTATTAAGCAAAAGGGTTTTTGCCCGAGGACTTTCAGTCGCGGATTGCCCTTCCTTTGCGGTATAGCTGTGAGGATCGGGTGGAAACTTGACCAAATCATATAATGAACTGTATGCACAACCGCCATCTCTACACCATCTGCTTTTGTCCGATCTCGTCAAGCTCTCTATATCACCTTTATTTAATAAGTTCCGATTATGTTGAGGATGTAGCCGGTACTAATAATTCCTCACGTCACCATTGTCATTCTTCTCCCTCTAAACCTGATGAGTAAGCGCAGTACTACTAGCAACAAGACGGTTTTGATTCCGCAGTATAAAAACGTCTAGTACTGGTGTACAAAAAACGCATCGTCTGCTTCCAGAACACAGCACCATCAAAACCGCATATTGAACTTGGAATCATTGAGTATGGGACACGTGGATGTGACCGTTTACTTTTACTGAATGCTAAAGTCGTAGGGTCATGTTATTAGCTGTAAGCATGACAGTTGCTTTCAAATATTCATTACTCAGCATGGTGCTTTGGTGTGGGATTTCACACTTTTCAGCTCCTAAAATGCTTGTTCACGCAGGCACGTAGTCCCAAACAGCAATAATTAAATTTCCACAGTTACACACGATTTTCTTCCAAATAATATCAGTAAAATTCACTAAGGTTCCTCTATACTCTTCCTTTATTTCGCCATTTTATTGCGAATCAATAATCTCCATTGGTTGTGGATCCTGTTGTTGTTGATCTTCTTGGCGGTCTTGGGGAACGGGTCAACAACTAATAAACACACCCGAGCTAATGATACTTTGGCACGCTGCCAACTCCTAACCACAGTTGATTTGAGTTCTCAAAACTGTAATGAAAGTGTTTGCAAAACATCCAACTATTTTTTGGAAGGTCTGAACAGCCCATTCATAAAAATGCTTGTTTATTTGTTGAAGTTATCCAGAAGCTCCGGCAATATTGAAAAAAGCAAGGTCCTAAACTCGCGACAGTTTTTCCTGAACTACATCCATAATACGCTGTTTGCTTGTGGAGTTTTACCTTCAGTTGGTTCAGTCACATCGAAAGGTCTATCTGAAATTTTAGATTTATTTTGATTTAGCAGGTAATTTATATAGGAAAAAGGACTCTGATTTGTTTTTTCCTTGAGGAACCTATCATTTTCACTTCTGCGTCTAGAGATTTTGTGGAGAAGTTTGCCAAAACTATTGTAATAAGGTGAGTTTAGAAATCAGGATTCTTCAATCCGAAATATCACCTAATTCATCTTTCTGAGCTCTTTCTCGCGCCACGGGTGTCCCTCTGTTTTTCAAACGTTACATTTTGAAGTCGGTGCTACTAAAGTTAGTAGCCTGGTGAAGTACTTTGCACTTCTTTGATACCATCGTTCAGTGTTCGGTGCGTGCTTTTGATGGTGGTCAGTTTCTGTGCAGCATAACGCTTGCACCCGATCCCTGAGAAGAGCATTAGAAGTTATGAATTACTCGATTCATCGTGGTCTCCTCAAGGGCTGGTGATTACTGCTGGAATAAACTGACTATGACATGACATCATCTTTTATCAACCCTCATTTGTGACGGTAGCAAGAATGACCTTCCGTGGATAAATCAATTTACTGAGAGCGTAATTTTGCATGAGTACATTTATTGACATCCGCTTGCAAATGTATCAGTGTGCATGACAAGCTGACACACTGAGAAATGCTCAACTGCCGCTGGACCCGCGACACTCGTTTCACATCCACTCATAAGTAACACGGTTGCGCTGCTGGCTGATTATCGTGTTATAATGTACTGATCACTATTCCTTTTGTAAGATCCATTTGTTTTTCTCTCAAGATTAGTGCTGTTTTGTTCAACGCCTGTGTTTTGTGGAAGAAAATAGCTGGTTTCAGCCGCACTAGGTAGCAGCGGTCTGAGTGAAACGATCTCACGGACAACACTTTAGAGGTTTTTGCTTAAAAGTGTGGTATATTAGGTGGAAAATATTGAGGCAGAGTCTGGATAGCATCTAAAGATGTTTTCTGTTGGCAAGTTTAAGGTGGCATCCTGTATGTACCGAATGTGAAGCCACAAACCACAAACGTGCGCCTTCAGTAGCGCATCTTTCTATCTTTTACGGTATACCTAATTTCAGTCAAGGGTAAAAGGTATTTATAACGCCAAATAACTTTTCTTGGGGGTCAACGAGTTGCCCTTTGAGTGAGTTCCGTGATGGCAAGCTCAAGATGATCGATAGTTCAAGGACATTCGTGATGGTTGGTTTCTCGGATGACGTTTCTTTTGATGTCGTGTTATGTTTTCGGAAATTTTGAGAACAAACGCGTGGCCTTACGACACATGGTCGTATATTTTTCAGTGACTGCGAAAAATGGGACAAAAACCAGCGAAACTCTCATTGTCCTCTTTACAGTTCGGTTACCAAGGCTTTCGGAAAACTCGTTGCATAATTGGGTGATTGTGCTATGCTATATTTCTGCATAAGCTTCAGGACCATGGTCGTTACTTTTGTTGCCTGTTGTGTCCATCTGTTGTGAATTCAATAAGACACCGGTTTGTCTCGGATTGACTATTGCAATGCGTGTAGAAGCGTAAGGATGCATTTAGGTCATACATTCACATCCTAAAACCAGGTTATGTGTTTGCTACCATGTGAATGAGTAGGGTGTTCGAGTCTTCAGCTACTTTACAGTTCCTGAAAAAGGTCAATTGTACTCCCGCTCTATCATGTGTCAAACTTTCAGGACACCTGATACTCCACTATTTATTCTCAATAAGCGACACGAGCCTACGGGTCGTTTGAATCAACTTGAACGTTCAGTTTCAGGACAACCTGGTTCTTTTTGTCGATTGTGATCGGTAATGATCATGGATTAACCTAGTCGAGGAAGAGAGCCGTGTCAACTGATCTGTTCTAGCCTTGAGCGAGTGTTGGAGTGACAGGAATCTTTGTATCATATGGTCTAGTTAGCCCTTGCAATGACGCTAGCCATAAAAGTCGATCGCCTGATTTTTGACTCGAAGAATGTCTATGTGCACTCGCTGTCTGAAATCTTGCCTATATTTGTTCTTTGAACTTTCGATGATCTTGCGTGAAGTCGATGTCATAGATAGGCACTGCGAGGTTTGTTAATAGCAGGACACTTAACTGAATGGTATTGACTGTAAAGCGAACGGTGTAGATAAATTCCATTTAGGTTTTTTTCAGATCTCTTCTCGAACTGGTTTCCCTAGGTCTGCTAACTCCCATCCCTGCGATCCATTGAGTTACACTCAGCAGTTTCACTTTGACAGTCGCAGAGTTTCTCGTAACAGGTTGATCAGTGGATAGGGGTCCGGCCAAGACAACTTCTTGATCCTCCAGGCTGGGGGTTGGAACAAATAAGGGCGGCTTTGTCACCATAATAATAATTAATTAATTCTTCAGCTGTAGCACCCTTTCAGTGCTTAGCTGCTATGCCACCAGAAGGAAGCACGAGGGCTGGGATACTGCCAGGTTGCCCAAGCCTAGACGGGAGAAGTCGAGAGGCAGAGGTCGGGTTCGAGCCAAGGACCTTGGTCACTAAAAAACTTCCACTGCCGTGGTAGTGTGTCGGCGTCCACTAGCTGCCTTGTGGTCAGGCTTTTTAGCCAAACAACTCGAGGGATCGTCATGCCACCAGCTGTCAGGCGCTGCCATCAGCATACGGTAGAGTGGGTGGGCGGAAACAGCTTATTGCTGACGTCCCCCTTCTCTCACATACTCGTTCTTCTCTCGTACCCCAGTCCATTATGATTACTCTCTCTGCGGATCCATGCACTAGGACTGAACGCTCTGTTCGCCTTGCATCACACTCATTTGCAACTTCCGCCCATCCGTCTTCCATCCGTCAGTTAGTAAACCAACACCATATGTACAATATTTGTGTTCCTTGACTTGAAGAGTGTGTTCGATTCTGTCGATTGGGTTTTAACTACGCTTACTCAGCAGGGGATGCCCCAGAAGCTTGTGAAAATACTCCGGTCCTTATATCCGCATATTTCTGGGTGTGTGAGATCTTATGGGAAGGCCTCTAAAGGCTCCCCTACAAGAGGTGTCGAACTAAAGAGGCGAACGCTGAAGGGTCTTCGAAATTCTGGTGTTCAAATCGTTGCTGATGAGGTGTTGATGATGATCTCGAGTGCGCAGACGATATCGTTATCCTTGAAGACGAAGGCCGCTGAATAAACTGGCCTCCTTCATATCATCTTTCCGCATGCGCCTTGCACCTATAAAGTGCAAAGTCATGTTTCAGAACATCCGGCCTCTGAACATGCCCCTTTTAATTCAAGAAGCACTGGAGATTGTGCAGTATTTTACATGTCTCTGTAGTTATATTAGCCATGACGGCAGTGTACCTGATAAAGTCAATGCACGAATCTCAAAGGTCCTGATTCAACTTCGCTGATTCACGTCATTCACGGCGTCAAAAATGCATATCAGTGGGGGGTCGCAAGCATCCTTTGTGTGAGGTTACAGTAAGGTATGTGTCGTATCACTGCGAGACATGGTATCTAAGGTCAGACGATCTGAGGTGTTTTCAGGCAGTTGACCACGGATGAAGCTTCATTTTTAAACTGACGATAGTGGTTATATGCTGTATTATCTTCCGTCCATGATTTTCTATTTCTGGGTGTAACGGTTGGAGGCAAGGGACCCTTGTCACATTGCACGCTTGTTAAAATTTACACAACCAAACTGAACTGACGGTGAATGGTTGCCGTAGCATATTTTTGGGTCGTCGTTGCACCACTTTTTACCCTTTGCACCCTTTTACCATCGAAAAAGAACAACTAGCTTTACATTGCTTTTGAGGTTTCACCAAGCGGATGCCGTAACTGTACGAGGTTTCTCTTTTGTGTACTTAAACTTTATTTTCTCAACAGATAGACATGTGGCATTCAGACTGTGTATGTGTGGAAGAAAAATTTCCTGTTGCTGTTGAAAGCACAATGAAGTGTTTCAGCATCTTTGTATTAGAAACAACACATCATTTGTAAGGGAGATGACGGCATTCTGGAAAACCCATCCAAACGAATTTCTTCGGTCGTATTGGGACGTAGAAAACCTGAACAATTGCTTGGCAACGTCGGGCTTTTGCCCACGGAGTCCAAGGTTTGTACGGTTTGCAAATGTTTCGTCGCTAATCAGAGAGGCCTCATTAACAGCGCACTGACTATTCGTTCTTGAATGGCGACGAAACGCTTACAAGCTAACTACAGACAGTTCAGACAGACAGATCAGCAGCCACCTGATCAACAGCCCCTTAACGCACTCGAGCCTATCTTTCACACGAACCCTCCCATTGCTAGATAGGACTAGATTGACGACAAGTATCTAGTTATATTAGCCTCTTTCGCTGCGCTTATTCCCAGAGCAGGGTTGCATCGTGCTGGGAGAAGTGTTAAGGTCCTGTCTTTCTATAAGGGGGGCGAGATGGTTCAGTGGTTAGAGCGTGAATTTACTGACCAGAAGGTCCGTGGTTCAAACCCGACCTCTGCATCTCGACTTCTTCTGTCTAGGCTTGAGCAACGTGGCAGAATCCAAGCCCTTATGCTTCCTTCGAGTGGTATAGCAGCTAGGTGCGGAAAGAGTGTTGCAACTAAAAGATTTTTTCCGGTTCGTACGCCTATATGCGGTCGTTAATCTTGCTAGGCTCACTGTCAAGGCTTTCACCAGAAGTTTGCCGTAAATCCACCTATTTAGGCTTCACTTGTTGCAGAATAAATGCACACAAGTCCAGTTAATGTTATATTTGAATACGTCCATGCTAGTTTCATGGAATGGTCATCCATTGAGTACTAGATCCAGCTCTGGTTGCATTCCATTTTAGTTTATCAAAAGCACCCGGAGCAACAGTACTGGCTTTTGGTGACAGAACACCGTTGATCAATTCAGATGTTGTTCTTTAATTTGTACTAGTCTGCAGTGTGTTTTTATGTCGTGTTTACGAAACGTGCAGGTCGTTTTTGCTTTGCTGATTGTGTTTATTGTGCAAAGAACGAGGGTTAGCAGTTATCAGCTTGTGAATGCTTCATTGTCACTCCACTTCGAAGATGCATTCTGACACTTATAGGCCATTCGACTTGTTGCATAGAAAAACAAAATGATCGGTTAAAATCAGATTTAATCAACTAACTTGTTCGCCCTTACCGATCTTGTTGTAAAGACCTTCACTCTTCTCCCCAGTGTTCTAGTTCGTTTTTTTTCAAGTGCCACTTTGTACCGTGATACCGCTAACTGAGGTCAGATCAGTTCATGATCTGGAGTACACCATTTACCCGAGAAGTCACCTACGATTTCAACACTGCTAACATTTTTACCTAGTGGCTAACTTCTTCCATCCGTCAAATGTGTTTAGTAAAACAATTCGGATCACGTTTCCAAATTAGCCTTCCTTTTTAAAGTAAATTGTGACAGTGGAGTGCCGCTCCAACTTCAAGTACGTTTGGGTTGTTTGCTTTCTCATTTTCTCTGGATAATCCGTTTTCTCTCGATTAGATGGCTAGGACAACAGGATACAATATATATATATATATATATATATGCTGAACCCACCCGAGAACGGGAATGATTATTTGCCTTGGTTTGTAGAAGAATTCTGACCGGATAATGAGATAAAAGTACGTTGTTTTGGAAACATTGTTAAGGTACGACAGCCTACGTATATTCTTCGATGAGAACAAATTCCACGGCTGTCTGATATGCTTCGACATATTTTCGGTGCATATGACATATTCTTATATTCAGGCGTTGCTGGAAAGGTCGGCTTATGCTGCGAAACGCGCCTTCTCCTCCTACTCTTCTACCGATGAATAGTCGATTAGGATAGGCGTGTTACCACTAGAAAAAGAAGTGTTATACCTTGTACTCATTGTCACCTTGTCTTGTTCATGTCTGTTGAGGGTCTTGGACCAATAATGAGCGCGCCTACCAACCCATCGTTTTCTCTCACACTTGTGGTCACAATCAGCCTAGATGAATAAAAGTTACTTGATTCCATGCCGTCCTGTTTCTAACACACAACGTTCGTCTTTACTCAGTGGTATATCTGACAAGTTAACTGCGCCACAATACTTAGTCGGCGGATTCATTTTTCTGTAACGTTAATATAGCACTGAGCCAAAGAAAGCAGTTGTTCGAACCTGAGCATCTGTCCATCCTTGCATTGCAAGTCCTGCGTAAGTTTCATCTCCGTGGCTTTGGCCTTGCGAATCTGGAAGTCGCCGGATGAGATTGCGGTTTCAAGATCGCGGCTTATTTGATTAGTTTGGCGACGTATATCGATTATTCGCTGAGCGGTCAAGAAGATCCTGCGTTGTAGGAGTGAATTGTCCACTGAGAACGCTATTCGAGCAGAAGCGACAGACGTATCCGGTGGTTTAGTAATCAGACATGTGGCAAAAATATTGTGCTTTAAGCGCCTTACATTGAATATGCGATGGTTCTTCAAGTTTGTCTTATGTCTCGCTAATCCCTAAAAGCTGATGCATACGAGTGCGGTCGACGGGCTGGTCACCTGCCGCCTCGGTGATCACAAACCATCAAGGTTGTTCGTTGCCTCTGATAGCCTCAGTAATGATGAAACGTGAGTTGCAGGTGAAAAGAGTATCGTCAACGTGAGCATGAATGAAATTAACCACTCGTTCAGTACTCTTCATTCCCCAATTCCTTACCGGGGTATTCGTGAAGTCGAGAATAAACGAGTGCACAACAGCATTTCAGGGATGCTCCAGGGTTTTGAACTTCAACTGTCGCGCGTTTAGGCGTATGAGTTTCAAATACTATGGATCTTCCCAGTACACTTCCGTCAAGTAGAATAAAAACGACATTTCCTTCTCCACATTTCTAGCTGGTGCAACAACCGGACTTGCCATTTTTTACAATCACTGGCGAGTACTATCCTTTGTCTTCAACTCCTTCAACTCTCACCCAACCTCAACTTCCCGGTGCGATTTTCGGTGTATCTCTACCAACAGCGGTTATCCAAAGTCACCAGCTTGCCCTTCGTAGACTCATAAATTCGGAACCACTTTGCCAGGCCAATCCGTTCAAGCAATCGTCTCAGACAGGGCAACATTCTTCCAGCCCATATTTCAACCCGCCTACTCCCAGCACAAATACCATGCCACGTCCGTCACAGCCCAAGGTGAATCCAGATCCGGGTAATTCAGCATTTCCAGGACCACCAGCCCCCATAATTGCCGGAGGGAAGCGTGGTGCTTCTGCAGTGTCCGCTACAGCCGTTCTACCGTCTGCTCCTGCAGCCGGTGCTCCCGCCGACTCTGGAGAACAACCTCCTCTACGTCTCCCGCCGAAATTGTCGGAAGCGGTTAGTCCCTTGTCTAAATTTTACTTCACTTTGACGCGTAGATCGTATTGTTAGTTTTGTACCAGTGCTCAATCTCGTATGTTCAACTCTAGAACAACGACAGCTACAGCACAACAACGGCCACCCAGTACGGTCAATTCTGACTGCAAGTGACGTTAGATCACGAGCGGTATCCATAATTCGACAGGAAAAATTGATTTCTACGTCAAAAAGTGCTGCTAATACTAACCTGTTTGTGGGAATCTCGGTTCGGGATGATACATACTCGAAATTTTGCAGCAACAGTTCTCGAGCTTTTTTCCAGTTAGTTGGAAAGGCCTTGGAACCGACTGAAAAGTGATATTTCAAAAAGGTTTCGGACGTTGTCAGAAAAGCGTTGAAACTACGCTTAACTGAGAATATGCGGTATAGCTAGCAAATACACTTGTATTAGATATTTTTATATTCAACAATAGCTAGATTTCTTCAGTACAAGCAGGCTCTGAAAATAAACTAACCCTTGCCCCTGTTCATGAAGTTGCGGTATGTAGGATGTTTTCTGTGTGTCTGTCACAGCCACATCTGTCTTTATTGAATGCATGCACCTTTCACAAGTACTTTGGGTAGGGAGCTGTTGTGTGTGCGGATACAATGCTACACTGATGTGTATTCAAAAACCGACATCTATCTGTTGACCAAGGTTCCAAAGAAGAATAATCCAGGAGGACTAATCTTGTCAGCTGTGCGCAGAGTTGTATTACAAATACGGAATTTTGACAGTTTTGTACGACGAAGCGGTTTTAAGGCCCAGTTACAAAAAAAACAATGGTTGAAGTGATGCCATGTCTCCAATGTTTTCTTTTTTGCTTTCGTTTACTTTGGCAATCTGAACGTTCAACCTAACAGAATGTAGATACAAACTCAGTTATGATCGTTCATTCTTGGGCAACAGACCACCCGCAGCGTGATCACATTTTCTCGTTCACTCGAACCGCCGTGATGGCACTGTTACCAGAGCCTATTTCGGACGTGAGTGTAGTACCGCTGTCATGTCTTCTATCTGCATACGTGCCACAGTTAGCCTGAGAAACTGGCCGAAGCTTGTGTACGACATAGTAGTACTCAAATGTTCGGCGACTGAAGACTGCAACCCCTCGCTACTGGATTGGACGAGAACGAATGCAACCGATTGGTTTCAGTCTCAGCCACTTCGTTCTTGGTCCATATTCTTGATCTGATAGTGCTATAAAAGCAGGTTGGTCACAGATAGGCGCTGCGGAAACGTCGTTAAAGGTTTAAAAGGAGTGTGAGGGTGAGTCTATAGCTTCCCACCTTTTGTCTGAAAAATTCGGTTCTCGACTATGTTCGACCTTGACTATCAATTAGCCTTTTAAGTATGTCACTCGTGGTTGCACCACTTCGGAAGAGTTTAAAATTCTCTACCCAATGTACGTAAACTTGACACTTATCGCAGTATGCCTTGACTTGTGTTAAGTTGTGTTGACTTCAAAAGTCGCCGGAGTTAGTCTTATGAGTGTTACGCTTTTCGGTGCACTTTCCCGCTTAACTTATTGAAGTTCTGTACTTCAGTTTCAAGCATATCAGACTTGCTAGCACTGAGTAATGCGAAAAACGCTCCCGTATTTGTTTTTTAGTGCTAATAGACATCACATCATGCGCTCCAGTGTTGTTCTGGATTGTGACATCTGTACTGTCTCTTGTACTGCGTAGCGATAGTCTGTCCCGCACTAAAAACGATACACCGCATGTTTTTCTACCGTTTTTTTTCGCAAAATGCACGGTTCTACATCATATTCATGCGAGCTCCGCACGAATATCAGTGGGACTGGTCTCCTAGTAAATATGCTTGGTCTGAATGCTCCTGGCTCTTTTTGAGAGACGCTCCTAAAAGTGATAAAATAATAGATAATCCTTAAGCTGTGACACCCTTTCTTTACCTAGCTGCCATGCTCCTAAAACGACTAAAATGGCTGAAGGACTCAAACTCTTGCCACTGTCCTATCCTAGTATAATTGTCTTTGGAAACCATACTGGTTAGCTGGAGTTAACCAAGGTATTCTAGGGACAATTATTGCGGTTGTTTGGTAGGTCATTTATTATGTGGGTGATGCTACCATCCAAGGTGACGTTTAAATAATGCGTTATCCTCTTTGGGAAGTGTAGCAGCCTGTCCGTCTCCTTCCTATAGCCTCGGTCCTGACCGACTCTTTCTCGCTTTTTCTCTTAGGAACGCATGATGCACGTTCAGCGATGGGTCAATCATCTCCCTTGGCCTGGGTCTGATACGAATTCAAGCATGCTGCAAACCCACTGGGGCTACAGCAACCTCCCTGGGTATCGACACATAGATGAAGATCGAGAACCCACCCCTCCTCCTAGCAGGACTTATTTGTCTCGACTGCCGTTCACTCCCGAAGAGGAGCAGATTATGATCCGGTACTTTACCACGAACTCAGATTACCGTCACCAGCATCCATCCGTCGCCCTCAATCCCTATCACTCCAATCAACATCTTCCTTATCACAACCAACGTACAGCGGCACTTCACCAAGCGGCTGCAAATCAACATTTAACAATTTCAGCTCAGCAGGCAAACCATGGTTTGCTGAGCGGTGGTGAATTAGAGCCAGGTCGCTGTGGACCTGACCGAAAACCTGGAACAAATAGAAACGTGGACGGTGATACCACCGGAGGTAACCGATTTTTCGCCGAATGGGAAATTCGGTTGATCAGTCATTTGTTCCACGAATACTTTCCTGGCCGTCCGGAACCAATGGGCAGCTGTGGTGTTCTACCATCCGTTGGTGAAGTTCGGTCGCGTATAGCTACCTCTCGTCTAAAAGAGACTCGTACGGCCACGGCTGTTCGGTCAAAGATCAAGCGCATGCAATCGTCAGGGACATGGTTTGAATACCAATAGCAATGAGGACAACAACAGTAACAGTAGTAATAGTACTAGTACTAATATCTCCATTTGCATTTCTCCGAATGAGCTGCATCGCGTTATTCGCGAGTAGTCTTCGTTTCGCTGTGATTGTCGGACAACAGTCCATGACTGCATGCGCAAGACATTTATGTATAGCCTACTCACAGCTTTCCACTCCGTTTTAGATTTCCCTGACAAAAAGATGCATCTCATGCAACCTCGCTGCCCCCCACCTTTCCATGGTTCTTGCGTTTTCCGTGTTTCTCGGTGAATCTGTTTTTGTATATCGGTCTCAGCTCAAGGCGTGTACTTCCCATCCTCACCTTCCGCGTGATGTTTGATTCTCCTTATTTCCAAGTTAGAGCCAAACTCCGATGTGTTGGATACAGCTCTATTCAGGTTTTATCTGTGTATCGTTGTCTTGTTCGTCGTCTATTTGGGATTGTGCGTACGTGACCTTTTCGCACCCAAGCCTTTCCTCTTCCCCACCTGACCGAAAGCGCTGGTTCCCGTTTTTCCCACCCGCATTATTTGTACCTACTAGAGCGTTCAGAAAGATCGGCTTCGGGTGAACCATTGTGTGATCGTCTCACCGAGATTGAATACGGTTTGGGCTTGGCATTTTTTCCAGCCTTGCTCCGCCTCGACCATAGTCTTTGCGATAATTGTGACCGATGTTTATGTATTTCATTTTCTGTGCTTTTAATTAGTCAAAACGAAATCACGTGATCGTATCGTTGTTATTTAACTGGATCTTGGTCAGGGAGATTGTAGTGTCGCTAAAAGCAAGGATAAAAAGAAGACAGGCTTATTTAGGCTGTATATTGCCTACCACTGACTTACTGCCATGTGATCTGCACTCCTCGCCAAAAATGTACGTTTTCGGCTCACCACTGGTTTGCCCCTACAATTAGACTGCACGTTTCTACGAGGGTTGAGGATATGTGGTCATCCACTTCAGTTGACTATCTCGCTGAAAATGGTTTGCAACCACAACCGTCGCATGGTTTCTACAGTGAAGATGATGATGCAACTAGTACTTTTACGTTACCGGACTTGAGGCATACCAGAGCATGTGCATCATGCGTTTCGATCTATCTTCGGAACCCAGGTCAATTCGCATTTCTTCCTTGCCTTGCCTAACTGAGCTTTCATGATTGAGGTCATACCGTGGCGGGACACCTGATAGGTACAGTTCAAAACGAAATTTATCCGTTTGCATTGCCCAGCGTGCAAATTCAGTTGATCGATCCGCTGGATAACTACAAGCTGTGGGTTACCTAGTTACCTTGGCTGACTCCAGTGCTGGATTGAATCGATGGTGTTTGACTACCATTCCTATGCTTTCACAAGATCTTTTTCACCCGCATTATCTCTCTCGAGCACTCGTTCGCCGAAGTCTCTGTGACCAGTAGGTATTTAGTGAAGACATCCGTCGGCTCAAATTAGCAGCCGTCCGAATGCTTTCGCGACGGCGTTCACATTGAAAAGCTTGTTGTGCTTTAATGGCAGTTTATTCTCTCATGCGTCACTGGTAAGGGACACGTATTCAATTAAATTCAGTTCCGAACAAGCCTTCACTCTTATTCTCGTATAAAGTGAATGTGTGTACAAAGCGGAGGGCACTTCACAAGTGTTTAACGCAAGTCACTTGGTAATCAGGTACCAGCAGGTACGTAACTTGGTGGCTGTTGATCTGTTCGCCGAGCTTAGCGCTTGATTTGCAAACGTTTCGTTACCATTCTAGGAGGCATCCTCAGTGCGCTATTGGGTGGGCTGCGTCACTATTTGAAAATCGGACATCGCCTGTCCGATTAACTACTAAGAATTAGTTGTCAGCATTTTCAAGCTTAAAATTCACTTCCTGCGGATGCGTAACGTCCCTGATTTGACCTGATTTTCCATGGACCAGCTATTCGTTTGCTGCTTTTCGATGCTACCGTAGACGCAGAGCACAAGTTCTGAATCTTGACTGTAGGGGATCGAATCGCTCGCGTAGAGGACACCTGTGATGGGACTTAAGGTTATGGAACTTTCGTTGGCTCAACATCATTCTTCAAGGAAAAATGGAATTGGGGTTGGCTTTCATGGTGAAACAACTGTTCCGCACTTTTCTGGGGACATTGAGAAGGGATCGCTTGCCAAAAGCTAAACGGTGCTATTTCACCGAGTATAGGTTTTATCTTCAGACTATTATATGCGTGATACGAAAACAAACTGAAGGAGTATTTGGGCTGAAGCGAGGTTGCTGTAGATCTTCGTTGTTATTTCACCTCACAGTGACTGTGGGGGGGGGGGCTCCAGCAACGGGTCACTGTGTGCATCGCACTGAGATACTCAGATGAAATTGGGCTGGTAAAAACAATGCAGACTAGAACTTTTGGAGAGGACCGAAGCTCAATGGGTAATCAAGTCGAACGACAAGATCGGAATCCTAGAAACCAAGCTAGTCCAAGTTAAATTGCCTTCCATAGTACAGCCAGCATTCGCTTTAGCAGCTTCTCTCTACGCACCCACTAGAAGCACTGGAATGAGTGAACTTCAAACCTATCTTAAACTGTGCTTGATAAAGAAAACAAGTGATCTCTGAATAATTTAAACCGAGGTTTAAGCTCACAAGTAGTGTGATTCCGAGGTGGGGTAATGTCGGTACCAAGTGAAGCGCATCAGTTTTTTAAAACTTTAGTAAACACTTTACTTGAGTTTTGGAGATGTTGGATATTTACGGTACAGTTAGTACCATTTTGTGATCACCTCTCGAAAATCTTGGCTTTCAAAATCCGCCTGTGTTTACGTCTTCACCAGACTAGTGACGACGTTGTCACACCAGTGTCTCTACTGGGACAGCTGCCAATAAGGAGGGAATAGATTCGATAAAACTGATACCACAGTGAGGAATCACTGAGTAGGTTGCGCCTCTGCTCTCTTTACATTATTAGAGAGCACTCTTAAGCAGAATCCAATCCACACTGCTTTCTGAAGACTCGTCAGTTTGCCTATCGGTGGCCGCGCATTTCTGATCGAACATCTTGTTCATTTTTATCACCTTTTCACCCGAAAGCAATGACAAGGCCGTACGATCCGTCTTTAAAACTATACAGACGCATTTTATAGCATTCATAGAGGTGTAGTGTCGCAGGTGTCTGCAGATGATGATCGGCACATGTTGACCCACAACGACTTCCCCGAGGTGACACCGATTACGTACCTAGGTGGTTGCAAATGTGATCCATTACCAGCTGACACTGATGTGCCTCAGGGCTATCTATTGTCTCCCATCTTCACTCCTTTCCGCGTCACACCTATTTCAGATTCCCTGTCCCCATGTAATTGTCCCGACAGTGTTGTGGTCGATTCCACTGACTTCAGTCGAAAAGTATACATAGGCTTACAAGGAAGCTTGAAGGAACCCGTAAAGTGATCTCTGGGACCTGGTACCTTCCCCAGTGCCCTCAAGTGTAACTATATGCTATTTCGGATGGTTTCAGGTGGGTGATATCAGAACAATACAGGGAAACATCCAAACCCTCACTGATCTTGAAAAAACAGCGTCGTGGTGTACATGCGAGTAATCCTCCCTGGGAGCCTCAGCTGCTTCATCAGTATTCAAGTCTTTGCCGAAATCTGACGATAGGCCTTTTACTCACCAGAGCCGAGGATGTTACCTATGCCCCAAAGGCCTTGTTCTCATGTTCATAACCGTGTGTATTCTCATCTACGCTGGATGTACTGCTCTCCTGTTCTATTCACCGGGCATTTTTGAGAAAGACTGCTTCTTTATTGGAAGTTCACTGACGCAGTGGAGTTTCCGTTACGTCCCTGTCAATTTTCTGATCAGCAAACACAACGATGCCTGTTCAGAATTTTCCTTCCGGTGCTCAAAACCCACTTCGCTCCGTTTTGTCTGTCGTCATTCCTACTGCTGAAACAAGATCCGCATCCACACTATCTTCTGCCTGTATTGAGACTTAACATGATTCATTGCCCCGACACATGTATGGTAGTGCTTATGTAGTATTGTGACGATAAATTTCTCGTGGCAGTGGGTTTGCACTTATTCATCACCCTTCAAACATTTTGCTGTTTTCTCATGCTTTAAATGCAGTGGTTTGGCACCGCTGAGTTTCCATGCTAAGAAGTCACCCTCGGCTGCACAGTGAGTACGATGCTGTTCACACGCGTACACAACATTATTTCAGTGATTCCATGCAAAAAAGCATGTTAAACAACTCTTTCAAAAGATTCTTTTGTTGATTCTATACTGGTTACGTAATGTTCAGATTGCATCGTCTCTTCCAAGGAATGTCAAGGAAGTATACTATTAGACACCAGCCCAGGACAAACTTTCAAGGTCGAACAGATGAGGCCGAGTATATGTGCAAATAAAATTCGGTTATTGAGCGTTTTAATATGGCTCTCAGTCGACAAATTACACCCCGTGCACAAACACCCACAAAACTGGAGTGATGGTAACTATTGAGGGCAGTGGACCCAGGTTTGATGTCAAACCCTAGGTTCTTTGAGAAGAGATTGGTGCCTGACCAGTCATCCTAATGCCCTCGTATTTTTGTTAAAGATGAGTGCGCATGAGAAGTGGTAACCGTGCCACTTTCCAATAGGTGTGCCGGCATAACTCATCAGTGAGGCAAAGACATTGCACAGGAACAATTTAGACGATATATCCCAGCACTCAGTGCATGCTTACTTAAACCTATTGTTTTTGGAGAAAAGCTGCAAGATAAGCTGACAACGGCAAGGAGGACAATCACCCAATCAGCAATCTGGAAATGAGGCAGTGTGCGCAAGGTCTGGGATGCGCGGGGTTCCCACCATCGGAATGAACGAAACTTATTTTGCGATGAATTTCGCGCTGTTTTGCCGCTGGCTTTTATCGATAAGTAGCACTATCGGTTATGGAACACTTTTATCTCGAAAATTTCCAAAATTAACTAGTCAGCGGATTGGAGATTATGAATCGATGTTGAAAACATATTTTCAAGCACCAACTTTTTGTGCTGTTCCGCAGTACCAAAGCAATTAGTGACAAATCGAAGCAACGCGGTCACGTATTGGTCCTGTTGTTAGTCTGTTCCACATTACGTACGTATATAATTTCGCCGTTCAAGCTGGAAGTATCAAGAACCGGATTAACAACTGAGAATTGTTGGTAGCATTAACGAAGCACGTAGTAAAAACTGTTCACGGTCGGCATTCAAACGGACAGAATGTGTTGTGCCAAGACCCTTAAAGCTCAGTGGTTCGACCCCAGTACATTGATTCATATGTGGTTAAAAACCATGGGCCAGTCAATGAACACATCCTCTTCGTATGTGCGTCGAAAAGTCTCAACTCTGGTTAACGTTACAAAAATGTCCTTACTAGCTTTCATCTTCTCACAGGTACTGATGTCCCTCTCCAGAATGCTGCTGCTGAAGCCCTGGCGATTACCCCATTACGTTCAGTCTCTCTTCAGCCGGTTAGGAAGTGTCTAGGTTTTTATGCCTTATAGCATTCGGTTCTCTTTATCCACACCTCTTTACCCGCTGTATCCTAGTCCACGGAATTCATTGTTCTCCGGTTCCGTTCCCAAGACCATCTTCGTGTCTGGGCACAGGTTTCTCGACTAGTGGTCGATTTTTCGCTTTTGTTTCAAGTCGGACTAAAAAAACCCTTTCTGCCACTCTTGTTTACCAAACACCAGGCAAAGCCTCACTCATCCCCATTCCAATCACTCAACGGAGCTTTTATTCACTGTAACTCCGTAGTGAACTTCATGGGTAGCTTCCAGCACCAGGTGTTCGCTGGCAAACGCTTTGGGCGTTCTTCTACTCCAGGCTGTGTGATACCTCTGCAAGTTCTTTTATGGTTTTGCAACTTCCGGGCTGAACAGTATACTTACGGATTCGAAGTTTTCGCTTAATCTGACTTTACTATTTTGTGGTACAGATTCGATAAGATCTTGTAGGTGCTATCCGAATAAATAAGTTTTTAAGCCAAGGAACATTGCCACAGAAACTCCCACGAAGACAATGATTGGGTGCTTTAGGAGTGTAACTGAACGACTGGGATGTTGGAGATACAGATTACTACCACGCACCAGACATTCTGCGAACGCTTACAATATGCCAAAGAAAGGTGACGGTAAGTGTGACTGAATGAAATCATTTGTCGGTCCTCCGGATTTACATACGCGCACTACGACTACTTCGTACTTTTTACAAAAGGTGTTCGTACTCAGTGGTGCCGAAGAGTGAACTGGACAGTAGAACCATTCTAGACTATGGTGCCACACACTGTCTAAGAATATCCTAATCAGACGCCAACCAGATTTACCAGTATAGATGCTGAGAAGTAATAACCATGTTACTAACGCGATTCCTTGTCAGCTTGTTGACGGTGTCTCTCAAAAACACATCATGAGGTTGTGCAGAAGGTGATTCAGGTGGGATCAGGCCAGTGTCATTACTATCAGGTGACGTGATATGTTGGATAAGACAGCGTTGCGTCAAGTCTCAAGTCTGTTTGGCTGAATATATCATACGTTTACGTAAGCAGTAAACCCGATTTATCCATACAACTGTGCAACAATACAGTTCCAACAAATCACATAATATTCCGCCCAGTATTCGATTTACTTCAGGCCTCACTCTCGTCCAGCAAGGTCGTTACTGCTGGTGGTAATTTACGTGACATCTTGAATCCATGTCACCAATTAGTAGGACTGATTCTCGAATTTCTTCGAGTTGGACCGGATAACGGCTTGACTCAAGGTCACGGGTGGTTTTTGCGTCCCCATTCCAGATTTTGACATGAAATGACATGCTGGGAAACTAATACTTGAAAGCTCGATTATGACTGACTGTCCTGACTTCTCCCAGAAATTGGGTTACATTCGGATCAATGTAACAGCATTCATTTGTGCATGATTGTAAGGTATTTGATGAAACGCGGGCTGTTGCCATATTTAACGATATTTTCACCCTTCCTGCGATCTTGCGGATTGCTGTACACCGTTAACCGCAAACTTTTGTTTGTTCCACTTGTTGTGTTGCCGGTGTGACTTATAATTGCAACACAGAATCACAAAAAGTTGCATCAATTATGGTCGTTTTTATCCATTGGGGTGTTAGTGAACGCGACATCGAGCTTATTCTTACTGTCAACCCGTATTCAGTGGCTGTTTATGCAGTGTCTGGGAATCCACAGAGTTCAGTTATGGCCTATATGGTAAAGTTATTCTTTTCGAAACTTATGAAACCCACAAATTCGACCTTCGTAAATCGCCAATGCATTGACCAAAACAAGATTCGCTTTTTCGAAAATCTGGTTGCGTCGGTTTGAAATCTATGATGTGCTCCTCCTCCATGCTGCATAAATTACAACCCAGCACTTTTTCACTTTATTTTGGTTGTGTTCCATCCACAGCACCAAAAAGTACACGTCGACAGCTATCGTTGACCCTCGATAACCTGGTTGTTGAGGTGTGGTTAGCTATTTATCGATGCTCAGTAGACAACTACTACCTAAGTCGTACTTCGACTGACTGGAGGCTGTCGCATTTTGGGGTACAATCTGTGCAAACCGGTGCCTACAGAATAGCGGTTATGAATCTCACACTTTCTCTGAGTTACGTCCAGTTTGTCTGCTCAGATTCAGTAGTTAGCAAAACTTTCGAAAATACTGGTTTGGAGAAATATGACATAGTCACGGGGAGATAAGCTTCAAGTGGACTGCCTAACCAGTCCCCGGTTTCATGCCTGTACCCTCTTGAGAGAAGAGTACCCGAATTTCTAAATACGAAAAGAATTACCTGACCTTCGTTTCAATCTACCGATCAGTTCGTGCCCCCAACTGTCGCCCAGGGTCAACAATTTCTCAAACATGGTCTGCCATTGAAGCAGTATGGTATGATTGATTGACCGAAGCAGGATATGTTTGGAACACCGTAACCACATACCATATGTACTATTTTTGGGCTCACAAAAGTCTGCGAATTTGGAAGCACCAGTTGGTTCAGGTCGCGGTAATTTTCGCTACTTGCGAGGTTGCCATGGTCACTAAACAGAAGAGCGTTTGCAGGCTTTGGTAGAAACCTAGGATGCACAACCTCCGTGTCGTTCCGATTCACTTATTATTGTTCTTATCCTCTTATTCCTTTATACTCTTGGCTATTCATCAACGAGTGTATTTTAAAAGGTAGCCAAACATAAATAGTTTGGAATGACGAGTGGAAAGCTTCAGTTATGTACCTCGAGGGTGCAAAACCAGTGTAAAGCTAACCCTGAGCAGGCAATGAGAACAGATATTTTACAGAACATGCTGATTAAGTGAAACTAGAAGGCAAATATGGAGAATACTTTTACCAGATTGTCGATGATGTGGATTCCAACATTTTGGGCGCCCGTGCTGTTACGGGTTACCTCAGCACTCACACCTTCCAGCTACGTTTGACGCCACAAGTACATCAAATCGATTCATGATCTGATGTACAATGCATAGTCGGTTAGCACACTACTATGATCAGCGTCATTATGAATGTGAAGTTCCTATGCTTCTAGAACGCTAAAACATCCCAGAGAAACTGCATGGCTTTAACAGGGTTTCGTGCACTACGCCTTGAACTCCCATTAACAGCTCTTTCGGAGTTAAGGCAACAGAGCCTGCTACAAACGGTGCATCAAAGATGTTCGTTAGAGATGTATAGAATAAAATACTTAACACTACGAGGCGGAAACATGTTGCCAGTTCACACTCATAGTGTGTTGCGCGCTCATGGACGCTGCAGTGCACGAAAATGTGAATTAACTTTAAAAGATCTACAAACGGCGGCGGATCAACCAGGAAGCAGTGTTGAGGCTGGAGGTTAGGACGTGAACCCACCTATACATAAACAAACAGTTGCGGAGAGAACTCACCTCCATCTTCAACGCTCTGACTTTGCTTTGCGTCCATACTATATGGTCGACTCTGCTTGTTTCTTACTTAGAGGGCGAACCGTACAAAAGTTGTCGATTAACGAAAGCTCAAAGCTGAGTCACATTTGTACTTAGCGAACAAACCAAGTCATCTGCGACGGCGCGTTAGAATCAGAACTATCAGTCCACAGCGCCCTAAGAAGCCTTAGAAAACGAATAGTGTTTAGGTTCATTCCCAAACAACTATCATAGTTCCTGTATACATATAAAAGGCCTCGCATTGGGACATCATTCAGTACGAGCTGCCCTATAAAGATAAGCTTTTGCGAACATGAATAGAGACATTTCAGAGCTATAGTGATACGTGTTTTACGATAAAAATGTCTGAACACCTGCGTTCGAGATGTCGCTGTTTAGCAGACCACAAATGGTTCATTATGCTCAGTTATTTTAAGGTAGTCAAGCGACTGAACTCAGTTTGGTCAAGATGATCAGAGTGGAACGAAGGATAAACCCTTTATTTAGAGAGACACTTGGTTAGGCTATCTGTCGAGTAGTCAGACCATCGATCGAACAGACTTCCCTGACACTTCCAGTTCGGAGTATGTTAAATTGGAAGGCTCATCCATACACTTCGGTGTCCGATTCGCCTCTCGGTGCTTCAGGATTCGACTTGATGACCAGCAGCTGCGTTACGTACGACGGATTGTTTGTGAATTCGCCGCTTCACTATGTATTTTATGCACTGCAGCTGCCGACCTGTAAGAACTTGTAAACAAGTGTCTGTACGCTTGAATCCGCCTACTAGAATGGGACCGAACATATGGCAGACGAACAGTGAGCTCGCAGAATACGATTTGAAATAACTCGGGTGACACGGGAGAAATAGCACTCCGGAAATTTGAACATTTACCTGGGATGGACTTTGGAGAATACAAACTTAATCAATCTCAATAAGACGGGGAAGATCATGAAAAGTCTTGGTTCAATAAAGCATGTCATGTGTACAAAAATAAAGCGAACTGGAGAAAGAGGTCAGTGGAGGGTGAAGGACCGTTGGAATTGGAGACTAGCTGAAACTGAGCACACCGACTTGTTGTAAAACTGCCAGTTCAGATCCAGTGTGATAACGACTGAATTCATTGTAGAAGGGCTGTTGTGAAAGCGTCCGAAATAGTTCACAAAGATGCTCCTGGAACACACAGTGACAGAGCGGGCGAGGCGAGTTTGTCAATTCAGTAGCAAGTTAATTTTTAAATAGTATACATTCCAACTCTCTAAACTTGCGAATTATTCACGCTCAACGGATATCAAAGACAGATCCCTATCTATCGGATGATTTCACCGCATGTAACAGGAAATGGAATGTTACCAAGAAATCAAAAAATAGTCTTCACCCAAGATGAACAATCACACAGAGAGAGACCGGATTAGAATGATGCGCATTCTCCAAAAGATTGGCCTTCTACAAGAGAGGACTTTCTAAGGGGTTACACTATTTTTTGACAAATGGTTGCACGATTTTTGGATTCGTATTCACAACACTCTCGCTTGGACAGTACTCCTCTCATTCTGATGCACTTATTCTGGTGGGTCCACAGTGGAGAGGGTTGGGTAGACCAATCACATCGCTCAAACGTGAACACGTTCACCTGTTCAGATGTGATAATTCAGCTGCGTCCAGTGTATACTGCCAGAGGAGTGATGACACTCAACTCGAATATCAGACGTCCTGGGTTCAAATCCTAGCACGACCAAGGATATGCATTGCCGATAGACTCCAATCAAGTGCATGGACAAACCAGGATAATTATGCCAGAAAAGGAGAACTGTTACAACATTTCCCATCTGTCTGTGATGAACTCGATAAGCTATAGTCTGCTTAATAAGCTGATTGACGAAATTCGATTGTGCGCGCTGGATAACAGCGTCAAGTGAATATATTTGTCTACTCAAGTTTAACAATAAGGCTGAATCGATACTTACAGGAAATCAGGTTTAACTTGGCAAGAAAGTAACACATAATCCACTTGCTGAGCGATTTGCGGTTTAAACTCACAGGAGCTTTTCGGGTGCTCTACAGGCGACCTCCAGTCATCTCATCCCTGATGCGACCTTAATGTTACATCAAGAGGTCGTCATAATTAATGACGCCTCCAATGGTAACATCTTCATTGCTATGTTGCGCTGTGGTTGATGGCTCAGCGTAATGCGGTGTTCGGACTATCTTGGACTTACTTGGTTGGGTTTACTCAGGAAAGAGCTTTGCATCCACAGGCGACACGACGCAGCAGATCATCGTAAAATGAACGCTGATCAGTCTGGTGGCCGATGTAGTATCCTACGTCGGAAACCGACTACGTAACTTGATTTCGTGCAAGTTACCAGATGGTGTATCGAAAATGAAATGTTAGGACGATCGAAACTGCAACACCAAATACGATTCATGACGCAAAAATTAATGACGGCCTAACTCAAGAACATTCTTTCGGTGAAGGTCGATATGGGATTGAAAAATACGGAAGCAATGAGGTGAAAGCTGTGTTGCAGGAAGCGTTACATAGTTAACTGGGCAGTTCGCTGAAATAAGTAGACTCCTTTTGAACATCATCGAGATCGTAATTCTATTGGACAGACTCAGTAAACTTTGGTCTGTCGTGATGATGCACAGGGTTAAACGCTGAAGTTCAAGAGATGAACAGTCACAGCCTGTTCATTTTCATTCTTTGGAGTGTTACCTAGAAAACCCTGAAAGTAGTTTCCTGAGTCTGTACAGCGAGTTGCCGCACGAATCGCACACATCGGTCGTAAATATCATTTTTGCTTGCTCACTCGTTCAACATGATAAACAACAGTGGGACGATACCGAACTAACGGTAGGTGGCGTATACTCAATTTATGGGAGTCGATTTTACACATCAAATCGATCCGGTATGCTGGCACCTTGGTAAGACAGACCAAATATGTGATAATCTCACTAAATGACAGATGGAATAAGTCAAACTGGGAATCGAGCACACCAGTTAGGGAACCATAAACAATAAAGAAGTTACGGTCCTCCCCCGGTTGATATACTGAATGGATCGATTGGATGTCACAGTGTGTTGTGCAAGAATCGAAAGCTTATTGTCCAGCCTTCATCATGAGTTAATTACCCGCCCCATCTTGCCTGTACCTTCCTTAGGGGTCTGTAAGCAACGGATAGGGGTTAGAGCTTGGTTGGTCACTGAGAATGCCCTAGCAACCACTTTACGGACAGCTGACGAGGTGTGAACAGTACATCACTGACGTTGGTCTGGTTCGTGGACGTACATCAGACACACTCGGCTCACTGCACGCCCTCACAAAACAGACCAAAGCTGGTGATGAAAAATTTCCGAGAAAAATTGCTGCGTTTAGTGTACGACCATGTAGTATAACCCTCCAACGTTAACTTCAACTCCAGATTCTAAAAAGAACACTTTGTTTGTTAAAGTAAATTTCGCATCGAATCTGCATTAGCTTGGAATATCAATATCTTGTTGGTTGGGAAGGTGGTTAGTTTTGAAGAATAGCACCACCATCGTAATCAGCATGCAGACCGTTGAGAGCATAAACAGAGTAGACGCCGGGGTTGAAAAATCTGACAGAATCGGAAGATAGGATACATCAGCTATGCAGTCAACACGTCAGCAGTCCACTGTATGACTGCGCACCCATCCATGTATGGTGTAACAGAATGCTGACAATACTGGTTGATGACCACCTAACGTATAGGAAGCAAATCACCCCCTAAGTGAATGTTCATAAGAAAACGTTTAAGTTGTCTCTCGTACTAAGCGAGATCTGGATATCCCCGTTTATCGGAACTCAAACGTTCCATTCAATCGGGCATTCATGAAACGGATCATCTGTATCCCCTCTGTATCCTATTGCAACGGTGACTGCTCCACCCATCTGCAATTGCACCGCGATGATGTATCCCCACTGTATCAGCGTAAGCCATGTCCGCACACACTCACGATATTCACTCTGTCTGTGTGCTGATGGTCTTCGCCCCATACACCTAGTTACATTATTGCCCTATTAGCGTGCTCACGTACCTTGCAAAGTGTCCTTGCCTATTAGATTTTTCTCAGTATTCTAACTGACCTTTTGTTGCCTGTATATTCCTTTATGATCAATGTGCTTGTAAATACATTGACTCCTTTTCGGTCTTTCCGAGGAGATCAGTCCCATTTCTAGTGTGCTAGTTCACAATAGCCCGGTTCTGCTAGTAGGCCTAGAATAGCACAATTAAGTTCACTGCTTCCGCTTTTGGCTTTCACACAAATACTGATAACAGGCTGGGCAAAACCGTGTTTTTGTTCAGCTGATCTACCAAAACGATGCCAATTACGGTAACATGCGTATTGATCAACCGATCGATTATCATCGTTCGGCTTTGTCGTGTGGATAAAACCGTTCAACGACTGCCTATACGGCTTGAACCGCTGGATGTAGAAACAACAAACTGCGATTTGTTCAGTAAGAAGAAGGCTTTCTATGACGGACGAGTGAGGTCTTTCACATTAACACGGATTATCACAACATAAGGTGGGAATGCACAAACTTAGTGGGCGACTGTATTCCGAGGCTTCAAGTTACATTCTGCTCCTTCGAAAACCTACATTACTCATATCACCCTCAGACTTGTTGGACTGCTTTTCTGCAAACTTATTTTGGAACAGGGTTGTCCCAAGTTTCCAATTTCTATCCCAACTATCAAGCAGCTTCGGTTTCGCCTGAACCTCCACTTAGGGAATAGCGGAAACTAAGAAGCAGGTTTACTGCTCTCGAATTGTGTTCACTACAGAGGCAGTAACGTATTATTGTTCAAAAATGCAGGCCAGTCGCCTCGGCAGACCTACGCCCAAGTCAACCGCCAGATGGATGAACGCAGAGGGACGGATCGGTGAACACAGGCGATGATGACGGTGATGGAGCTGTCAACGAATCTCATCAGCATTTCAAGTGTACCCATTGTGATCCAGTTGTGGAAGACATTGAAAGACAACCAGTGAACACAGAGGCTTTGCAGAATAACATTCCGCCCAGCAAAGTGGGCTGCGTGACAGAGTTAAATTGGAAAGGGCAAGAAAACGCACGGATCACTTGGGTTTGCACTATACTTCCATAATCGACAGCGTGACCAAGTGGAGGAAGAATTTATTCAATCCCCTCTTAGACTGTCACGGAATCGAATAGGTGGGAAGGAGCAGCGCGTCGGGTTGACGGTCCTGTTCGCGCAGTTGGTTGAAGCCACTGACTTGGGTTTGGGCTGTTAGCTAACATTCCAGCCTAGATCCAAGCACTGCTAGCAACGGAAGAAGTCCGAATAGTTGGTCTGGGGAGGGGGGTTGAGATTAGCCAAGGCACCCAAGTTTTAACTTTATGATTCAATGGCTATGACTGGCTGCATTTCGTTGACCGACTTTCTGATTGCAGCTGACAGGGGAACGTCTACATATGGTCCTCTAACACAAGCCGAATAAAATTTCGGACGTTAGTCATTAAAGACCCATAAGAAACTGATGTTATTGTTACTCATGCGAAGGCTCGCGATCACGGAAAATTGAGGTTGTCACGACTTCGCGGTTGCCGAAAGCAAACTCTATCGAAGATACTGATCAAATGAGATTTGAAGAGCATGGAAAGCATATTATTATTGTGAATGTTAAGTACTTACTTTAATATCAACCGTCATGACAGGGTCATTTGAAAAAATGGGATCGTCAACTTCCAAACCACCATCAGCTGTTTAAAGAAAATGAATGGGGTGGAAATATTGAGAGTATTTTGCACCCAACAGGAAAATGATCATCTTTGAAATAGTAGTTTCTTGAATGAAATAGAGATTAGTTACACTAAAAAACAAGGCACGAAACGGCTTCAGATTTACTAATAAAGTAACGGTGACGTGAAGTGAAGTGAGATGGAAACACGGTGGAATATAAATTTTGCATTCATGGTGGTTGAATAATGAAAATCGATCGATTAAATCAATGTCGACCCTAAGAAAGATGCAAAATGTAGGACAGCGCACGTAACACAGGAGAGGTACTAAACTCTTACTTGCTTGTAGAGTGATGGCTTCCCAGACATATAACCCAAAGATATGGAGTACCACAAGTCCACATGTTCTTTCTTGACATTACTCAGTCCAAGCAACACTCGTTCGACAAGGGGCTAATAGTTGACATGAATTGTTCAGGTAGAACACCTGAATTGATTTTCGCACAACCAACGATAGTTTAACGATCGAAACGACGATACTTACTGTCGAATCCCGGGACCAAGAGCCCGGTAACTGTGCACCACTCAGGTATAGTGTGATCAAGTGAACCACTAAAAATTCAGGATAAAGTTATCCTTCTCTAGAAGTAATTGACTTTAGGGATGGTACAATTGTAACCCATCTAGGTCGAGCTGTCCAAAACACGAGAGTAGCCAAGCTTTAAGATGCTAATTCAACAATGTGATAGGACTATTTGACGTCCCTAGTCCCAGCGAATACTCTGTAAACATGGCTACATGAGATACTTCGGAGACGTCGACAAGCACTGGAGAAGTTAAAATCAAAATCACTTGCATCACAAGACAGATGGCTCAGGTTCGAACCCGACCGTGGTTTTACACTGGATGTAATCACGAGCTCCAATGAAACTGTGGTAGACATACCAGGGAACTACATCAGCTATATATTATCATGAAAAACCATTCGAAACTTTTCGCAAGTTCAGCAGTTGCATCCAGATGTACCAAGAGGAGAGATTCAAAGGAGATGATAGGGAATAGAAGCCGATGGAAGGAAGAACTGAATTAAATCTTCTGTCTTGTTTATGCGGCTCGGCGGCAAACGAAGTTTGTGTTAGGAGTGAAACAATACAAGATCGAAGATAAGCTACGAAATTTGACGTTCACGAAGGAACAAACCCAAACAGCTCAACTGCAACATCACAGGTCAATTTTGGCCTTGGAGTTAGATCATGCAGAACAAGCCCAATCATTTGTGTTCTGAGATTTTTTATCACCTGAGTGCTACATCCTTGGGTTCACTCATTCACACTGCCACTGGACGTTGTGAATTCAAGGTCCCTGGAGTTACATCAACTCTTAAGGTGGTTCCCGCAGCGTGAATAAAACCTATGTTCCACATGACTGCGTGTCAACTTGGACCGGTTTTTCTACACCTACCATCACGGATGATGCACGAATCATGGGTCAAAGGGTTTTACCATGTTTTAACATGCTTTCACTCACCATACTTTACACAATTTTATTGGTTCATCGCTCTAAACCAGTGGTCGGATTGCCGGTTCGTTCATGTTTCGCTACATCTATCTACCTAACGTTATCAGCTGAATTAGTCTGAAACGCACCCATCCATCGGGGATTCCAATTCTGAGTTTAGAGCTCAGGATGGAACAGAGCGACTCAAACTCGCTCCCCTTCACAGAACAGTTAATTAATGTCTACTATTTGGTAAGGACACACCACTGGCCTAACGCTCGGGAACCTAAAAGAGGCATCCATAAAGACAGGTCTCGCGCTGGCGTATGGCCGACCTCGGCTGATACCGGATCAACCAAATGGAGAAGCTATCATTTCTAATAATACAAATCTTGACGCTGTGTGGTTAGCATAGAGCATGTTCTTCCAAAGCATAACAGTCACACATACTCAATAAGCACGGACAGTTGAGCGGTATTATAAACGCCAGAACTAACCCTACGCTCTCGCATATAAAGAGACAACTGTGCCCTTCCAAGCAAGCATTGACCGGAGAATGGTGCAAGTTCCGTACAGTGATGGCCGCTTGAGGGAAACACCTTACTGCCTTCACATCCTCGTTGTTAATTCGTACCCCGATTGTCTGAATGAGTGTCTGGAGGTGTAGGCGCATCGGAGTGTGTATTTTTGGCTAGATCGAGGAAAAGGGACCTTTTGGAAGACAGCCCTTCTCCCCAGCCATTATCTAGTGCGCGACACTTGGAAGGAAAGTCGAATACTATCTTGCCATGTGTTCTTCTCTCTTGGAAAGCCAACCGTTAAGTGTTCCTAGTATTGCATGCGGGTGCGAAGAATTGCAATAGCGGGTCCAAAAGTCCATACATACCCCAGTGTAGAACGTTAGCGAGAGGACAATATGGGTGGCCATCACACACAGATAGAGGCCACTTGGACAACCGGAACAAGAAAAGGCGCCGTGAAAGCCAAATGATCTACTCTTAAGCGGGATTGAAACCGACACAACAGCCGTGGACACACAACATGTGTGCAGTAACTAGAAGTTGAACGAAAACCTACTGACACAGTAAGTAGTGATAAATACCCATTATCTGGGTGTCGCTAATAGAATTTTCTCTCTAAAAAAACATGCACGAATTCTCGTTGTGTATAGGCGAGTAATCAATAAGACGGTGGAAAGCATCCGACTGGTATGCAGCTAAGCTGAATGAATAGCTAAGAGAGAACCATGTGCTGAACTGCTAACCAGCCCACTGCACAATAAAGAACGCATGAATTATTAGACGAGGAATCGAACAGTGGGAGGAACAGAAACGACTAATCTGACTTACAGTCATCGTCTGATTCAGCATACGGCGATGGATTTACCGTTGGTTCGTCATACTACAAAAGAAAACAGGATAGAATTGGAGCATCAATAGTTTCGCTGAAGTCGTTGAACACTCAAAAAAGCGAGGTTGTTTCAGTCCGATTGTTTGTAACGTTCACATACAATTCCAGCCCCACAGAAACCGATGAATGCGTGTTACACGACTGTACCGGTAGCACATAGTCAATGAATTTCAGTGTGAACAAGATGAGGTTTATATGCGAAAGACACGCATGGTTTACTGTTTAGCACTGTACGTTTTGCATGGATGACGGCGTGTATAAGTCCCAAGTACATAGGTTCCTCAAGTTTCGACTTCAGAAACTTTGCTTCACAAGCCTTCTTATCTCCTACAGAGTTGAGGTGTGAATGTCAGGCTGCGTACCTGTCACCTCGAAATCCATATTTGATTTTATGTTCTTCTTTTAAAAAAATGGTTGTCTAATATCAGCCTGTCAAGATGAACCTAAAGTATAGCACATGAACAGTAATAGCAATAAATGTCGCATACCATACAGGAGCTATCATCAGCGAACTGTTTAACTCATCGGACAGGGGAACCTTATAACCCAAGTATAGGCGTGTTCATTCACGAAGCTGGAATATTTCAAATGCGTTGAGTGTGAATCATCACTAGCAAAGTTGAAAACCCGATGTAGACACTACTGACAGTGGGTGAAATTCGAGTGCAGGGTTTCAGACTGCTGTGGAAAATAGGATAATTGACTTTGGGATAAGAGAAAGATGCGGCTACATTTTCGATTATCGATAAAACTACTGACCAGGATTTCAAATTCTTGATAGGAGATCGTGGTATGCGGTCATTAGGACAATAGACTTAAGTCATTGATGGACTGATTTGTCAGTGACAGGGCGGTTGCCTCAGACCTGTCGTTTGTAGGAAAACCGTTGTAAGAAACGAGGTTAATCAACAGCAGGTTTACCAGCCATGTTATCGAACGGCAACTGTTTTCGTCAACGCCATTTTAAGCTGTTATAGTGGCCTGGACTGATTGGTGAGCGATGTACATGCTACAAAGACGTCCCATTTAAAAAGTTCATAGTCGTCACAGCAACACAGCTGGAATATATATATATATATATGTATATATATATATATATAGCCTGGTTTATCGAATACTGGTCTGAGCAAGATACGACACCTCAATATCAAGCGAACCCCTAGGTACGTTAAATTCAAAACAGAGGGCCTGGCGATATCTAAAATACAACGGTATAGTCATTTTCATGATACTGTGCGGTGGAATACTTTGAACATAAGATTGAGTTGCAGCCGAACACACAACCAGGAACCAGAAACCGCAAGAAGAATAACAAGCTTCTTTAATTTATTTATTGCCGGGTTGATGGTTCTCCCAACTTTTCCGAAACGATGAATCTTCCATCGATTCCAAACAATTGATTAAATAGCAGAATTCCTTGTAAAAACACTTGAAGAACAGGACACACAATGTTGGTCTTCGTCAGAACCTCTATGTGTATTACCAGGCACATACCGATCGTGCGAAGTTAGGAAAACGATCCATCCTCCGTAAATCTAAATTTATCGTCCTTACTTTGTTTGCATTCCTAATTTGGTACCCATCTCTCCACAGGCACAGCGGACGATGGACACAACCACAATACAGCCCCAACCAGTGACAATATGATTCCGTCCCATTGTTGATCTGAACCTGAGGGTCTAGCGACGGACAAACAATATCCTTTGTTTGCCTTAGTACTGTTGACCTTTTATCAGCCAGCGTTCTGATCGTAACATTGACCTTAGCAAACTAAGCATACGAGAAAAGTATGACCCTGGTAGGGTCGGCCTAGTTACTCTTACACTTTTTGTTTTATTTCGCAATCAAGTGATACCCATATGAATGGGCCTTCTCTCGCCGTCCGTATACGCGGACGGCAGTTCAACAGGAGAGGTTGCGGAATAGAAAATGCTAGGTGGCAGTGGTAGCTTGTTACTTGGTGTGACTAGCTGGACTTGAGCAGCAAAGTTCATGGGACGTAAAAGGAGTTTAACATTTGCACAATAACGTTATCGTACGGACACTTTCAATCCGTGAAAGGTAAATGATGCTTTTGAAACGTGGGCTTGAGCCGTGTAACCGTTGTGCTTGTTGGTTTAAGGGTACTGGAGATAAAACTTCCATCCTTTATTTATTTCCTTATTTCCCCCTTTGATGGGAGCTGGAATCCCTTTGATACTGTGAATATACCTCATCTTAGGTATACGAACAGCATTTCGATCACTGGTCCCACCACTTTTGTCCGCGTCTGATGACTGTAGTATCGGACACGTTGGCAATTATGTTGTCGTCGTAATACCATGATGGCTGGTGCATGCCACGTCTATTAAAATTAAGGTTTAACACCTGCAGAATTCTGGTGTGTACAAATCCGTGGATAAACTAACTGAACTCAATAGCCTAGAAGATCACTGATTGTTGATTTAATCAACAAAATGATTCAACATGGCAACACTGTGATTGCGAACGTCGCCGCCTTGTGTGAGTTTACTCACTACTATTTGTGCCAACTGAGCTTCACCGGCTATACGAAGCCAGTTCCTCGATTATTTCAGGTGACCACTAAGTAAAAGCCGACAGATAATTCGCAACTGTGATGTGCTTCTCTCACAGCAGGATAGAGAATAAATGCTGTCATCTTGATAGTAGAGGAATGATTGACCAGGAGTCTGAATATTGGAATGAATAGGACAAGTAAAAAATCAGGTACATTAGACGACGAGTCTTTCTCGAAGCCAGGGGGAAAGCGATGCTACTGACCTGCAAAATATATCTAAACAAACTAACGTAAACGGCTATGAAGCGTACCTTGTAGTTTGCAATGAAACAGGGTTGGATCCATCACATTCATGGAATCAAGCAACACACAGCTGATGAACACTAGCTACTCATGCCAAGCACAAAGCTCACAGCGTACTGCTGGCAGTTGATCTGTTTGCCGAGCTTGGCAATTAGCTTGAAAACTCGTCGTCATCAATCGAGGTGCGATCATCATTGCACGATTGGGTGCACACGGCGCATTGATGATGCCACCTCGATTGGTGACGAAAAGTTTGCAAGCGAATGGCCAAGCTCGGCAAACAGATCAACGGCCACCAATGAACGCACCCTGGCCACAAATATTCCGGTACATTTCCAACAGAGTACTGTCGCTGGAACCAAGGCACAGAAGAAAAAAGTGCTCTAGGCCATTGTGTATCGAAGAAAACTTGTGTGTCGGATTGCCTGTTGACACTAGAAAGACTGGTATAAGAACCCATTCTAAAAACACGTCAAACATAAGTTCCTTGGCATCGTGGTCAGGTATCCTACCCTGTACAGTCGGATGAAACTCAAGAGTAGTAGTAGTTGTATATGTTCATTGACTGCACAGTGGACAATCCAAATAGATTGAAACTGTAGTTAGTGGTCGGCAAACTGATGATTTTACCCGTGTTTTGACTATGTGAATAGACGAGTTTCATTTGTCATAAACGGACCTCCCACTTGATAAGGTGATACCACGGCGCAGTTGCTCAGGACAGACAGAAACAAACTTTATCAAAAAGAGTATGCTCCAAACTACGGTTATCGGTGCAGTCCAAGTGGTCGTTCACAATGAATCAAAGTGTGCATATCATTTCACGATTAGGTAGCACGACGGGCTGGCACAAGATTCCGGAATGGCCTGGCAAATCGAACTACGTTGATTTGCACCCATACACATGTAAGGTTTGTGCTAAACGGTATGTGTATCCACTTGAACGCCTTGTATCCAGTGTATATTGGAGGGTGAACAGGAGGGAGGAGTTCTAAAGGCAGAAGCATGCCCAACTGACGGGCGGGATAAATTTGTCCTCTTAGGGAAGAGGTCCTTAATGGAAGGGAACAACCTGAGCGCTAGGGGGGGGCATTCTGTTCGTTTTCTGCGAAATTATGTTCTAGTTGGTGAACCTGTATACACGCAGTGAGGGAGTTGAGATCATTATATCCGAGAACGACGAGTGGGACATTTATGAAGGCATCGTTCTCTGGAATATGGACTAAAGCGCACATAATGCAAACAGAAGGATCGTTAGCAAATTGAGCAGTGTAAAATCAAGAAAAGGATCAGTAGTTTGGTAATCACATAGCACAGATTTTATGCGTACACACTTCGTGTGAATACCAAATGAGGGTCTTCACTGTAAAGAGGAGCAAGTGCATTTGCAACTCACCTACATTGTGGCATTTCCAGATAATCACAGTGAAAAAAATACACCACACCAAATTAGATATAAGCCGTACACAATTTATGGTGGTTCTCTCACATATTAGTCCAATGATAAATCACAGGAGTGATAACTGTAAGCGATGATGTGTAAACCATACGCTGATGAAACAGTGGTGGCAGAAGCAGGCCTGAAGAAAGAATGCTCGACTCTCAGAGCGTAGGGATACCAACGCGGACAAACGAAAGCGAATCGCGACCATAAGAACATCAAGCATACGTTCAATCGTCGTCGTCGTGCAGCTGTAGCATCCTTTTGGTGCCTAGGTGCCATGTCAAAGGAAGGAGGCACGAGGTCTGGGATACTGCCAGGTTTCCCAGGCCTAGACAGGAACAGTCGAGATTCTGAGGTTGGGTTCAGTGGCGCCTTAACCACTGAGCTGTCTCGAGCCTCGTGCATACGAAGATAATCGACATGTTCTAGGTGACAGACGGAAATGCACAAAGGTTAATCTGCTCAAGGTAAAACGTTGAGAATTCTGGTGAGCCAAGAACACGACAGATCTGGAAAAAGAGGCCACAAGAGCAGCGGACTTCGTGCGAAGTTTGGCTGGTGGACTATGCAGTGGAAATAATCTTTTGATTCGACTGAACTGTGTTGAATCGTCTGTCATTCTTAGCGAAATTTAGACGAAATGACTTGCTAGGTTAGAGAACAACGTAATGTCGAATACAGAACTGTTACATTGAGCAACATGTCTCTGTGTGGATCCTGCTACTCAGGGGGACAAGGTGCAAATAAGTGCGTATTTAGGAGGACATTCATGTGACTCTTGTGTTGCTTCATAGTAATTCACGCTGGACCCAATCAAGTATTCAGTATTGATCGGGTACAAGCATGTGTCGTTTTGTCACAACGTAGTCAAAAAGACTACTTCATTTTATTCAAATTGCTCGTGGTGAGACTGTACAGAACTCACGTCTCCTAGAGACTAATATCGTTTCATTCACGAAATACACTCATTTGCATGCTAATTTGGTCTTCACGGAGGGATTCCACAGAATCCTACCTGAATCACTCGTTTGTGAGATCCTTCAACTGAATGTGCTGCACAAGGAGGCCTTATATTTCCAATATCCCAGCTATCACTGCATATTTCTTCGAAGGAACACCACTCATAAGATTGCTAAAAGCTCTTTGACAGCCCATCAACAGTTTCAACCATCTTGGGATTCATCAGGTAGGCGCAGTCCCCGAGCTTCCTCCAACCATATGTCCTAGTTGAACCAAAATTGTAATAAATTGGCGAAGTACACTCATTTGCACACGATTCCGGTTGATCTAAGAAGGGTGAAACCAGCCATGGGCTTTTGAAGAGTTCTCAGTAACCTGATGAGTAGTGTTCCTTTAAGAATATAATATCACTCGTTATCGTTGGCAGAAGTGTACTGGAAATTAACTCACACATTCGCTTACATCCGATTAAATGCATGGTTGTGCGAAAAGTGAACGTCCTAGTTTGCATAGGAACACCGTGGTATTTTCAAGGTCTAAGCAGGCGTCCATGGTATAACGTATTTTACTGTTTTACCGTTTAATAGTGGTTGGGCGAATAACTTTCATAGTTCACACCACCACGGGGTGGATTGTCATTACTAAACAAGTAGGCATTAATCAGTCGACTCAAAAAAAAACTGAAAGGAAATCGATGCACATTTATATGGAATTGAGGATTCCCCAGTATGAATGGGGAAGAATTTCGATGGTTCAACGGCGGGCGAGGCGTCATCATCACCTTCTGCCGTGTGCGGGCTGCATATCGGTCCTAGGCCCTATGATTTCACCAACCAATTGTGTTGGAGACGTGAGTAGAGCTGAGCATTGCGAATGATAGATGATATTTTCGGATTGTGAATCGGATGTCGTAGGGAATGCTGTTACGGATGTGAAGATCACAAAGAGGTGGTCACGCCCTGGAGGCAACGGCTAGTATGCTTCAAAGCCACTGAGTAAATGATTGCGCGATGTCAGTTAGTGTGCCCAACCACTAATATGTCCGGTCTGGATCCCTTCATCTGCGAAGGTGGCAACTACTACAGTGACCGAACTTTCTGGTTATGGTCTTAATAGTTCTCTGTCAGGTCATCTTATGTCCCTCACGATGCTTCCACCGAGTACACTGTTGAACAAAAAGGAATCGTCCGGGAAAGCCAGCCTGATGGCATTCAACGCACACGACCGAGCAAGCACCACTCATACTGCAAGATCATTTCATCACTTCACAAAAAACCGCTCGATGTAACCAGGCACTATGGATGTTTCCACTACATTTGAGAAATGCTTCGGAGACATCAGTAGTCACACATTAGTAATGATTTAACGTCTGCTGGGAGTGGTCAGGTTTTAGTGCAGGACACAATGCAACATTTCAAACTCCACCCTTACATCGTACTGGAGCCACAGATGTTGTGGGTTGGCAAAAGCCATCTTCAATTTACCTATTCGAAGAGGGACTTATTTTTCAACAAGGTCCCCGGAACAGACGCACTGGAATGAACGCACCAGACTAGTATACGGCATCCACCGGGAAAGCTATCGTTGGTCCGGTTTTCTGACTTTCGAATCATTCGGAATCCATCTCCACCAATTTTTTTCATTGTCCACAAACTTCCTAGTCCTATTAGTCGTTGATGGCAGACGTATAGTGGCGGTGTCTGTTTTAGTACTAAAAGATGTGTTTCGTCCCATTTTTGACCTGCGAGAGAAATTTTTTACACGAGAACAACCAGTTTAACTTTTCGTACCCCTATTTCGGCCATAATGGGCCCATGTTTACGTAAGTTGCAACGCATGAGCGCCGTACACAATTTGAAGCCCAACCGCTCAAACGGGGTTAGAACACGTCAAGACCGTTAAAAAATCTACGACCCCCATTAGTCCTGCGCACAGCGGGCCGACCGATACCATAAGGAACAGCCGAACGATGAAAGAAGAGCTGATGAGAGAACATCCATCAAGTGAAAAATCGTAAGCTTTTCAGACCCAGACTGAAACTGTATGTTGCCCGCAGGGTTTCTTATCGGGTCCGTCCTGCACAATTGCTTGATATTACCGCAATGTCAGTTTTGGCGCCCAACTACCATAAATTCACTGCAAGCTTGTTGAGTTATCAGGTACCAAGGCCACTCTTGTTGAGTTCGGCGCAATTACGCCCATTTTGGTTATTTTACTAACGTTTCATCGGATTGCCTCCACCCACCTGCTTCGCTTTTTATGGGATCGATATGGAGAATGGTCAAGCATTGTTCGGCACTTGTTCGAGGTGTGTACCGTTGATCAAGATGTTAACAGATGACCATTGCGGGTGGAATTCTATACTGATGATCTTATCACACTCGAGCTGATAGCAGACCGAGGCCATAAATTGGTTTGGGCATCGTCATCGGCTTAAAACTTTGCACAGTTAATTTGACGCTGACATGGAACAACACCGCATCACGACATGTACAGATCCAGCAGACAATCGCTGCGCCTAGTCAGCGTCTAGCTGATGTGATTCCGAAACAGAGTGATACTACTTCAGAAGATTGTCGCTTTAATATGTGGTCAGTAGTGGTCCAACTTGTGATAACCTTTCCATTTTATTTCGACTACTTCCATTCGTCAAGCGATATTTTCGGTAAATTGCACTTTGGAAGATAAAAACGGAAGTCGTATAAACGTGAAAAGAGGCTATTATGAATAGTACCTTGGACTTGTGTTCAACCCCTAGAATGGCCAAAACGCCAAGCAGCTCATGCAGTAATGTCAACAGCGAAGAACTACCAGCCGCAAAACATTCACTCATAAAAATAGACTTAACAGGACAGTTTAAAAAACCGTAACAGAGGGCTGGTGAAACTTTTCCTACGGTAGCCATGGGAATGGCAGAGCAAAAAACATGGAAATGAATAAAATTCGACTAAACTATGCATTCAAATGAAGATAAAAATCGTGCTGGAAAATGGACACATGAAGAAAGCCAACGTTGTTTCACTGTCAAATGAATACCGTTCACGGTGGAATTATTGACATGGTCACCGAAATCAACAACCTAGTTACATGGGAGATCAACGGACTTGGTTTATATTCAATTTAGTCTAGTGGTACGGCCTCTTGCAGCCAGTTTGCGTTTGCAAAATACACCTGTTATGGACCTTTCATGTGACAATTATTACTTGTCACACCTGTGAAGTAACTGCTAAGATGCTGTACATTTCAAAAATGGAACCATCCTTCTTGCAATCAGAGCGTAGTTTCTTGGATAATGTCCGTGTTTATTGCACAGATGGGACACCGTGAAAGTCAGGAACAATGTCAGGATTTTAGCTTTCTATGACAACTGCTTGGGAGAATGAAATGGGCACACAACTTGCTCCTTCGTTAGGTTGACTGTTCCGAAAAAGATTTCGAGCAACACAAGTCACGTCATGAATTTTTGTTCAAAGAGGAAATCTGACAACTCTATTTTTCAAGTAGTTATGTATTGACTTGACGTAGATCAATAAAATCAATATCCCATGGCGTTGGAAACTAAATAAGTAAGGATGTCTTTGAATCAAGAGATGTTGTTTTTGAAGTAGTCGGCAAAATGAAACGTTCCACAGACTACCCATTACCTAACATCTTCAACACAGGCTTCAGTTCCTTCTAACGAAATATTCGTAATCAATGTCGCTCACCACTTTGTAGTCAACAGTAACGTTTTCGGATAGGTTGAAATATTTTTTTGCGCAGGAGGGAGGGCTGGTCGATTGTGATATACGAAAACAGAGTGCACGGTGCGAAAAACGCAGGTAACGACCGGTGTGGAGCATTTGACGAGCAACATACGATCCTGTGAGGTCAAGGCATATTGAAAAGCCAAGCGTTAATCTACCGCCTAATTACAACCGAACCCATCGATTCGACAGACCTTCGGAGTAGGAAACTGGACAGGTCCGTTTCGCGGAACAATAACCACAAGTAGGGGGAGAACATTCTAGCTACTCAAATGGACAATTTACTCACAAAGAGAAGACACCACAATAAGAATTCGCCAGGCGATTGACTAGGAGCATAAGTCATAGGCACATCTGATGCACTGATCCTCCCCATTAGTGAACTATCTTCTAGCCAGGCTTGATTTGGCTAAGCCAACGAGTTAGGCTTACATAAGCATACAAAACCATTCGATCGGACAGGTCACAAGTGAGGATAACACAACTGAAGGGCAGGATGAAGCAGTGAACGATCATTCAATGGTACCTGGGTTCCCAATGTTAATCCTACGTAGTGTTCCTCATTCAAGTTTAACTGGATGAAAAACGCAACAGTTCATGTTGCGCTTATTCTAGGGAGCATGGATGTCAGTTTTGAATATCTAGAAGAGGAGTTCCATAACCATTTCGCGAAAGCTGTTGGGAAAAAAAGCGGAGATAGATGGCATTTCATTACCCTTACCATTACAGCAGTACAGAAAGTATGCGATACGGTGGATACCAGACACTCTACTACGAGGAGACGTATTACAGACCCCCGAAAGAGTAATACTGAACCAATGAGATGACACTGTGGCTTTTTGTACATCAATTATCCTCTAGTAAGGATACTGTGAGTTCAAACCAGCTAATTCTGCGTTGTAACTTGGAAAAGGTAGGTGCCATCCTGGCGGAACATTATTACCAGGAGACGGTAGAATCCGATCCGAAAGAAGTTATCGACCATGTGAACATGTAATGTTCGGCACCTATGCTCCTGAACCAGGCCGAGGTCATTTTCGGACAAACGTTTCGTAAAACGTTTTTGGAGTCAGAGATTTTGATACCGCATTTTTGGTGAAACGGTTGGAAAATGCATCCCTCTTTTGTCTAGAGAGAATGCGTGGTCATATACTGTTGAAACGGTGGTTGAGCACATAAAATTTTATTGACGTAAATAAGTCCCAAAGTCTTGTGGATTGCTGACGACATCGAAGTCATTCCAAATAAATGATATTTTCCTCAAATTTAATTCTGAACAGCCGTTCACAAAAGCGCACAATATGGTGTACTACAATGTCCTATTTGGATAATTTGGAAATTGAGCCTCCATAAGGCTTCCCAGGAATCGCAGATTCGTACGGGCCAGTCGCGCCTGCTCGGATTTTAGGTATTTAATAAAGTTAAAACACTGCTAGGCTGAAGGGACAGATAGACTAACTAAAACTGTTTGCAGGACAGGAAGACATACAACGACTACGACGGAAAAACTTCCCCAAATGATATGCTTTGAAATCCAAGTGAATGTGTATTTAAAACGCTTCAAAAAGTATTTTTATCAGTACCATGTCAGGATGAGCTCTGTTACCGCCAAGGTGGCTACATTCGAAGTGGTTGGTATCAACTCTCCCAATATATAATATGTCATTTCAAGCGCCACCTATCTTAGCCTTTGGTCCCTGAAGTGGTCTAGTAGCGAATCAGGGATACGTAGTTTGGAAAAGGGGATGAGCTTCCCCACTGTCCTGGTGTTGAAGGACTTTGATATAGACAAATGCAGCTGACAACCGATCTTGAACGTAGGCAGATTGGACGCAATGTATTGACATTGACACTCAGCTGGGTAATAAGTTTAGAAGGACTGATGCGTATTGGTCACTTAAACGATGGAAACATTCAGATATAATCTCGTACTTGCCTTTCATAAAGGAACGTCATCAAACGAAGGTCTTGGATTGGGTCGTATTTAGCCGCACACAAAAGCAGCTAACGATAACGCAACAGAAGTTTACTTTCATGACAACCCTTTAGAAGCTTCAGTTCAAGCACGAACTACGCAAGCTTCGGCTACAATTCTCTTAAGACTAATGGATTTCTAATATAAAAAATATACCACCAGGTGGAATGTTGCTTTATCACATCATATATTTACCAACATCTATTTCTAAGTTTGCATAAATGACGTCACCAATTAGACAGGAACAACTGGTTTCAACAAAAGCTAATGCAATACTCATTTCCAGTCTGAGTCCCAGCATCGGGATTCAAATGCTTCCCTGAATGCTCCCTGTGCAGGAAGATTTGCTCCGTGAGTTAGAGCGAAGTATCATGATCAGTTACTCAACACAGGAAAAAAATATTTTAACAAATAAAACCTTATCTGCTCAAAACTGGTTTCGTAAATCGAGCTACTCGCAGCAGGTTATAAAAGCTGTTTGAATCAACACACGCTGGAAAGTCGAAAAACTCGATCCACTTCCTTAAGAAAACCCAAATCTCCCCAGAAGAAAAATAGTCACGTGAGCCTTCGTCTGAGAAGTGATCACTTGGGAAATCAGTCAGAACAAGGAAACGCAATATAGATACGCGCTGTGGAAGAACATGTGACATCATTTTGTGCATAACAAATGTTAACACTTGGGTTGGAATAAAGACACAATACCTAACAAGTTTGCGAGTAGCACACCGCGCCACCGAAGGCAATAAAAACGAGAAGGCCGCAACACATGGATGGGCTAGTGTGTCATGGGAGTTTCTGTCAACCAAATCACAGACCATCCGCCTGTAGCTTAATTGACATTCAACTGGAGTGAACTCGAATTCAGCCTACTATTAGGAAGAAATAGCCTCATTTTCACGTGTGCCCACCAGACCAGTCACCCACTGTACGAAATTCTTGTGCAGAATGTTTCGTTTCCGATATCTTTCCTCTGTACTGTTACTTACGCCTATGGCCCACTCCAGCATTTTATTTACTGAACCTGGTCTAGACTTCAGAGCTGTATGTTGAGAAGCCACAAAGCCATGGTCTCTTATTTCGCACATACATCTCAAAGCGCTGTCGCCAGTGACTTAGCTCCAGGCATTTGCGCCCTCTGTGAACCCACAGCGCTAGCTCGTGGTTCTTCATTGCCATTTCATAATAGTTAATCAACAAATGACACCAGTTGAAAAGTTATGAATGTACGACCTCAGAAGGAATTGCCGAAGTTTGTTCGCTTATTCTACTGTAACTAGAACCTACACACTTCAGGCAGCACAAAATTGAAGTCAACGATTTGAGCCATTGGAAACATCGTTAAAATAGGGCTTTCACAAAAATACGGTCGAGTACATAGTCGGTTGGGATTACAACCACTGCGGACAGTTCCACTGTACACAATGCAAAGTTAAGATGTGCCGTCGTGCATAAACCCAATCATTCGAACCATACTGCAGTTATCGTACCTGCACTCCTGATGCGCAGTGCACAAATATGGCGACCTGTCTACAACACATGAACCATCACGAAAGTGACATCCACTCACGTTTTCGTAGGAAAATCGAATATCAGAGTAAAAAAGTACCACCTGAGAAATCAGAACGGAGCAAGCGCGGATGCCAGGAGTACGCATCTAAACGACGAAACCTGTAGTACATGTTGCAGGTACGGTTACCTTTGTAAATATCATCCATAAAAAAGATCCTACATCACAACTTGTTTTCTGCAAATTCACCTCACACAGTTGTAACTCTATTTCTGTGTGGTTAAATGTAGACCCAATATCAGAATCCAGATTACTAGTTACCTTGGTCCATTTAGCTAGAAGCATGTAGATGGACAGTCTTCACGTGAAATCAACAAAAATAACGAATTAAAAATCTTTCACTTAAAATCGTATTTCTCAGTTGATTTCCTGGTATTTTACAGAAAACAACTGTTAAAGGTTTTGAAAAAATCGTTCAAAGGTAACACCCTTTTGGTGCCTAGCCGCTATGTCACCGTAAGGAAGCACGAGGGCTGGGATTCTGCCAGGTTGCCCAAGCCTAGACAAGGGAAGTCGAGAGCCAGAGATCAGGTTCGAACCACGGACCTTCCGGTTAGTAGATTCGCGCCTTAACCACTAAGCCATTTCGTCGGGGGTTTCATGAATAGCCATTTAGTGTCAGCTTTAGACATTGTATTCAAGTGCATTTTATCAGCCAGGGTTAAATGCTAACTTTTTTTTCTGGAGGAAAGTGGAAGTATTTGAGACCAGATTTACTGGAGCATGAATAAGTAATGTAACAACCCCTTCGACAAAGCTTGGAAATTGTGTAAAGAAAGAGAGCAAAGTATTGCAATGACAAACCACAAACAGCAAAGGAAATGCTGCCACGTTTCCTCTCGGGTCCAAACTGACCCGAAGCAATCACAAAAGTAAGGCCTACTGAGAGCTTTCATTATCGCACACAGTCATTTAAAAATTAGCTTGTTAAGTCATTCCGTTTGCAGCGTCTGTTTCCAGAACCAACCAACCAAACAAATCAAAACAAATTTTGTTAGAAAGAGGAAACAACGGATTTGTGCCCGTGGTACAAGAATTTGCAGCGGACCATAGTCGCGATCTGTGAATTTTTCTATCCAGTGCACTCACCGTCGACTCGTCCGTATCCAGTCGTTCTGTCGTATGAGCACCATCTTCATCCTCTCCATATTCGTTATCTGTGTCTTCTTCTTCTTCCTCCTCATTGCCATCCTCCTCTTCTTCCAAGAGCTTAGCAAGTTCATGAATTAACAATTTGTACATCTTTACGAGCAGAGGGATCTGAAGGTAAACCTTAGGTTTGGAACCTGAAGTATAGAAACCAGAGGGCAGGTACGGGTAGAAAAAAAGCAATTTAGACTTCTGAAGGAACGACGAAATAGCATTTGAGGAACAAGGGCGAAACCGGTCGTGGGCTGTCGAAGAATTTTCAGCAACCTTATGAGTAGTGCACTACGTAGTTGAGGAAGAAGTTTACATGAAGAAACGTTTCACTGGCAGCATCAATACTATCTTCCAGCAGATAAGAACTTTCAAGAAAGGCGAACGCAAACGAAGGTAGTTTAAACATTCACGTTGAACCTCATTAGAATGACTGAGCCCAGAAACAAACAATCAATCTGGTAAATAGTAAATTAAACAATTCAACGGCTAAAAAAGACCTATTGCGATCAAATAGGAGCTGCAACAGACAAAGATAGACAACGCACATGGGGAAAACGGAGCAACAAATACTCTAGCGAAGCCAAATTGACAAGCACTCTTTCAGCTCGTGCGTATCCCAGGTGGGACACAGTGCCAAGTAGCGTCATGGACTTTTAATTGATAGACTCATATTAGCAGGCAAACATGATACATCCATCAGATTCTGCAAACAGCCTGACAGCCTGAAATATCCCAATTTTTTGCATGGGCATTCTATCCGAGGACACGAACATCAACCTTTTCTTCACTTGTTTTTCACATTTCCTACTGTGGACGACTGCACCTCCCGGAATTCGAAAACTAACTAACGCTGACAAGCAACCAACCGAGAGTACTGCTGTTGAATCAATACAGTATGCAATATAGAAGTCGCAGGGATTTACGTGATTTATGCTCAGGCTATCAGTTCCTTATGATAGAAGTCTACTTGATTAACGTATCGGCTGCGATGATCCTTTCTGACGATCGAAAGCCAGTCACGTGGAGGAAAGAAATATAGAGCGCTTGGGTCACGATAAACAAACCTACGCGCTGCTATAACTATCGGGCTACACCCTCGTAAGACCGTGGTGTCAGTTTTTGCACGGTCAATAGGTATTCATGATCTTATTGAGAGCAAAACTCTATTTAGTGTTTCCACCTTTCATGAAACCCATCCACAATAACCGGGTCACTGTGAGTTGCATTGATCACTTTTAGCTCATACAGACTTAGCACGTGGCGGGATTTTATTTTCCTCGACTGTAACTGGGATTTTTCAGGAGTGACCCATTACCCGGAAATGTGGAGCCATCGTATCGCCTAAGTGCATAACTGTGAGACAGCTCCTAAGGAACATGAGCGCCGAGCTTACTCAAGATGACTGATGGCAGATAACCAGCCTCCGCAAACACTGACAACACTAAGAAGGAAACTGCACAGTTAAAAGCAATTTCTATACTTGCCATGAAAACACTTTGATGTGATTTTTCTAAAATCTCGAGATCGAATAATGGTCTCTGACTGCTGTATTAAGACGTTTGTGGGATACTCAAGAGACAGGTGGTCCCCAAAAAGCAGATGCAGTCTTCATTGGTCCTAGTTCGATCGTGCAAGAATAATTTGATTAGTACAGTTAAGCTTCCCAAGAAAACAACTCCTGGTTGAGCGGCACAAAAGCGTAGGACGTCCCGCAACTTAGTCTACTTTCGGTTCATCTTGGATCCATTCGTCGTTTGATATGAGCGGAATGTCCTTTAACATTTTTCGGTTCGCATGAATGGCTGTGGTTCAGAATGGTCATACGTATTTGCGTGGTGTGGCTCGAAGAGGGAGTGTCAAAATGGCACCGTTCTGTTCTCTTGAGTATGTGCTTTCCTAGTACATAGATTCGAGCATTATATGATGATCAGATTGAGCGTTAGGTTCAATGTACGCCAAGAGACTATGTGCATTATCGAACTACAGTGATCCACAAACACTCAATGAGCCATATAAGCACAGGCAGAAGAGGAGGAATTCACCCGCTCAACCCCGCACTGATGATGTCACCTCGATTGGTGATGAAACGTTTGCAATCCAACTGCCAAGCTCGGCGAACAGACCAACAATCAATCAGCGCACCCGAGCTACCTATATTCCACAACATTGCCGACTCAATCCACTAGTTGGAACCACCGCAACGATTCTCCGGCGTTAAAAGTCTCTTAGACAGTACACAAACGTGGATGTAACGCCTCATAAACCGGAGACCCGCATAACTGAACTGCAGTGTTTGCGCTGATTATAGTCCTTACGATGAGAAAAGCAAACCGAAACTGAGTTCACAAATATTGCTAAGGGAAAAGGGAGCTGCTAGTCTGAATTTTTGCCTTAACAGATGATACCACAATTGTCACATGAGAATGAAGCATGTACTTTTCACGGTCAGAAACCGTAGGGGGTGTTGGTCAAAGTGGTCGAGGGGACAAAACGACTTAAATCTTACATGAGTGCTATAGAAACAGGTATAGGAACTTATATAGTGTCCCTTAATATGCACGCTATGCCGACAGATGTTCTTTAATTCGCGATCAACCCCGGCCGGAACGATAGGGAAACATACGGAAGATTGTCGCTCCAGGAGTTGGCTTTGAATATATTTCGATTCTAAAGACAGTGCCATCTTCATAACGTAACACCTACTACTGAAAAGATAACACTTGATGAGGAGACTTTTCTTGCAGGGAGAGAAGAGGAACTAAGAGTTATTGACAGCACCTAGCGGCTAACTACGCTATACGAGCATTCACTAATACCACAGACAAAAACGACTGATCTTTTGTGCGCTCTAGTAAGAAATCAGAATTTGGTAGGTCAGCTAGGTTCCAAATTGTATTCACCCGAGCAATGTCTGTTGTAGTTATTCGTCTGAAATCTTTTCTTGCATTTTTTTAAAGGTTCCTGGTCGAATTCTGTGGCTATTTCATTCTACTTTTTTTTCGACTTCCCTCTATTCGACTCACCATCGAAAATCACGGCCCACTGGTGAGGTAGACTGCGATGTGACAGATAGGGGAAAGACTGAAAACTGTTGAACTACGGTGCATAAACTGACCAGCATACTAACGGGTATTGGCTCCACACTATATCGAGCGACAGAAAATGAACAATCGAGATAATAGTTAGTTTGCCCAGAATCAAGTTCTTAACATCATCTTCAACGGATTGTTCTTAGGTCATGGAGTTTGTTGATACATAGAACATCCATCAAGGTGATGGACACTCGTTTGTCCTATAACCTGTTCTACGGCAAGATAACAGAAATGAAGTGACCCTTTGATTCCACCGGAAATGAAAAGTCAACGAAGAAAACTGCATTTTCTATACCTAGGAACTTGAGCACAATCATTGTCGATTATCCTGCAATTTGCACATGTAACAAGTTTTGCTTTGTTTAGCAGTTCAAACGTGCTCTCTGCAACAGGTGGGTCAGTGAGCACCAAACTGCCACTACCATCATCGCTGCCAAATTTGACCGCAAGCCCCAGTAAAATCCATTCAAGATAGAAACGATAATTTTTGAACATCACTAAGTTCAAATATTGAAATTGGTAAAATTGAAATAAATTATGAAGTTGGACCGGCGTACATTACGCGAGAGTTGTATTTTCATGAGAAAGATTAAAGCGGTCTCGGAGTAACAGAACAAATCTAGAGAAGAAACATAAATCAAATGATATCATGAGACTTCAACTTTCTTATAACGATTGAAGAAAAGGAGAGAGTAGAACTAGGAAGAGCCAGTATAAAGCTCACAAGAAAAAGAACGGCGACAACGTGAGCACAGTACAAGCGCTCAGAACAACACAAGGCGATCACCAGCAAATAGAGGTTTGATTCCAAAAGACTGGTCGAGAACACAAAATCCAAAACAGATCGTTGCTGAGTGGTTAAAAGAGTTGAATTAGGCTTCGCTCTTCATGCAGACATTGCCGCCTCCGACACAAGTTAGCCAACATTAATCTTTGTGCGCACAGCTACGTTTCCAGATTGTTGAGCTTTTAAGCTTACGATAAAACTCCCACTCGGAGCTAAATCGATTGTCTCGTTCAGTCTGTCAATACGGCATGATCACAAACAACTAATACAAATGAAAACTGACGTGGGCGTCGCAGCTAACAAATGCTAGGTTTAAAAAAAGCCTACCAACAGTTTGCTCGGCAAAGCAGATCCAAGACGGAAATATAGGGAAAGACAGTCAGGAAAGCTGCATCCCGGGTGAACATACCTTGTTTATTCCGTGTCCTCGCTGCCACGTTGTTGGACGAAACGTCATCAATTTCTTCGCCAGTGGTAGTGATCTGCATGAGGCGAGCGTCGCCTGATTTGATTGCGTGCAGCAACAGATTCGACAAGGCCAGGACGCTGCGAGAGAAAATTTACTGGATGAAGTAGAGACCGAACCATTCATTCTATAGGCAGAAACTTGCTGACGGACATTCAACTATAGATACGAACGATGTGTGCGCTACGAAGTGGGGTACAAGTTGCAACAAGCGGTTCGGAAAACGATAGCAAGTACAAAGCTTATTTCCTGAGTTTGGTTGACAGACACCAAAGACGACTGAAGTACAGCGTAGTGATCCTGGTTAAGCTAAGAAATGCACTCGTAAAGTTTGGACCATTCACCAGTCAACTCAAAGTGAATACTAAAAAGTAAACGATTCAGATGGATAAAATGCGGCCTATCTGGTGAAGTACTGAATATGATGAAGGTAGCTGGTAAACACCATTGTGACTTAGTAGATGAAGCCGTGGGAGCCGAAACGACAATGTTACGCAAGAAGCAGATGATGGTGAGAATGCAGCGATACGATTGATAAGGTTCAGCAGTTGGTAGTGAGCAACCGCTGTTTCACAGTAAGCTAGAGGTGAACTGCAGCTGTACTGAGAGGCCAACCCATAAGAAGATGTATTAAATACCCTGCTACAGGGAAGAAATTACATATCCTACACAGCTTTAGTTGGGTCCGAACGTGTTACAGGACAGGAAGACACATGCACACAGAAAGGAGCTATCCATTCTAGGGGAACATTTGTGGAGGCAACCATTCGGGTCAGCTGACAAGGAAACCGAACTACAACCAGATGGTAGCGTGACTGATACGTATAAATACGCTCGATAAGCCATAGGGTAGGACAAAACGAGTCACATACTAAGCTTTTCTGGAACAAATCATAGTAACGTTATTCACATACAACAGTTTCTTTGGAGGTTACCGTATAGACAGCAAATACACTGGCAAACTGGATGTATGAAGACACTTGTTCACCAAAAACTATATATGAAACATGCTTCTCTATATTGACTACGGACCCCATTCCTTAAAAGCTGGCTTGGACCCAACCTTAAGTACGCGTCTCCCCTGCTGTGTGAGTGCTAGTACACTAAAAACCGTCTCGTTCTCCCGATTACGCTCCAATTGGTGATCCATATCTGCCACAATATGGCGTATCAAGGTTCCAAGGGCCAAAATGAAGAGACTACGATCAATAGCTCTCTAGATAAAAGAATAAAGGGACAGCTAGCTGTGGAACGGCTGATATATAGATACCTTGTCAAATAAGTTAAACAACTCCGGGAATTTGAAGGACTGACTACAGATTCAACAGAATCGCTATGTACCAATTTATGCTAGTTGATTTAATAAATTTACCCAGGCAATCGAAATCGCCAACATAAGGGACTTCGAATGGGCCAAGAGGTGGTATGGGGCAACGGGACCACTTCACGAGTGATGGACTAACTGAAATGTCTGAAATATCATAGCAGACAACGAGAGCATAAACAACATCCTGATGGCCACGAGCTAAATTGGTGGTTTCCAAATGGACTATGGTGCCCTTCCAGGAATGACCGCACCACTCAAATAAGTTTAAGGTGACAGTGTGTGTGGGCTGCAAATACAATCTGCTCCAATACCTCATCAAATAAACTATACCACAGTTGCCTCCGTGAGGTTGTTACTTTTTCAATCATCACTGGTAGCAATACCTGAATTGAAGATTGGCACCTCACTACCATATTCCAAACAAGAGTGATGCAGACACATTGTAAGCAAACACTGCAACTACATGAATCGTTTGTTTTGTACATGGTGCAGACCACGAAAAATGATATCATTCACAATCAGTCTTGCACAAACAACTGATGAGTGTATGACGGAGTATACAACGACCAGAGGCCGTCACAACCAAAGCGAGGAAACAGCCGTTTGAGTCGTGCGATAAGCGTGGATCCATTGAAACTAGAGGTATTCGTACTATTGTAGTTCGTCGAAGTCACGAGTCTAAATACACCTAAGGTGAGAGCCCTAGAAATGGACTACAATCAACGATCTCCCGCTTCCCCGATGGCTATTGTGCCCAGCACGTTTGCTCTGTCACAAGTTTGCATTCCACAGAATATCCACCCTACCTTTTCTAACAAACTGACAGTAAATATTCATTGAATAAGATTAGCAAGCTCTCGTGTGACTTCTACAGTGGGCCATATGTCGAAATTGCCGTTTTCGGTCATTTCCTTGATAAAGGTTACCTTGGTCATCGACACGTTGGACCACATGTTTAACACCCAATCTGAAACGCTGTTTCACATAAAGTTGGCACGCAAACCATGAATAACGAGCGAACGGCGGTCAAACTGTTCGACTACCTGACATTTGGTTTCGTGGAATCTTTGAATGTGGACCCCGAGCGTGGATTTTCACAACGACCAGCGCCCTGTAAATGGTGTCTTCAAAAGTAGCTATCACTGTTAATCCGTACAGTGTTCACCAAGGAGAAGCGTTAGAAATACGCAATCACGAGACCCCCTCAAGCACAAATCAGTCAGCGGGAAACACATAACTGTGGCGGAGTAATCAATGACAATGCCCTGCCCATCAGTGATAACCGGAATCCAGCTTCTGATTCAGACATATCCAGTGATCTATTCTGTGAACAGAGGTAAACCTAGTTACGAAGCACACAGAAATCTTCCGGACGAATGTTATTAGAGACCGCTGCTTCGTCATAAATCGTCTGAAGTTTGTCATTAGAAGCATCCTATCCAGATCACGTACAATTTTCTCATTGATCATTATACAAAAAGTGGCGTGGAGAGAGGGAGAGTAATCCGTCCTTGATGATTCAGAGCTAGTGATATGTAGTTTTATGAGACACTTTTTTTATCATCCCATATCTATTTTAGTTTCAGGGAAAAAGCTAACAGGATCCGGACACAAACACAGTCCAACTATTTTGATTTCAGTTTCTAGAAGTTCAAGGCTAGAGTTGCCACCGAAAACTCACCTAGATGATTTCGATCCACTTATACTTTTCCTCCTTCGATGTAAGTGTAGTTATTTAAAACGACCAGCTATCTGGTGACAAATGAGAAATTATGACTACGCTGAGCAGCATCCGAAGTTCTGTCTCGCATATCAACTTCATTAATGGGTTTCATGTGATGGTAAATGAGGTCAGAATGGCACGCGAAATGTGATCTGCCATACACGGTCGCATAATTAACATGAACAGAGAAACCCGCTATGTGCACCTGAGTGTGGATCGAGCGCCATACGCTGCTGCATTCCAGTTGGGCTCCCGAGGTTAATTGAACTGACAAAATACGGAGCGATCCGAACGCCTTGAATGTTCTGACTTAAGCCTATACGTTCGCACACTAACCCTTTATCAAAACCTGGACTACTCTAAGGATCCACCATTTGTCAATCGACTGTAGTGGCACGTGGGAGAGGTATTGACACAACTGTGCTACCGACGAAATTACGTTACCTCATTGCATACAGACCCATATTTTCCGAAACTTAAGTGATGTTGGTGGTAATGACGGTCAGGTAAATAACACTTGCCAAATAGACTGTTCACCGAATAAAACACACGCGGTCAAACACCAACGAGCACACGGAGTAAAACGATGGCAAGGATTTGAGCTGCTATCATACTGTGTCCAAGGTGCCCGACTCACTGAAAACTTTCTGCTACCTCCCCAGGCCAGACCACGTGTACATTTAAATTAAGGTCTCTGATGCGGGCCCAGGTAGATTTAACGTAACCTTCAATCGAGCGTACAACCAACGGATACGTTTTGTCATATTATTTCAGGAAAACTAGTCACTATGGTGTAAAGTTAAGTTGAGCCATCAAAAGTGTGAAAAGTGACGGCCGGATTGTCTGATCAGCGGAGCAACGCTGCGGACTGCACCGACACTACCTCTTCAGATGAACCGGGCCAACGGACCTGCAATCATCTCACTTCATCATGTGTAGTGATCTATAGGCTATTACAGTATTCGGTCCAGAATATTAATGCTCACTTTTCACCAATCAATGTCGCAGAGACGACAAAGAAAATCGACTGCTTGTTTTTCGGAACCAGGGGAATCGAAATACAAGGATTCTCTGATTCTGAGTGCCGGGACAAAGAAGGACATCAGGGGAGGCGATAACCCAGAGCTCCAAGCTGAAGATGACACATTTAATGTGTACATTCAAGCATCAGCAATGGAACTAACCGGGGTACTTGTTACTCAAACGACCAGCGAATATGGTTTTGGTGGTTGACAAGGCAGACAACAACACTCTATTATACCGTACCGCTTAGATGTTCTACCTTAACGAGCTAGTACAATCACGCTGTACGACGAGAAAGCCTGCAGTAACCCGGGTTGTAAGGGTGGATCGGGGCATAGGAATGGCCAGATTCGCTGCGACCAAAGATCCGTCATGTATATACATCCAGTAACCTTGTCACAATCCGGCTTTATTGTCTGGCATGATAAGGTAGGGTAGTCAACTAAGCTCCAGAACGGCATATATGCTCAAACACTCAAAGAAACGTGAATGCGAATGGTTGAACGATCATTTGGAAATTAAAGGGGAGAGAATAGGAACGCCAACTACATACGCTTGGTGATTCCCAGAAAAGAAAATCCTGCATTTGGATCTATCAGTTGGTGGGGAAAGAACTAAGCTTATCACCGTCCAGCCAGGACTGCTGGACCACCTTGGAAACTGTCACTGTTGATTTCCACCCATCAAATAAAACTTTTTCAATGCGCAGGACAATGTTCCAGTTTTGAGGAGAACTTCGTCCCGTACTACAAATCAACCAGTCCAAAAAGGACAAAAAATCGTGCATGCGCTCCACCTGCCCATAAGCGATAGAGTCCACTAACAGTACTTTAGGTACCAATTGACTGCACAAAAGAGACAAAAATATTCTCGTCTAGTGTGCCACGCCTGGCTGGCAGGTCTGCAGGTAAACGATCAGAAAGAATTTCTCCCAGAGAGAGTAGGTGCCGAAGTTCTGGACCGGGGGAAGCATTTCTTCAAGATTCAAGGAGTACCACCGTTCTAACAGATATCCTGTGTTTGATTGAAGCTGCGTGTATCGTGTAATAAGATAAACTTCGGAAACTGCATAATGTAGCGCTCTCTTCCAACTGCGAATTGACATTCAAAGGCTGAGCAGTTGGATGAGAGTCAAGAAGATGGTTCGGATAAATTTGTTTCAGTTCGGGATTTGCTAGCCTCTCAGCTGCCAACCGCTGCCACGGCCCCAATAGCTAGCTTAACGATTGTACTTGCATCTTGTATACTTGTTCCCGATACGCGACATATGTCGAATTCAAGAAAGTCTGGCGTGTGGCCAGGAGCATCCTGTCCTCCTGCTTGCTTGCGAGTTTGAAAATTAGAAAAATAAACTGGGCATCGAGGCTTGGAGATTGATTTCGAGATACTTGAAGCTGCCGGCGCCGAGTGACGTGTAGATTCCGCAGCCACGACCACGATGCAAGACAAATGGCATCATCAATCCTAACAAATAGGCCTACAAGTAGAGTATCATTAATGGGGTCGGGGAAGGAGAAAAGTGTGGAAGGAAAAGGAAGGAGACTTTATCAGCAGTCTGTTTTCACTTATCCACTAAACTACATGTCTTTGCTTTAAAATACGGGTGTACGTATAACAAGCACGCAAGTTCTCGAATAAGTCTGACGCTCGACTATGTCGTTCAGTTTTTCTAACCTTATTGCACCAGCGTCATTTTGGCAACAGTCCAGAATGTTACCGTGACTAAATATGTAGTTAGACATTTTATGCCCTTCCGCAACGTTACTAGTCGACTGTCCAATCGTTTCTTCCGGTATGGTCCAGCGTATTCGAACAGTGCACAACATCACAAACGTTGATCTGACTTACGTAAGACGTATCCAAACGGAGGCATACAAAGTATTGAAATACAAGTCCCTGGGCTGGAAAAGTCCGCCATTCATTGCCTGATCGATATTTCCACCAAACTCGAACCATGACCAGTAAACAATGAATTGCAAAAATCGACACTCTTTAAATAACTTAAACATGGATCGGCAAGGTTTCACAGGTATAAAGTAGCAGCGCATGCGCGAGAGCGTTGCAGATACGTCCTTTAAGTGACGAACCTAGATGTGCTTCACATTGGTAAACACAGACCTAGTTAGTTTGGGATCTTTAGTGAAGTCTCCTTCCCAATACACACAAGAAACGAAGCGACAACTGAAAGATTTGACTGTCGGTCTTTGGAAGGCACTTTGCACTTAAATGGTGATAGAAAAGCCTCAACCGCCAAGAGGAAAACAATTCCTGGACGACTGCAGTGCTTGCACCCAACAGAATGACGTCATATCTAGCGTTCGTACCCTCCTATTTTGGATCCGATGGTTTGTCTTTTCACCTGACCTACAGGACATGGGGCATAATCGGTCCCGGTGAGGAGCACGCTGTCACCTCCCAGCCGAATTGTATAGCTGTTTGTCTTTCATTTACTCGTGATGGGAGGGGATTGCAAAGGATGTTGATAGCGTTTTTAATCAGATGTGTTCACTCGAATTTTGTTGGAAAATGTTGTCGTTGATTGTTTCCTCTCTGGCATGCTTCCACTGTTCGCGTTCTTTTAACACTTGACAAGAACTATCAACGCTCACTCAACAGCTCCGAATGCTACATACAGGTGAGTTTGTTTGCTGGAATCACCAAGATAGCAAGAAAACTCAGAGTAGCTTACATACCACAGGCAATATCAGAGGGACAAAGGTATACAGAATCCTTCACACAAGAAAACTAGGATCGTGAGTGCTATGGGAGGACAACATACTGGAGAGAATAAGGCCATTTGGTTAGTAAGCCCAAGATAAAAAAAACGACGAAGGCTTCGTCAAGCGCCAGATTCATGTGCCGATAAACAACAACGAACCAACGCAAAGACCGAAAACTACGGTGAAAGTAGTAGTGGTAGTTGTCGTGTGCACTGTATTCACGTCTCACCAGCCTTTATTCTTTTGTACATGAGAGCACACACACACAAACAAACAAAATGTGTAGTTCTACACTGAACAAAGCTAGGGTGTCCAAGTATGTAGGATATCATTATTAGGTCAATATGCGGGTGAGCGAAAAATCGATGAGCAAGGATGCAAACTAACAAATTCATGTTCAAAGAACACTCCTGCCAAACATGACTCCCTTGACATTGTTGTGTGACCTGCACAACTAAGACTTGGAAACGAAAACTGTTTATACAAGTGTCAGTTGATCTACATGTAGGGAGAACGTACGGCAATCGTTCCAGTGAATGTGGGATAAACTGAAATTGGAGTTCAACAGAAACTTTGCTTTGTTGAAGAATGGCAAACTAGAGGTGATCCGTACACTGAGGGGAAATCAGGTGTTAATCCTGAGAATTTCCGAACAGGCATCAGATGGGAGATGCAGTCTGGAGGCTTAACAAAAGGATACAAATTAGTCAGTTTAATCACAAAACATCAGCAGCTCAAAGTTCATGTGATAGGTGGTGGAATAACGACAAACAGTGCAAGATGGAAGTATCTCACTCTTTTATACATGGAAGATGAATTTATTCCCACTTTTAAATACTCAAACATTTGCGACGTTGCGGAGAATGGGTAGCTTCGGTGGGTTTATTTGTTGATGACTTACTCGCCAAGCTTAGCAATCTCACAAGTGCTCTGTTCGAGTGGATATTTCATTCTCCCTTACTTAAGCGATCTGGAAGTACCGTTCAAATCTAATCACGACCTAATCTTCTCACATATCTCATACAGATACATAGTGGTGAGCGCGGTAGCCCAAGAATTGCATGGTGCTGGCTCTGTGGTGAAGCTGACAGATTTCGTCTGCTACCTCGGTACGTCCAACCAACATACCTTCTAAAACGAGGAGGCTAGCGTGTCCCGAGAGGCGCGTTGAGTGCGTGAAACTGAAACCAGTTCCTTGAAGGAGTACGTCTAAAGAAAGCGTCTGCGACGAAGTATCCAAATAAATACAGCAGACAGGCTCAGTAAACCTCAACAACATTCAGAAATCCGTCAGTGAGAGGCGAACGAATAATTGTGAAGTTGTTGGTGAACGCGACTCCCTCTGGTCGGTCACTCGTAGCTCACAGGTGTGTGTTCAGCTAATCTACCGAAAACTATATGTGTGAGTCTTAATCACGGCTCGGAAACTGTCCGTTGTTGCTGAGTTGCGCATAACATCAGTGGACTACACTGTGTTTAATGCCTTCAGAACACGTGCCGAGCAAGGCCCACAGGATAAAACAAACTGGACTTTGCGAACTGTATGACCTACCTAAGGAATGTCAATTCGTTAGGCTTTAACAAGGATGAGGACACTTTACAGACATTGGTGTACGGTGAAGCCCATCTCAGTTTCAAATCTTCCAGGATGAAGAATCCTAGTCATGAGCGAGTGACGAAAACGACAAAATATCAAGATGTCTTGAGGTGAACGGCAGTGTTTTAGTAGAAAAAGGACAACATACTGCATAAATAATCTGAAGTGAAGCAACACATGGCAAGAGTTGGGATCACAACTCGTTACCCGAAAAACCGTTTGATCGGTGCAACGGATATGCTAACTGATGCAAAGTATAACGCCGCAGTCTGTGAGGATGAAACCTGTTGACACCAGGGCTCCTGGAAAGACGTATTCTAACTCACCATCATCATCGTCAATATGCAAAAAGACGGAACAGTAAGTTACTCACACAATAATCGTCTTCAGCAATGGGCGGAATAATCATCTTCATCACTTATCAGTGACAGCAACATCAGTGTTGACACTGATGCTTCACTGCCGTACAAACATAAAGTTCATCTAATTACATTTAAAGCCCAAGAGCGTAAAGAAGAGAAAAAGATTGGGTGAGAGAGGGGACATAGTGCTGCCGAAGTCAAGCATTCTGACAATCTGGAAAGAGACTGACAGCACGGACGCTGCTGACATCGGTCAGCCGCCATTTCTTGCAATGTCTCCAGCCAAGCACAGGTGGAGTCACGCGGACCCCATCCTGGAAGTCGTACAACACCCAAACTCTTTGTAACCTCGTTCACACTCTTCTGCCAAGTTCACCTCGAGGTTTGTGTCATCCTGAAGGAGGTACGGAGAACAACACTCGTCTCGGAAGACGGTGTTTCGGCATGCGTAGCACAGCCACCGCAGCTGGTGGTGTTTTCCGCGATTGAAGTACCTGCAGAGGCCACGTCTCGCAGCCATATAACAAAGCAGCCCTTATTGTAGCCTGTTACACATGACTCTTAAGACCCACTGATATTTCTTTTTGATACCATAAGTGACGCAAATGAGCAAAAGTGAATCGAGCCTTTGAGATTCTTGCACTGTCTTCATCAGACACATTTCCGTCAGAGCTAACACAACTGCCGAGCTATGTAAAACTCCACAACATCCAGTAATCCTCCTTGAGTTGTAGGGAGTAGGTTCGGAGACTGTACGTTCTGAAGCGTGAATTTGCACATTGAAGGTGAAAGGTGTAAGCCGGAATATGGTATAACGGTGGTTGGTCTATTCAGCAGGACTTGTGCTTCGCCTTGGTCTTCAACGATGATTACGATGTCCTCTGCGTAGTCCGAATCAACAAGGTCCCCACGAGCAGCAATTTGAACACAAGAGCTTTAAAGACCTTCCAGAGTTCATCTCATTATTTCAACGACGAAGTTGAACAAGAATGGAGAGAATGGACATCCTTAGTGGGCACCACTTTTTTGTAGGGAATCTTTTGGAGTGCTCACCATACACTCTCACACGCCCAAAAGTACGTGAATATGGGGACCGGATTATGTCCACAAACTTATATGGCATACCCTGTTGAGCAAGTGCAGTTGACAACACTGACGATCGATGGAATCAAACGTCCAGGAACACCAAGATTGTGGGTCGTCTGTACATGTGGCGTTGCTCTAACACGAAATGGAGTGTGAAGATGTGGTCAACGCAGCCCCTATCTGGTCGAAATCCCGCTTGATTCTCACGAGTCAAGGCTCCACGTGACGAACAACCAATGACGCCAGAAGCCTTGTTACAGCAGGAATCAAACTAACACCTCTGTGGTTACTACATTCACTGCGAGTACCCTTTTTGAAAATGGGCACTAGTTCAAAACGTCACTAACTTCGGCTCAGTAAATAATGCCAAAATTGTTGCGAATCCACGAGTGCTGACCTAATCGTGCTAGCATTAGCGAGACAGTGAACTATACGACTAGTCCCAGAGACAATTCAGTTAATTGCTGGGATAAACAAGATCTGTTAATGGTTGAACGTTACAACAGAAATGCGAATAGTTGGTGGTGGATCAAACAAAATGCAAAAGTGCGTGTGCACATATGGATACTGAGATTTTATGGACCTTCATAGGGTAGCAAGGCCCACAGACTGAAATCCTTCAGGAATAGCAAATCGTGCTTGTCTCAATGTTACAATTTTCTCAAGCACTTCATTCGTTTCTCTCGATAGCATATATTGGTCCATTATACCTTTACAAAGGACACATATGCAGAGGTAGCGGCAATTCGTTTGCTACGATATACCATGAGCGGCTTACGTCTGCCACTGCCCAGGCCCTGAGTGCAGCAGCATTCGACAAGCTTTGCTACACTCCACGGAAAATGAAAGTGATGCTTCTCATAAAGCACACGTGCATATTGCGATCCGATAAATACCACCAATTAGTCTCAAGGTTTCATTGTCAGTTCGATTGCGTCCTACGAAATGCGTATTCGATTGCCATATGTTATTCTCAATCCACGACGAACTTGAAGAACGCTTAACTGGGATATCCGACCGACCGCTGTGTTTTGATCTCTATGACTCAAACAAACTCGGAAAATTGAAACATAGTTTAGTCCCCTGCACCTACTGATGACATGTCTGCGCATACGTCAATTCGATGAAACATGAAGCGCACCGACTTTCCCACACCGCTGGCCCAGGTGCTAGACCACCCACAGTAGGCTGAGTGCAGATACAAACGCTTTCGAAAAAAACGCACGCATCAGGTCTGATCTCACAAAACCACTGTCGATGACTCATCGCAATGGGCCACAGTGGGATGCATCGGCCGATCGATAGGCTCACCTCCGCAGGGCGAAAGTAAGACGGGGCTGGTGAAGCAAGGGTCGGCTCTTAGTGAATGTGCTCGAGTCAGATTTTGGCAGGTAAAGTAATCGCCCTTACGCTGATCTCGTGGCTTTGGAGAGCTGCCTCGGAGCCCATTTAGGAATCCATGATACAATGAAGCCGCTTCATGCAATGAAAGAATCATTTAACGGATTGAGGTAAGGTTTGGAGTGCATGCGCCAAAATAGGCTTTGCATAAAATCATAGTAACACAAGTTCCCAACTTCAAGCAAAAATAGTTTCAAAAGATGCACGGTATCTCCGCGAACAGCGTAGTAGTCTTGGTGACAAATGGAACGAAAAAAACTAACCTGACACGAATTTCATGGGAGGCAAAATAGAACGGTTGACAGGCGCACCAAAGCCTCATCACTTTCGCCATAACCGGTTGACCGAGAGGATCTGGTACGCTGGATAGGAAATCGATAACGGCCTGTGGTTGCAGACGACACAGTACGATAAATACGAAAATCAGGCTTTGTCGCGCACCACCTACACTACCAGCTACAAGGTCTGACGTGTTGATGGCCCCATCATCGAGTGTGTACAGCGTCCGAGTTGAACCTGTTGGGAGAACGAGGATATACTACTTGTAGGTAGTTGTAGGATGCGGTAAAATGGTATGTTTTAGTTTAAGATCCAATTGGAGTTTGAGATCTTATTCAGTTCTAAGGAAGAGATGAAGTCTGAGAAAATGTATTACCTAGAACTGTTCGATAATTCGAACCATTGAAGGAGCGGAACCTTTCAGCTAAACCTTGCTGTCAATATGTAGGGCACTAGGTTCCAGTGAAACCCTTCGAGCGTTGAATTCTGATATCATCATCATCATCATCATCAGGACAGTCACACATCGTTGGTGATGGCATTGATATTTCGTGGCTGAGCCAAGTCTGGCAGTGTTATCAGCTGAAGTTATGTATTCTCCCAGGGGTCTTGCTGGGTTGCAAAAAGTACTTTGATTAATGGCCATTGCCTTCGAACTTCTCTGCCAAGTCATTGACTGACCACCTTTGGAAGTTTCCGCCTGCATTTATCGAAGCAGAAAGGATACTACGAGGCAGCCGGTCCTATGACGTGAAGTTTATTACCTATTGATGTAACGTGACTAGCTTGTCCAATGTGCGACAGTTTGACATTCCGAAAGTACCTCATATATAACAGCGTTAATGAGCTGATGTTCCTAATAATACCTAATAGTGCTTCCAAGATACCACTGGAAACAGAAATTTCCCCTATTTTTACGCGCAAAGGTTAGGTTGTGAGTGAAGGATGGCTTCATTCACCCGGAGGGTGTTTAACAGCAGTTTACGACTATGGAAAAGCCCGTAGGTCTTACAAAGTGATGAGGACAGCGATAATAATCTGTCGACTTATCAATATACGAACGACACATGAGACTGCACATTTCTGGCCCATCAGCGTGCAAATAAAAATGTGAACTTGGACCGAGTGGAAGAGAAGGAGGCAACTCAGGACAGAGTACTCCAGAACAGGCGAGTGGTGCCAGCTAAAACCTTTGTGATAAAATACTCGCAATGGCTGCCAGACGGTAAATTCGACTCGAAGCTTTTGATTGAACTTATTGTGCCTAAAAGAGTCGTCAGGAGATCGGGCGATTAGAACGTCATTTGCTTCGTTAATACAGGGGGGAAGGAGGGCAGGACAACAGAAGTGACAAAGGTGGGCATGAGGATATGGGGTATGGAAGTATTTTTGAGTAGGAGTGAGTAGAACGAAAGTCTAAATGCTCTGTTGAATAAAATTTCAACACTTCCCGAGAGGTTCGTTACAGGGCTAATACACACGTAAATCAAGAAGAAACTTAGGTGTTATTAGCTCATCAGAAGAAAAGCTGAAACATTTTGAAAGCTATGAGTTCAGTTGACGCAAGGACTCAAGGAGTGGGAGTGTACTAGTTTACCGTTTCTTCGAAGATCCTTTGGGGCAGAAAAAACAGGTATGAAGTAGGCGGATATTAGACCAACGCAATCGCATTCGCACATGTGCGGTCGATTCGGTAACTATGGCTCGACAGGTCTCTGGCATATAAGAAAAACCAACGGCGATAATGACATTCTGAGGAACACCAGAGTTAGTTATTTGTTGTGAACCGAGTTTGGTGTGTGATTATAGTTTGACCGGAATAGGAAGCGCGTTAAAGTAGTCTAAAATGACATCTTGAGGGATCTCGAGGGTTCCTTCCAAGTCAGAAACAATGACATTCATATAACACTTTAGAACAAACTGACACAATGTAAACCGTGCGCTGATATTTTTTTCAGGACTGGCCTATCACAGTGGACCCACGGTAGAATGAGTAATGCCACACGTACTTTGCGCTGAACCCCGTGTGCAACCAGCTGAACGCCTTGGTAAAACAAACCTTAACGGCGGAAACCCACATCGAACACGGAGGATACCTCAGAGACCCACATTACTCATAAGACGTACCATCTGCACAGACGTACGGTTGGACGTTGCTCCGCGAAACAGCAATTAAAGGACGGCGGGGCAACTGATCACTGGTAGAAGAAACGCAAGACAAAGCTAGCGCAATTCTGGTGCAGCCTAACTGAGCAATCGATTGGAGAAGCAGGTGATTTGTTGCCACTCGTCACAACTCAGCAAAATTAATCCGGTGTTTTGATGATAATTAGGCTGCGATGCCGGAAATCAATTAACTCACAAATAAGTCGAATTATATGGACCACACCCGATTTTATTTCCCCAGGTGCTGACGAGAGACCTACTTCTGAAAAAAAAACGCCGCCCCGTGCCATTTCGGGAATAAAAACACTGATTCTGAATTTTTTCCAATCTACTGCGATTCCCCTGAATCAATCGGTCGGTCCGTTTACTCACGCAATTACTTGCAGTTACAGAAAACGCTTAAGCTCGGGCTTTGGTGCATCTCGCAGAGCCATTGGAACCACTCTGGCCGGGAATAGTATTGCAAACAATCTATCTGCCAGCGATAAATTGACTGATTAAGAGATACACCTAAACCCTGAAAAAAACGGAGGCGCGCTAGTTGAAACGGTAGAATGACTCGACCGAACACATGGAATCATGACGACTAGCATTATTGGAATTCAATAGCGGAAAGCCAAAGAACTGGAGTTAAATCTGCATCAACCACGAAAAAAGAGACTTGTACGTCACCTTCAATTGAATCCTGCCTTCTGGTTTCGTCTATGATTCGTTCCACATGCACAAGATCGCAGCTGACGAGTCGACCTTGGTAGTTCAACAACACCTTACCAGAACAATACTGACAACCATACACGTATCAGTAGGAAAACTCGCCGTTTTCTATTAACGCACAGCTCTATCTATGGTACCAGACCTGCCCGACCTCCAGCTTCACCCGGGTAAATTTTATCTGAGACAGGCTCCAACAACCTCACGAGCAACAAACGGTATACCTTAGCGAAAAAAACATCGCCTGGCAATTGAAACACTATTTGCCTCAGGGTTCGTTGTTGCATAGCAGAGGCACTTGGGAGTGCTCGCCAGTAGGTATCATTTGGGGGCTGTGTTGGAAGTTACTTCAAGTCAAGCGTCACAATTTTATCCTTAACCGGTCCCATATTGTAGCAACCATCAATACACACAGATGACTGCATTCCGAAAATTGCTTTGTAATACCTTGATTTGGAGCACAGAGGACTACCTTAACTTGTGACAGACTATCTCACAAGTACTCGCGAAAATTCCACGATTTTGTAGTGACTTCAGCAGAACATCCTGATCAGTGGATTCGTCAGACTGTTAGCTATCCTGATGGAATTGGAATGGTTCGGAAGTTCCAGTGAGTTGCTTAAAAAGTATGCTTAAAAAAGTGTAGACGACTCACTAGGATATTCCTTTATTTTGAAAACTATGATACTGATGAAAACTCGCGCCGCCCATCTTCTTGGATGCCTTGACACAGTGATCTGATGTTCTTCTGGATCCACATTGGAATTGGAATTTGAAGCTTTTCTCCCAAAGCCACACACTCTCAGAAATTCACTTCTGGTAGAAAACTTCGAGGATGTAGCCGATGCGACGGTCAACAGATTCAATTACATTTGACGAAATTACGCACCGGATTTATCCTCTGCCACAATGCCATTATCAAGGAAATGTAGCAATTTAGTTACCCGAATGTGATAGTATTTTTGGCCCACCTGATTGACTTCGTAATGCTCCACAATAAGCGACCGTCGTTTGTTTGAAATACTCGGTTGGTTTCACAAACAAACGAACATTGATAACCAGATGACCGTCACCTGCGTTGTGCACCACGGAATAGTTCGTGCAGTTGTGGATTTCGAGTTCGTACAACTACTGAGTAACCGCGTTTGCTCCCTGTAAAGCGGTGATATCACTGTGGTTGTACATCGTCTTCTGAACCCATAACGAATGTAACGGTTTGAATGCACCCGTGTTTAAAAGAAATCCATCTCTTTTTAACACAGCGATTGGGTTTCGCAGCAGTACGGCAACAGTGTCTCATTGTGGACCTTGCCTTTCGGCGACCAGCTACTGTTTTGTCGAGCTCAGTTGAGAAGAAGTAGAGTGGGCTTTAGAGATCGCAGCATTTATTCTGTCAGTAATGTTGCCACAACAGTGGCGCGATTGCCCAGACAAGTAAACGTACTTTGATAGTTCCGAAGCTAAAACCACCTTTCGTGGTGCACTCACCAAGTATTGCAGTGACACTTTCGACAGCCGAGATGTAAAGCACTTACGGAATCGCACGGCGACAATATTAGATAATTTAATGTGTGTGCCTAGATGGAATTTGAGTCAAGTGACGCGAATTCGTTTACATACACACGGGTTTAAAGTTTTTTAGCACAAGGAAGTTTTACGCCAGATTTAAGAGAACTGTCAACAGTTGCTTGTATAAGTAAACCGATTACGAAATTTGATGGGGAAAGCAACTAGAAGCAGCCTGGATGTATTCCATTTTTCATGTCCGACTCAGAAAGATATCCTCCGTGGATTCCCATGCGCGCAGGACAAAGAGGCCTTTCTCAGTGTTGCATTACGTTGAAAACACATGAATAATTATAACAATCAGACACACTGCAATCCGCATCTGAAACTCGACCAAAACAGCCTGTGGACCAACAGTGCTTATCAAAACATGCACTGGTTTCACCGAGAAATGGAATCCGATTGAGGTCAGGGCTAAGGTTTAGTGAAATTCTACCGGGTTGTGCTAGCGGCTTCGATGTAGAGTCGTAGGTAGTATTGGACAGGGAAACTAAATTGTGAAAGCGACTGACTGACTGTCGGGACACGAACAAACCTCAGCAGAAGAAAGTTCCTTTCAATCAGTGTTTTTCGCTGAGAGGAAGCTGTTCAAAACCATGGAGTCGTTGACTCCATTGTTCTGTAGTATTCGGCAGTTTTGGTCACATTTGGAGAATTCAAATAACTAACAAGGCACATCCTATCCACATGAGCTTATTTTCGATCAAGCGTTCGATCCTGCGTTGTGTTTCTGTAGAGAGGACTCCAGAGCAAAAGAAGTCAAGAGAAGAGGACGTAAAACACCAGTCACAAGGTTGCCGAAAATTCTTCGATAGCTACTGATGGGTTTTTCTTCCTTTGGGTCCCATCTAGTGGGCGCTGTCTCCGAGTTTCCGTCAATCTTCTATTCTAATTGAGTTGAAAAAGAAGTGACAAGTGAGATTCAGTCGAAGTTGAAGCTGAGTCTTCGGTTACAACCAAATTAGAGTGTAAATGAGAGCACTTGAGGACACTGTTCTCTTTTACGAGAATTCCTCTGTACGAGGAGAGATCAGTTTGGTGGATTTCAGCTCGACGGCTATCAGTGTCCATAAGCCCAAGTACCGAGGTTCAACAGGAAATCCTTGAATAGTTCATAGAAGCATGGTAAATATGTCTCAGTAAAAAAAGTTACATTTGAAGGGAAAAACATGTAGACCGGCCGAACTGCGTTACGATTTCCATGATAGACGCATAAAACCAGAACCCTGCTAGTTAGCAGTCAAGCAAAGTACAGATTCCTAACAGTGCGTGATTTCAAATGGTGTGACAGAGTAAATGTGTCACACAAGAAAGAATTTAAACAACGCTGTGGAAGTTTATAGGTGAAAAAGACTTGAGTGACGTCAGTATTTTGGACTTGCATGTAGAAACAGATCAAGCAACCCTGAACAAACTCAGAAATGACACCGTATACAGAAGCTTGTGAGAACTGTGAAGCTTACGTAAATGAGAATGTACATGATACAAGTGCCGATAAACGGTATTCCCACGTCGAAGTCACAGTAGCCCCCCTCCCCCAATTTTCATAACTGAGCGCACCAGTAAGTTCCCACGAATCGCTGCAAACCTTAATGGGGGTTAGCTTACAACTGAGACTAGTGATGAGCACCAAGATTGAGAATAAAGGATCAATTCAAATTCTCTAAATCAGTTAATCGAATAAAAAGCGTCGACTTTCAATACACCGACTTTTCATTCATTGAGCCTTCAATACGACTACGTATAATTTATCATTGATTCAGCGGCTGTGTTATCGCTTAATCACGAACGAGTCCCAAACTTGCATATTTTCAAGAACTCAGCAACCTGTTGCGTACGCCCTGTTGAAATCAAACATGTCGCAATATCCAACGGATGAACGAGTGAGACTGCAGTGAACAAAGAACCGGTCATGTCCACCGTCCAAGGCTAGTAAAAGGCATGGAAGGTCAGAGGACGAAATCAGGAATTTGGCTGGCCCCACTCGAGATAAGTTGTATCACTGAAAGCTTATGAGGAACACTTGTCGTGGACTTGCCTGAGAAGTGGTGCATATTCGGAGCAGTCCTCAGTTCAAAGGCTAACGCAGAAGCCAAACTGGAGTAACGAAACGATGGTAAAAACGCAACAGTATACAAAGTAAAGCAAACGGATCAGTAGTTGATTGGGATCCAAAGAGCAAAACGACAGAGTGCATAGCTACTAGTACTGTTCAGCTGTAACACCCTTTCGGTGCCTAGCTGCCAAGCCACCCGAGGGAAGTACGAGGGCTGAGATACTGCCAGGTTGCCCAAGCCTAGACAGGGGAAGTCGAGAGACAGAGGTCGGGTTCGAACCACAGACCTTCCGGTCAGTAAATTCGCGCCCTAACCACTGAGCCATCTCGTCCCCCGTAGACATCGTGTAGACCGGTGGTTCATGCTGCTTATCTCCTGTTTGCCGCAACACTGATGTACCCACTGTTCAATGTCTCCACTATCTATGTCACTACTGACCTTTCTAACCCCAAGTCTTCGTTAGGTCGAATACCAGCAAAAGCTGGCTACGTGGAATCCCTCACACTGCCCCGGCTTCTACAATGTGATTGGACAAATCCGGGCTCTAGGCCATATAAACATTATAGTGTTTATGCCGGTTGTTGTAAACCGGATACGACCTACAGTGTTGGATAATTGTCATGCGTGTACGACATCTAGACCTAGTCACCATAAAATTGGTTTCCAGGACGAAAAGGATTTCCACCAAAGTTCGATAACTTAACAGCAAGAAAGCTTCGAATCTGTCGAAAACTAGACGTGTCATCGAATCTCGATTCGACTAACTGAAGGTTTCTAGAGTGCTTGTGATGACACCTATTACTACCGGGACCGAAAGACCATCAAGTGGTTTGGCGCATATAATGCCTGAGTACTGTGTCACGCGGGTGACACAAGAATCAGAAATCCGAGGCGAACCGTCATCCAGGCTACACAACCAGTGTCGGTGCCCCCAGTAATTAGTTGAATCCCTCAGCCGAGCACGACAAAAGATACTGTCTTTAAACAACTAGGAGAAAGTTCATCAAGAATGATACAACATCCATCAAGACCTGAGGAACTACATAACAAGTATTGAGACTTTCCAATTACACTGTAAATCGGGCGCACTGTCCTGCTGTAGCTACAATGATCACATGAAGGCACTCTTTATTCGCAGACATTCCTTGTTGTGGAGGCACACATTGGCTGAGAATTACTGTGAACAGAGGAGCTCACAAAATGTTTTTAATGTATGACCGATGGATTAAGGTTAATGCGAGCAGGTGAACGAAAAACGCATCGGTGTTTATAGAGCAACCTAAGGGTAGCACAACACAGTAGATAACAAACTAAGAAAAGCCTGTTTCGATGCCCCCTCAAACATTTCCGTGTACCGCCCCTTACTTGACCTTTCAGCGCCGAGCATCGCCCTTCGCAATAGAAATTATTTTATAATAGGAACTGTCAAAATAGGGTTTTAGCCGGGCCTACCCCCTGACATGCTAGGAAATGCTGGACACGTTAACCTCTTGGGAACGCAAACTAATCTATGGACCGCTTTCTAAAATTTACTTTCAATGCTTGTTACTAGGTGCATAAACAATCAATGAAAACATCGTGGCTAGCTGAAAACCTAACTGATCGGTATCAAGTTAGTAATCACTAAGTGAGGATTTTTCCGTGGGTGATGTCTAAGAGATGACACCATTTTGTCGGTAATCCACTGACATGTTCAAACCGGATCTTACGGAACAGGTTGATGAAAGTACCCGCCCTTGCGAGGCGGAGTCGTCGGTAGAGAATCTGCACTTCGCTACGCCGCAACAGTTGAGTAAATCTTGTGGGATTAAAGTGTGCGCGATATAGCTCACCATTGCATACATACACCGGGCTCGAGATAGCTCAGTGGTTAAGGCGCCAGCTTACAGACCCGAAGGACCGTGGTTCGAACCCAGTCTCAGCATCTCGACTGATCCTCTCTAGGCCTGGGCAACCTGGCATTAGCCTAGACCTCGTGCCACCTTCCGTTGGCACGGCAGCTAAGCACCGTAAGGGTGCTACAGCTGAACGACTTATTTTTTTTTATTTATACATACAACCAGTTTTATCGGAGAAGAAACGCAGCGTTTGTTCACTCAGTTATAACTTCATTTTCGCGCCTAGCTGCTACGCCACCCCATAGAAGCACAAGAGCTGTCAAGTTGCCCAAGCCTAGATAGGAGCAGTCGAGATGTTTAGTTCGATTTTGAACAACGGACCTTCCGGTTACTAAGATAGCGTCTTAACCAATGAGTTATCTCGAGTAAGACAACCTTAAGGCATACCGGTTTGTCGGATTTCCAAGTGATGGCCGAAGTTTTCTACGCCTTCGCTTAGAAGACGCATTTCGAAAGTAGCGAGATCACAAGATCGTGGGAATCTTCTAACAGAATGCTCTACCGAAATAGGTCGATTTTACCAGTCACGATGCAGATGGTTGCTCGCATTCGGACCGCAGGTTCTCAGCGTTAGATGTCATACTCAGTTGGATACACCACGCTACACGCTTATCAGAATCGCATCAGTCCCTGAAGAAGTGTAAAGTCAACACAATCCAGTGAGTATCAGAAGAGGAAACCACTAATGATAGTCTGTTTCACAGCTCTGACCGCTGGGGTAGACCAATCCCATTGATACACTTTATGTCACAGTTTTAGTACCAGCGATGTCTACAAATCACTGTTTACTCCACCACACGGATGTGCTGCTAAGAGATAGTACTTCCGATTGATCTCGATGCGCCGCTGCAGAAATGAATTCTGCCGAAACTGATAGGACAAGTACTGCACTATTCTTACATCCTACAGCTTTTGCCAGCGGGTTGAACAAGCCAGTAAGAAACAAGGTGACGAGTTTCTGCATGTTCTTTGAGCAAGATTTCAGTGACAATACACCGGCAACCTGTCTGCTGTCCAAGATTCCTGAAGGGAGCAAAGGGTTTGCTATTTATCGAAATCTCTAAAGTGTGGATCACCGCAAAGATGGCCCAGTTTAATGACTTCATTTGAAAATGTTTACTTGCAGATACTCAAGTAGCAATCCAGTCCTAACTGGTAAAAGTGTTGACTAACCTGCAGTTTCGGAAGAGATGAGTGGTAGAGTGGACAATCGAGCCAATGTCCCACGCAGCAAGAGATCGCTGTTTTCACGGAGTTGCTCTATCTGAACCCTGAGCAGAAGAGCGCAAACTAGTCTACCGGCAGCAGTTGCCCACTCAGCTGGACCAGAAGGATCCAACAGACGTGAAGTCACGTGCAAAATATAACCGATTCCATTGTTACCTGTGAGAAATTGAGTGTTATTGATCTTGTTTGAGTTCGTTTCAGTATCCTAAATGAACAAAGACTACGAAATGAACTGAGGAAAAACTGGAGAGGGATGACGGACGTCTAACTAGAGTACACTAAAGAAAATAGCTGGACATTATGGTGAGATATGATGACTTATTTGACCGGTCATGTTACATCACCAGTGTAGCCCTTAAACGCAGCGTTCCCGCCATTATGGAAGCAAATACCACACAAAATTCGCTCTATTCGCTCAACTACCCTGCCCTAAATTCGGCGACCAAACGTGAAATGCATAGTTTATCTGCGGACACATCAGCAAAACACTCTACAGAGACAGCCACTCCAGAAAAAGATCGGTTTGACTGGTCCCATCAGTAAGAACTATGCAGGTGATTTACCGGCCTTCGTCAAGGGCGTGAGTTGACTGATGCAGATTTGAAATGTGTCAAGAAATGGCACTCTTCAGAGGGCGCTAACGTCATTAGTATTGTTTTCAAGTTCAAACCCGGACATGATAAAACTGATCAAACTATAGCTTCACACTAATCACAGCTGATACGAACATACTAATAGAAATGGACTGTTGCAGACTAAAACGCTTGTATGCATATCAAGATTTTGCTGCACAAAGCTCACCCCGTATTTCAGCCGAGCTGCTGTGCAAGAGTGTTGAAAATTCCCCGACATTATCGGTTTTTCTTTGGCATTATCTCAAGGGAAGGAGATCAACATCTTGAAACTCTAAACGGTCTTTGTACGGCGTATTCGTTTGAAGAACATAACGAACGAGAGATTTTGTTGAGTGTCCCATAAAATACGTGTTCATCTGTCCACACGTCTAATTTTCGGTTAAAGTACATCATGAGATTGATGAAAATTCATGAACTAGGCATGCCCAGTGAGTCTCAAGTAGGATGTGCCGTTCTAAAATTTTCATCAACCTAATTAGTAGCGTCGTATCAAGGTAGGTGGATGCAACCTTAGCAATAGACCTATGACTGAGACGTGTTTTTATGAACAGTCCATTAACGTCACACCAGACTACTGCTTTCCAACTGAATGAGGTCAATGAACGGCAATATATGGGGATATCGATCGCTGAATGGAACGATACTCTGAAAAAAAGTTTAAAAAACAATAGTCTTTAGTTTGGGTTTCCGACACTCCATCAGAGACCATTAGAAGCTGGTCAAAAGATCAATACTGCCGCACTGACCGATGCTGATAAAAACAACACAAGGCGAATCGAAAGTGTGCGCCTTCATGTGCGGTATCTACGTTCAGCCACATTACTAGCAGTGTTTGCGATATCTCTCACTTATCTCAGCAATTTCTCTCCATATCGATTATTAGCCTTGCCCCTACGGTTTTGCCACGATCGTTCTGGGGCTGCGATCAGTAATGAACCAGTAGCCACGAGACTAGAGCACAGTAACTATCGCCAGACAAAAAAACACGGGGATATCCAATCCCAAATACACACATGAAAGGAGAAGAACGAAGTCGAACACTTCCCGGTTTAAAGTCTAGAGCGCGTGAATACTATCCCCCAGAACAATATGGAATCAACAGCAACGATCAGAGTTGGATGGAGTCAAAAGTTTTGCTCAGCTTTCCGACAGGCTGAAAGACGGGAGCGTCAAGCGCGTGTCAATGGGAAACACAGCATTGTAGGCTTACATCTTTCTGTGTGGCTGCGAGATAACCCAAACTGATCCACATCCAACTCAACCCACTGAGTGAAAGGCTAATTACGCTCTCGATGTAGCCAATGGGCTTTCATGTTAGCCGTAAATTTACATACTACGAGCGAATGAATCTCGGTGTGAGTGCGGTTAAGTGAATCGTGATACATCAAAAGGACTAGTGAGAACTAGTTTGACTAGTTCTCATGGAAGAATGGGATTACTCGATCGACTATTCATATTAGCCTAGCTTGTTAACCTCGACGACGGCATTATCACCTGCACGCTTCACCTCGAAAACAATAGGTAGAGGAATGGGACATGGCAACAGGTCAACAACATAGATAAACTGGTAAGTTGCAGGGAATGCACACCACTTCCTACCTTCATCGTCATGCCATTCTAGGACACGATCCACGCCAACCGCAAGGTAACATCGCAGCACTTCGCAGGAACGCTACAATGTAATTAGAATCGAGCGTAGCATGTGAGGAAAACGACAGGGAAACTGGCAGTAAAACACATCCCTAGGCAACTTCCCAGTAGGAGTGTTGGACCGGCATCATAAAAAGTGGAAAACTCACTGAAATGATGATTGAATCTGAACTGGTGATTGCAATGTGCACCACAGCAGGAAATATGCGTTGCATAAAGATGGAGTTAAGAGTTGAAGTCGAGCCTCTAATCAGCACACAGAGCACCTGCATTGCTGCCTGAAGTACAAAACAAAATGAGTGAATAAAAACACCACGAAAAAACTGAAAACTGAAAATGCGAAAGCCTCCTCGAAAACGAAGTCGCGAGCTAATTCAATAAGCAATAGAAGTGTCTTAGGGACAAAGCAAAGGGATGGAGGAGTACTCATACACACCTGTTCAGAAAACGTTTCAGCTTCTTCAAGGACTCATAGAACACAATCAGACATGTCATCAACCTCTAGGGTAGCTTGTGATGCATCGTGTTCCTCATTTACACAAGTCCAAGCTAAGAATAAGCTGGGCAAAAACGGATCATCTTTCATGAAACTGGTATGGAAAGTCAAATGGCCGATTGAAGTAACAAAACTATGGGTTTAGTGGAATTTGAGCAATTCTAGTGATTCTGTCCACTGAGCTACTTAAGTGACTCGGTTGAAGAGTGAATCTGGCGACAGTAGTCAACGCACTCCAAACCCCTTTGGCTGGCAAATACCGTGCGCGCAAAATTATTGATCCACTGGCCAAGAAGGAATGTTCCGAAAAAACAAACAACCTGAGCCTGTAGGAAAGCGCACCGAATGAGCCAAAAATGTCTTACTATTTTCTCCACAAAGGACCTATAAATGGAGGGGGAAAGGTAGCTACTTGTATCCTGAAAGTTACCGCGTCAAGTACTACCCAAAAAAATAGAGCGCGCCTAGAGGATAGGCACAAAGGGTAGGGCCGTTAAGGATGACAGCGGTTAATGGCTTTTGAAGCCCAGTTGGGAATTTCTAGGCAAGCGGAGTCGTGTTTCGTTTCAAAAACGATATAAAAGCCGGTTGGAAATTCGCAAATGAGGGTACAGCAGGCATCCTCCGAATCAAGGCACACACAGCACCCTAGCAAAGTGATTGATCAAAATAATCGCAGTTGCCACCTAATTGACGTCAATTTGTACCATTCGAACCCCAGGGGAACGGGCACCCAGAAAGCACCTTTTCGGAACGCTGCAAGACGGAGTATCATCGACGATGGCGTGACACATGATGACCGCATTGCAAACTTCTTTGCTTAAGTACGCCTGCACCTGTGAGGTATACCGACTGGCTCACACAGTTTTACTGAATGCCAATGGGATTTTACACTTAGTCCGGAAAACCCTGGTGAACCATTATGGTGGCTACACCTCTGCGTCATCAGTCATTAGGAACGCGCATTTTTGTGCTACCTGGGTGACCTACAAAATGAGAAAAATCATCACGCATTCTAGTATACTGGTAAGAATAATTATTGCTAACTGGAGGTCAATTGATCGTGCGTTGTTCCATCCTATGTTCCAGGTGCAAGTTGTACCACAAATGTGACGTGTCCGATGGTGTGACGTCTACGCGGATTCCAGGCTACATTACTGGCTAAATTACCAGTCAGTACGAGCCTGCTGCTGTTTTGGGATAGTGCATCAACTGTTTGCAACATGAGTAGTTCAAGGCTTTTGGCACAATCGCCTAGGACATGTTTATCGTTATTTCCACATGGAGATCAGAAAGTGTTTCCTCATCGGTTAGAGATGGTTTGTTGCAGATGGTATATTGCAATGGGAAAATCTGGTATCAACAAGAAATCTCGAGAGTACTGCACACAACGTCGTCCAGGTTGGCTGTTGACGGTACGTGGAATCTACACGGAGACATAACTATGAAATGAATCTGAAAATGCAGCATGTTTCCACTAGTTTATCAACTGAAAATTTGGAATGAGTCGGAGTGGAAATCAAAAAGATCTGGATCACAGTTGAGTAATCGTACGACGAAAGATATTCAGCTCTAGAGTACTAATAAAGCTTCGTAGAATACGTTCAAGTTGTTCACACATGGAATTCTACCCAGAAACGTCACATTACCAGATGTGTCCCACGACATTAGGTGAGTTTCCAATGCGTTGCACACTAAATCATTGTTTGTTAACTTTGCTCGCTACTCCAACAAAAAGTGCACAATATTTCGACACAACAACTGCACCAGCTTAGCCAGCCATCGACCAGTGCGGACTATCGAATAATTGGCCTACACTTCGACATTCGACAGAGAAAGTTTACTCAGTACCTCGGATTTGAACGAGAAAATAAGAGATATCAGTCTGGGGTCGACGTGGTTACGTGTAAACACCAAACTGTGAGAACAAAAAACACTTGGTCCTGAACTGACGCGAGGTTGAGAATGTGAATGACACCAATGAGGGACGTGTATCGGGCTTTAGAATACCCGTTTAGGAGACAAAGAGATCATGACAGAATGAGGTATATATATATATATATAAAACAGTTAGTTGGTTGTCTGAAAGCTTAGGTAAGTGCCTCCAAAAGGCTGTGTAGATCGTGGAGGACAGAATTGAATGGACCATCCAAACGGACCGCTATTATCAAAACTTTAGAACAGATTGTATTGATAAACAAGTTCGACTTAACAAAGATAAGAAAAATTAACACAACGGCTTGGAAGTGAAGCAAGCTGTTGATCGAACTCGGCTACTAAACGCCTGAGTCCCCTCAAGACAAGAGCTGCAAAAAACAGCTAGGGAAGATATTGTGATTTCGTTCATTTTCCTCAGCTGCCAAGCTGAAGCGAAAAGCCTCCACGGATGAGCAACATAGATGCTTCTTCCAAAGGAGAAAAAACTAAAAGGGAAAACAGCCACCTCAAAGTCTCACGGTATACGATTCATTCTCCACGACCGACTTGATCGATTGTCTAGGAAAAGGCTGGTGTCAGCACGAACATCCGCGAAAAGATTGAACAGCATTCGTTCACAGAATCGTAGCCTTGAGGGACGGACTGAGAACTTGAAAGAAAGGCTCACAGACCATCCTCACTGAATCTGAATGGGAATTCGACACCAGTCTTCTCTTAGCAACACACTTCCAGAGTGATTTATCACTCGGTATTCCCAAAGCCATATTTTGAGATCGATGCTTGAACAGTGCTAGCATCAGGCGAACGACAGTGGGCGCTGCTTTTGAATCTGTCAACTGTCTGGAACTAAAGCAGTACGTGGTAGTCAGACTGGCCTTATCAACAGGGCTGACCGCCAACCCCTGTGAGTACATACGAGCAAACGAAAAACTTTTGCGCGTTAATCATGTCTGGTGACGTAGTACAGGAACGAATTTCCTGACCATTCGTTAACTTTGTGTGATACCTGAAAACCAGTTGTCTATCTTTGACAGGTCGGGGGCAGAAATACTCCCAAAGCGTTTGTTTACAAACACTGAATGAACGGACAAAAACTCTCCTTGGTTTAAATCCTCCAGAGATACAAGCCAAAGTAGATAACCTATATAGCTTGGTATGCGCTTCACACCAGCAGTTTAGTGTTCTTACTAAAACTGATGGGACCTAGCACAAACCTGATGCTTGCGGACCAGTCAGATAAAATGGTCTGAGCAGTAGTATATGTTCCGGTGAATGGCTGGTCTCTCGATTCGAGAAACAGCATTCGTCAGTCTTAGAAATCCGTGGTGGCTCCTGATATCAGTTTGTCTGCAAAGGACAAAATACATATCGTGGTAGTATGATCCGTGCAGCATAAAGGATCAGAGAAGATAAAGCAAAACTTCCAGTGCAAACAGTGGAAGTACTTCGAACATCGGGTCTCGCGGCAATCTCGGAGAAGCCAAATGAGGAAATTCATTCACTTCTTTTTACTTTCGGATGACTAGCTCGAGATGGAATTAGTCACCTCTAGGAGTGTCTCGGATACACATCACGCAGAAAGGACGATCGGCTGCCAGATGTGCACAAATCGCGATCCAATGATGGTTTCAGCGACGGGGTCCGTTAAGCACATGGACAGAGAGCAGCTTCATGTCGCTCTGGACTGTATTCAGAAAAGCCTTTCGGTTGACCACCGAGGCGACGACGTCGTCCCTCATATCGTGTATGGGCCAAGGTTAGCATGATGAATACGGCAAAGGCTCTGAGCCATCGTTGAGGTAGTGGAGACGAGTGTGGTGGGTCATGGCAATGTTTTGGGATCTTAACTTTGGACACTTCCAGGGATGGAACGCCCACAATTGTTCGCAGACACCAGTGGCGAAAAAATTCCTGCATTTGGGTATCATCTCCACAAGACTCCACAGCTAGGTGCGTTGAAGGCCCGGATTTTCCTGCGTACACTAACCAAATTTCTTTTCTACAAGACAGAGTTCAATTGTACGAAGGCTCGCCGGGCATTGTCTACACGCCGTTGAAATTCATCTTTAGTCTGTCCGTTGGGTAAGGTGGGGAAACCAAGGTATTTTAAGCCAGCAGCCTGCTGGACTACTCCAAATCTTTTTCAGAAGGGTGCGGTAAACAACCGATAGTTTCAACTCTTATGCTGAGAAAATAAATAGACACAATCCAGTGACCCAGGCACTCCAATGTTAATTTATCTGAACTCCAACGAATGTGGGGAAAGCACAAGTCACATTGACTGCGACACCCTGCGCATATCGGAGCACTTTTACCGAGCCCTGTGTTGACAGAAAGTGAGCAGTCTGTGATCTAGCAACGATGTTTGAAAGCCCCAACTAGTACTCAGTCACGTTGACATCTGCCACGTCCCCGGATGGGAAATCCGGGACTCGACCATCAACGGCAAGCGACACCAAGGGACATGGGTCAATCACATATTGATAGGAATTGGCTGGTAGGTGTTAGCAGCCAGATGTGCAGTTAGGGACAACCACTTAACGGTAAACAACAACGCACCGGTCAGTACCGAGGACCGGCGCTTTCGCTTATATGTAAAGTGCAGTCACCGTTGGGGCATGTTGGAGAATGTGTAGCACCGCGATTCTAAACCGCTTATTTGATCAATGGAACACAAGGTATCAGTCCCACTATAGCATTGAAGGTTGTCCGGGTGGTCAGATTCCTGAAAATAACCCCAGAATGCTCAGAATCTGCTGAGACCTTAAAACTCCACCAAAATCTCACTAGGGAAGCCGGCAAGCAGTCAAGTCAGTCAAGCGGGCCAGTCAATCACCCAATCGATTCAGCAAACGCCAGTGAGTGTCAAGACATGCCACAGAAGCACGGCCGACTATGATAAGTGTTCAGGCATTTCATAGAAGCCCGGTCGATGTTGATGATGGTGGTCACTAAACGCCGATCAGACAGTCTAGATCAATGTCAAAATGTGCCCTTTAAATAGCGCGAGGCCGTTGTAACTTTTACACTCGCAAGCACTTGCTTGTTGCAGTAAAGCTGTTGTGTTCCTTGTCGGCCAGTCCTTTTTTCCGGCACTAAGGCACTGGAGAGAGGACAGCAGTCAGATACGACACAGGTGATTCATCAAGAAACATCACATCGATTCAAGAATAGTAAACAAGAAACGGGGGAAACACTTGAAGCTACTGCTATTCGAAGATCGGATCTGGCATATTTCATTGGAATTGGCAGGCAAATTTCTTGAGAAAAGCATGACGTACGAATCACCAAGTTCAATATATTGAATAGAAAATGACATCCTAGTAAACTAAGTATAAAAAACGATGCGGAATATTTTAGTGTGGCTCCCAAATTAACTGCTAGATATGTTAAAAAAGAAACCGTTCAACCGCTCAACCCTCTTTTGTGTTCAGAAATAAACTAGGAAAATGCACACAAATTTTCACTGGTGATCGATATGGTGTGAACGAAATCAGCATAATCATTGGCGTTTAAGTCCAGTGTTGTCCATAATTTGGATTAGTAAATGCAAGTGACATTGTGAGGCGGAAACGAACGAAAGTCACCTATTAATGCCATACAACTGATAGGAACACAGAAGTCAAATGAAAAATGAGATGACTGATTGGGAAAAACAGCTGAAAAGCTTTAGTTAATAACAACTAATTCTGACGCGGTTACATAGCGTCTTCATTCACTCAGGATGCATAAAAAGTATGGTGGGTGATGCCGTCTCCGAATAAACGCGTCAACTCACTAAGCTGTTATATAGAATTAAAGAAGTTACAAAGAACACGGAATGGTATATTTCCTCGAAAACGTCGCGTGCATCATCATCGTCACCATCTTAAGCTATAAACAGTGAACAAGTAGTACATTCATTCAGCCACTCAGGATTGTGCTCACTGATGAAGGGTGGATACGAGGAGGGGTACATAGTACATGTGACAGATCAAATTATTATACTACAACCGCGGAAATAAGATCAAACTGAATACAAGTGTGTTTTGCTCTTGACTTGAGAAACTGCCAGCCATGCGTTGAAGACAATAGGTTAGGTACACGCATGTGATGAGGGCAGCCTATGCGCGTTTCTAAGCCCTGATGCAGCGAGTCCTGAGCAAACCGGCTAGGCTGGCATTACAAACAAGTTCGCTAGTTATATTCTCCACCCTTCATTATCTACATGTAACTTCGACGACAACACCCTCATTCTGCATAGTGTTGAGTGAAGATGGTTCAGCTGACAGATCGTCTGCTGGCAACTGAAACAGGGAGCAAGTTGGCGTGATCTGTAGAGTGCTGCCTGACTACCTAAAGTGTGGGAGTTGCTTTCTCCAAAACCTTCGGACGTGATTCAGCATTACAGAGTTCGCTAGTTATATTCTCCACCCTTCATCATCTACGGTAAGTTCGACCACATCACCCTCATTGTGCATAGTGTTGAAGATGGTTCAACTGACAGACCGTCTGCTGACAACCGAAACAAGTGAGCACGTTGGTGTGATCTACGGAGTATTGCCTGCCCACCTACAGTGTGTGAGTTGTTTTCTCCAAAACTTTCGGACGTAATTCAGCATTACAAACCCCTCGTTTCCAGTTGTTCCGAGTCTATGAGATACTTAGCACTACCAATTACGCCCAAACAGTGTGAACTTTACGCTTGCAAAGGAATGTTCAGTCAGTTAAGATACTTAGCACTACCAATTACGCCCAAATAGTGTGAACTTTACGCTTGCAAAGGATTGTTCAGTCAGCTTTCAGGGGTAACCAGTTTCCTTTACGAACCAGAAGAGTGCAGAGCTAAGCGGCTTTTTCACAAAGCTCTAAATATTCTTTGTTGCATCTTACTAGCTACATACAGCAGTGAGCCATTCGGGTGTTGATCATAAAGCAGATGAGGAAGATAGTTTGTCAGTTCCACAACTTTTAAGACAACAGTTTAAAATGGGAAGTTATGGGTCTGAGCGGGTTAGTGTTAATTGCAGAGCTAAGCGGCTTTTTCACAAAGCTCTGAATATTCTTTGCTGCATCTTACCAGCTACATAGAACAGTAAGCTATTCGGGCGTTGGTCATAAAGCAGATGCGGAAGATAGTTTGTCAGTCCCACAACTTTTAAGACATCAGCTTAAAATGGGAAGTTATGTGTCTGGGCGGGTTAGTGTTAATTAATCGAAACGCGCCGGGATTTCGCGTTCAAATCACCACTTTGGGGTGAGTAACCGTCCTTCTGTCCCGGCACAAGTATTCTGGTGAGTCCACACCAAAGGATGAGAGCACTAAACTCAAGTTTCGCTCTAGTCAGGGCTTATCGGCAGTGCACATCCTGAGCCGTATCAGGGTTTGAAATCCGGACATCTGACATGCGAGGCGAGCATGTTACCACTACTCAATCAGCGAAAGCTGGGCGCACGAAATTATTACGTCCGGACAGGTGATGGTATTCACACTTGAGCGATGTGAATCCAGTTCTCCCCATCCTTGGTATGGACTCACTAGAATAACCGCGCCAGGACAGGATAAAGACTGTACAAAAAAGAGTGAAGTGGACGCAAATTCCACGAATGCTGCAACCACCTAGAACACCAGAATTTGTAGAGCATCATGGCTTCTAAAGGTGACTACGGCCCCGAATGTGGAGTTAGATTTGAGGTTAACACAAGAGTCCTGAGAATGAGAATTACATTCCCCAAATGAGAAACCTGTAGCTTAGCGACAGCGCACATCCTGTGACAACCGGATTTGAAGTAGCACCTGACCTTTTGGAACGTCGTTTGTTCTGTCCAGAAGCTGTGCAGTGGAGTAAAAGGTCGAAGCGACTGGACTAAATACATTCGGTTGCAAAGGAAATGGCTATATTTTGGGAATTACGCAACAGTGGATAAACCAACACAGTCGGTCACCGTCTGTGTCTAGTTTATCGCAAACAAACCAAAAAATTACTTTCTGACACGGAAGAAAGCTAGGAAATCAACGAAGGTATCGCTCGAATCTAAAAATCGGGTCAATGTTGCCTGGCGAGCAACTAGCTCAAAAACCAAATGATCAAGTTTTATCCAGCTGATCCAGATGAGTTTGGAGGTGTGGGTTTGTGAATACAAATGCATCTGGTTGTCGGTGCTACTATTTCAGTCAACTGTAGAAGCATTTCGAGACAAGTCTGTGTACTCTGCCCGACTGCTCGCACCTCAACTTCAAGTAAGTCATTATTCAGCACTTCACGTGCTAGAGTAGTTACACCATGCAAGACATGTGAATGATACCAACGGTGAGATTTTCCAATGCACATAGAAACGCGAACTATATGAATCGAAACCGACTAATTTTACTGTATACGTGTGAACGAGCACGTTTCGTACATCGACTATGGTTCCAATTGCGCGCGAAGTGTGCGTCCGTTATTACAGTCCAGGTTTGATTTAAGCTTGCCGAATGGCCGGTCAATTCATAAGTCAGGGAACACGGGTTCCCTGAAGAGCTAGAAACTACCCCACGATTACGCGTAAACGCTATGGCACGTAGGTGTTTTACTTTCCCGGATTGTGTGGTGAAAATGATTAACTCAAACTGAAGAACACAAGGTATCACACGGTATGGAGGTGATCGAGTCATGAAAAACATCCGGAATAGAATCACGGACATCACTCGCATTCCAGGAAAGTTGGAAATGTGACGTAAATGAAATGTTCTATATAGGATAAAACGAAGCACTATGGGCACAAAAGGTGATCGAAGAAGTGAGTTCGCTAACCTCAACGACAACGGACTCCAAAGTGTCTTGTTGCTCCAAACAAGTCAACAACATCGGAAGGAAAGCTTGTTCCAACGCTTCTGATGATGACTGATTGCCTGTCTCCTGGATGGTATGTAGAATGTCCAGGTACACGGAGAGTGTGCTTGCAACTTTAAGTAGAATGAGAAGGGTATGTGGATTGGTTAGTAAAAGTCACGCTTGACAGTTCAGCAAGTCTTACCTAAAAAGCCTATCCATATGTATCTTGTGTTAAGGATTGAAAGAGACTGACTGTCACTACATGGCCTCTGTATTTTCAGTCATAGCATTGAAATACAAGTGGTTCTACTTGCATACTACCAAACACTCCTTGAGACGTTTTTCTAGTAATCAACAGAAGCATTTGATGACGTCAACCTCAAGACCACAGACAACGAAGCAGCTAAGGCACAAGTCTCCGGAAGTCAGTAATTCGAGTCTAGCCGTGACTTTTGGAATGCTCCTGTTCAAGGTTAGGTGACTAATCCTAATTCCTGTACGGTACACTATGGAGGTGCACAAGGGGCCACAGTTTCCCTCCTAACAAAGTCAGACAATTATTCAGTTACGGAAACCATAAGTTAGGTGCTACAGCTAGCCAAGGAGTCCAAGAAGCACACACTATTGGTAATTCTTCCGAATGGGATGCAACAATGAAAAATGGTTACTAGAAACAGCATTTAAACATTTTATATCATGAGTAATTTACAAAATAATTTTAATCCAAAATCTTTGTTATATTGACCGGATTACCACAGTAATCCTGCGATAGAAGAGAGTATCACGAGGAAAGGAGGATGCACACAAAATTATGACTGGTTGGTAGCCGTGTGAGTCCACAGCTTAACTGCGTTCTTTTCGGTGGCTACCACTAAAGATTTTCGAATGCATATCAACCTAAAATGTTTAGCGTTCGACAAATAAGGGTGTTAACTGAACTAACTAATAGCAGTTTAATTTTGGACAAATCAACAAAATCCTAGGTCAGGCAATGCTGTATTAACCTTTCTGCCCTGGCGAACAAACTGCGCACCTCGTTTGTATGCAAACGAACCGCTCAGTACGTCATCAAGGCTGTCCTATCCAAGCAGAACTTATCTCGCGAATTAGATTTTGTGCGGTCAATCTAGTAGATTTCTCCGAATTCTCGAATTCTCCGCAAAACAGTCTTTTGAAATTGTTGATACAAATAAGTTTGTTTTGATAGTCAAGTAACTGGATTGCTGTAGTTATCGAGTGGTGTAGACAACCATCAACGACATTGTCAAGAGAGAGATATATAAATCTACAGCGGCACGAATAACTGATGCAGCAATAATCGGAACACTCATAGTCAGAAACGCGATTCACACAATTGGTGTTCATGGTGACGGCTGTGTGAGAGTCACACAACATCGTTACTAAGAGAGAATAAGAAATGTACTAACTAACCGCTCAGACAATGTTTGAATAAATCGACCATAATCGCGGTAACCTGGCTCTGTGCTGACAAGGTAAACCCTTGTGGATCGATCCGTAGAACAGCGTACAGAGCGTACAAGCCATCGTCCAGAATAGGTTCTCCGAAGCTCGACAAACAATCGACCACACTAGCGACCAAATTGGGCAAATGTTGTGTGATGGCAGACACAGGGGTCGACGCTGCCGCACAAACCTGACGCAGGCGACTTCCCACACTACCCAATGCCTTGACAGAAGCCACTCTCAGCACGGACGGTTGTGACTGTGACAGTGCATCAGCCAAAACAGCCGGAAGACTGAAAAGTGGGGAAAACGTGCACGCCGATTAGTGGACAGAAAGCTAATTATCGGGGATTGTTGGGTTTAGCAAAGATGTCACTGTGAGAAAGCCGGTGGCAGGAGTAGCTGCAAAAATTGGTTCCAGAAATCGGATTTAACAGCCTGCCACCACATCGTTGAAAATTAAGGGTGTGGCAGTAAAAAGGCGTGAAAAGTCGGCAGAACAATCTTTGTGAGCTGCGAATAAGCAAGTCCAAACAGAGTAGGTTGGATATTAGGAGCTGGAGGCTAACAGCAGGAGATTAACCAGTGTATTTGATTTGTATTCATACTAGCATTACTAGAGTAGGGTGTTGCGGTTAGCTAGTATGAAGATAACTTTTAAATTTGTTACCATATTCGGATCTCGTGGAAAATGCAAGGACTAAATCAAAGTGCTTTTCTGGTTAAGCTCATGCGCTGGAATGTCAGGGATTTTGAATACTAGAGAGCACTGAAGTGTTATTCCTCACTTTTTGGGATCTCCGTGCAAGATTTGGTAAGGACAGTGCTTACGTATTTGCTATACAATCAATTCCATTGGTCTCAGACTTATTGATCGATTTCGACTGTTAACAACTATACACTACCAAATGAAAACAAATAGTCTGGCTATGTGTTTGAATACAACACCATTCGGAGGGGCAAGGGTCGCGATACGGCCAATTGGACCCACGTAAAGCAATGAAAAGGTTAGCACTGGAGTCAAATCAGAACCATCTGACTTTAATTCCGTGAAATATACCTAACTTTGGCACTTTGCATACTGAACTCTTTGCCTAGAGCACCGAGTAAAACCAGGTTCACAGACCAATCGACAAGTCAACCAGATTTAAAACGACGTCAGTGTAGTTAACCGACAGGCCCATCAAAAAGAAAACACGTTCAATGAATCTCCATATGTTTAAATGAAGTGAGGCAACAAAAGACAACTGGCACCAGCACATATGCCTTTTCCAAAAGGACTACACTTCTTTCCTGTTGGCCAGTTACACTTTGTATATGTTAAAGAATATATCGTTCCCCAAAGTCCTTCAAAATATATATATTCGACGACACTCCTGCTGTACTTCGCCTTTGGTTGAGGCCGTAAAAGCTCTCCTCAGAAGGTCCAGTCTTCTTCTGTCTGCGCCAGGAATGGTTGGGCCCCCGTCACAGCTGAGGATTTGTGCGCTCGTTCTCAAGTCGCGCTTAGTCTTTGATCGTAAACCGGGCAGATACGTAACAGTTCCTCGAAACAACATGTTTTAACCGCCCAAATAATGAAATAATTTCGTCACACCAAATAAGAAAATCCGATCATTTTTGAATGTCCACCTCATTTACATTTCCGAATTTGAGTAGTAAAACTAGCAGCAGATGTTCCTACACCTCCGGAGAAAGGTGGAAGAGGTGGTGGAAGGAGAAAGGGCCGGAACCTGGTAGATGATGCGAAAGGCTCATCCATTCTCTTATGTGAGTTGTTGCGGCCGGATGCGGCGCGATGACGCAGATTTCGGACTGGTTCTAAGTGGTAGATGCCACAAGGTAGACAACATAGGAAATGGAGACAGAGAAAGAGAAAAAGCACAACAAAGGGCCTTGGATGCTTTGGAGCAATTCGTCTGCAGGGTCGTGATGTCAGTAACCCAGCACAACAATGATTGGAGATACTCACCGACGTGGCGATGCCGCGCAATTAGTGGCAATGTTGTATCAATTCTCTTTTTCCAAGCCAGAAATCCGCTGTTCTTTTTATTTTATTTTTTAAAAGTTTTATGTACGCCTTCCATCTTACATTTCCTCCGTAAGCTGCGGCTACCCGAATCACTGTACAAAGGTTTACGGTTCATGGTCATAAAGCTGAACTGAATGGACATCTACTCATTACACAGCAATCGATCACAATCCGTGAGAAGCCCGTTCTATCCATAGCCGAGGCAATCGCAATTCGTTTGAGCAATCCTGACCTATGCACTCAAAATAAATTTGTATGAGCTACGAGCTTGTGCTCAACCGATTATTTCCAAAAATGACCTGATTCTTTTGATAAATTGAACCTTTAACCTTCTGTTTCCGCCTTGTGGTTCTTCTGTTGGGTCTTATGCATATTTTCCATATCCATACGATGTACTATTCAGGTATACCATATTAAGTCGCGGGAGACGGGGTGCCGTTGGTTACAGTGTGTCTTCTAATGCCGAAACTCTCTCATTCCTTTTAGAGGTAGGCTAACAGTTCGGTGCAACAGATCTCGCGGTGGAATGGGCTGGTCCGTGAGGATGGAGTCAACATTGGTGTACGACAAATGAGGGAGAAGTGTGGTGAAGTTAGGAGAGGTATAAGGTTTAGAAAAGGATTCACGAAACAAGCAAGATAATATCTAAAATCACGGCACCCTGGAACCACCTCAATCGACTGATTTACGGCACTTGGTCCATTCTACTAAGCAACAGGTATAAGGGAGTGACAAATCAGTCAGAATACTGACCAACCACTTCAATCGAAGGCTCCAACTCTAACAAAAGACGGGTAGTGTCGAAGAAATCATTGGCACCAAACATAAGTGATGCTTCCCAAATAACCCGTTGTGACATTTATGAAGCCAGTTCATCTTTCTAAGAAAACGATCCATAATAAAACGAGAATAAGCCGACTGGGGTGCAAATGTGAAAGCGAACAGGTACCAAGCTTGTGCTGGGAACATTGCTCAGGCATTGACCAGTCTACTTTATTGTATATCACTAACTCACAAGAAAAACAAATGAAAACAACACTGGAAACTATAGTTTGTCAGAATGAGAAGAGCAGCGTATTGTGATTGAAACACAGCGGATGGTGGAATAACTTCGTCGGCTTGTCAACCTGATCACACATCTAAAATGAACAACGGTTTCCGAAAACGTAAAACACAGCTATCCCATCAGAAGATGATGGAAAGCATGTAAAGAAATTGAAAAAGCTACTCACTCTTCGAGTCGCGGCCCACCGGGATAATCATGTATGGATAGTCGAGCAATACAATGAAGCGCTGCAACCTTGAGAAACGGAAGATCTGAAAGTAAATGATGGGCAATCAGACAGATACATGTGGAAGGCCAGCTGTACTGTTCAGAGGTATACGGAGTTTCATTTCCAAGAGGACATCCATTTACCTAAAGAAACGACCATTTGTTTCCGTCCAAGGAATATTCACAAAATTATATGCATTGCTCTCACATGACGAAACGCCTTTGTATGACACAAAAATGTTTCATCTATGCATGTACTAACCCTTTGGAATGCCAGGCAGTACGAATCAACTCCAACGGGCTCTATACTTACTTAAAAACATCTAAGTTGTCAGTGTGTTCCAATACTTTCTTGTCAGGCCCAGATAAAAAGTTCAACCTCCACTGGGGTGAATGTCCCCGAAGTCTAACAGCTCCGTACATACGCACAGCGATCCTTCAAACGAAAACACATACAATCCTTCTGGAATTCCCTACTGGGAAGATCTAGTGACTAACTGATTTCACCGAAAAAAAGGTGACGTCCATTGAGTCGCTTAGTTTAGGCTGGAAGAAGTTTTGGGTTCCAAATGATTTTCAGTCTCAATCAACGTCACAGGGGTAGGACCCAGATAGGAAAATCATAGTGTGTTGATGAGACCCCGATAGGATCGCGTACAAAAGCATGTGAAACTGTTAACCGAATTCGTCGGTGGAACGGGACAGAAGCACAGTAGGAAACTCGGCTTGTACGGCACGACGGCTTCGAAAGCATACGGACGCCTCCAATAGGTCCATTTGGAGAGCTACGCATATTTCAGAGAAAGCCACGCTACTACTAAATTAGGAGTAGGCTGTTATTTACGGTAAATACTGCTAGACGCAGGCGGGCCACGAACATCCCGCGTGTACAAGGCTGTCGTTGTTTGCTGATGTGATCAGGTAATCAAAAGGTAACCAAAAGAGGGGCTTCGGAATCTCAGCTGCTAGGACTAATCAGTAATGAGGGTATATCAACAGTCGTGACCGAGTAAACCATAGCCTGCTGTTGACTCATGAGTGTTCGCTAGACACGTCTAAGCAATCTCACTAATGAAAAGATCGGCCCAGAAACGGTCCTTGTAGGAGGCTAAGTGTCTCAAAAGACTTGTAAATCTCCATATGTGGAATTAGCCGAGACTTAGTGGGAGAATAAAATTAATAACGATTAAAATAGATAAATAAATCCATGTTACGGTACGTCAACCAAGAGGAAGGGAACAACGAAGGTAAATGAGAATAAAGAGCAGAGACATCGAGAGATAATAAACTGATTCCTCGAAAGAAATATGGCCTAAGATAGAACGCTTTGAAATCAGCATGCACAGATGGGTAGGTTCTGCAAGAGGGTTACTTACCAGACTGTCTCAAACTGGGGAGGAGGTATCGGCCGCAAATTGCATCAAGCTGAATTGGTATACCGGCAGTCTCAACGTCTGGGGCGCCGTCTGCTTGGTGGACGACCAAACACGAAGAAAATGTTCCCACAAGCAACAGGGCTACTTCCAGCAATTTCCACCTAAAAAGTTATGGCAGTGAGATGAGAGAAGACAGGTACTAGGATGCTTTGATTAGGTGCTGGACGCCAATGTTTCACCCTAGGCTTCAGATATACTCCAATAACGGTTGAAAGTGACCGAAAGCACACCACACAGTGTCCTTGATAGCCAAAGTACAAACAGGCATTCATGCAGCAGTATTCCAGATCATGACTCCAATCCATTCTAGGTGCACGCTCTTGAATTAGGAGAAAAACCCAGCAACTGACAGATGTTCAGTTGATCAAGACAGACTCAAATGGAACGGAAGACCACAGCATTTCATATCTTACTCTAACATTCCAACGACACCAGAATCAGTCAGCATAGTTCAAAATGCATAGGTAAAATATGATCACCGGATAAGTCAATTGGTAGGCGTATACAGTTGCAGACCTTCAACTGTTTGCGAAACATATAGCCAGGTCGATTCCTCTCTACTTGGACACTTCGACGTTCATGACTCGGAGTCTGTCCAACAGACAGGGTGAAGTTCGCAAAGGAAGCTGGGTCATTCCCGCTGATAGCGGCTTAATCTGACGTGAGGCTCAGATGCGTTTATTTTAATGCTGTTCATCGTTAATGATGTAGGGCTTTATCGCACCAAATCCCTACTCTTCCCCTTTCTTTCGACTCTACTAAGGCTTATTTCCCTTGTGGCTGTACGGTAGTTGAGAATCCGCATGTAGTACTGGCATATGTCAAAGACGATGGTAATAACTCTTTAGCCCTGAAAATACCATCAGCTTTACAGGCACAATATTGACCCAATAATCAAACACAAATGTAGCCGAACGAATAATACGGTGACAGTAGGGAATACCAATGGTGAAACATACCAGTCAGGATCACCCCTTGAATGCTGCAACTCAGCTGTCGAAAACAATTGATTAAGTGTCTTGTTTAAGCTAACCGACCAACCAGGGAAGAGCTCTGAAAACTTCTGAAAAAAAGAAACAAATTTGTTAGGGACTAACATATCAGGTTGGCACGGAATTCTCGTGCAGTGTTACAATCACGTACGACAGCAGGAAGCACAGTGCTTAAGTGGAAAGAAATGGATAACACGACCCAAAGTTCGAGCACAGTTCAATCGAACTCCATGCCATTCACCGTAGAATCACGGAAGACCTCACGATTGAGTGAAACAATGAGGTCAAACTGACCACAAGCCAGCATTGAAACAACCTTAAGAGGACGGACGACAGATTGTTCTGTAGCTACCCGAGGCATTCCAGAGGTTACAACTGTTCACCGATACCTTCCAAATAATCAACAATAAACATGGAAGGTCAGTTTTGTGTTTGGTCCAAGGAACTTCTTATTAGGGAAATCAGTGGATTGCTACATTTGCACTCGATAATACCTCATTTCCTTAAGAAGTCTAGTGGGAGAAAACAACTGTTTTCTGTTTGTAACTAAATCCATTCGAAAGTTTATCATACAAAATTCATGTACGTGGTGTGTTGAAAGTGATTTCTGTGCCAATCGGATCTAGGTCATACACAAGTTGAGGTAAGAGATCCGCTCGGAAAGAAAGTATCGATCCAACAGTGCCCACTTCCTTTATGGTAGTAAGTTGGCCCACCATGACAACTATCCATGGAAAACGTGGCAGCTCAACAACTTGACTTGACTTCTAGCTAGACCAATCGCAACCATAGTGCTTATCTGCAAAGGCATGATCAACGTGTTTGTCAATTGGTGCTACCTAGGCAAACACGGTGATTGAATATTTCTTACCGACAGCCGACCGCTGGGAGCAAATGACGGTGACGGTTGTTTAGTGCGAACCACATCGGGAGAAAGAACCCCACAGTTGTACTCCGGTATTCGTCTCGGTGGACTCAACAGGAACAAAATCAAAAATACCCCAGTAGATCAATAACGTTTCGGTGGAAGGTTGGGTTTCTGCCTTAAATGCGTCGAACTGCGTACTGGATAACCGGATGGTGACTCACCAATCAGATGCAGACGGCAAATACAAACCCGATAGAGTTCTTTCTATTACATTATGATAGCCGAACCACTGATAAGCGGATCTTCAATCCCGTTCGGCATGGGCATTCCGTCAACCAAGGGCAACCAGAAGTCAAGCTGGCGACCTTAAAAAGAACTCTCCGCATTAGCCAAATACACTTATTTGCAAACAAACTTGGTTTTGCGAGGGACTCACCTTTTAACCCAGCTGAATCTCTCGTTTGTGTTGTTGATGTGCCGCCGAAAGCCCTATCTTCTAGTGGTAGACTAACTCGGAGAAAAAGCGATCACAGCAATTTAATTTTGGGAAGGATCGTGGTCTGTGGAGCTACAGTCTATCTGAGATGCAGATAACTTATGGCATAATTCAAGTGACGCTGGCACGACAGCTTTCTAATGCAGCTTCCTCTGAAGAAAAAAGGCAACGCTCGTGTTCTATGCTGGGTTCACGTCACAAGGTTCTGTCCAATACAGAAACTTAGTCCCTAACCCTCAGGACCCAAATCCAAATTTGTTCGTTCAATCTGTCGAAGAGGCATCGAAACGCAGGTGATCAATTAAATAGCCGATTCCAAGAGTGGTCTTCAAAGTGGACTTTGTTTGTGTCCATCATACAGCCAACCACCCAAATAATCTGTAATTAGTGCGTATTGAAGTTATTGTTAAGTTTAAATTCTTGAGGTCAACCTGCTGATACGCAGAGAAACACTGCGTGGTCGCTTCATCTATCAGGGAATCAACATGAAAGCGGGTCAGACCGGTAATATTTGTTCGAACCTGGTTGAGGAGACTCTATGACAATCGATGCACGCGCAGCAACCATGCACTCACTTTCATCACGTCTAAGGCAGACAAACGCACAGAGCAGCCGAGGGCTTCTTGAGTATCTTCCAAGAATTCGGTGACGCTTGAAGACCAGCGACGAACCTGAAGGGAAAAATACACTGGTCAGATGGAAGGATATGTTGGTACCCAGTTTCTTGGCAAGTAATGGGCGGCTTGATCGCTACCAGTGATTCAGCACAAACCAACCCTGAATTCGTTCATGAAACGAAAAGGAACCGGAAAAAACTACATAGATTATCAGGCATCCGTGAATAAAAAAGTCCTCAGGATCGCATACTACCAAACAAATGTACATTCTAGTCCGTTGTTTGCAGCTCCACCGGATGAGTACAAACAATATGAAAATCTCATTGAAGGTGTTGAAGTGAAGTCTCACACGAGACCCAGTATGACGGATACTTTGTGCATGATGTGCGAGTCTTGACTGTGCTAGCGCTAATCGCGCCTTGAAGAGCATTCAGCATTGTCTGTCCTTTCTTCAGTTGCACGTTTTCATACCGAACATTCTTACCTACGGTGGGATTCATGTTGTTGACTAGAACTGTTGGTGGCACGACTTCGAATGGGACGCTTCTCTTTTTATCTAATATTCTCCCGTAACCCTTCGACATCCATCGCTTGCAGTTACTTTTTATGTTTGTTACCATGCTCTTCAAAAATAAACGATGAAATTCATTAAGTGACGATGAGTTAGAACCGAACCAACAGAACCAGGGTTCCCCCAATGGAGCTGCAGAAAGTACGAAACCAATAGGTCAATCTAGAATGCTCCAAGGAATTGCAACACAACAGAACATTGTCAGAATGAATCCTCATAACCACAACCAACTTGGTTCACATCGATTATGCAAATGAACCGCTCTTGAAGTGACAGGCCCTTGAGTCACTCGAAAAAAACAAAGTGGTGACTGACATACTAGACGACTCATCGCACGGAATGGCGAAAATAGCACCACAGTCTCTAATTATGCTTCTCTTAAGAAGTAGGTAAGCAAATATGAACAAGTGAACCAACTGGTCATCAAACGGCCGCCATTTCTTACCGTCGAATCCGGCAATTGAAGTAAGCGTGCCAATTGGTAGCTCACATCTGGTAGGTAGCCTCCCAGTCTGGATCGATAGCGCTTTGTGCTGGCCAGTCCATTTAGAAATTCCAGTAGAGAATACACTAAGTTATCGTATTCGATCGATTCACCTGTTAAACAAAACAACAGAAGCCAGAAGTGGTGCAGCTCGTCACAACTTCTGTGTTCACAATAGGTTTTTTTTTCAAAAACCATCTATAGAGATGGAGATGATTTTGCGTAACTAGGTTTCCTGGAGTAATGCAAGCAACTGTACGCGACACGCTCCATAACACCGGTCACCATGAGCAGCTGTTTAACTGTTAATGGGAATTAGCTTACGAAATTCGCAACCTCCAGGCCAGTAGTTGACAGGACATAGCGCCACTCATCCCTCAATCACGAAATCCACATCACGTGTTGACGGTCACCTCGAGTGGCGGCTTTTCAAATGGAAGGTTCACGCTAATTCTGAATTATTCCGCCTACTGAGCTACTAGCCGGGAAGATGTGAATGCGAATCTCGTTGAAGGTTCATGAGATGCGTACTTCTGATAATTCTCAACAAGGACAAAACAGCCGTACACTGTTTCTCATCTATTCGGCATACATTCTGACTTACAGGACCAGGTTAACTCTGCATCGAGTTTATTTGTCACCACAACTATGCTTCATCTCAACAAATCGAGGGATCCTATTTCAATGTAGCTGGCGGAGCCGAACTGATCACTCTGTCTCTCATATTGTCTGCCAATTCACCTGCAACTGTGGTGAAATCTACATCGGTAGAAGCAACCGACGTCTCCCGCAAAAAATAACCGAACATCCAAGACGTTGCTTCGATTGATACGGCAACAGGCCGGACAACACATCACACGTAACTCGTGTGAGGCCACAGAAATGCGTCACTTTTGTGACCCTGACAGGTCACTAACAATCATGAATTGTAAGCTCGGCCCACACTTCGTTGAAGACGTCCTAATAGTTCCTATAAGACAAAGGATACTGACAAGAAACGCATGCCTACCCTAGGATTGATCTGCCCAAAATTTGTTACGCGGCACTGGCGTGCCTGTCTGTTTTTATCGCTATAGGCCCTTGCTATGAAGGCTTCGCTGGCTCACCAATACCACAGGGGCGCTGTCGTATCAGTAATTCTGGGGTTAAAGATATGTCCCTGGACAGTGATCACGGTATAGCAATAGCCACAAACACCGAACATCACCCAGTCGAGGATGCAGTGATTGACTTCAATATTTAGCGGATATCAATTCCACGGGATTATGGATAAATATGGATACCCTTCATACATCTCCCATAGGTCCCAAGTTATCAATGAACAAAGGTGACAACTTGAACCATATATAAGCCCAGTTACATGCACAGCCGTTGCTATTCGGCAAAGAAATGTCTGACACATCTGAAACCGAAAGGAGATGACGAAACGCAATCAGGGTCTCTGGCGTCATGCAGTGTAAAGCACATCGTCTCACTCACTTATGCTACACAGTCTCCCCAGTTCTGTTGAATCTACTGAAGAACAAGCCGTTGGGCGTCAAATATTGGGAATATCGATCTTCTGTAATCGCATATGCAAAATTGACTAATTGTCCTAACAAATAATAAATCGAATAAATTGAGGGGAGAAGCTTGCATGCTAACCAAAGCAATGCATCCTGGACTAAATGATTAAGGGTTAGGGAGCTTAAGAGTGGATAGCAGCTATGAAATAAAGTGAAATAAACTCACCATCTGAATCAACAACATCTTCATCCTCACTCAGCTGACCGCCGCTGGGTAGATCGCGTCGACGGGAAAGGACTTTGAGTTGCACATAGAAATTCGTAACCCGCTGAAGTATCTGCCATAAAGCAGTAGTCAATCCTGGAAGACCACCATCTAGATGACTGCTTACGAATCCGTGCACCTCCACACACAAGTTCGTAAGTAGCTAGAGATAAGAGATAAGCACCGGGAGGTATGCATAAGACAAAACAAGTGCGACGGATCTGATGGGCATTAATGTGTGCGAGAAATAGAATGAAGTTACTAGTCATGTGTGATGCGTGAAGAAGCCAACTGAAGAGGTTAACCACCGGCTCCGTCTCTCAGTCCTCTCCCTTAGGATTGAAGGGCTGACCGCATAAAGTGAGCTTTCTTCCATTCATAACCGATTAAAACTAATAATGCCGCACTCTCGATAGGGAGACCGAAGAAGCTGACCGCAGATAGCTCTGAAAACCCTTGTTGACTGCACCGACGACTACCGGTTGGTATCGAGCGATTCTGAGATAGATCAGAAATTCCCTATTCCCGATATCAGGCATTTCTCTCTCATGCAGATATCCGCGATGAAAATCAATATTTGCTCGTATTTAAGATAGTGGCTAGTAAAGAGGCGAGCTCAGACTAACAGTGGAGAAAAGACTGTAGAAATATCCGAACGATCGATTTTCAAAAGCAGAATATCGTGAAGCGAAAACACGTTGCCCAAACCTGGTATCTGCCAGCTCAAAGAGTCACGGCGAAACGCGTGTGACCTGTTCGCGAACACGCACACATACACAAGAAAAAATGTCGTTTATCGGGTTGTGAGAGCGCATCAAGCCTACCAGTCTGCTACCAACCACTGGGAAAGGCAGAATCGATACAGAAAGACAAGCCGAACAGAAGACCACGGAAGACAGAGATAAAAGATAAATGTGAGCAGCATGACATGGATAAAATACGAGATTTGTCCACAAAAAGCCAATTCCAACTAGCTGATACTGATCGATTTGGAACGGAAGAATGTGTTCCTCGTCCGGTACCTTGGACGTTTATTCCTGTCAACGGGGAATTCTTGTCAGAAGACATGACAGGGCTTTCAGAATGAGCTTCGCAATTGGCAAATTCATGGAGGAAAGAAATTTGAACCATTATGTCTCAGTTATTCAACGCACTACAACTCACAGAAAAGATATGCTGCAGTATTTTAACATTCGTTCTATTGTGGACGCAAAGCGTTCAACAGTGTTGAACAAGCACCTGATCAAATCGATTCCAGCCACAGTTTTTATATATAGAAAGAGTTGGTGCGAACCGATCAACGGATCCCCACCTATCGTTAGTACCTCGGAGTTGTAGTTGGACAATAGGATGTAAAGCGTGAAGGAAAGCCGAAAGCTATTCGCTAACCCACGATCGGTTTCGTCCTTCTTAGGGCTCATCAGCTAGGCGCAGTCCCCGAGTTTCCGTCGACCTTATTTTCTGCTTGAACCAAAATTGCACGAAATTCGACAAATTCATTTGCATACCAATCTGGGTTTTATGGGAGACCCACCTGAAACCCAGCCAAATCCTTCGTTTGTGATATTAATACCGTACCGACTGAAGCAGGAGGCGGCCTTTGTGCAGCACATCCAGTTGAAGAATATCCTAAACGAGATTCATCTGGGTTTCAGTTGAGTCTTCCGTGAAAACCAAATTGGTATGCAAATGAATGCGTTTATCAAAGACACAAAGCAGTCCAATGGATCAAACTGATGTCCTGTGACTACTTGACATCCGCTTCTCAAGAACGCAGCATTGCGAGTTTACCTCTCACATGACGCAGAACATCCCGACGAAATTCATATCACATACATCGGAAAATTTTCCCAAACGCTTCCCGTTACACAGTTGTCTTTCCTTTAATGCATACTACTATGCAAATGCATGAGAATTTGGGGGCTATATGAAAAACAGCGAAGGTACCCTGAAATTAGAAAAGCGAAAATGATACCAAATCATAAAAACATGTCCCGAAATTATGAATAAGATATCTAAAAAGCCGGCCTACTTAGCTGCCTTTCAATGTTCGCACACTGAAGCAAGCAAGACATCAAACGACTCTTGCTCACGCACTGGATTTCCTCTTCACTGAGACGTGCTGTGTCAGAAGCAACAATCCAGGACGCAAGTACTGTAACTGAACTGAATGCCCCTTCGCTTTCTTCACGTTTCTGGCTGCGAAACCATGATGACACGGAGGACATTACAGCTGCATGCGCTGGGCGGGTATTATGTTGAGTCATCAGAGAGAGATATCTCTAGTTGGATGGATACCTGCTCGGTTCGTTTGGAAAACAAACCTGGAAGCAGAAGTCCATCCTCCCCGTCTATTGTATCTGCTTATTCCCCAAAGTTTCTATGAGGCCTTAGGTGTTGTTTTACAATGGACACACACAATGTGATCACTACGGGCAGGAACGCTCAGGTATGTAGGCTAAGCGCTGTTGAGGCTGAACTGCGTCGTCGTTGTGGATTGGGAAATACATGAACGGACAACATAGAGCGTCAACCGCAGATATGTGCCGCACCTTCGCATAACAGCTTCTGAGGCGGCGGAAATCGTCTGACCACGTGGTTCCCAGCAAAGAAGCAGTTCTGAACCCAGATAATGCACGTTACCATCAGTAACGTGTCACGTCTGCCGCTCCTTCCGGAATGCCTGAATAAGCTCCGACAAAGCATTTATCCGTTGATGCTTTTCATTGCACTTTGAGGACTACGTAGAACACGGACTGGCCACTGGGAAGCTGGTGAACCCGGAACATATCAGAACCCACACCTCCAACGCCTGGCTGCTGACCTGATATTAGGTATCAACGATCACTGGAGCGCGATATCCAAAGCTGTGCATGGTACTGGGACATCTATCTATAGTGCAGCCCTGTTTACCTCTTCCAAGCATTGAACCTCTGACTGGGACTCCATGCTGGGTGCTCGACGACAGATTCTGACCGGTCGAAACTACAACCCATCAAGCTAACTCTCAGAATCAAACGAGAAACGATGAAAGTTGACTAACTGCTCTTCACATAATCACATGTTTCGCGAATTCAGCGTTTATCTCTGAGAAAAATACACTGACCAGAGTTGACAGACGGTAATCAACACAATGATTTCTCTCGTGCTAAAACTTCTTAGTATTTCTCACAATAATTTTCCACAAGCATCCAACACATGGCATAAAATCCGAAGCCTTGTGAATTACCTGCGACGCTTTTGCTTCAGGTGGAGTCACCTTGAAATTTCCACAACGATACTGTGAGATACCCTCCAAGTCCATTAAAAGCTTGCGAGATATTTTTGAGGAAAATACATGGAGCTACCAACTTGAGAAAGGTATAAACAACGAATCTGAGTTCAATTATGAGTTTTGCTAGCGAACATCTATTCCTTACCATTCTCGGTGTTCCCACGTAAGTGCCAACGTACACAATGTCATTCAATCGATTTAAACTGAAGCATCGGAGATAAAAAATCATACCAAGTGGCTGGGAATTGCGGCAGGTTTTGCAAAGACTCGATCTTATCGGTTGGGGAAGAATGGCCGAAAGCATCTTTAGCACGACTGAGCAAGATGAGACAATGAAACAAAGACGAAGAACAACATTACCAGCCAAGCACATTGAATTTCACATTTCATTCGGTCGCCTCTCTCTACGAAAAGAGACCGCACCAGACTGCACCGTCCAAACAGGTGCAGCTGTGTGAGGACAAAAAAAGTAAGCATAGGCAATCTTGGACAAACTTGTGTTCCCACTCGCAGAAGACGAGCAACAATGGAAGCGTAATAATTAAAAAAAATGATAAGTGATCGTCCAGCTGTAGCATTCCTTCGGTGCCCAGCTGCCACGCTACCCGAAAGAAGAAGGGCTGAGATATTGTGAGGCTGTTTACACATAGACAGCAGCAGCCAAGATGCCGGAGTTGGGTTGAAACTACGGACCTTCTGGTCAGTAAGTTCGCGCGCCTAAACCACTGAGCTAACTCAGCTATGAAACCAGTGGAGCCATGCAATGAAGCCTGGTGCGGTCAGACAGCCTGACAGACAGCAAGCCCATAACACACTATACAAAAAACTCTCACGAAATATCCTACCTGGATGACTTCACTCTCAAATGCAGATTCTTCCAACGAATGATCTGTGGAGGTAAGGCCCGCAATCAGGGAATTTATACACGGACGAAGATGACATCCAACTGCGGCATAAAAGATACTCTAAAATAAAAAAATGCGAATAAAAGTGAATTTCATATCCATTTATCAATGCGTATGAAAAATATGATCTGGAAGATAACTACAGATTAGCGTCGGACATTTGGTCCAATCCGACAGCTGGTAACCGAGGAGTCTCGCTGACCACAGAAAAATCAAACTATGCTAACTCGAAAGCTTAAACCAAACACTATGGAAATAGAATTAGAGCACAATGTTACGAAGAAGAGCTTGCCGCTAACACCATCTTCATTTGCAAGTGAGCGCTTAACTTCACAAAGTGCTAGACACATTTTCATACTAACAGATGAAAACTGACAAAGTTTAATATGACGAGAAAGAATTTGACTCGAAGCTTACCACTTGTTACTCTCCATCCGAACCTTGCAAAAATGAATTACCCAGACGTAAACTTATCATTATTCCAGATGAGTATGAATCTTGGCCTAACCAGCTGCTAACCCCCAAATACACATAAAGACTCTTTTGGATCCAATCACATCTATTTCACCAGCCTTTCTGTCCGCTGTCATTGAACACTGGAGTACGCCATTTCCGATAGCTTTGTATTCACGTAATGGAAAACGAGTGGTTATTTTCTAAGCTCATAGCCTATCGATTATCAAGATGCGCGAGACCATTCAGATGATGCAATCGAACCATTCGACCGCAGACAGATTGTCTCAAAAACTCAGCAGCTGGTCAGAGGAGCAATCACACATAATACAAATGTGTCGGCCGCGCAAGGCGGCTTGCAGGCAAGTGGGAAAAGTGGTCGGAAATCTGAAGCCAGCAAAGGGTATATTTTTCGGAAGGGTTTGGTAACAATCGATAGATTTATTGCTGGGCTTTTGACACAAAAGCTGCATCGGGCCAAGTGACAAGGTTACGACGTTGGTCGAGATTTAAGGCGGAAGGAGAACCAATCAGCTAAGTCAAGCTAAATCTGTGTCAGGTGTCGGCCAAAGGTGGGTCATTAAGTGTTAAGTCGATGGGGTCTAGATCTTCCGGTTCGGTTTACGTGATGATTCCTCTCGAACATCATTTGCAATTTTTCGTCTGTCTGTGTGAACGAGGCAGTGCTACGGTGATTGTGTAGGGAAGAGTGATTCCGTGAACTTTGGTTGGGTTGGGATTTCCCCCCTGTTTTCGCTAATGATTCTACGTTCATCGAGAACCCCACATAGTCGCGTGTCAACTCGGCTTACCTAGGGCCGCCTTTCAACGCTCGCCAGTTCCACGCCTTCGATTCTATTCACGATGTGATGCTTGGTAATCTCCACCGCCTCGGCTATCAGCCGCTTTGTTGTATATCGCAGTCCCCGTCTTATAACTTCCACATTCTCCTGCGTTCAACGCATGTGCCGTCACCGCTGAGTATTTGACCAGCGTTTGGTGTTCATCCACATTCCTCGGTGGTTTGTTTATCCTCCTTTTATGCTCACCAATTCTGGTGTGCAATTCCCTGGCAGTTTGTCCTACGTAAACCTTAGTGCAATCGTAACAGTTAATTTCATATACACAGTCCCTAGTCCTTTCAACCGGGAGTGGATCTTTCAATTGCACTACAAGTGAGCGTAGCGTCCTTCCTTTTTCGGAAACTACTCAAATGTTGTCGAAGTTCAATAATATTCGAAGAACCTCCGATAGTCTAGCTACCGGAGCCAATATCCTTCTTAATTGCCGCCTAATCAAACTCACTGGGTATCCTATTTCTTGAAGTCTGTTGGCAATCTCGATTTGAGCTGCTGTTCGGTCGATCTCTTCTGTGCACAGCGCTCTGACTTGACTAAACACCGACGAGACAATATTGGCGTACACTGACTTCGGTTGTACTGATGAGTAGTTTAAAACGGTTCATGTGTCCGTTGGTTTCTGGTGGATGGTAGTTTTATCGGCCGCGCAAGGCGGTTTGCAGACACTTGAGAAAAGTGGCTGGAAGTCTGAAGCCAGCAAATAAGGGGTACGTATCTATACCAACCTGATGTGTTCCGACTAAAACGGAAGGTATTATGAGGCGGCCCTTATCTCGATCCGACCACATCATTCCAATTATATCTGCTTCCCTGTAAACTAAAGTGATTTGCATCGTCAGATTGCTTCGTATTTCCAAAATGGCTATTACAAGGACTCAGATAACTAGGTGCACGTAATTATCAGCTGAGACAAAATGTGTCAATGAGGCTTCTTTAGGGGCTCACATAAGGGATCACGGTCAGCAGAAAATTGTCCAAGAGCCTCGCAAGTGTTGGTTGACATCAGCAGGTTCATTTGAAGAGGAAAGGTAATGTTGAAGGTGACCATGGGAAAGTGTCCACAGAAAAATAATGTTGAAAGGCGTACACAAAAATTTTCGAGTCAAAATAATAATAACAGCGTGATTTTCCACGTAAAAGGACGGAGAATGAGCCTCAAATTCTGTAGGCGGGGTTAACAGACTCATGAATGAAAGATTCCACAATAGTGGATTGATCATACGAGATAAGTTTATCGGAGTTTATACGGAAAGTGAAGTGCTCACAAGTTAGCTTGAAACCAGGCTAGACAAAACAGACTGCATCACGCTAAAATGTCAATCAAACCTGAGAGTTGGCTATTCCGAAGATTTTATGGTTCGCCGACGCTGTTTGGATAAACCCCGCTCGAGAAAAACGATTCTTGAGGCACACAGATGCTTCGAACCGCAAAGACAATTTAATATAGTGTGACGAACCTAAGGAAACAAGATACGACTTGACCTTCAAAATTGAAGTGGACGTGTAATTGTAAAAAATGGTATGTGAGGCACTGCTTAATGAGCGAGATAATGCGTTCAAAGACGCATGAATTCATCCTCGAAAACCATTTTCTGCATATCACCTTTCCCCCTTAACTGCAATACATAGGAGTAAATAAATAACAATGACAACGAAGGAACACTGACATCAATGGTGGCAACAGTAGCGTGAAATCCGGAAGCAAACTGATCGGTGGCAACAAGCGGTACACTGAACTGCGATTATAAGTTAGCTACTTGCAGATTTGACAGTAGTTGGGCATTAGTCGCAAAAATTGGCAATTGGGTAAGGTCAAAAACCCTGCTTACTTTGTCGTTGAGAGTGAGTGTCGTATTGACCAAATTACTGATGACAGAAACAGCATTCCGGCGGGTAGCGTCTCCGAAGCGCTGAAATTTGAAGGAAACCGGTTAGCAATCAGTCTAGCTGGGTTCAGAAAAGTTAGCCAATGCCAACATCGCATTGACCGAGCATCTTGAAAAGAAATATAACCGATTAGTATATGAGAATCAACTCACCAAAAATACAAGTAAAATTATATAATCATGTGGTCTTTTCAAAAACAGTGAGATCCGAGAAACCGCCGAGGAGTTCCCCGTCGGAATCCAGAGAACGAATGGGCATTCAGTTTTGCATGTTGTCAACTGCTAATCAAACGCTGGTTATTAGAGTGATTCAAAATCAACTCAATGAAATTTTGACCCCACTAGCAGACCTGTCAAGCGTATTTATCGAAGTCAGTCTCAGGAGACTTAACACATAAATGCAAACATTGACGGAACAGAAATTCACAGGAGAAACATGGTTTGACAGCAGTCAACCTGGGTGAAATCGCCTTAAATATGATAGAGGGCTCACCTGTCCGTCACAGAGAATCCGAACTAAACTAGGTATCAGCACTGGGGTTATTTGTGGTATATCCAGGTCAGAAACTTCCGCACTGAGTCCTAGAGTAGAAAAAATATAACCGAGATAGTGAACTTCAATACAAGACAGTGCACCCGAATACTACACCATAAAACACTAGGTACAGACGGAAATAATAGTGAGCTAGTATTTAAATCATGCAGCCTCATTTAACGGGACCAAGTCGTCTAGGACGTTAGCATCGACTGTCACAACGTTCAAAATAAATAAGCACATCCTGAAAGCTAGATGGGACCCATCATGGAAGCTGCTTGTCAAGGGCTCTGAAATGGAATTGAGTCGTCATCATCATAATTGACAGCAACACCGAATGAGAACACTAAAAAAATCATTCAGCTGCAACACCCTTCCGGTGCCTAGCTGCCATGCCACCCGAAGGAAGCACGAGGGCTGGGATACTGCCAGGTTGCCCAAGCCTAGATAGGGGAAGTCGAAAGGCAGAGGTGGGGTTCGAACCACGGACCTTCCGGTCAGAATGAGAACATTGAACCGAACCAGAAGAACTAGACCCTAAACTGGACTCGAATCCATGTAAGTTCCTAACACTTGGTCGCCCACCCTAACACAAAATCCCTCGGCCGACTTAGCTAAATCCGTCTTAAAACTCGACCAACCTCGTAACCTAATCACCTGGCCTGAGGAAGCTTTTGTGTCAAAAGCGAAACGTTGCCCAGCGAAAAATCTACCGATTGTTACCAAAAATTGTTAGCAAATAGGATTTCAAAGAAGAAACAAGTATAGCAAGGCATGGAATGTGTCGTTGTCTGTGCGAGTGTCGTTAAAATAAACTGAGATGCCTAGAGAAAACCCACCCACAAGCGCTTGCATTGCACCATGAGTAATTGCTTTGGACTGTTCTGGACTGAGGTCGGTTCCCATGGCCACTTCGTCGAGCATCCGAGTTAACTCGCCAAGAAGATTGGGCCAATTATCTGGCCAGTCGTACTGCGCAACCGCTGTGATCGATTGAGCAATTGCTGTACGAATGAGACGCACTGGACCGCCTAATGATTGGAGCAGACGTATGCGAACTTGGAGTTTGACCTAGAAAACAATGATAAACGGAGCGAAGCATCAGTGTTGAACACTGATGTCGTGCTGTCGATGGTGTTGAAACTAGTTCATTTCTTACCCGAAAGAAAACCAACTAAAGAAAAAATCGGGAAACTAGTGGCATGGATTATTTGCATTTTCAATCCGTATCCAATCGAGATCAGTAGATAAAAAAGCAGTCAACATGGAGACGGTATAGAGTCTAATTGGATCTCATGATAATTCACCCATTTATTTGCCTAATCCGTCCATATACTTTTGATCTCCGCTTTTGCTCATATGTACCCACCATTCACCTTCCCCCAAAGGCCATCCCGTCTGACATGTACATGAATGTGCGCAGCTGACCTACTTACCCATGCGTATTCGTGCTCCTGACATGTTCTCTCGTAATTTCCATGTAACCGCACCACCAATCAGAATCACGAGACTGTCCTCAGAAGGGACGACTGCAACCCACACTACCGATACAACATTCCGCTCGCCGTTGTTTGGTGTGCGGACCTTGACACTGCACTGTACCGGTCAACGACAAACTTGTGCACTTCTTGACACCACGAACGTGGATTATTGAGGTTTGTTTACCTTTGTGTCAATAGTACCGTAGACTTTCGAACCTAGTTCTTCCCAGTGACATTCAAGATCATCATACCTACGCGTTCCGTATCGGGAACATCAGTAAACGGTGACTAGATTAGGATGCTTCAGCTAAAAGGTTAGCATGAAAGTTGCTTTAATACGCAAGTCGGGGACCGACGGTCCAATCCATTTTATAATTTATTTATCAGTACACCGTCGAGTCCAGCATTCTGCTTTTTATAGCGGAGCGCATTACCAAAACATTGTTAAAACTTACTTTCCCCGAACTTGTTCGAATGTGGACACTTAAATGGTGCCGCACACCTAGCTCTTTCCCAGCTGGACTACACTGAAACAAATTTCAAGTGTTAATGAGTTCACGTGTAGTTCCACCCATGAATTACATTCCACTTCCACTTTTTTGGAACCCATTCTCGAGCTTTCTGGTTGCAAATAAACCGATTCGTTCACTTTGTTGACATAATGGGTGTTGTGCTAGGGATCGACTTCTAGTGGCCTATTTGAGCAGCGTTCGGATCTAATATGACAGAGAACAATCATCTGAAATGTTGTACGAAGTAGGATTGCAAGCTTCTTGAAACAGTCATCCAGATGACACATCAATTTGGCGTGGTCCCTAAGTATTAGGCTGTTTCAAAAAGACACTAGAGAAAATCAAGTCAACCTCTACCTAGATTTTATCCACATTATTCGGAATCACTAACAGTACGCCTGTTACGAATCCCTGGAGGAGAATACAATCCACAACATTCCGGATGGGATTTGAGCAATTTCAGTTATCGATAATTACACGAAATGGGAAAGGATGCGATCAAACCTTGGTTGCCGTTTTGGTCGTTCAAAGGGTAGCAACGTTGAGAGACTAGATGAGACATATTCGGCAAGAAGTGCCCTAGGGCCCGAACACGCTTTATCAACGTTCCCTATATGCTGCATACAGACTTCATTAGGCTGTAATTCGAAAGAAGGTTGAACTAGCCTGAAATGGTTGGGTATGATAGTAGCAGGCAGTTAGGAGTTTTTAGCGTCTAAATGGCAAGATTTCCCGACAGGACCCATTCAAGGCCCTGAATCTTCGATACCTGCATTCCTACGGTGGATTGGGCTCAAGTCGATTCTCTACGGTAAAAGATTTCTGCAGAAGGTGGATGAAACGCGGCTCAATTAGAACTTCGGACTGTTTCTTACCCAGTCGCTCTTATCTTAAGGGTTCCCAGACAAATACGATCCAGAAATTATTAGGGCTTGGAAAAGAGACAAACTCATATTTACATGTGTTGTGACCTTTTGAAACTCAAAGATACAACTATATCTTCAGCCATTAGAGTTGGGTAGTCGGCCTCTATAAGCAAATGTATGCAGTACACTTGTCCCTCGATTCATTTTCACACACAATAGGACACCAACAAATACAACCAGATAGGCATAGGCAAAACAGTTTACAGTAAGGTTCTATGGATATGTTAGCTGTACAAGTCACTTGCAGCGCTGAAATTCGCGACTGCAGCTGCGACGGGATTGCTTATGTCTCATCTAACTGGCTCAGTTGGAGATTTGATTGGATATTTCGGCCAAGAGATTACAGAACGATTGAAAGCATACTTCATCTGACGGCTGAGGGGGCTTGAAATTTGGGCACTCCGTCTCACTCCAGTGGTTGTATACGTACTGTTTGAGAGTGATGGCGGCAAGCTGACGTATTCCGACAGTCACTTGTTCATCCGTTGTCAAGTTTGCCAATACAATAGGGTAGGCTGAAGATGGAGGAAATAAGGTTGCATACGTAGTCACTGCTGAGTCCAACGCTGATCCTTCAGAGAAGATATTTTTTCCATCAGAAACGGTGGAAACTCACAATCTAATACTTCCAAAGCAGTGAGCCTCTGTTCAGCCAAACGGCGGTCACCCTGCTCTTGGCCCAGTACAACAGCGAAGGCTGATGCAACCGACTCGGCAGTGGCCTCCATCTGAAAATGCATCCACTAAATTGCGTGAGTACAGTGGAAAAAATAAGGCAGGCGAGCAGTGAATGGACTATGCAATTTGAGTTACAAGCGACGGTGCCCCCTTCCTCCTCTGTCGACAGCAACAGTAGGCGATACCAAAATAACTCCCTGAGGTGCCTACTCAACACAAACTCGTGTACAACAAGCTCGTTATAATTAACCCCGAGAAACCCAACCTCAGGCACAAGCCTGCCGTGAGAGTGAGACACACGGTTATCAACAAAATAACGTTTATTTTCAAAAACCATGAGCGGAACACACGCTCTCGTTATAAGGAGTGAATGAAGTTTTCCTTCCTCTCACAGCCTCAGTGGTGGATGCGTGGATGCCAGCAAGTTCCCAGCAGTGGACCACTAAAGCGACTAAACAAAAACCGGTATCACTTCCAAGAGCCAAACCATGAGGGGAAGGTAGTGAACATCACCAGCCACCGCAAGGACCTAAAAAACGTCATGTCAAGAAGCCCATAAATGAGTCCAAAAACAGTGGAATAACATCGCCACTGAGCTTGTGGGTCACATCGAAGCGAATGGGAGACGGACCCGCGGTTGTTACAACTTGGTTCGTTTGCATGCTTTTCGACAAACGCTCAGACAGTCTACAAACTTCACTGGTCCTGGAACTTTCACTTACCCCAGCACCACCAAACTCATCGTAAACCTTTGTTGAGCGCAAACAACGATGCAACGAAAATGCTGACGGGTATTGTGAGGCTTGATCTCTGTTCAACCCAGTGAGCTTTTTATTCCGTCCCATCCCAATATTGACCACACTGTTATGCCATATGGTGTCTGGCCTGTTATTGGATCACACTCTTGGTTGTGTCCTCAAAGCCCCCTCATTTGACTATCCTGATCTGCTTCATTTCACAGTTGCTCAATAATCCCGAAACAAAGGGGTTTATTAGCGTAACAACAAAAAATACCGGTAATTCGCACGCATGCAAATCTGACTGCTTGAATGCTTCCGTACATGCTTAGGCGGCCCAGCAGTACAGAAGTTATTGTGCTCCTTACCGGTCGAACGGCTAAATGGCAAGGAGCATGAGCGTTACACATAAGGTAATCCAGAGAGTGAAATCGTTGCTCAACCGTGAATAAAATAAACATTCGTCTTTTTTTAATAACACATAAGCAACAATGTGACTGGTAACGTGCCATAATGGTTGCTACCAGAAATGTGGGAGGTCCTACTATAATGACGACAATAATAATAATAGTTTGAATCGGCCAACCAAAAGTGGTCAGATTCAAGCGATGATTGCTACAAACGAGCACAATTTATACGGGGTTAGCATGTTACGCTTTTGCGGCGTTTGTTTCTGTACGTTCAAGATGACTGAGCTGACAAAATGGTAACTTTTAAGGAAAGCTAACGAGTAAGTTTCAGCATGTGCTGTCACACAGAACTCGATCAATTGCGTAAAAATCCGTGGTGAGTCCACATGCACCGCTAGTGAACAAACAGATAAATAAATAAGTAAACAAGTGGGTAAGCAAATGAGTAAGCAAAAAAGTAATAATAATGACAGTGATCGTTCAGCTGCAACATCATTTCACTGCCTAGTTGCCATACCACCTGAAAGAAGCATGAGGGCTGAGATACTGCCAGGTTGCCCAAGCCTAAACGGGAGCAACAGAGACGCAGGGGTTGTGTTCGAACCACAGACCTTCCGGTCAGTAAGCTCGCACCCTAACAATCAGTAAAGAGTAAACCTGCCTATAGTGGAATGGAGGCATACGGCGACAGGAAACAAACCATTCGGAGGAAGAGTGACTAGTCTGTATGACCGAACAGGATTGTACCTAGCTAAATCGTCAATCATCGATGGCCAGTATGAAAGAAGAGCAAATATCAGGAATAACAGACGTACAGCTCGTAAACTACAGTGAGTCGAAAAACGTAGTCGGGTTAAAAATATTTATCTTACACTGTTGACTTCAGAACTGTACAAATCACACTAACATGGTATAAAAGTATGTACATCAATAGATCCAGGAAAAAAATAGGAGGTACAATGAACTGGTAATTAATTTCATTGGTATTCTTCAGATGGAATTGAAGTACCGAAAATATGTTCCTTTGGGCAACAGAGTAAAAATAACATCACAGCCATGGGCACTAGGTAGCCGGACGCGGCGGCATTAGTTAGAAAATGCGAAGGGGCGGTGGAGCTGGATTAGCTAAATACTCATCTGGTAGAGGCCTTTTTGCGATTCGGGCCTCTTCTCGAAACATCCTGGTTAGCCCATTTATGTAACTGACGAACAGATTAAAAAGATCGTCCGCTAGTTCAGAAACGACAGTATAACGGAGACCGGTGCGGACGGACTTAGAAGAAGGCGTTGATGCGTGATTTACCACATCAGAGATTAGTGGGGCTTGATAAATGATAGTACTTTGATCATCCCCATCATCCGTGTCTTCACGCAGAACTTCATCCGATTGGCCAGGTTCAGTTTGCTCTTCTGTAAGCCCATCAACTGAGTAAGAATATCCATTCAAAGTGTCCTGGAGTGTCTCGTGCATAGTGTCCGTTGGTGTTACCTCACGTCTCGCACGCTCTGCACCGTATTCGTCCGAACACGTAAAGGCCTCCTGCAGAAAGGCATTAATGGCATCCCGGAAGCGATTACACAAACGCAAAGCGCCTTCATCCGGTCCGAGAAATCCCCAGGCAAGTGCCGGTGTGATCGTACCAACTAATGTGTAGTAGTGAGCATAGAAACCATCAGTGTACTTCAGCAATTTTCGTTTCGCTAACAATATAGTCCAAATAGTCGAATCAAGGGCAACCTTTTTGAAATTGTCACTCAGCCAACGATGTCTCGTCACCGACAGTACAGAGGCCGGAGGATCTGCAAGCAACTCAAGTGCTTCAAGCAACATAAGGTCGATCACAACATCGTAGAAATTGACCATTTTCACGCCCTTTGCGAAAAGCTCTTCGCTCATGGTCGATTTCAGTTCGTGTCGCTGAGTGTTGACAAAACTGATCAATCGCCTAAAATGAGCAAACATTGAAGCAGTATTTAGGTCACCTGACTTAGAAAGTAGAAAGTTCACTAATGCTATACATGTATAAACACTCAACTAAAATCCGGTGGATAGGATTGAATGTAAGTTCACTTCTTATGGAAACACGTGCGGGTGAAACGGTAGAACTGGATACAAAGTATCTCGGCACAGATAAAATAAGCCAACCATAATTTGACATGCTGTTTCATCTATTTCACCTATGCTTCACTTCCCATAGAGGAATTTCCGTCAGACCGTTGAACGTCGAAAATACACCCAACTACAAAAGAGCTATACACTGAACGCCTAGATTATAGAATGGGACAGACCACACAACATATCATAAAACGGGTTCGGCAGTCAAAAAACGAGTAACAAGAATACCGCCGGGTTCGATTCTGCACTACTGACTCCAAACACAGATATAACAGATTTTCATGCCTCAGACATGCAGTAGTAAAAGAGGGTCTAAGGGAGGCCAAGCTTGCTCACTCCCTTATGCATAAACTTCATGTCGACGGATGGCTTTCAAAATGTTTCTATTAGACGTGACCAGTTAGGGCGAACAGCGGTTGTGGTGGTAATCATTGCTGCTTCATTCCAGGAGAGCAACTGCGTAATGGACCATCATCACCAACATCGGAGACGGCATCCTCAGTATTGACAGTGAAGTTTCACTGCCGTACTATCGCAATGCATATTTGATCATATTTAAATCTTTAAATTGATAGTCTACCCCGGAAATTCCGTTATGACACCTCCAAGAACTCAATCAGTAATCTGAAAAGAAACTCAAAGCCACCGATATCGATTACTGCAACGTCACCAACCAAGCACAAGTGATGGGGACCCACCCTGGATGGTGGACCGCACCAACAACAGCCAAATTCTTCGCAGTATCACTCAAACCATTCTACCAAGTCAGGCGCTGTCTGCCTCATCGGTTTCGTCATTACGAGATGGTGCGCACGATGATTTGATATGCGCAGAACATGACGGAAGCCGCCGAAGCTTGCAATGCCGGATGTTTTCCGCGACTGAAGTAACTTCTGCACAACCAGCTACCCGTTTTCTAATTACGTCGCTACATCGATATCATCCGAAACCGGGAACGCTCTGAGCCATCGGTGGGCGAAAACCTGAAGACACCTCACAGACTGCCTGCTCACTGAAATCACTTCTCGTAGCCAACCAATAAATACCTTACTACAGCCCAGTACACACTACCTTTGAGACCCAGGGTTATCTTAACTAGTTAGCCGGCTATCTCATGAACAACCAACAGGCCAGGTAACTTAAAAGCACTTACAGCACCTAACGGCTAATGGACAAGCACTGGTCAGGACAAAATTGCAAAATATTCATTGTCAGTATTATGCCTTGAACCCAAATTGAAAGGAACACAAAGTCTCACTTCCAATGACCTGAGACGACCTGCCCGTGCGCTGAGATCTCCATCGACTAAGAAAACAGCTGGAATCTTAGTAATGGATAGAAAGATTGTTAGTTCGCGACCGAACGTTGCTCCCTTGACCTACTGTTGGGACTTGGGTACCGCTACATTAGTTGAAACTCCGTAACTCGAGTTTAAACCACGCCCCGAAGACTAAAGAGTAGCCTAACAAAGAGCAGCTAGCTCAATTCGACACTACTTTTCCTTCTGGAGTGCGCATCCTGATTCTAGTCATGCCATCGTGCAGGCCCCAATAGCAATTCACTTTGGGATCATTTAGAACGATTCGGGTACGACCAGAGCATCACCTGCAACAAGTTTCCATAGCCCGACAATATCGAACCAAGCTAGCATACAGGCTTTTACAGATGATGGTACAAAACGATAACCACGGTCATTTGTACGGAAAATAACGCGAAGTGAAAGAAGTTACGTTCTCAGCTCCTAATACTCGTACTCCCCCAGAACTTCGCGGTTCTGGAACACCCTCTCACTCCTTATTTTCGCAGCCTCCTACAATATTCAACTGATCAAGACTCCAGTGAACGCTTACCTATCCATCTTAATTGACTCTATGTTTTACGCACACACAAACAGTGATTGTTTAGGTAGCTCTGTGATGAAAACGGCAAAGGGCAGGTTAAGTATTGCTGTCCGTGAAGACCTTTTCGTTTCGAAAAAAAGTTACCGTCATTAAGTGTCGCCCTACCTTATCGTACTCACTACTACACATATCAATTAGCTCACTCATGCAACCACCCAATCTACGAAGGCTTCATCACACAAGCTCCTGGGTTGGAACACAGCTTTTCTGAATCAACAGGAGGGCTGTGATGTATAGAACCGCTACTCAAGTATGATCAACCGACAGCATTATCGTGACCTTATATCCCCGCATACGCTTGCTTTGTACGTTGTACTATGGTCCCCATCAATGGGCATCCGGTCCCAATGTACATTACTTTGATGCTTATTGAAAACTTACTCGTAGGCCTCCTCAAAATCCGACGTGGGATAGCCCAAACAATGGAGCAGACGGAAACCGGTGAGCTTTCCAACAGAACATAACCAGTCCGTTGGCTCAGGTTGCTGGAAAATGTAATCGAATGCCTGTCGAAGGCAGTGCAGTTTCGCGAGATATTCGAAGTCTCGCTCACAACCAACAAGTTGAGTTCGGAGGGACCTTGAGGGAGGGGGAGAAATCAAGAGTAATTAAGGTGACTGGAATAGTTGCACATGAGTGCTGAAACCAAGATAGGAAAGTCGAGTAGGAGACGAACCAGCATTGAATTTCTTGAAAAACAAAAAATATGACGTTTAATACCTTACTGAACGGATTAAGTTCGACGAAAGAAGTTAGACTACATTGACCTTGCGCACCATAGAGTAGATCCAGACCAATTCTAGGTTTTGGTTGAAGTTTTCGTCATTTACTGTAGCCTTACGTTAGAAACCAAATACAAGATACTCCAACCTGTTTAGGGAGCCTTAAAAGCCAGAACCTTCGCCCATACCAAACTATGTCTTCTTAGCCTCCCCCTCAGAGGCTGAAAACACATGCGTATGTTAAGGGATTGAATGTCTTAATCATTCCGCGACAATACAGGGCTAAAGTGCCTTCAGAGGCACATGTGTCCAAACAAATGTGTCAACAGGTGGCAATATAAACGGAGTTAATAAGCGACCTGAACAAATGCGATACGCTTGGAGCGAAATTACGCTTGTTATATTGAGATGATGAAATCCTGGGGCCTACTAAGAGGGGATTTATTTGGTCACCATCAGATCAATAGTTAGGAAAACCTACCTGTAAGGTATCTCACTCTTATCCAACAGCTCAAGGGCTTCACGGTAGATGGGTCGAAGAAGATTACGCGATATCTCAATCTCCAGCTCGCTCAAATCAATTTGCTCAAGAGCGGAAAAATAGGAGCAAGTATCATCATCTATAGAAAATTCGCTGTCAACAGCCTCAGTCGTGTAGTCCTGATCCTGTAGGATGAGTTTTCGCCTATACTGTTCCCGTAAGTGATATGCCTGTTCTAGAAGCAGCCGCAATTCAGAAATCAACTGACCCGACTCATCAGACATCTGCATTTGACCGCGTTCCTCGTAAACACGTATCCTAGACATTAGTGTTTCTAAGTGCTCGACGACCGCAGCAAGCGCACGTAATCCAAGCCGGCCCCAGTCCAGATTGGATGAAGAACCATCATCATCAGCATCGGAATCATGGGTTAACGCAGCAGTGGCTGGAGGCTTCTGACGGAAAACGGAAGACAGTCTGCCTGTCACGGAAGTCCGTGAGCTTCCAGACCCAGTAAGTTGTTGCCTGAGTGTTCTGTGCACCCGAGGAAAAGTGTTCATATCAGCGGTTGGCTCATTTAGCGAGTAAGAGGCTGTTACAGATGGTTGATCTCCAGAGGCTGTCCATCGAATCCATAGCCAGTAAGAAAATCCTATTACCACTCCACCAGTTGCCAGAATTCCTAGAGTGGTCTTCCAGTTTTTCGTCAATTTGATCGTAATAACGTGGGATAACATTTAATCGCTCCGGAGGGCACAATCTTGTCTAGAAAACGAAGACAAACAAGTATAGTGTGATTGCATATAAACCTAATTATCACCACGATTACATGCACCTGTGGGATACGACAGGAACCCACAATCACACGACAGTCTGCACTGCCGTCCAATGGGCACGCACCTTAAGGCAGCTTCTGACGCTACATCTAGTACTAACTAGCAAGTGAATCTGGCAACTAGGATTCATATGAAGACTTGGTCTACACCACTAAATTCATAGTTGTGGTACCCTAAAAATCAGATAAACGCTCCATAGTCACCAGCACCGCACCCTGAATGATAACATTTGCAAAGACTGTACCTTACAGGTGTTGGTGCAAACAAGCGGGTCCGGCCAGTCTAAAAAAAACCTAGTGCCCCCTCCATCAATTTCAGAGCCAGAAATTTCATCTGTATATTATTGACACTAGCAATAGATATACAAGGGTCTTAGAAATTTCGAACGTTGGTTAGTGTAAAGTCACTTGTAAAATAAAAAGACTGTTTTTTTTAGTCTACCTTACTTCGGTTATCTCCTATCCAGCTCTTCAAATCGCAGCTGTCAAAGCACAGCGGTCGGCGGCAAAACTCTCACAGATACCGATCCACTGTTAGTTCCATGGTCAGGGGCGTAGACAGCCATTAGACACAAACGTTCAACATCGGCCTTAGCAGAGTTGATGCAGGTTTTCAGTTGCCCGCCTCGATGACAACGCGGTTTCTGGAGCCACGACGACTCTGGCGATGTCTTTTTGTGGGCGGCAAAAAACGTTTCACAAACGTCGTAACCGACTTTGATTGGATGGTTGTTCGAGTGGAGTGATGCCAAAGTACCGACGGCAGACCACTTCATTCAACGTATCGTCCTGAGGACGTTTCTCAAACACAAGTTGTTAAAAATCTCCATCTTAATGGTGGTTGGAACACACATTTGCCAGGACTCCAAAGCGCAAATAGGGCAGGTCTAACAGACTGATGGATCTGGACATTAGTCTTCAGTTTAATTTCCTTTGTGTGCCATTGTACATGCTTCAGTTTTATGGACGCTCAACAATCATTGCCAAATTGGGTCGTAACTTCATCCTTATCCTGGCTGTTAGGGAGAATGGTTCACCCGAGGTACCTGAACTCGCAAACACTCCCTAGTGCCATCCCGTTTAACGTAAACGGTTTGATGATGAAGAGACCTTATTCTTTGAGGTGTTGGTCTCACAGCGACGGAAGAAACCCACTGACAAATCCTACTGAGGACCTGCTGTGGACTGTGGTGATCTGAATCGAGAACAACCATAATATCCGCGAATTCAAGATCCGTGGTCGATACACCTCGTCCAGCCTACACCCTGTGGTGTTCGTCGACAAGTTGGGGCATTATCCAGTCAACTGATACCATTAAGTTACACTGTGCTTCTCAACGGAAGACCACGAAGCAGATAACAGTTGGCTGTTGGGATCAGTGTCATTGTTCTAGAACACGGTATAGAACGGAGATTTGCTCAGTACAGCCTTTTTCTGAGCGAAGATTTCCGGGTTTAGTGTGTTGCGTGTCTTGCGCTAGCAAAACGATTCATGAGGAGGATGATTATTTTGAAAAACTACATCCAATAAACTTACACCATGGTAATTGTCGTAAACACGTGTTGCTACTTTCTGTAAAGTTAGAATACAGGTGTTCCAGTGAGATGGAAACACTTCGCTAATCCATACTAAACAGAACATCCAATGCAGTAGCACCAAAAGGGTAGTAGTGCACGCCTTACACATCTTTGCAAAGGTGCCCTTTTCACCAGGGGCTTCGCGGTTTTTGAGCCTATCAGTGATTTTGGCTAGATCTTTTTTGGAGAGATACAGTTGGAGTCGTGTGACGAAGGGGATTCCATGGTGGGTGACGACGCATGCTGACGCGTGCCATTCCTAATGTTCTACCCATTGAGGCGAGATGGCTCGGTGGTTAGAGCGCGAATTTACTGACCGGAAAGTCCGGAACTTAATCTCTGTATCTCGATTTCTCCTGTCTAGGCTTAGGCAACCTGGCAGTATCCTGGCCTTCGTGCTTCTTTCGGGCGGCATGGCAGCTAGGCACTGAAAGGGTCTTACGGCTGAACGATTGCATTATTTATTCACTTGGAAAAGTCTACTGCTGGTATCAGGACTGATTTCGCCAGGTGAAGTGTATAGGATAGGTTGATCGGGTAATCATTTTCCACAGGCTTGATACAGAGAACGAAAAACCTGCGCATAATCACAGAGGTTTGACAAAGATTCTATACTGACCGCCACTTTGGTCCAGAAACGATTTTGGTTGTTCTTGGCAGGTCGCACTGTTTGGCGACTGAGCACGCGGTAGTTTGGTGTGTCTAGCCAACCTCGCCTCCCTGGCTTGCCTTGAGAGCCACAATGTGTGCTCTGAGATCCAGTCCTTCAGTCGATATGGTTTGAAGACGGGTTTTGAAGACCTTCCAGTGTTCGCCTCATTATTTCATCAATGACGAAGTTGAACAAGAATGGAGAGGGTGGACATCCTTGTCTGACACCACTTTTTGTAGGGAAGCTTTTGGAGAGCTCGCCATACACTCTCACCCGCCCAGAAGTATGTGAATATAGGGATCGAATTATGTTTACAAACTTCTGGAATATACCCTGTTGAGCAAGCGTATTTAACAGCACTGACCGATCGACAGAATCAAACGCACCCTTGAAGTCAAGGAATACCAATATTGTGGGTCGTCTGTACATGTGGCGTTGCTCTAACATCTGACGGAGTGTGAAGATGTGGTCAACGCAGCCTCTATCCGGCCGAAATCCCGCTTGATTCTTACGAGTCAAGGTTTCACGTGCCATCGTAAGACGACGAAGAATCAGTGACGCCAGAAGCCTTGTCAAAACAAGAGTCAAACTGACACCTCTGTGGTTACTACATCCACTGCGAGTACCGTTTTTGAAAATGGGCACTACTATCGATTCACCCCAGTTGTCTGGGACGGTCTCCTTCTCCTAGATAGACCCAAATGGGCCAGACAGGCACTGGCTGAGGATCCCACCGTCATCCTTTAGAAAAAGCAGATGGAAGGTCATCAACACCAGGAGCACGATGACATTTGAGTATATGTATACACTCAGACACTTCTGAGGCTGAAGGGGGTTCCATATTCACAGCCCTTTTGTTAAAGACTGGCAGTTGGGGTTGGAGGAAGCAAGTGACCAAGTGAATTTTTGTTTGAAGTGTTAGCCGAAACGGTCCAAACGCTCACCACTGCTGAGTAGCAGAGTCGTTTTGTCCCCTGATAGAACCACTGACAAGAGGCCCTTGAAAACCAGTTGAACGAATCAATTGTAACAGTCTGCGAACGTTTCCAGTATTTTTCACATCTTCCATTTCTTCGGCCACCAAGCTTCCTCGTCTGCAGTGGCACTAAGTAGCACATGGCGTCGGATGATGCGTTGTCACGTTCCTATCAAAGATGCAACGTTTGGATGAGGTTGGCACCGCGGACAAAGTTACGGTACTGAGTAGCGCGTTGGATATCTGTTTCAAGTGGCCGTTAATGTCCGACATCGAACTATCCGAAAGGCATTCGGGAAGTCAGTCATGAACGAGCTGTTTGATTTCTGGGTCCACTAGATTCTCAGTGTAGAAGCGAGGTGCGCGTGTTTAAATAGGAGTCTCGGAGCCGGTACATCCACGTATGCAGATTATCTGCGCCATCCGGCGAAGCTAAGATCGCTTTGGGTGCTCGCTAGCATGGTGCCAGTGGAACAATTAGTCTTGAGCAAACAAGTGTTTGAGCATGAACCCTAGATCACCATGCTTCGGAAATTCTCCTGTAATTATTTGCATACACTCTAGGCCACTCATTCCTTTGCCAGTTCTTCAATCATATCCGTTAGGTTGTGGCGAGTAGAACAGTCCTTCCTTGGCTTCTCCATCAGTAAGATAGTATGTACCCTGAGAGGGTTCCTCCGACTTTCCTTCGATGTCTCGGCTTTGTGATTGTAAAAAAGCACCAGCTGAGATAAACCATAGAGCTTGAAATAGCTCACTGATTGAGCACGAATTTGCTGACCGGAAGATTTGTTTCTAAATCAATCTCCAAACATCGACTGCTTCTTTTTAGGCTTGGGCAACCTGGCGGTACCTCAGTCCTCATGCTCCACTCTGGTGGCATGAGCGCTATGCACCGAGGAGGTATTGAGGCTGAACGGCTATTTCATTTACTATTAGACAAACCACACGCAGGCCCTACGTTTCCGCTTCCGCCTGAGTAGAAAAATCTCGACAGGAGACCCACAATTCGAAGCGTCATCGGAGGGGGTCTATCCGCGCTTCTACAATAGGTGTTGGTCAAAGCGCTAATTGAAGTAAGTGGCCGTAGTCGCTCCCCACTGAGAGTAGTAGTCCCCAATGGGATGGAATATCACGTGAGCGTTACAAGCATAGGAGGGTGGAAGCTGTATGAAAGCCCAGCGTAGCGAGTGGCATTGAGTTCAATCAGAGAAATGACGAGTACCTTAACGAGAAAAAGGGTTTCAGATTGGCCTAAAAAACCGTAAGCAGGTTCCCTCAAACGCACCATTTCACCTGAACAAAGTTACAGCAATACACCTGTTCAGGTGACCAGCAAATCACAATTCGGGTGCCGTGCGTGGTTAGTTGCGGACCCCTTCGAATGCGTGTTCTCTACCGGTTGTTTCAGCCGCAGCGCCCTTTCTGTGCCTAGCTGATATGCCACCAGAAGGGAGCTCTAGGGCGGAGCTACTGCCAGGCTGCCAAGCCTAGACAGGAGCAGCGAGATGCATATGTCGAGTTCAAGCCACCAACCTTCAGGTCAGTGAATTCGCACCTTAACCACTGAGCCATCTCGAGTTCAGCAGCTGTGGAATGCCGGCGGTTCTGAGTATTCAAAAATATGCTGGAAAAAACTGGCTAGCCGGGCTTGATTGATCCTGAAATCTTCAGCTGGAAGCCGACAGGAATATCAAAAAGTCACCATGTGAATTTGGAAGAGGAAGAGACTCCTACATGGGGAAGCATGGCGACCTCTCGTAAACCCAGTCAGACAACACAACCGAGGCGGTTAGCAAACGAACGGAATAAACGATATGACCGACCGCAAAACCAAAACAATAAAGGTGCAGTATACATAAGGCGCCTGCCAGGTTGGCTGGCTGGGATACTCGGCTTTGGTTCATAATGTTGATTCTCACTTTTTACCCACAGAAATCATCGTGAACATGTCTTTGAAGAGCCAAGGTCCCACGCTTATTCAACAGCCTGCACGGTCCGGTGGCATAGGCATGTAGGATGGTGTTGCGTGTCGGCCGAGGTTGGGCTCCGGGGCCCGGCACCCAACCTGTTTCTCACCTTCTGTCGTCCATGAACAAATGGATAGATTTAATCCATTTCTTCTGTCTTTTCAGTTTTGACGCTCTCGTCTGTTATTGAGAAGACAGTCGTACAAAGCAGCTCTGACAATTGTTCGTTAACGAACAGCAACAAAAATAACATCACCTCTAAGACACGTTTCGAAACATGATCACAGGGCACTATCAGCTGTGTTAACACCAACAGCACAAAATTACGACTAAGATGACAATAACCGAAAGCTGTGATTTTCAATAGGTTATCGAGCCTAGAAATCCTTCGGTATGTGGTTAAACCTATCTCTAGATATATGGAAACAAAAATGTTGACATCCTGCTAACCTCAAATGGGAGGAAGTTGTGGAGATAGCCATGGGAGGCTGAGTGAAGAGAAATCAGTGAGGAGCATTTTAGGATATGCGAACACGTTAGGCACATCGTTCACGTGTGAGTTGTCAAATTTTACGTATCCCACGGGTGTTACGATGAGATTCCCCGGAATATACCATCAAATTTGTCTTGTATGATTTTTCTGGATACTTTGATTATCCAGCTCTCCTTAAGTTAGGCGTACTGTGCGTTCAGATCTTAGCTTGTGGGTAAACCCGACCTCAACGCGTGCGATTTCTGGCATGTGAACAATTAGCCAATAAGAACACTAGCGGGTGTGAACCGCATGCATTCCACAAAGGCGAGATTCCACCAATTGACAAAATGACTTCCAACTGAGTACCAACCAATGGAAAACGAGGGAGCTACCCAGCGGGTAGGATCACCCACTGTTGCAATCGATATTAAGGGGTCTATGTTCGGTCTATAGAGAGCAAGAGCGAATTTCCCTGAGTCTCTTCGTCACGGTTTTTCAGGGATTCACGGATTGATACACAGGGTCAAGGCTTTCACCCAAGTTTCCCCGCTCGCTTTTGTTCTTGTCATTCAGCGGCTGAAAGGCACAAGTGAAGAAAGGGTGTAGTACCGCTCTTTAGGTTCTCAGCGCGGAGCAGTATGATTACAAGCGCGAGGACTCGCATACATAAGTGTCTAATAGTACTTTCAACTGGGTTCCAGAAGGAGCGTGGACAACCGTCCGAAGAAGATAATTCCACGCGGCTACTACTCCAAATGAGAAAAAATTTGCCCAATGGAAGTGTGCGCTCTGAGCTTGAAAATCTTCTAACCATGTCCCTGCTGTGTGTCTGCTGGGTCAACGGTGAAAAACCTGTTGGCAAAGCCTTGTTCAAACAGAGCATGAGTGAGAATTAAGTCCCCTCGGAGGCGAAGATACTCCAGGGGAAAGAGGTCAAGCGCCGCGAGATGCGTTTCGTAGTCCACGGATTTGAGGCCGGCAACCACTTTCGTAGATGCTCGTTGGACACGCCCAGTGAGGGTTACGTCTTCCGTGCGTCCTGAGTAGACAACCGGGTTGGCATATTCAAGGAGGGTCTGACATAGGCCCCATAGAGTATTTGGAGGCCCATGCGAGTGGTACTGTGTAAGGAGCGCCGAATCAGCCGTAGAACGGCGAACGCCTTTTGGGCCGATTTCTCAAGGTGTAGTGAGAAGGACATGTTTGAGGAGTCGGATACCCATACCTTATTCGGCATCTATCCCCGTGATGTCTTCTGGTCCTTTCTGAGCATGCATGACAAAGGCGTTCGCTGAGTCTCCTCCATATGACATATGGACGTACTTTTCGTCATTCAGAGGGAGTCCAACGTCCATTGCTTTGCAGCCTCTACTTCCATTTGGAGGACACTGGCAATGGGACCCCAGGATTAGACAGACTTGCAAGAACATCTGGAAGGTCGTTGACGTATATCAGAAACAGCAGTGGTCCCAAAACGAAGCCTTGAGGAACTCCAACGGAGACCGGCTTGATGCCACATTATTTTCCACCGTTAGTTTTATTTGCATTCCGGAAAATGAAGCCGTTGAGAACGTCAGTGCAAGCGCCCAAAGGTCGTCCATTTTTTTTAACAAGGGGGCCATACTTTTCGGACCGCAAGGAACGAAATTAGAAAATTTGTGTCCTGGTACGCTGCTCGTTCTTCCCTTACCATTTTCTTCTGTTCATTTTCGTTTTTCTCTGCCCAATCGTCTATTTGCTACGTTTCACCTTTCCACCTTACTATTCCCCTATTCTCATGTTTTCTGTGCACTCAAGGGCTGATTTCCAAGCACTATTCCATACCCCCAAAGTTTGCAACATTCCAGCTAGTGATAGGCAACAGCCAATCCGTTAAAGCGCAAGCTGCTGTATCTAAAATGGGCGAACGATCAGCAAAAATAGTCTTCTCACTCTGAGCGGGACTAAGAAGAATGAACACCCAAAGTTCAGTTGTCTTAGATCCAACCATTGGGGTTCACAAGCGCATCCTGATTCGCACGAGACCATGTCCCACGAGACAGTCCCTCTGGGAGATATCCACCGCTGGCATATTATCCGCATCTCCATTGAAAATAATCAGCGGGCGTTCTTTCGGTACGAACTGTTTTTGGAGCCGAAGGTTCCCAGAAGTCCATACCACTTATCAGTATCCCGCGAACACAAATGGTTTCTCACGTAGTATAATGAGCATGCCTCTTCATATATATATTCAGGTTGATGTTTTTTTCTGAAAATTGGTGGTAGAATTTATTTGTTTCAGGTGGATGATCTTTAGGTGTCGCCAGAGACTTCGAACTACACAAGTTCTTGGTTAAATATATCTCAACTTACAAGGAAATGTAACCCGCCGGAAGTCGATGAATTTTTCGGAGAAGTCCGTCGCTCCTACAGTTTACAAAAGTTGCCATAGTACATTAGCGGAACAAAATGTGCCAGAGAATAACTCCCATGTCTAGTATACTGAAATTAACCAGGTGGGGGAAGCCCCTGTTCCCGTATCTCGAGAAGCGTTATTCGGGATAATCTTCTTGTTGGGGGCATTCAGTAGCCTCCGATAATTCGTAACGCCAACAATTAAACTGCGCCGTAAACAAAGTATCATTCTCGAACCGCCATTTCAGTTTGCTAAACGAAGGCACCGTTGATCTTTACATTTGGCCCACTGAACCTGGCCCACGTGCACCATTGATATGCGGCTGCCGGTGCGCAATGGTCACTTAACTCGCAAAACTCATCTGAATTCATCAAACCAGGCAGATAGACGTGTCTGGCTTTATACCGTTTTACTTGACATTCTTCCTCCTATTCTCTTTAAACAAGCTAAGCAGCTTACGCATAGGAGAAAACTGCCAGATTTCTTCAAAAACGTACATGACGGGACGCCAAATACCCAAGTCATGTTTGATCAGGAAGGTGAATCACCTGCATCCTTCTGCAATAATTTTTTTAATTTAGAAGCACTAGCCCAAACCGGTCGATCGCATCTTGTATCAACATCCACGTCTGCGAAACACCAGAATGACGAAGGATATGTAGCGATGGTTTCCTTCCTCCGGCCAGACCAATAATATCCACCCGCACTGCCGAGCGTCAATTGTTGAAAGGGCTCTCAACCTACTCTGAGGGTGGCCGAAGTGGTTTCCGTGCTCTAGTCTCATTGCCGCCGTTGCTTCTGAAGATAAAAGAGGGATATTGTAGTAGACAGTGGTGTGCCTCTTGATTCCTTTCGGTATAACAAGCCTGCCTAGAAACTCCTGGTTATTGGTAAGCTCAAAACACTACAGACTGAAGATTCGTTGCAAGGACCATAGGTCGGATATCCGTCGTATGCACGGTTCAAATGCTGCTGCGTCCATAGAAAAGGAACGACAGATATGTGTGTGACTTTGCTGCCTATTTATGCACGGCCAACGGGATCAAACGTTGTGCAGCTGAACTGTGTGGAAAAAGGCATCTATCCGTGGAAATCATCGAGTCTTACGCAGGAGACATCAAACCGTAGAACTCGCTCTCCAAGCGGTTTGTCGGAGTGACCCCTTGCTTTCCATCATGACCATAATGACCATTAACTCAGTGCACACAAAAAAGTACTACGCGTCTGACTGCATGGTCGGGAGAACGATTGGCGGCGGGACGATACCGGTTTTGAAACGGAAGAGAAATCACTGTCGCGTCAGAATTGTGTCCTAGGGCACGAGGGGGCATTCAAGGTTTAAATAATGATGGTTGACCGTAATTGGCAACAGCGTGTCCCTGTACCGGACTAACATGGTGTTAGGCGGAATTCCACACAGATCCTTTACCACCCGCAGTCGGGTGCTGCTTCAGCCAAAAGCCTACCCCACACAAGATTGGCCAGGAATTCGAGACGCTTGCCGGTCCGGCATCAAGCCCAGATCTGATTGGTTGAAAATCTGGACCCAACAGCCAATCATGACCCAGTATTGGCCGATTGCCGGTTGCCAATGGTGCATCCAGAACGCGTCAGAATTCCAGAAAGTTATTACCGTTTACGCTATATATATGAAGCGCTGTACAAATGCTCTTGACTTCGTTTGGGGCGTTAATATACCTTGTACACCTTTGGTGGTTGTTTTGGCACGCACGCTAGCTTGGGAGGCTCAGACCGAGAACTAAGCTGAGAAAGTACCGTTACTACAATTGGCGAACGGGAACCCACGATGTCAATCGAATTTAATCAGCTCCGAGAACTTTTGCAGCAGCAACAAAAGCAGTTTGAAGAAGCGCAACTGAAGCTCATTGAATCACTGACTCAGAGACTGCATATCCAGACAGCAGCAGCCAGCACTGGTGAGTCTTCTGTTTCCTCAACTGATGCAGCCGCGGCCTCAATCACGGAGTTCACATTCGACCCTCTTTCTGGTCACACTTTTGACTCCTGGTTCAAGCGGTATGAAGACATGTTCAAGACTGATTTTTCCAAGTTTGATGACGGTTGGAAAGTCAGACTATTGCTGCGAAAACTCGGCACACCGGAGCATGAACGGTACACAAATTTCATTCTCCCCAAGCTGCCCCGCGACCTCAGCTTTGATGAAACGGTCGGAACACTGTCTCAGATATTCGGCGATCAAACATCACTGTTCAATATCCGTTACCAATGCCTAAAGTTGGTCAAGAAAGATGATGATGATTTCATCACGTTTGCCGGTGTTGTCAATCGGGAATGCGAGCGCTTCAAGCTCACCTCATTGACAGAGAATCAGTTTAAGTGCCTCATTTTTGTATCCGGTCTCCAGTCGTCCCAGGATGCTGACATCAGAACCCGGCTGCTTAACAGAATTGAACAGGATGCCGAAATGACGTTGCAGAGCCTCACCACCGAATGTCAACGCCTCATCAACCTGAAGCACGACACGGCTATGATCGGCCAGTCATCTGTGACTCCAAGCAGCTGTGTACAGGCAATCAACTCCAGTGCGCCTAAGAAAGCTGACAACAAGCCCGATCGAAAACAGAACAAGCCTCCCACAAGTTGCTGGCATTGCGGTGAGTGGCATTTTGCTCGTTATTGCCGGTTTAAACGTCATAAATGTTCCAGGTGCAATCGTCGTGGCCACAAAGAAGATTTTTGTCGGTCTCAGAGGCCACAGCCACCCGCACACCACCGTGCATCCCACAAATCGCGGTCCAACTCGGTGACGGCGACATTTAAGGTTGATTTTGCTTGCCGAAGGAAGTTCGTGACGGTTCGTATCAACAACATCCCAGTTCGTTTGCAGCTTGATACGGGCTCCGACATCACGCTGCTCAGTGAGCGAACGTGGAAACGCCTTGGTAAGCCGCACGTGAAACCGACGAAACATTGGGCCCGTAATGCTTCTGGTGGTAAACTGAAGTTGACTGGCGAGGTTGACTGCTCCATAAACTTCAATGGCTCGACGGCACAAGCTACGTGCTACCTGACGTCATGCCCCAAACTTGATCTCATGGGGCTGGACTGGATCGAAAAGCTTAATCTGCTGGAGAAGCCAATTAATTCTATTTGCAACCTCACACATGCAGCACCTGGAGATGCCCTCGAACAAACTCACATTGCAACGCGTTCACTTGAGGACCTGGTACAACGCTACGCATCCGTATTCTCCGACGAGCTTGGACGGTGCACAAAAGCAAAAGCCAGACTGTGCCTCCTCCCCAGTGCCAAACCAGTTTTCAGGCCAAAACGCCCAGTACCGTATGCAGCCTTACCTATCGTTGACCAGGAGCTGGACCGACTGCAGAAGGCTGGTGTTCTCCAACCGACTAACTACTCTGCATGGGCCGCACCGATCGTGTTGGTGAAGAAGGCTAACGGGACCATCCGGTTGTGTGCAGATTTCTCCACCGGCCTCAATGCTGCGCTGGATACCCATCAATACCCTCTGCCTCTTCCAGAAGATCTGTTCGCGAAACTAAATGGGGGTAAATTTTTCGCGAAGATTGACTTGGCCGATGCATACCTCCAGGTTGAAGTTGAGGAAGAATCCCGAGAACTTCTGACGATTAATACGCATCGCGGTCTGTTCCAGTATACTCGACTGCCATTCGGTGTGAAAACAGCGCCAGCCATATTTCAACAGATCATGGATACGATGCTGAAGGATGCCCCCGGCGTTGCTGCTTATTTGGACGACCTCATTGTCATGGGTTCCAACCCCACGAATTGTGGCAACGTCTCGATTACGTGCTCGGTCGTATTCAAGAATATGGCTTCAGAGTGCGCCGAGAGAAATGCACCTTCTTCATGCGGTCGATAAAGTACCTTGGTTTCATCATCGACCAACATGGTCGCCGACCAGACCCGGAGAACATCGAAGCTATCAGACGTATGCCAGCACCCACAGACGTGACGTCCCTCAGGTCCTTCCTCGGTCTCGTCAGTCACTACAGTTCGTTCCTGCCTGCCATGCATCGCCTCCGAGGCCCGCTAAACCAGCTACTCACCAAAGACCACAAGTGGACATGGTCAGAAGAATGCCAACGCGCCTTTGACTCGGTTAAATCCATGCTGAGCTCCAATTTGCTACTCACCCACTACGATCCATCTCTGGAAATCGTTGTGGCGTCGGATGCCTCGAACTATGGGATTGGTGCAGTGATTTCACATGTATTTCCCGACAGCAGCCAAAAGGCCATTGCACATGCGGCCAGATCCTTGACACCAGCCGAGCGTAACTACAGCCAAATAGAAAAAGAAGCTTTGGCGATCGTGTTTGCCGTGAAGAAGTTTCATAAAATGCTCTACGGCCGTCAGTTCACTCTACTGACCGATCACAAACCACTCCTTGCTGTGTTCGGCTCGAAGAAAGGAATTCCGGCGTATACGGCCAACCGCCTCCAGCGATGGGCCACTCTGCTTCTGGGGTACGACTTCAAGATCAAGTACCAGTCCACTACCAGCCTCGGACAAGCAGACGCACTGTCGCGACTCATTGATTCCAGCAGGCCGGAACCAGAAGATACCGTAGTCGCAACAGTTGCCCTGGAACCGGAGGTCAACCACGTGGTATCCGAAACGATTCGCATCCTTCCAGTGACTGCCGACATGGTCCGTCAGGCGACTGACCAAGATCCTGTACAGGAAGTCATTAAGTACCACCGCGATCAGTGGCCGCGTACCTGCCCAAAAGAAGAACTGAGACCTTACTTCAACCGGCGTGACGCGTTATCACTAGCTGACGGATGCCTTCTGTTTTCAGAACGCGTTGTCATTCCAAAGAAGTTACAACCAGCCGTTCTGAACCAGTTTCATAAAGGGCACCCGGGAACAAACAGGATGAAGGCCCTTGCTCGGAGTTACGTCTACTGGCCTTTGATGGACTCCCAAGTCGAGCAAGTCTCAAAATCTTGCCTGCGGTGTGCTGAAGCATCTAAGTCACCAGTGAAAACCCACCTACGGTCGTGGCCGCAACCGACCGAACCCTGGTCTCGCCTTCACATCGATTATGCAGGTCCAGTTGGTGGCCAGCACTTTTTGGTCGTGGTTGACGCTTACAGCAAATGGCCGGAAATTTTCCCAGTGAACAGCCCCACAACTGCTACTACAGTCCTGGAACTCCGACGACTGTTCAGTCGCTTTGGAACACCAGAGACTATTGTATCCGACAACGGTAGCCAGTTCACGTCGTCGGTGTTCTCAAACTTTTGTTCGGAGTATGGCATAACCCATGTCCGCACGCCGCCGTTTCATCCGCAGTCAAACGGCCAAGCGGAACGCTTCGTTGACACCCTGAAGCGGGCACTTCAGAAGTCCAAAGGGGAGGGACCGACGGAGGAAATTTTGCAAAGGTTCCTGCTGGCATATCGAGCGACGCCAAACCCAAACTCACCTGATGGAGCGTCACCAGCAGAGGCACTGCTCCGAAGGAGGCTTCGAACACCGCATGACGCTATCCGGCCGCAAAAAGGCAGGCTAGTCACCGCAACGCCAGGATGGAAGAACAGTTCAACCGGCACCATGGAGCAACTGCGCGCTCCTTCAGCGAAGGCCAGAAAGTGCTGGTTCGTGACTACAGCGGCAGACGCCCTACGTGGATTCCAGGACTCATCCTACGCCTCAAGGGACATGTGTATCAAGCTGCAGTGCGGGCTGTTTTGTTGTACGGCTACCAGACTCGGCCTGTTCGAGCAACGGAACTGAGACGTCTTCAGGTGTTCCACAAACGTTGTCTCAGAACCATAGCTCGTGTGAGTTGGTGTCGGAGAATCCGTAACGAGGCAAGTACACTGACATTTTCTAACCGGTCCTTCCTCGGGGGAAGGCAGCATCGCTGCTTCCATGTATATTGCCCACGCTAGTCGCCTGGAAGAAGCATCTTACCGCCTTTGCACTCCTATCGCAGAATGCAGTAGGATTCTTGTTAGGCGGAATTCCACACAGATCCCGCTTTACCGCCCGCAGTCGGGTGTTGCTTCGGCCAAAAAGCCTATCCCACACAAGATTGGCCAGGAATTCGAGACGCTTGCCTGTCCGGCATCAAGCCCAGATCTGATTGGTCGAAAATCTGTACCCAACAGCCAATCATGACCCAGTATTGGCCGATTGCCGGTTGCCAATGGTGCATCCAGAACGCGTCAGAATTCCAGAAAGTTATTACCGTTTATGCTATATATATGAAGCGCTGTACAAATGCTCTTGACTTCGCTTGGGGCGTTAATATACCTTGTACACCTTTGGTGGTTGTTTTGGCACGCACGCTAGCTTGGGAGGCTCAGACCGAGAACTAAGCTGAGAAAGTACCGTTACTACATATGGGAAACTAGTTCGTTTGTGGCGGTGCTGTATCCTTTAAAAGGACCCTGCAAGCGCGTCAATCATTAGTATGCGAACCGCGTGGAACTGATCGTGCCACTTTTGTACTTTTGTTTTTTATGTTTATGCAGTTTTTTGCGTGTTTCTGCTATTTTGGGTTCAGCGGCTTGCTTGACCATGTAAAGTCATGAATTGTTTACGTATCATCGTATTTAGACACCCCTGTTAGAGGTGCGCAGTATACTGTGGCCCGCCAATTGAAATTTTCGGGCAGGACTTTTACATATGCCACATATCTGACACTGGAACGCATGATAGAGTATTGGTGCTTCTAATTCGGCTTACTTGGAGACTCACTGCCCTGATATTGAGCGCTGGAATTGGCCGCATAATCAGTGCCACCTGTAGGACTAATACTTGCTTCCGCCCTTGCAATCGTGTACATGGTGCATCTGCCAGTTCCGAAATTCTACACCCTTTGCGGCTGAAAGTCATCGGTGGGATGGTTCGCAAGGAACCGGGCCAGAATTTCACTGAGGTTAGGGAGGTGTTTGATCTCTTTGTCATACAAGGACCGATGGACCTGTAGTGGACACCAAATTTGGTCAAGCAATTGGGGTCGCTTGGCCATGCGGAGTGGTGAAATGGGGTAAGAATTCTGCAGTGTGGGCAAAGAACACCAAGTAGACACTAGCCATATTTGACAACACATTTATTTCGGCCCGTGGGTTAATTCCGGTAGGCGAGAGCATCTAGAAGACCGGTTCATAAATGATAGGTGTGAGGCTTGTCCGCAAGGGGTACACTGAGTGCCAACGATATTTTCTACGTGTGATGGCTTCTGTAAAAACAACGCAACTATAAATTCTCATGGGTAGTTACTTTAAAGGTATCTTTGAAGGATCTAAAAGCTAGTGAGACCACGAAAGGGTCTGAAAATTCTAGCGTTTCCCGCGCACGCGACTCCTTAAGTAAGCTTTGAGACTATTATTGCACACGATGAACACTGGGGCACCCAATACAAACCACTGTGGTACGCCCGTCAGTGTTTTAAAACACTGGAAACTGTCCAACAAGCGCGTACTTAATAGGTACCGTGAGACAAATGGCTATTAAGTCAGGTAACGGTTTTGCTTTCGATTTCCAGAGTTACGAGCTGCGTTTACAGAGAAGCTTGAACAATCTGGTCAGATGTCTTGGAAATATCTAGGTGGGCATAAGCATTTCCAAGGAGCTCCAAAAGAATCCCACCGTTTCGTGTGCCTAAAGTGGTGCGTCTTGTTGTCTTGGTAAGCGATAATGCCACATAAGTCTCACACGTGTTGATAATCTGCGTAAACGCCGGGGTCTTCCAGCCGAACCTTGTACGCCATTCCGGCTATAATATGAACGGGTTGCGAACATACATATCTTAACTCACACAACGTGTGGCTGAGTCAAACCGGGGTTGCTATGGCTTTTTGGAAGAGGAACATTTGCCGCCGGACAGCAGAAACAGACAAAATTTCCTTAGGCTAAAAGGAAAGTCTGTCTAAACGATAGAACAGTAGTGTTGAGTTATACAGGTACCCCGTAGCTGTAACTAAAGTAACTAACGCCAGCCGACGTTTCAATGCAATGCTCAAGCGTGCGACAGGCAACGACTGTCCAACAAACAATACCACGAGAATAATAGCCGGAACGGTAACCACTCGGAACTTCTCATTTTAAATAAAGGACACACCCAGAAAAAAGGCATGCTATTTTGAGAATCAAACGTATTTGTCAGGCGCTTCTAAACAACCGTAATCTTTAAAGAAAAAAATTGTCATAGAAAGGGCTGTCTGGGAGGAATCCGTGTTGGACTGGGGATATCCAGTTATCGGTATTAGGGTGATCTAGGATGGACCATTTCGGAATGCGTTCCATTACCTTGCACGGTACGCTAATGTGGATAATGGGCCTGCCAGTGTTGGATTAAAGTCGTTCAGCAGATTTGTAGATCAGCGTGATAATCGCAGAGAGAAATTTGCCTCCGTCAAGCGACTGAAAAAATACGAGGTGGAAAAGCTCTGCCAGCCTGAACGACGTATCCTTCAGGATCCTTGGGTGGAAGTCGTCTAGCCTAAACGCGCAGAACTAGTTGATCTTGTGCAAGAGTTGACGAATGCCCTCCTCCATGAAGATCAAGTCAGCCCGATGCCGTTCGTAGTTACGCCTTGACAAGAATGGATGTGACGAGGTCGCTGGGGCTGAATGTAGACCTGCATAGTAATAATAACAATAATAGTGTTTATTCCCAACTTGCGTTCTCTGTAGACCTCAGATAACACTAGTTCGTTACTCGTTGGGTTCCCCGTTCCTGTCTCTCAAAGAGAACGCGGTTGGACGGCTGTCGAAGGCACACTGACTGTTTACTATCGCGGGGTTTGTTGAAAAGACTGAGGCAGTTTGTGGACGAGCAATTCAGCACTGTTTCTGCTGCCTCCGGAGGTGAGGAGCCCAGAAGTGTGCAGCGAGGAAGGTTAGCTGAGTTGACAGCTGTACGTCGGGTTTGAGTCCAAGGCTCACAAAAGACCTCTGCGGCACACTTGTGTGCATTCGGTCTTGGTATTCCCGAGAGCCATTTTTCATTTGCAGGATTTTTTCGCCCCATGGGAGCCCGGTCTGTGTTGACCTTTTACCTCTGGAATAGGTAGTTATCCGCCCGTGGGTGAAGAATTTTGATTGCGGCTTCTTGTGGGTTGTTCGGTACCGTCTTTCGGACGACTAGATTTGCTGTTGTTAAAAGATTTGGGACAAACACGCGTTTGTTCGGTCTCGTGGGGTTTTAGCGCGGTTTGACTGGTAACGCATCTGTGCGATTCCCTGTGCGTTTAGTGGCAGCACCCAGACGCACCATGGCGATGCTCCCACGAGGCTCGTTTTCGCAGAGGACTGCACCTTGAAGCTAGCCAAGAGTTTTCTGGTTTGGGGAATCTATTTAGTTTGTTTGATTGCAGTCGCCTTTCTTTTGTTCTCATGTGGACTCTCGAGTCTCCCGCGATCAGCGTGGCCAACTGGGTGCGCGAAAGATTTTCCGGTTCGCTGTTGTCGGGTTTGTGACTTTGGTTGCCGGGGTCCCGAGCAACGAATCGAAGTGGCCTATATTGACGGAGCGGAACTGGAGACTGATAGTTTGACATTCTGAGTGGTTGTAGGGTTTTCGCAGCATCCTCCGTTTTCGAGGTCAACGGTTGTGGCTGATTTGTCGGCAGGCTTCGTCACTTGTCCCACGCCTCTTGCCCAATCTAGGGCAGAGACTGTGATTTGGGTGTAAATTTCATCGCTGCGCCTTTATCGTCTTCTGAGGAAGTAAGCGATGGTAGGTCTATGTACTTTGGGCGCTGCATCCACGCGAGGCTTGCCTCCTCACGAGCATCGTTGCCTCGGTAGTTTAGGGATCTGCGGTAGTTGAACAGAGACTGCAATCCGTAGTCGCGGCCGGTTGCGTCGGCGCGCTTCAAGAGCACAAAGAGCCATAAATGCCTCGGGTTTGGCCGTAAGTTTGGGGTCGGCTGAACTGAAGCCAAGCGGAAGCGTGTTTCGCGGTTTTCCCCTAGAACTGCTGTGGCCTAGCTTTTAAGCGAGCCTTCGACACACGCCTGATCATTGTGTAAGCCTTTTGAATGCTGACAGTCTGCTCCAAGGTCTTTTGTACGGCGGATGGGGAGGAGTGACTAGAAGCCCAATAGTTCGCTTGCTTACCTTCTGGCGTAACCACTCTGCGTGGTGCGGTTCGTGTTCAGACTTTGTGAGGACACTACCAAGAAGCGATGTATATGCTTCGTTGGCGTGATTTTTCTGGAGAACGACCGTAAGATGACCAGTCTGCTCTCCCCAATGCGCCTGCCCACCAGAAAAGCTGTGGCGGTCTTTATTTCCGCATCAGAGAGCTGGATGACCTTCTTCGCTGCCAACTGCCCCGGGATGGATTGCGCAAGGTACTCGTTCAGGGAATAAGGTTCATTATCGACTTTCGTCCAGGTCGCTGTGTTCTGTGTGTTTGTGCCCCCGAGAGATTTAGAGGAAAGCACCAGTTTTGCGTCGAGTATCCCGATTAAAGCGGAACATTCACACTGGTCCTTCCTATTTAGCAATGGTGACTTGGTTTAGTTTTTAATGATTCCTTATTTGCGGGATTCATAACACTCCTAAGGTAGAGGCAGCTGGTGCAGACAAACGTGTCAGGAGAGTTAGATAGTTGGTTTATCTGGCTGTTATGTAAACCCGTACATTCAAAGTGCCAACAGGTCTTGCAGGTGTGGCATCGCATACCATGTTTTACATTCGATGGACTCCTGTTTCGCCCACATCTATTGTGGTCCGTCGATGGCTGTAGAGAGCAGTTTTATTGATTTGGGTCATGATTGAAACTGGGTGCACCACAGGAACCAGTACAAAATGACAGAGCTTATCTCGCAACGGTTCTGTTAGAGTAAAAAATCAACAAAATGATACGTGTGAACTTTGTAAATGGGCTGAACGGCGAAAGAATTGTTTCACAAATTTCAAGATAGAAAAACGAAACCGTAGTCACACAGATTGAGCCAAAATGACTTTCGTGTATACCGTAGGCTGAGGATACTGAATAACCAAGCTCGTCTGGCACTGACGCTTAAAAGTAAGTGAAATACGATTAGGCGTATGATCTACATGATTGACCAATCAGAGCTCGGCAGGAAGTGACAGGTCTTCAAGCGGTCTTGTGACCAACCACCTGGGAGGTCGACCTATTGGCCGTTGCAGCCTGCCCCGGTTTCTGACGTCGTGGTATTGTGGCGTTTTGTACCTTTATTTTGCTTTCATTATAACACTACGTATTCCATTGTTCGCACAATCTTTTTTTGTTTGAATACGAAAAACTACAAAAACGCGCACTTGTGCAATTTCACCCAATGCAAACGTAATCACGTGCTTCGACTCTCTCTTCTGATTTCGCTCGCGCTTGCAGCGGTCATTTGCGAGTCTCATGTGCCAACTCTGGTATCAAAACATTTCAGACTATCTTCGGAATCTATCATATGTGGGAACTGTTCAGAAGAAGACCCCTGGAACACCATAATTGGATTATTGTTTATTCGCTGACCTGGGCCAACGACGAACTATTTTAAAGAGAACAATTATTCGTGAGTCTGTTCCATCTGACCTCTTTATTATTGTATACCCAACCTAGCGTTATTATTTTTATTTCTTTGCCACACACTCCTGGTGAAGTAACTTATTGGGTAGCCAGACCACTACAAAATTGGTGAGCCCGTGTCTTTCTAGATTTTTTTTTGAAAACTTTTCCTTTCCGGTCGTCGTAATTTTTTTCTTTTGCCCGGTCATAATGGAGGCACACTTTGATTCAGCGGATTTAGTCGAGAACGCGATTAGCATACGTTTGCCAGACTATAATCCACGTAATCCCAGGGTATGGTTTCACCAGGTAGAGGCCGTTTTTGCTACCCGACGCATCACCTCCCAAGCCACCCGATTCTCCTATGTCGTCCAGCATCTTCCTTGTGATGTAGCAACAGAAGTGGAAGATCTGTTGGAAGATATTCCTAAGGAAAATCCCTATGACTCCCTTCGAGCGGCCGTCATCAGTAGGACAGGAAAGTCCGAAAACAAGATGCTACGGGACTTATTCACCACTGTCGAACTTGGGGACAGATCACCATCACAACTGCTTCGGCACATGCGCAGTCTTCTCTGCGGCCGTAAGCTAGCGGTGGAAATCATGGCTCAACTATGGCTCGACAAACTTCCACCGTCAATGTCCCGCGTCATCAGCGCTTTCGTTGATGACCACAGCTTGGAGCAGTTAGCACAGATGGCCGATAAAATCCACGAAACCTACCCCAGTAACCCCGTGAACTCCGTCTCCCGCTCTGCACCCACTGCTTCTACAGATTCCGATCCGATTCTGGCTTCCATATCGCAACTACAAGCCAAGTTTGATACTTTGACCGATCGCCTACAACGGCTAGAGATCAACAAGCATCGACCACGTTCACGATCCCGATCGTTGTCTCGTGCCCGTCCTTCCTGGTGCTGGTATCACCAAACTTTCGGTCCTCAAGCACGCAAATGCCAACCGCCTTGTTCCTTCAAGCCGCGTTCCAACACCCCTTTAAACACCCCGGCCAGTCAGTAACGGCGACGACTGTCTGTGGCCCTCCTCGCACTAGTCGCCTATTCCACATCACCGATCGTTCAAGTGGTCTACGTTTCCTCGTGGATACGGGAGCTGAAGTTAGCGTGCTACCACATAAGACTCCACTTCACGATTCTGCCTCTTATTCGTTACAGGCTGCTAACGGTACCCGCATCGCTACATACGGCGAACGTTCCCTCACCCTTGACCTCGGATTGCGACGTGCGTTCAAGTGGATCTTCCTTTTGGCTGACGTCCAAACACCCATCATTGGTGCAGACTTCCTGACCCACTACAACTTGTCTGTCGATGTTCGAAACAAACGCCTCTTGGACATGCTAACTTCCCTCTCAGTCAACGGAATTAGTGCCCCAGCTTCATCCACAGGTATCCGAGTTATCTTACCTGATTCACATTTTGCTGACATACTTAGGGATTTTCCAACCCTTACTCATCCATGTCAGTACACCCAACCGGTCACTCATTCCGTCGTTCACCACATCCAGACGAAAGGTCCACCTGTCCATGCCAACCCCCGCCGACTTCATCCGGATAAGCTACCAATCGCAAAACACGAGTTCGAACACATGCTCGAACTCGGCATCATCCGCACTTCATCGAGTCATTGGTCGTCACCCCTACATATGGTACCCAAGAAATCTAAAGGTGATTGGAGACCTTGTGGAGATTACCGTTCTCTCAATAACGCTACTATCCCAGACAGGTATCCCATCCCACATATTCACGATTTCGCAAGTACCTTATGCCACACAAACATTTTCTCCAAACTCGATCTCGTACGTGCATACTACCACATACCCGTAGCCCCGGATGACATCCCTAAAACAGCCATCACAACACCGTTTGGCCTTTTCGAATTCACGCGTATGCCCTTTGGTCTTCGAAATGCAGCTCAAACGTTTCAACGTTTCATGGACGAAGTTTTACGTGGTTTACCTTTTGTGTATGCTTATCTTGACGATGTTTTAATTGCTAGCACCTCCCCAACGGAGCATGCAGCTCATCTCAGGGCAGTGTTTGAACGTCTTTCCACTTACAGCATACGTTTAAACATTGACAAATGCTTATTCGGTGTTACTAGCCTAGATTTTCTTGGCCACCACATTGACTCAACAGGTATTTCACCATTGCCCGATCGCATTTTGGCCCTAGAGTCTTTTCCCATACCCACCACTCTCACTCAACTTCGTCGTTTCATTGGTATCATCAACTACTATCGGCGGTTCATCCCTCATTGTGCAGATATTTTGCAGCCACTGACCGATTTACTTGGTTCCAAAGAAAAATCTGTTACTTTGCCCCCCGTCGCCATTGCCGCTTTCGAAAGAGCCAAGCAAGCCATTGCTCACGCCACAAAGTTATCTTTCCTCGATACTCACGAAAGCACAAAGCTGATTTTGACAACTGATGCTTCGAACGCTGCCGTCGGCGCCGTACTTCATCAAGTTGTTAACAACGCATCTCAACCACTAGCCTTTTTCTCGCAGAAGATGCAGGCTGCACAAACGCGTTACAGTACTTTTGGTCGTGAATTACTCGCAATTTACCTTGCTATTCGCCATTTCCGGCACTTGTTAGAAGGTAGATCGTTCACCATTCAAACCGACCATAAGCCACTTACGTATGCCTTTAACGCCAAACCTGATCGATATTCACCACGCGAGATACGCCATCTTGACTACATTTCACAGTTCACTACCGACATTCGGTACACTCCAGGTTCGGACAATGTCGTCGCAGACGCACTATCCCGTCCCGACATCAACGCTCTTCACCCTTCCAAGCAGTTGGACCTAGCCAAGCTGGCGAACCTTCAACATAGTGATCCTAATTTTTTGCCCATTCTATCCTTCCCTTCATTTCAAGTCTCTTCAATCCCCTTGCCTCTCCAATCTGGATCCATTTTTTGTGATATGTCTACCGGCTCAGCTCGCCCAATCGTCCCCGAAGCCTTTCGACGAGTTGTTTTCGACCACTTCCATGGCTTTTCTCATCCAGGAATCAGAGCAACCAGGAAGTTGATTAGTGCACGCTTTGTATGGCCCTTCATGAATAAGGATCTGACATCCTGGGCCAAACAGTGCATCGCCTGTCAACGCAGCAAAGTAACTCGGCATACGAACTCACCTATCGGTTCATTTGCAGTTCCTGATGCTCGATTCACACATGTTCATCTCGACATTGTTGGTCCACTTTCCCCATCAAACGGTTTCACTCATATCCTTACCATGATCGATCGTTTTACCCGTTGGCCAGTAGCTGTACCCATTTCGGATACTTCAGCTGAAACGGTCGCCTTTTCATTTTTGCAGCATTGGGTGAGTAACTTTGGCACACCTTCCACCGTTACCACCGATCGCGGTTCACAGTTTCAGTGTAATCTCTTCCGTGAGTTTTCCACACTATTCGGTTTCCATCACATTTCGACCACCGCGTATCACCCCTGCTCCAACGGTCTGGTTGAGCGTTTCCATCGCTACCTCAAAGCTGCATTGACTGCCCAAATGAACCCCTCTTCATGGTCCTTTTCTTTACCCCTCATTTTGCTTGCTATTCGCTCCACTATCAAGGAGGATCTTCACTGTTCACCAGCCGAACTAGTATACGGTACAACTTTACGTTTACCCGGTGAACTGGTTTCCACTTCTGGCGCACAGCCCGAATCGCCCGTCACATTCGTCACCCGTCTGAAACAGCATATGTCCGAACTTCGTGCGACACCGACCAGACGATCAACGCGAAAAGAACACATCTCAACCGATCTCTCTTCTACACCATTTGTATTTGTCCGACATGACGCAACGAGGAAACCCCTCCAACCCTGTTATGATGGCCCCTTCAAGGTTATCGAACGTCACTCCAAATACTTTGTTTTAGAGAGAAGCGGAAAGCACGACACTGTCTCCATTGATCATCTGAAGCCTAGCTTCATCAAAGCACCCACGATCACATCCAGCAATCCTGCTAGCCCAGCAACACCCGCGCCTACCCTAGATGCCCCTGCCGCCAACCCCACTCCTTCCACTAGTCGTTCCGGACGACGCGTCCGTTTCCCTCAGCACTTAGCTGATTACGAAACTTGAAGTGAGAAACTTTTCGATTCATTACTTTAATTATTCGAGCGTTTTCCCCTTTCACGGTCAACGCTCTAGTGGGGGAGTAGTGTGGCTTTTTGTACTTTTATTTTGCTTTCATTATAACACTACGTATTTCATCATCTGCACAATCGTTTTTTGTTTGTTTTTGTTTTTTTGTTTTGTTTGAATACGAAAAACTACAAAAACGCGCACTTGTACAATTTCACCCAATGCAAACATAATCACATGCTTCGACTCTCTCTTCTGATTTCGCTCGCGCTTGCAGCGGGCATTTGCGAGTCTCATGTGCTAGCTCTGGTATCAAAACATTTCAGACTATCTTCGGAATCTATCATATGTGGGAACTGTTCAGAAGAAGACCCCTAGAACACCATAATTGGATTATTGTTTATTCGCTGACCTGGGCCAACGACGAACTATTTTAAAGAGAACAATTATTCGTGAGTCTGTTCCATCTGACCTCTTTATTATTGTATACCCAACCTAGCGTTATTATTTCTATTTCTTTGCTACACACTCCTGGTGAAGTAACTTATTGGGTAGCCAGACCACTACAGTATACAGTGCTCACCCTTTGGATTATTTTGTATGTAAGCATCGGTGGTGTGCGACTTCACTTACTTGGCTTCGGCTCACGGGCTTTATTCATGTTTTTCATCCACAGGAATTGTAACGAACCCTTACTTTCGAAGAATTACTCCATAGCGTGCAAGTACAATAAGTCTGACATATGCAGAACGTCAAAAGCAGTTTGTCATATACTGTCATTTCCTTGTTTCAGGCCTGTGCCCGTCGGTTTCGCTCAGTCGGTGCTTATGGCTACGCTTGCTTTACAGGGCTCGCAGCATGAGGTTGTCCACAAGTCTGTGGGCATCGCCTAGTCATACTGTCCGCGGTGACAAGAACGTATGGGTGTCTCTCCTGAAGGAGTACCTGCAAAAACTGGTGTCTGTCGATTATATCCACTTTCATAATTTTGATTCAACTTCGTTATTGATGAAGTGATGAGGCGAATCCTAGGGGGTCTTAAAAATATTCGAATGCTTTCTGTTGTGAACTTCGTCCATCTGGTGTACTCAGTACTCGATGGTAACCAAATTGACATAGTGAGCCGGCTTGGATGTTGTGATTGTCTTGCGGCTATAATGACTGGAAATTTATTCCTCAAGGTCCAAAAATGGTTGGAAGGCGAAAGGGGAGCAACCGATCAGATAGCAACAATTCCCTTACTACGAGCAATTGTATTACGAGGCGGTCTGGGATAAAGTCGTACTGTCCTCTGCTATGGTAATGTGAAGGCGGTGAGATATTTCCTCTAGAGGATCAGCACTTCCATGTTTATGGAATCAGGGATGTTGACTTTCGGCGATAAAGGACGGGTTAGAAAATGTCAGACCCAAAAACGGGACCGCGGGGCCCCAACTCATATTGGTTCCCACAACGACCCATGTCTCCGATCTAAGCGAGGAATGTGGTCTCACAATCCAATCCAAACGATGTCGTACCCGCAATTTCAAGAATGACCTGGAGAATTGCCAGCCAAAGAAAGCACAGGAAGTAGAGAGGGCGGCAGAGATTAGAGGTAGTAGACCCTTTTTCGTAACACCAAGCCAGATAAACTGCCTGTATGTAAGGTCTTCACAGATGAAGGCGGTTTATAATTTCGTACGTCTGCTTCGGTTGGCGGAACACCTGACCTGACCTAGAAAGTATGCGTCCTATGAGGCAATTCCCCATATCACGTACTACTCGCAGTGGACACCGGCATTTTCGGACCAAATTCATCCTTTAGTTAAAAAAATACTCCCGCTACCGGAGTGTCCGAACAGCATTTGGGAAGCTTGAGCATCAATTGGAGAGTGCAATGGGCCTTACTGTCGACTACAGCACCTCTCTTTTCGTCGAAACCAGCTGCAGTGATCTCGTTGGCTACACAGGAACTTCGTTCCACAAGGTGCAACCGTGCCAAGAAGGCCGAAGAGAAGCAGTCGGATCAAGAGGAGGGAGACTCCGTACCACGAGTAACCGTGCTACTAGACGATCTCGGGGTAAAGTCGTACTGTCCTCTCCGACAGGAGTGTGAAGGCATTACAGTTTTTCCCTCAAGCGACCAGCGTGTCCATATTCATGGAAGCAGCCTTCCCCCGAGGAAGGACGGGTCAGAAAATGTCGGTATCATGACTATATAAACCATACCTTTGCATAGACCATTAACTCGTACTTCTCACTATATTTTCAGCTCATGTACTACCTTTATTAGACGATAAAAGCGTACATTGCGCTCTTCTATTCTGTCTTGCTTCTAATCTTATCCTGGAACTACTTGACTCTCGTAACAGTCGGCCCTAAAAACCGCACGCTCTGATCGCTCAACGGTTGACCGTGATCACCGGCACATTATTCAATACGGTCGAAATACTTTTAAAACCAAACAGCCTGATGCTGCTCGAAAGGCATCTGCCGTGCGCAGCCGCATCAGGAGCGAGACAGTAATGCCCTACTTCCTGCGCTTTCGAGCCAGGCCAGCCCCCTACAGCCGAGTAGGCCAGACTATTGAGTCATCGGCTCCGGGCAAGGTCCCCAAAGAAAACCTCACTGTCCGTTGCCTCGCGGATCAGACTTTTGAGTCAAAGGCTCAAGGTGGGGTACCTCAACCAAACCCCTTGCTCGGCCTGGGCAACCGGGAAGCATCATTTGCCCGCGCACTTATATGTCCACCGATGTCCCTCCCAAACCCTCTCCCACCACACAAACAAACGTTGGGTCATTTGACTGTCAGTTATCTGACCGAAGGGCCTGATGCTCCTCGCTACCTAGTAACGATAAACAAGGTAACACCTTTCTAAATCCACGAGATCCTTTTTATATAGGAGCTTTTAACACCCTTACTCTATGTCGAATTGGCGAACAGGCAATGCTTGTTGAAACCTTATAATCCCTTAAATTTGGTGTATGCTGTGTCTCTGAAACACGCATAAAGACCCAAGCGTGGTTTTGCGTCTCGAACAATCGGTCGACTTCCTCGAAGAGTTCTTTTTGCACAACCACGTGAAGGATGGAAACGAGCTAGGGGAGGTCAAAGAATAATTTGGCAGCGAAGTATAAAAGCCATTATCAGCAAACTCAGCTGCGCTGATCACTGTCGTCCTCCTGGATACGGACCCCGAGACAGGCCACATCAATGGTTAGAGACATTGTAAGGCATGGCCCAGTTGAGCCCTCAATGGTGCTTCTGCATCCAAGCTATTACCTTTAATGCACAGCTCCTTTCCCAATCCCCCTACTTAAAAGTCCACTGACAGCTATATGTTTACGCATGAATTTATCAGCTCCCACCCCTAATGCGCAGCCACTTACCCCACCTTTCCAAATCATTGGTGAACGAAACCGTGGCAGCTACAACCACTGTACGACAAGTACGCAGTTCTTACAGCTGATAATGATGAAAAAAAGGTGATGATCTCGTCGTCGAAACTGTTGAGTCCGACATTTTTATTGATGCATCCTTAGTTAGGGTAATCGACCAATTTTTTATTCCAATTTATCAGCTATAAACCGTGTGCCATAGGCACACTGATTCCTGCTGCTACAGTTTCGATTATCGGAAAACGGGAAAGTGGAAAATACAACCACGCCTTGGAGTCGAAAGCATGTTCAGTTTGTTCGGAAATTAGGTAGCTACGCATTGAAAGCGATAGCTTTGATGCACGAGCGCCACTGACTGCACGATTGGGCCATTTCCGCCAATGTCATTAACCATTGGTGATTTGAGTCAATTCAATTCGTTCAGCTGTAGCACCCTTTCAGTGCCTAACTGCCATGCCGCCCGAAGGAAGCACGAGGGCTGGGATACTGCCAGGTCGCCCAAGCCTAGACAGGGAAGTCGAGAGGCAGAAGACGGGTTCGAACCACGGACCTTCCGGTCAGTGGATTCGCGCTCTAACCACTGAGCCACCTCGTCCCCTATAACCTATGGGGTGGATCAATAACCGACTGCCGTTTTGGGACACATGTAGATTCCGACCACGCGCTTGTCCGGAGTCGTTTCTTCCTAAGTTTTCCGGGGCCGCGTATGGTATGGAGAAATGGTCTGGCAACTGAGAAACTGGCAGATCCGGAAGTTCGCCGAATTTTTCAGAGTTGCCTTCTGGAGTCACTTCCAACTACTCGACCGTCAGATGTGAATTCATGCTGAAACGATGTCGCCATATCTTTGTGCAGTGGTGAGAGTTTTACCTGTGGTACGGCGCTACCAGGCCCGCTCAGTACTGGATGTCAGACAGAACATTGGCACTGCTTGAATCCCGAAGAAATGTTCTCATCGATCGCAAACATAATTAGGCCTAACGAATTATCAGAAGTCAAGTGGAAGTGAGCGTGCTCCCCGACCTTGGTTGACTCTGGTTGACTCGGAAGGATCTGGAAACTGAAGAGGCTCGGAAAGCCGGGAGTGCTCGAGGATGATTTCAGTTGACCCGTTCGACCAGTCCCAGTAAAGCACCTATGAGCGAAACCACCAAGCATCAAACTGGCGCGACTATGTTGAATAAAGTTGAACGCCTCGAACGCTGGACCGAACATTTTGGACAACAATTCTCGTGGCCATCCATTACCACTAATTTGGATCCTGCTGCTGAAATAGAACTCTGGACGGTGAACCTGGAGCCCCCTATGTCGTCGGCGGTTTATGACTGCATATGTTCTGTCAAGCGTCACCGAGTTCCTGGTCCGAATGACCGCTCACCACATTGTTCAAACATGGGAATGAAGTCTCAGTCAGCGCTTGTCTGATCTGTTTGCTTGCATTTGGGAAAAGAAGACTGTCCCAGACAACTGGAAAGAATAGATGATAATGCTGACTTTAAAAATAGGAACCCGCTGTGAGTGCAGTAACTATAGGGAGATTGGTTTGTCCCTAATCGTAACGAGACTTTTGGCGTCACTTGTCCTTATTCGCCTTATGGTAGCTCATGAGACACTAACTCGGAAGCAGGAAACGGAATTCCAGCCTGGTTGGGGTTGCTTTGACCAAACCTTCACACTCCGTCAGGTGCTAGAACAACGCCATACTTACAAACAACCCAGAATTCTAGTATCCCTGGATTTTCAAGGCGCATTCGACTTGGTTGGTCAACATGTTTACCTTGGCACGTTTGCCCATCAAGAAATGCCCTGGAAGTTTTTGAAGACAGGTTCTTTGTATTCTCAGACTTCTGGACATGTGATGGCATACGGAGAGCCCTTCAAAAGCTTCCGTACACAAAGTAGTATCCGTCAGGGGTGTCCACTCTCTTCATTCCTATTTAGTTTTTTTGATCGACGAGATAATGCGACGAACGTTGAGAGGTCTTCAAAGCCTTGGTGTTCAAGCAACCTGTAACAAAATCCTTGTCGACCTGGAATATGCAGAAAACATCGTTCTTGTCTTAGAAGAGAAGAAGACGCATGTGTTTGTGAATGAAATGGCCAAAGTCATCCCTTCTTTTGGCATGTGCTTAGCACCCACGTAGTTATGGTTCTTGAAATGCAGGCACTGAAGACACCACTCACAATCGAAAGAGGGGCACATGAAGTTGTGGAGGGGGGGTTGCTTATATTGGAAGTTGTAATCTGATTGTGGTGTGAAATATGAGGCCGATACACGAATCCACAAGGCTGGAGTCGCGTTTGCTAATTTGAGACACCTATGATGTCAAAACGATATATCCCTGAATCTCAAGGGACGTGTGTATCAAGCTACAGTGCAGGCTGTTTTGTTGTATGGCTGAGATTTGGCCTGTTCGAGAAGCGGAACCGAGACGTCTTCAGGTGTTCAGTAATGTTGTCTCAGAACCATAGGTCGTGTAGTCTGGTTTCCGGAAATCCATTACGGGGCAGTTAGAAGGCAAGTGTTCGGTTGTTCAACGGGTACTTCCATCGATGAGCACCAAAAACTGCGTTGGTTAGGCCACATATTGCGAATGCCGAATTATCGTTCGCCGAGAAGAGTGCCCAATTCAGCGTGACGAAATCAGAGAGGTGGCCAGTTTTTCACCTGACACGGGGTATTACGAAAAGTCTGGGTAGTGTCCGTGCTGCTCACCTTCCGGGATTGGGACCGCGTCAACACCACTGCGCCTGGTTGGAGATGCTGTAAGACATGACTGATACTTGATGACAGCGGTCTGCTTATCAGTTTCTATCCAGATTGCCTGAATGAGTGCCTAGAGATGTGGGTACCTCCGAAGTGATTATGATAGGCCAACCCTAAGTCAATTCCCTGTCCGCTTTCAAATAAATCATGACTACGGCAGGAAACATCAGTGTTGAACACAGATGTTATGCTGTCTATGCTGCTGGTGGTGATGAAAGATGAATGAAGAGCAACAATAATGTCGGCTGTTAAATGGGTTTGTTTTTCTGGAAAGGTGTTAAGTCTGAGTGTGAGTATTAGCGGGTGTCAGGTTGGTCACTCTCGCTTCCGAGCTGTCACAGGCTCACTGGGACTCGTGAGCAACGGTCTGGAAAATCAGGCTAGTTTCCATCTGGGTCATGGACGCACGGATGACAACTTTATCTTGCACAATTTATCCAACACCGACACACATACGTAAGGCGAACAGTTGTCGCCCTCGTAGACCTAAAATACGCGCTACTTTATTGGGACGTCCATTTTTCAAAGGCTCGTGGAACAATTTCGTCACACCGCTCCATTCCTTATGCCTCGCGCGTGAAAGCTTACGGACTGTATTCTCGTGAGTCCACCAAAAGTGGTTATATCAGGACTTCCGTTTATCTATCCTCTAAGTTCGTAGTCGTATTAATTATCGAAGAAACGTTCACTATGTCTTCTACTACTGACGTGGAGCTTTTTGCTGTGGAAAACCTTATATACTTGGAGTATGCGGACGATATCGCACTACCAGTCTCAGATTCCATCCGGATACAAAATACACCAAAACCATCTAAATAATGTTGCCGTGCGTTTTGGTATGCGTTTACACCTTCAAAGTGCAAAGTCCTATTACAAGACTGGGGAAGTGGACATGGCATCAGAACCATCAAGGATAGTAGATAGATGTACCTATTTGGGTAGCTGTGTCGAATTGAAGCCATAGGCCATAGGCTCCGTATGCCCGCTGATTGATTGCCTCGTCATGTCCTGTTTGCTAGATGCTACCGGAATGTGGACAACTCATGACGTGGAGGATGAAGAATAACAAAAAGGTCTTGATTACTCTGGTGCATGTCGTCTGAGTGGTTGGGACATCAGGAAGCCACCACATCAATTGTTAAAGTTACTCACCGACATGGCGCTCTCACTCAGCTACTGGCACTGTGTCTTTTCTCGTATTCAATAACCTCCCGTTCTTTTTAATGTTTTTCAAAGTTTTTTTCACATATCACCCCTATCCCACAGCACCCGGCACCACAGATTGAGGGGGCCCGGACCGACGTATATAAGCACACGGTTCACGGTTGTGAAACTGAACTAAAGTGAGACGAAGTCATCCTTGTCTTTGGAGACGAAGACGAACCACAAACATTGTTGAATAAGTCGACGAACTTCCTACCTTCTTTCGGTGTGTGCCTTACATGTACGAAGTGTAAAGTCCTACTTCAAGACTTTCAGTCTCCTAACGTCTCCTAACGAGATGGCTCAGTGGTTGGAGTGCGGATTTACTGACCGGAAGGTCCGTGGTTCGAACCCGACCTCTGCCTCTCGACTTCTCCTGTCTAGGCTTGGGCAACCTGGCAGTATCCCAGCCCTCGTGCTTTCTTCTAGTGACATAGCAGTTAGGCACCGAAAGGGTGCTGCAGCTGAACGACTTATTTTTTCTAATCCTTCGTGACTCGAGGATGAACACTGAAAGTATGGAGAACCTCGCACGTCTGTAGTTGTTAGCTTTAGCGGAAGTGCGTCTGATGAAGTCAGTGATGGATTCTGAAGGTCTGAATCAATTTTGCCTTTTTTGTCACTTATGGCGTCAAATGGTATATCACTGTGTCTCAAGAGTCGCGTTTATCAGGCTACACTGTGGGATGTGTTATTGTACGACCACGAAACATGACCTGGGGCGTCTTCAGCCTCTTGACCACCTTTGCTGAAGGTTGTTGAATGTACAACCGTGACCGTCACAGTCCACCGTTGGTGTCATCGGATGGCGCCGACTAATCTGCCACGGGGTATGTTGGGCGGAATTCCGCACCAAAACGCTCTAACGCTTGCAGCTAGGTGCTGCTGTGGCCAAGAACCCTGTCCCGCGCGTGACTGGCCAGAAGATCGGACCGCCTGCCGGTCCAGCACCAAGGCGAGCTCTGGTTGGCCGAAAGTGTGGACCCAACAGCCAATCGTGATCCAGTATCCGCTGAATGCCGGTTGCCAATGGCGCATCCAGAAGGCGTCGGAATTTCCGGAATGTTGTCACCGCATACAATTTATGTACGACGCGCTGTACATGTGCTTTACTCCGGTTTTAGGTGTTAATACACGTTATGAACCTTTGGTGGCTGTTTGGACGGGAACACCAACTTGGAAGTTTCAGGGCTGAGGAATTACCGTTATTACAGGGTAGTTGGCTTGTTGGGTTGTGCGGCTACTAAATGGGTACCGTTAACTGTGGTTTTTCGGCCATGTGTTACACATGCCGAATCATGATCTGCGAAGACGAATCTTTTCGAGGATGACGCAAACTGCGAGGTAGACGCGTGACCTAGAAGAATATCGCGAAAGATGTACTGAAGCCTTTGGGTGTTGTTGGTTCGGTCCACCTTTCAGGATGGGTTCTTCGTGATCTCCCGCCTGCATTGACTGGATAATTTGCTGGAAATGGTGGCTAATCGATGTCGGTAGTGTTTTTGCTATCTGTTTCTTTCCAGATTGTCCTATTGACTCTTTGGAGGTGTAAAAAATCATTCAGCTGTAGCACCCTTTCGGTGCCTAGCTGCCGTGCCACCCGAAGGTTGCACGAGGGATGGGATACTGCCAGGTTGCCCAAGTCTAGACAGGGAAAGTCGAGAGGCACAGGTCGGGTTTTTAACCACGGACCTTCCGATCAGTAAATTCGCGCTCTAACCACTTGGGCCGTCTCGCCCCCCCCAGGTATAGGTACGTCGGAATGCTTGGGGTAGACTAGTACCTGAATCCACCCCTTTTTTCTTGCGCCTGAAGTCTACAAATACAATTGAACAAACTGCGTGAGTGTACGACAGTGAAACATCGTCATGAATGGTGATTTTGCCATCTTTGATGATGATGGTAGTTGGTGGATTATTCTGTTCACACGGTGAAGGTTTTGGTTTGTGCACAGTAGATGCGTTTGGAATTTGTTTTTGTTTCCTAATAATCAGAGCATCTAGGACAACCGAAGGTACCCCACCGTAGCATTAGAAGCCATATCATCATCATCATCATCATCATCATCATCATCATCATCATCATCATCATCGACAGCATGACATCAGTGTTGAACACCGATGCTTCGCTGCCGTACAACCATGATTTATTTGAAAGCCTTATTGTGAAGAAAAAGAATAAAGATGGACGGGGAGGGGACTTATTGCTGCCTTACTACAATCATTCCGAGGTGCCTACACCTCCAAACACTCATTCAGGCAATCTGGATAGAAACTGACAACAAGATCGCCACTGACATCGGTTGGCAGCCATATCTTGCAGCGTCTCCAACCAGGCGCACTGGGGATCACGCGGTCCCCATCCTGGAAGGCGAGTAGCACCGACAGCACCCAAGCGTTTCGTGATTTCTTTCATACCCTTCTGCCAGGTCAAGGGTTGGCCACCTCTCTGCTTACGCCACTCTGAATTGGGCACGGAAAATAGCACTCTCTTCGGCAAACGATGATTAGGCATGCGCAACACATGTCCCAACCAACGCAGCTTCTGGTGCTGGACACATTCTTCAATGGAAGTACCCGTTGCACAACCCAAAACTCGCTTTCTAACTGCCTCGTTACGGATTCGCCGACACCATCCCACACGAGCTATGGTTCTGAGACA